>CM024589.1:12391533-13084731 GCA_014182565.1 Eucalyptus marginata | reverse complement strand
CAGCCAGACGGGGGGTGGCATCATCTGCATGTACCATAGCTACTGCGGACAGAGTAGAAGCAAAGAAAATGAAGTCGAAAATAGAATCAGATACTCGGAAAGCTTGGATAGGCGAGATGGACCAAGAAAGCCGAGAGAACCAAATGAAGGTCAGATTCGAACATGCAAGCAATCGAGTGAAGGTCCGGAGGATGAAAAGCAGAGCAAAGAAGTAGGGGCGAAAGAAGAGAGAGAAAAGACGAAGTAAATAAGATAGAACAAGAATTGAGGCAGAAAAGTTAAACAATACGGAAGGGCACCGAAAATAACTACTGGGAGAAGAGAGAATCCATCGAGGAAAACCGGATGAAGGAAAGAGGATTAGGTTTAAGTTGCCATGAACAGAAGAAAGAAACTTTGCAAAAGCGAGAGAGAAAAACTACCCCTTTCGGATAGAGCGAAAACGTTCTTCATAGAAAGAACGGTTTAAAATATAAATTTTCTACATGCTCAACTTTTCAACATCCTGTCTCAATCACTTAGACACTATTCCCAAATTTATTAAAGAGTACATTTCAATTAGGTTTGTACGGACTCAGACTCCAACATATATGAACTCTAGCTTCTTATGGCAAATCCTGGCAGTGAGGATTCACCTAAATCAATTTTGGCCTCCTTTGGAGAGTATTTCTACCATCCTAATACATATTTGCCAGTAACAATTCTCTGGTGAAGAAATTTGCAAAAAAAATTTGATTCTCCTTAATATATTTTTCATGTCGAAACCCAAATGTTGATTAAATCCTTGCCCACCAGCAAATGTTGAGGAAATTGTCCAATTAGTCTTAAATGCATTGTATGAATACCAATTTAGTTTCAAATATTTCACAATTTTGCTAATTTAGTCTTAAACCTCTATATGAAATTTCAATTGATTGCTTGAAATCACTAATGTGGCGGTATGCCTTGTAGGATGACCGGCAATGACTCGGATCTCTATTTTAGTGATTTTCAGCGAAAATTGGCCCAAAAGAACTACATTGGAATCTCATACAAAAATTCATGTTTAAATTAGCAAAATTGAAAATTTATAATTAAATTGGTATTTATATGATAGGTTTATGATTGATTTGGTAATTTCCGAAGATTTGTCTACACGTCTAGTTTTTTATATCTTAAGGCCAAACATCTTTTGCAATTATTCCAGTTCTTCTTTGGGATTTATGATGACCTCCAACTAGCATAATCTGCAATCTTACTTAAAAATTACTCTCTCCAATTTCTCTTATTTTCTCTTTCTGATTCCTCGTTGGCTTTTATTCCTTTATCTTCATTTACGGTGAGTTTCCATAATCTGTTGACTAATTTTTGCTTCAAATAATCTGATTTGGTTCCTAACTTGAAGTCTGGTTCTCTTGTTGGTACCTTGATATCATCTGGTGTTTCTAGTTTCTTCTTCTGGTCTCTTCCCCAATTTTATTTCCATTCTATTAAAAACACATTACTATATTTGTTGTATTCTATTACTGATCAACTTCTTCTAAAGTAGCAGGTCTATTCCATTCTTCTTTCTTGCCACTTACCTCATATGGTGATGCTTTGGTTCTCTGTTATAGTTTTGGTCCAGCCGCGGGACGATGGATTGATCTCCGAAGCTTTGCATTTATTTTAGTATAAATTGGATAATGATCTTCTATGCCATTTATGCTTCCTTGTTTAACTCTAGGCAAACCGATCAAATAATTTATATTGTATAATATTTGTAATTTATCTCACTATATTAGATGAAAATTTCCCTTGTCAGACAAACAAAATATAACAAATGACTATACGAATGTATGTCAACTTAAAAGAAATAATTAATGGGCAACACCATAATTCTGGATATGGTCGTAGTCGTGCATGAACCCATAGAAGCTTCCCTTGTCACTTTCGGAGTTGGTCAAACCGTCCATCTTATCTTCTCCTGTTGTTGCGTGTGCTCCATGGAAACCATCTTAATAATTAATTAAATGATGTGCAAAAATTAAGCTCGGCAACATGTTAGGTATAGCATTACATAAGAACCCAATCTTTACATCTGCTACAGAAAAATGGTAGATCTTTACACTTTATGATGCCCAGAAAAGCAAGTTCACTTGTCCGACTATATGCAAATATGACCGGACTATTTCTGTTTTGGATTATTAATGTTATTTTAATAAACTTTTTTCCAACATATTTCTGATTGTTGGTTTGTGGGCATCACTCACACACAAAATTAAATACACACACACACACACACACACACACACATATATATATATATATATATATATATATATATGTATGTATGTATGTATGTAGGCAATATACACGATTGTAACCCATTAATCAAAAAGATTGGCTGGAAGAAAATATGACTTATTCCCTGTAAAATAAATTCAGATGATATTTGTGCTGAGACATTGCCACTTCAATTTCCTTGGCTCTCTAGTCTGGTCTTTGGGGCCTCTCTTCTGAATTCTCGAGAAGCCAGTAAGCAACATATTATTGAAAAATTTTACGGGAAAGGTAAAGAGTCCCACTGCATGTTGGTACAAAAAGTAATATGTTTCTATAATCGTCCACACAAACTGTGTCCTATTTTAGTATATTTAAATATTAAATCACGACTTCATATAATTGCTTACTTTTAGAATAGTTAGCAATGATCTTATGAAATTTCATATGGTATCAGAATAGGCGGTTTTAAGTTCAAAAAAATCTTTATAAACCCCTATTTGCGTCCCCAGTTATATTTTAACGCTTTAAGCTTGGCCAAAGTTTAGCCTATGCGTGAGGGAAGTTTTTGAATAGCTTAAGAATAGTATGCTAGATGCAGTGCCCACGTCCTTTTAACTCTTCTCTGTCAGATGATTCTTTGCTAGATGGTCAAATTTAACACCTTACTCATATGGCAGTGCCATTATCTTTGGGAATTAAAGGTACTTGTGCTTGCATTTATTTTCAGCCTGCTGTTCTTGAAATACCGCTGATTATGGGGGGGCGTTTGGTTGGGCATTCCCAAAGCCCCCTGAGCCCCCAAAGCCCCTTTGCGAAATGCAGGCATTTTAAATGCCGAAAGCCGAATGCCGGGGGACCAGCTTTGAAGACGGGGCATTCCGAGATGCGATTTTACTGTTCACCGGTCAATGTTCATCGTCTCCTCGCCGTTCGCCTTCTTCTTCGCCGTTCGTCTTCTTCGGTGGCGCTCAGCCCGCGAGCGCGCCGATCTGGCGGGCTGGAAGCCTCGCCCGACCTCGGCCGGGCGTCGCCCGGTCTTGCGCGAGCCAGCGACCCGAGCGATCTGGCCGTCCGACGACTAGCGACGGCCGATCCGGCGGTCTTGAGGCCGATCTCGGCGGGCCCGGCGGTGCCGGCGGCGGTTGGTGGCGGTGGCTGGCCGGAATTTGATTTCAGACTTAAAAAAAAAAAATAATAACAAAAGCTAATTACAAATGTAAATTTTGCCAAACGGTATTTATGTTAAGTTGCATTTCAATGCTATAATTTACCAAACGGTCATTTCCGAAAAAGTTCCTTTTACCTCAAAGGTATTTGCATTCCCCCACCCGGCATTTCCCCAAAGTTCGAACCAAACTATGAGTCTTTTAAAATCCCTATGGGGGGTCCTTGCTATCGACTCCTGGTCTCTTGCCTTCCTTTCTCCTGCACTAACTTGTACTATTTCTCAGGAACTTCCTTTGATGTCATTCAACCGGCTTGTCTCCAACCTTGCTTATCCTGCTGCTAGCTTACAAATGTTAACAAATAGCAGAGATACGGCCAGCTTGACCGTTAAAGTAGCAAACCGGATGTCCCCAAGAAATATTGGGTTTATGCAGCTAGACGGCATTCATAGGCAGATGAGGGTATCTGAGGTCGTTGAATTGGGAAGAGCATTTAAATGAAGAGTTCATGTTTATGTCGGCGATCATGTTTCATAAGAGCCCTTCTACATCCCGGTGTTTCGTAAATTTTGATTGCATCGGCATTTCTGAAGCTACCCGGAAAAACTGAGCAAGCAAGGGTCCCTGCTTACTGTTTTGGCACAATGGTGCAGTAAATAGGGAGTTTTGGCACACTTAAGTGGAGCATAATCAAGGAGGAAAATTTTCACGCTGAGCGGATTATACCTTGAAACAGCTGAAGTAGATGCTTATTAGGTTTTGGTCGCTTCAAGATTCCTGCTTTTGTTCTTATGCACCGAACTGTGGGGCTGGTGAGCATATGTAATTTTCCTATAAAAGGGTAATAGATGAGCCCAACAAGAAAAACCCAGCCCATGTTTCCCAAAGCCCAAGATTAACACATTATTTCGTTAGCCTTAGCCCATATAAATTAAGAAGATCTACTTTTCTTTCCACAAACTTCGTGAATGACAAGAATAAGAGGAAACGAAGGCAAAAGAGAGGAGAGAGAAAGCTTGCGCGTACGCGCCACGGTACGTCGTCAAGCGGGATTAACTTCATTTAGTAGTGCTCGTAACTGAACTCATCGTTTGTCTAATTTGGAGTAATTTCGAGGTTAAGTCATAAATTCAAAATTTTACGAATTCCGAATTGCAAGGTCTGATTTAGGAGTTGTTAAGTTGTGGAGTTTTGTGAAACGATGGCGTTATGAAGTCGTGCTTCTTGATGAAAATTAATTCCAAAGTACGGTCGATCGAAACGGATTTTTAAAGTTTCGCATGTAAGTTACACATAACGGACAAAATGAATGTTCCTCATGAACGAATTTCTTCGTTAGCGTGTAGGAGACAATTGATCAATGAATAAGCGTAGTTAGTTGAGAAGTTCATTAGATTAGTGTTGTACTTTGAATTTTGATATCATTTTTCGATTAATTGATAGAAATATGCATATACTCCAAGAAGTTCAAGGCTGAATATACACCGTCCTTGACCCTTCTCTTCTCTGAGGAAAAGGCATGTTGCAGAATAATGCAAACCAGCTGCGAATGTCATTTACAGACCCATAGCAACCTTAGACAATGCGTTTTAACTTTTATCACAAAGTAACTATTTTCTAGAGTTACAATCATTCAATCCTCATACCTAGGGAGAACTATTATACTGATTCTAGGCTCAGATGCTCCTTTCAAGCATGGAGGAAATTTAATGTGGAGACCCTGAGAGTGTGGCGGGATGGGCGGGGGAGGCTGCGTCGATGGGTGACCTGAGAAGCTAAGTACATCTCTTCAAGTTTCACACGTTTAGGGAGAGTTCTCACTGGGCTTATACTACTGATTCTCTATTACGCGTAATGCATTTTAAAGATTTATGAGCCAAGGTTCAAAGGACATTGAAAACCATCTCATCAAAGTGGTCAAGGACAAGGCTCTCACCTTTAGCAATGTGGCTCGACAACCCAAGGAACATGAGGCTCTAGCGATGTTGGGGATTAGGGTGATCGGGTCCTGTGGTGGCAGGGTCTGCACTGACCCCGTACTCCGACCCCGTTATAACCTAAGCCTCATTTTCCTGACCCTATACCCAATCCCGTTTGTATCGACCCCGTACCCGACCCACCTTGTTTTTCCGATCCGGCTTCAGGTCAACCCCGTTTCCACTAGAACCCGTTTTACAATCTCCCGATATCCTATACGATTCGAATTTTATATTAATACACAAGAAAATATCGTAATCCTACTAATTTGTATTGAAACATTAAGCACTTTGTAATAAATAAATACATAAACTTTTTGACTAAACGAAAATTAAGAATCCACAGGGTTAATTATAATAAATAAAATTATAAGGCAAAGAATTACCAACAAACATGGGTCTAATATTAATCTTATTCCGACAACTATTACATGAATCTACTAATTTATACAAGCATAACTCCTCCTACAAAAGAGAAATTAAGCGAGCTAATCCATGTGATACGTAAGAATTTGGCGATTTAACACCGCCCATCCATCGACGATGTGAGAGGGAGCCGGTGAGGGAGGGAAGCAAGTGAGGAAGAGAAATGACAGCGAGAGTGCCGTGCGTGTTTGGAGAGCCAATCAGGAAAATGTCGTGATCAAAGGAGTAAAAATAGAAATCGGGAGAAAAAAAGTTTTGGTCCTCTACTTACAAAATCGGGGTTGGAACCTGTCTCCAAAACAGGTTTGGGAACCGCCTCCGGTGGGTAATCACTGAACCTATTCCCAAACCGTTTTAAACCGGCCCGAATTTTGGGAACCGGCCTCCTGGACGGCTTCAATGGGAACCTAAGTTCCACCCTATTTTCCGCCGGTGGGCTGTCCGGAACCGGTATACCCTGGCCCGCTTGCACACCCCTATTGGGGATTTGACTCTTCCATCTTCGGTAAGTGCTTCCTCCCACCTCGCTTAGTGCTGTTTGCCCTTAGCCGCGCGCCTTCTCGGGTTTGGGTCGACCTCCTTTCTGTTGTTGTTTGTTGCCGCTATCATCGTTCGCCTTCATCACGAGTAGCGCCGCCTCACCGCACGGGTTCGCTCGCTCGACTACCGATGTGTTGGCCGCTTTGAAGACATCCGCCTTTGCTTCTCCCTCTCGTTTTGGCTCCCGCTGGCTTTTGTTGCCCGGTTTTTTTTTTGGTTGTTTTCTTCACCTCCCGCTTACGGGAGTTTTTTCTTCTCTACATCGGCTCCCTTACACTCTTCTCGACCTATTGTCTTTTTTAGTGTAAGTTTTTTTGGCGCCGGTTTTTTGTATAATTGGTTATTGCTATTTATATATTCTTACCTTTAACAAAAAAAAAAAAAAAAAAAAAAAAAGAGGTCAAAGTGGACAGTATTACACGTGGCGACCCCGAGGGATGGTAGGATGGCAACAGAGGTAACTCAAGAAACTAAGCACCTGTCTCTTGTTTTACATCGTTTAGGGAGGAGTCTTGGGCTAGTTTATAAAAATTAAGTTCTCTACTTTATGTAGCGCGTTTTAAATCGTCATGAGGGCCAAAATCCCAAAGCTGACAATATTACGTAGTAAGTTAGGCTTTTGATCCTTACATTTAACGTTCCTTGTACTGATGCCTTAGTGAACACGACTTCTCATCTTCTATTTTTTGGCTAACCATAATATACTCTTGGAAAATGTGCCACTTGTGGACAATCATGGTCTGTCCATCTCCCATTAGTTTCTTCGCTAACTCATTGGGCATCTCAATGCACTTCAGCACTTTCAGCTTTTCCAGGTGCCTAATACCAGATGGAGGTTTCTCCAGTACCTTTCAATCCTCAATAATCAACTCCACAAAACAAGGCATCGTGATGCAGCGTGCATTGAAGACCAGCTCTCTCGACTCAAGAAGATCGGCCCGCATTCAAGCTCGACGAAAGGATGGACTCCAAGATATCGATACGGCTTCTCGGTTTCGTCGAGCTTGAATGCGGGCCGATCTTCTTGGTCGAGAGAGCTGGTCTTCAATGCGGGCTGCATCACATCGATCCCTTCTCCACTTCCACGCATTTGAGTTTGTCAAAAGGACCAAGGCCCAGAATCTGTAGCTTCACGAAGGCTTTTGCTTTAAAATGCAACCCGGTTCCTTAATAAGCCTGAAGCAAACTTGAGATGCACAAGATTAGGCAAATTCTAGAGACCACAGTGGATTATCCTTTGGCTGACCCCACGACAGGTGCAATACCATTAGGCTATCAAGAGATGATATGCAACGTGGTGATGCCTCCAGACGTCCTGTCAAGTAGATTCTCTGGAGAAATGGAGGGGGAGAAGTGAGGGGTTGTAGATCAATAATCTCATTTTCGTTGACTGAAGTTAGAGATATTGCTTCAAGCTTGATTAATTTTTCAATCGACGAGCATAATTCCCTTCCATATTCTTTTAGTCAACTTCAAGATGCCTAGCCTATTCAATTCTTTCAACTTTCCAAGCTCTTATTAAGCTGCTGTTTCTTTCGTCACCTGCTTCTATGAAGCAGAGCTTTTGCAGGACTGCAGAGCCCCTATTTCTTTTGGGGACTCGAAGCCATACTTGGACCCTGAGTAACTTCCGTCTCCATAACCATGTATGAGTAAATGACGAAGTTGTTGAGCTTCAAGATCTCAACAGGCAATTTTGTGACAAATGTCTGTTTGAGGTCCGAGGTATCAAGGTTTTGAAGCTTCACTATGGAATTTTGAACAGTTCTCTCCTTGCTTTTCCTGAAATTAGATATCTTAGGTAGAACGACTCGGCAGCTTGAGCTGGGAACCTTGTCAAAGAAGCTGTTCCCAAGTCCAGAACAGTGAGCAGTCTCAATTCACTACCTAGAACAGCATCCATGGAAGATCTCTCTTCCCCAAACATGTATGAAGATTGTAGTTGAGACAATGACCTTTTCTGTTGCATGGCTTCCAAGCTGGTCTCTATAGATGGACGATGAATTTTATCCGACCATTTTTGATGTTCTATTATGGCTGTTTCTGCGAAGCCATGGTTGCTCAAATTTGAAGTGATAATATACAGCCAAAAATCATGGATACGGCAATACTTGATCCTTCCATCGCTTGTTTTAACGGGGACCTCTAGCAGGCTTCCATTCAGGAGCTCGTTTAAGTAGTCCTGGGCTACTTCTTCCACCATCATGCCTTCTTTCTTGTCTACAAATCCTTCTGCAATCCATAATTGAATTAATCTCTGACAGTTAATGAGGCAAACCTTGGGAAACACACTCAACTGCGATAAACAGGACCTAAGGTAGTATGGCAGGTCATCAAGACTAAGTGAAAGGACTCTCTTCAAGGTTCTGAATTTGTTGTTGCAGTTGATTTCAGTACAAAGACTGTGACGTACCAGATCCCATTCATCCTTTTTTCTTTGTGTCTTTGAAGCCAAAATACCACTGATGGCCACAAAAGCAAGAGGCAACCCTTGCACAATAATCAGAATTCCCGTATCAATTCTTGTAGGTTTTAGAGATCACACAACAGAGGGAGAACGAGAGCAATTAAAAGACTACATTTTTATTGAATGGCTCACAAAAACCTTACATACGAGCTTTATTTATAGAGCATCGAGAGGCACAACTAAAAAGCAAATTGCCTTATCTAATATTACCAAACAGCTAACTCCGAACAATACAAAACATATTTTTGATGGCTCCTAAATGGCATCTAGAGACAGGCTCGCAGTTACAGCTACCTTGCAATAAATTTACAACTGTGGGTTCTCATGGCTCGTGCTTGTGCCTTGAACACGCACTGATCTTATCTCTCTGAAGTGATCTCTCCATTAACTGGACATCCCAACCGCCATCTCTCCAGTAGCCAAAATATACATGTGGAACATGCGCAACTTTCTGATACTCATCATCTTGTCCACCTTGCACAAGCTTGATGAGCTCATCCGGCATATCGAAAATCTCCAGCACTTTCAGCTTTGTCAGGTGTTCAATGCCTGATGGAAGCTTCTCCAATAACTTGCAACGCTGAATGATAAACTTCTCAAGATAAGGCATTGCTCCTTTCTCCACATCTATGCACCTGAGTTCGTCGAAATGATCAAGACCCAGAGTCCTTAGCTTCTTGAAGGCTTTTGCTTCAAAGCACAATGAGCTTCCTTCGTAAACCTGAAGCAACTCGAGATGCATAAGATTGGGCAGATTTTGAGAGAAACGAGAGGGTCATCCTTTAAGCGACTGTGCTTCAGGTGCAATTTCGTCAGGCTAATGAGAGAGGGTAGCCAGTGTGGTAAAGCCCCCAAGCGTCCTCTCAAGTAGATTCTCTGAAGGAATGGAGGTGGACTAGAGAGGTTCTGCAGATCAATAATCTCATCATCATCAACAGAAGCCACAGATATTGCTCGAAGCCTGGTTAGTTTGGAGACCGACAAGCACAAATCCCTTCCATCTTCTTTTCTAAGTTTCAAAATGGCTAACCTATCCAGTTGTGTCAACATTCCAAGTTCCCTAATCACACTGTTCCTACTCTCGTCATCTGCCTCTATGTAGCAGAGCTTCTGAAGGATTGCAAAGCCCCTATTCCTCTAAAACCCTAAAGCCGAATTTGAAGGATGAATAGGATATATTCTTGTAACGATAAACAAGGAGATGACGAAGTCGTCGAAGTTTCAAGATCTCAAAAGGCAGCTCAGTGACTCTAGTGTGTTTAAGGTCTAGAGTCTCTAAGTTTTGAAGCTTCCTGATAGAACTTGGTATTGTACTCACCAGTGAACCTGAAACTTAGATATCTTAGATAACACCAATCAGCAACTTGAGCAGGGAACCTTGTTAATGGAGCCGCTTGCAAATCCAAAACATTGAGTAGTTTCATATCGCTAGCTAGAACCTCATTCATAAATGATCTCTCTATCCCAAACATATATAAAGAACGAAGTCGAGACCAGGACAAGTTCTTTTGCAGAGCTTGCAGGGTGTTCTGTATTGACAGGTGACGGACTTTATCTGGCCATTCACGATTTTCTTCTTTGGATATTTCTGCAAAGCCCTGATCAATTGACTTTGAAGTGATAATGTCCCGCAGAAAATCATGGATGCGGCAATACTTGACCCTTCCATCACTTCGTTTAGAAGCCACCTCTATCAGGCTTCTGTTCAACAGCTCCACGAAGTAGTCCTTAGCAACTTCTTCCAGGGTCTTTCCTTCTTTCTTTTCCACAAGACCTTCTGCGACCCATAACCGTATCAGTCTCCCTACGATTAATGGGGCGACCCTCAGGAAATAAACTTAAGTGCAAGAAGCAGGATTTTAGGTAGTATGGCAGATCATTAAAGCTAAGGGAAAGAACTCTTTCAAGTTTTTTAAGTTTGTCGTTGCAGTCAATCTCAATATGAAGACTGCGACAAACCAATTCCCATTCATAGATCCTCCATTTGTCCTTTGAGGCCAGAACACCGCTGATGGCCACGATTGCCAGTGGAAGTCCTTCACACTTTCTCAAAATGTACTTACATATCTCCTCCAGGTGGGAAGGGCATGAGTTCCCCTGAAATGTCTTCCTACAGAAAAGCTCCCACGACTGTTCGGGATCGAGAGGCTCCATCTTTTTTGCCTGCCCATTGAACTCCTTGCAGGAGGTAGACGCCAGATCTGCATTCCGGGTAGTGATGATCACCCGGCTTCCGTGACCATTGGTAGGAAAGGCATGCTTGACCGCATCCCATTCGTTTATGTGCCATATGTCATCGAGGACAATCAGGTACCTCCTCCTCTGAAGCAAGTCCTTGATGATCATCTTCAGCCAGTGGCTAGTCATAGTGTTGGCTCCATGAGGGACCGGTTTCCTGATCACCCTTATGATCTGATCAAGCATGTCTTGGAGGACCTCTTCAATCTTCGAGGACCGACAGAGAGTGATCCAAGCATGCACCGTGAAATGCTTCTTCACAGCAGGGTCTTCGAAGACTTGCCTCACCAGAGTGGTTTTGCCCAACCCTCCCATTCCCACGATGGAGATGACCTCACGCCTGAGACCCCAGTCAAGTAACTGCCCAACCAGCTCGTTTTTTGGTTGCTCAATTCCCACAAGGTCAGTTTTGTCTAGGAGAACGGCATTGCCTCGGTGGTCCTGCCATGTGTCATTCGTGACAGTCAAGCTCAGATCTTGTTGAGCCCTGCTGAATTTGTGCAACAGCCTTTGGTACCCATCACATATACCCTTTACTCTGGAGTTGATGCACTCCATCTCGGACTTGACACGGTATCGAGCCTTCAGGTTCTTGATACAGCAGGACATCCTGCTGATGAGGCCAGTGAACCCGACTCCATGATCATGTCTCAGGATCAGTGAGAACTCATCGAGTGTGTCCGCCATATCATAGGCTGTGTTTCTCAACTGCTTCACCCACGCTTTGACTTCATCGTCAGTTTCCTCAAGGGAATCTGCAACCCTGAGGGAGCCCCGGACACGCTCGAATTCTACTTTCACTGAGAGAGCTTCTTCTTGAGCATCTGTCAGGTACCTCACCTCATTCTCAAAGAATTGTGTGAGCTTGTTGAGTAGGAAAGTCACTGGGCTCTCTGCCATGCCTCTAGTCTGGTGAGGCTTTTGGTCCTAGAGGTTTTAGACCAAGGTTACAAAGGTGGTTTTAGACTATGGTTTCAAAAGTAAAGGCTTTTCATAGTGTCTGAAATTGAGTCTTATATTTATAGCTGCTTTGCGAGGGATCCATGTCTGCTAAGCACATTGCACAAGTTTTGGTTTGATTCGCGGTATGCCTCTGAATTTTGCATGATCCTGTTAAATATTTTTGCCTTCGACAGCAAGCAGTTCAATTGTCTTGTTTCATGTAGAAAAGTCTTCAAGTATGTTTAGTACTTTATTCTTTAGTAGTCTTACGTTATCTGAAAAAGATAACCGAAATTTCTTAATTCGTCAGCAGAAATAACTTGTATAATGCTGTCTGAATATTATATATCTAATGTGAAATCACAGGAAGTTTCGAAGGAACTTTCATGTTTTATTTTATTGAGTAGATTCTTATCTGCATCCAGGAACGGCTACTTTAGATGTGCTTGTTGTTAGTCCACAATCATGTAATTTTCTCTGGGTAGCTTATCGAAATATATTTGAGATACCAGTCCCTGCTCTTAAATTTTATTGAAAAATCTGCATTGCAAGGTAAAAGAGCTGACTTTTGACTGATATTGATGGAGCAAACTTTCAATCCATTCAGAATATCATGATGGCCAAGAATAATCCATCTGTCCATCAACTGTTAAGTGAAATTTGACGGCTAATCACTGAGTATCGCAAAAAACAAATTTATTTTTGACCAGGTTACATGAAGAAAATTCAAGCAACATTTCATTGCTAGCAACTAGAAGAGATCATCAACTACAGTAAGGGGACGAATGAGCAACTGAGCTCAGATCTTTCGTGAATTTCACCGTACACTGCTCTTATTTTTTTATGGCATTTCCCTACTGAATCATCAAATACGAAATGGTCAAGATTGCATACACACAACTCGTTCATGCAACTTGTTCATATGATGAAATATATATATATATATATATATATATATATATATATATATATATATATATATATGCCTTGTTGTTCCATGGTTGTCGGAGAAGTGGACCAAATTTGAGAGAAAAGCGACAATTATTGAACTAAAAAGGACTATGATTACGGTTGAAGCGATCAAGCAAAATAAAGTGAAGAGTCGCATACCAGTCAGTAAGGACAGATGGCATTAAAATATAGAATGACATCAACAAAACCTTTATAAAATACGTAATTATGGCGCCTTTTAGATGAGGATAGAGTGGTTGTCACAGTCTATCATATAGAGTTGATTAGGATTCCAGGCGGAAAACGCTGGCTTTGACAAGCCACTATTCCAAGTCTGGACATGAACTCCCTCCCAACAAGTTTTGAAGAACATTTAACTAATATAACAACCACTTGTTACATCCAAATTGTTAGGCCACTGTCTCTAATCAAACTTCTTGTTTACTAGTCAAGTTCTCTGCGAGTGCTGAATATATTTGCATATTATTGTTAATAAGAGAGACAATTACTCAATGGCTATTGGCATCGGCCGGCTATCAAATTTCAGATAATTGTTTCCGGTGAAAGTGACTGAACATTTGCAGGCAACTCTTTTGTTTCAGAATACTAAAGCTTTTCTAAAGCGTGCTTATCGTCAAATAAAAAAATCAGCCCTCATACAGAACTTTATAGTGGGACAAGACTTTTGAACTGTCGCCTCCTCAGAAGCTCAGAGGAAAGAAGCTATCGGTATTCACCTAGCAATTTCTGTGCAACTTCTCGTTGGAGTTGCTGTTGTCATGCAGGCGTGAGAACATCAAGTGGAGTATTGCTAATGTCCATTATGCCTGAGAAAGTGGAGATTAGTTCACCTACCACCTATCAACTTCTCAGGACCTCAAGCTGAATGATCCTCCCCGTGATCCTGGAAATTACCCGGTCAGCACAATCTGTAAACTCAACAACTTCCAAGCTTGTACAAGCAGTCCATCTCCATAAAGTCTGCACTATTGCTGGAAAGTACAAGATCAACCGGTTACATTTTCTCAGTTGAATGAGAGGAAACCAAACGTCTTTACTTGATGTCATCATCGAAAAGTCCAGTGGACCGTTTCTTCCTAGGAAACTGGGGCAAAATTAATCTAAAATGGTTCTAAACAATTAGGTGAGGTCACATGCTTAGAAACTTCATAGTTTCCCTTTTAATATTTCTGTGCCTTACGAGATTCGCATCATCATTGAATAAACTAATAAGAGAATTTCCTATCCAACTTCCTAATAAAAACTCCGGCGTTGGTCCCAAGAAAGCTCTCGCCCTTGTACAGTCGAGGTAACCACCAGACCAAGTCCGAGGTACAACAACAACAAATCAGAGAATGGAAAAGGACGTTGATCACAACTGAGCTACTAAACTATGAGCAAATTGTCACACTCAATCATCAATCACTAGCGAGGTGAAACTTTAGAAACAGGGTCCAGGGATGGATTTTTAAGAAAAATTGGAGTGTTCAAGACTTCACCACCATACTGGTGGTGACCCATTTTGCCATCCTAAACGACGGTCAAGAGCCACTCCTTATTTAGGTCATTTGTCCTGGCGATAACTCTCCAACCTTTTTGGACCGGATTGTTACAATAAGAAATTAAAAATCTCTGAATTCCCAGTGATCTTCCAAAATGAGATTGATCGGTGATGGCCACGCCTAGACTTGACCATTCCAAGCGCCAGCGGATCCGGATGGTCGTATTTAACAAATGCAAGCTAATTTCATCCTAGTTGCATGGTTGCCCGGGGCGTACACGCTTACTCGAAGCAAAAATTAGTTGTTTTCGTGATGTCGTGCGTAATTAATTTAAAGAAACCCGTGAAAGTTATTAAACTAAATTATCTTAGACAGATTTAGCGTAAACCTTTGGACGCATCTTAAAAATCTGAACCAATGCCATTGAGGTAAATCTACTCTGATGACACTAAAATTCCAAAGGCTGGAGGTTTGGTATTGAAATGTTCAACTTCTGATGTCTAGTCATTCCGCCTGTTACCCTATAGAATTCGCAATTTTTGTCTATAAACCTTAAATTGAGATTTTGTCTCAAATCTGTCCTAAATTTCCTTTTGTATAAAAAAAAAAAAATCACAAACTTTAACTCTAATTCCAGATCTTCTCCCTTAAGCCCTCTGTCCAAAAATTGTCGTTAGTCGTCCCTAATTTCCCTAATTTCATATCAAAAAATGGTTTTGTTTTGAAGATAATTTTTCACGTCACCTTGCCGACGTGGATATGCTACCAATGGGTTAAATAACTAATGACGATTTTTGGATTGAGGGTTAACAAGGGTAAATTTGAGATTATATTGAAAGTTAATAATATCTTTTAGACAAAGAAAAGTTCGAGACATTTGAAATTTGAGTTAAATGTTTGCAATTTTTTTTGGACAAAAATTATTCAGGACATATTTGAGATTGGACTTAAAATTTAGGGCTTTTTAGACAAAAAATTTTGGGCCAATATTGAAACTAATCTAAAGTTGGGATCTTTTCTAGCAAAAAAAAGTTCGGGACAGAATTGAGATTAAATCTAAAATTGGGGCTTTTTTTAGAGAATTAGGCCCTAATCATTCTATTAGTGTATGGCTGTTTGTTTATGATGCACACGCGCTTTAACAAATTAAAATCCTCGTACTCTTTGTCTTGGCTAAGTTGAAAGTGACAAGCATTGAAATCTTTTAGTATGATTGCATGCTCCTTTAATTTGCTTGGTTCGTGTACTAACATACCTAACTCTCTGAATTTTTTTATTAGATCGTTGTTTAACTTTTCAAAGGAACTGATGGGGAAACATAAGTAATTTCCAATCCCCTCTTGTTTTATATCTGCAGAAACTTCCCGGAAACTTGTTGGATTACTTATGATATAGTTCTGATCAAAATTCTTGTTTACTAGGCAAGTTCACGGCAAGTACTGAAAATATTTTCATATTACTGTTAATGAGAGCGACATTTTCTTGAATGGCTATCGCCATCGGCCAGCTATTAATTTCAAATAATGGTGTTCGACGAAAGTTACCAAACATTTGCAGGCACCTATTCTGTTTCACTATACCATTGCTTTAATAGCTTTCTAAAGCATGCTTCGTTGAATAAGAGAGTCGGTCGAGGGTTTGTGGTAATGAATCAACTTAACTTCACACAGAACTTTATAGCGGACGAGACTTTTGAACTCTAGCCTCCTCAGAAGCTCAGGCAAAAAGAAGTTATTGGTATTAACGTAGCAATATCTATGCAATTTCTGAGAAAGTGGAGACTAATTCACGTTCACCTACTATGACTAGACAAGCAACTGAGGTCATATATTTAATGCAGAGATTTTTAAATGTCTACCTTGAAGTGATCTAGGCTCTAGTATCTGATAAAGTAGATTTCTTGCCCTCCCCAGCCAAGTGAGAATAGGCCCAGTCTAAGTACGACAAGGGCTCCCGTTACGTCTAGGGGCATGTGTCCAAGCAATTGCTACATAAATGAGGTGAACTGTTGTTGATGTGCCTTGGGAAATTATTGATGTGATTTAACATATCTTAACGTTCTTCTAACTTTGTAAATCACTGTACTTCACTCAATTTAATATCTTGCAAAAATGAGTATTTTGTTTATAGTATACGTAAGGTTCCCTTCAACAATTTGTGAAACCATTTCATGTCAATCGCTGGTGACATTAACTTAAAAATAGAGGGGCATCAATAGATACCGTGACAACATTAAACTGATTACACCCTTTTGGATAAGTTTAAGTCGTCATTGGTGCATCAAGTGGGGTCAATTTGAAATGAGAGGACGGTCAAAACTCCTCCATTGAGCTCTATGGGATGATAAGTTTCGGGATGGGTAGTTTCTAAACTAAGAAATCAGGAACCTATCCTATCATACTCATTTCATGAATTTTGGAATCGAGAATTGAATTGATTCCCTAAAGAATTGGCTTCGAATTGAACCGGTTGATTCCTTGATTGACTCCGAACTCAAACCTAATTTTTGAGTAGTATGACTATTATTATGAGGAAGACATTTCATGTGATAATCTGCGGATGGTGGTTAAAGCCTCCCAACATATTAATCTCTTTGTAAAAAATGGGA
The DNA here is from genome assembly GCA_014182565.1 of Eucalyptus marginata. Classification (NCBI taxonomy): domain Eukaryota; kingdom Viridiplantae; phylum Streptophyta; class Magnoliopsida; order Myrtales; family Myrtaceae; genus Eucalyptus; species Eucalyptus marginata. The sequence continues at coordinate 13,067,671 of CM024589.1, read as the reverse complement.
ATCCAACCAGTCAAGGTAACTCTTTAATTTTTCTCCCAACAACAATCATTATTGGAAGGCCAAACGATATACTTGGAAACCTTCTACTTGCCATCAATCAATTTTTATTTTATTTTTATATGCTGAATGAATCAAGTTACCCCACCCTTACTTACCATGTCACATGAATTTTGGACTTAATTGAATCTTTTAAACCAATGCTAAATAAGATTATCAAAAAAGTGGAGACATAATTACTGATTTCAGTGTGGATAATATTAAGTGTTGAAAATGACAACAAAATGTTTTTTTGGTGACAACTAAAAATTAATAGTCGAATATTATTAATTTCTCACAAAACATAAGACAGTGATCATTATTAGTAGGTTTTAGCAATATATTTGGGAAGATTGTACTAGCCATCAATTATTTTTCCGATGGAATGAATTAATTAACCCCTCCCTTAATTACCGTATTAAGTAAAATATCGACTTGATTGAGTCTTTTTAAGTCAATACTAATTAAGGTTATCAAATAAAAATCTCGTTAGGCATTTGAGTTTTCTATTTTCAACGCTTAACTGAATTGTGACATATGCCTTAAGTGAACCGAAAATATTAATTTTCAGCATTTGCAGTTATGAAACACACATTTACTAGTTAGGATTCTGCTATAAGAAGCCCCCTAAATACTTGTTAAGCAACTGAATGAGAGAAATTTACAATTTTCCATATGCTTATTATGTTGGTGATAGGCATAATCAATGCTTTCAAGATAAATTATTTCGTTATGGGATGGGCTGACTTTTGAGCTAGCATTTGAGACTTGGCACTTTCAAAGTGGCAAAATTAATTTAAGACACTACATCAACAAGCGTCGAATATTGGACATTGAAATTCATAGTTCACCCTATAGGATTCACTAGTATCAAGAGCAAGCAGATATAAATAATTTAACCAGGTTTATCATACAAAAATTGAACTGATCTCCCTTTTATGCAATCAAGGAAACCATGAGACTCGACATTTGCCAGAAAGTTCAGCTCTGCAAGAAAACCGCTCATACCCGGTAGCTTACTACAGAAATGCCGTAGCTGCAAGAGCTGAAGGCCAGCATCAGAGACATCTCAAACCTGGAGTAAGCATTATATAGCAGGAGCATTAAATCTTCCGGTGGTGAAATCGCTTTTCAATAAGAACTCATAACAGGTTGAATCTTGACCGTTCTGCCTAAGCCTATCTTTGGATACATATGGTGAGCCTTACGAGATCGTGACAGGGTTGAACCCCTCTCATTGTAATTCTAATTATCCTACTCCGATGAAATTTCCTGAAACCGATGAAAAAGGGACATCGTAAAACGAGAACAGAGTAATTAGTTCCAGTACATGGTTTAGGTTTCAGGGATCACACAACAGAGGGAGAGCGAGAGCAATTACAGAAGACTACATATTTACTGAATGGCTTACTAAAACATCACGTACGACCTTTTCATACAGCATCAAGAGACACAATTCAAACCCTTATTGCCTTATCTAATATCACCTAATAGCTACCTCCAAATAGTATTAACATAGTTTTGACTGCTCCTAAATGTCATTTACAGACAAGACTCGCAGCCACAGCAACCTTACTACACATTCACATTTACAAGTCATCAGTCACAAACACTCCGTAGACTCACAGTTATTCACTAATATAGTACATTCACTTCCAACATGGTGGGAACTCGTCGCTCCTCATGCTAGTGCCTTGGGTGGAAGCAACATCTCTATGCACGGATCTCTCGATTAACTGGACGTCCCAACCCTCATCTCTCCAGTAGCCATAATATATTTCCGGAACACGTGCAACTTTCTGAAAGTCATCATCTTGTCCACCTTGCACAAGCTTCTTGACAAGCTCATCCGGCATATCGAAAATCTCCAGCACTTTCAGCCTTGTCAGGTGTTCAATACCTGATGGAAGCTTCTTTAGTAACTTGCAACGCTGAATGATAAGCTTTTAAGAAAAGGCATTGCTCCCTTCTCCACTTCTACGCACCTGAGTTCGTCAAAATAATCAAGACCCAGAGTCCTCAGCTTCTTAAAGGTTTTGGCTTTAAAGCACAACGAGCTTCCCTCGTAAACCTGAAGCAACTCAAGATGCACAAGATTGGGCAGATTTTGGAGAGACACGAGAGGATCATCCTTTAGGCGACTGCCCCTCAGGTGCAATTTCATCAGGCTACTGAGAGAGGGTAGCCAGTGTGGTAAAGCTCCTAGGCGTCCTCTCAAGTAGATTCTCTGAAGGAATGAAGGTGGACTAGAGAGGTGTTGCAGATCAATAATTTCATCGTCATCAACAGAAGCTATAGATATCGCTCGAAGCTGGGTTAGTTTGGAGATTGACAAGCACAAATCCCTTCCGTCTTCTTTTTCTAAGTTTCAGAATGGCCAACCTATCCAGTTGTGTCAACAATCCAAGTTCTCTTATCACACTGCTGCTATTCTCATCATTTGCCTCTAAATAACAGAGCTTTTGAAGGGATTGCAAAGCCCCTATTCCCCTAAGGGCCTTAAAGCCGAATTTGGAGGACGAATAGGACACATTCTTGTAGCGATAAACAAGTAGATGACGAAGCCGTTGGAGTTTCAAGATCTCAACAGGCAATTCGGTGACATTTGTGTGTTTAAGGTCTAGAGTCTCCAAGTTTTGAAGCTTCCCAATAGAACTTGGAATTGTACTCACCTCAGTGAACCTGAAACTTAGATATCTCAGATAACACCAATCAGCAACTTGAGCGGGGAACCTTGTCAAAGGAGCCGCTTGCATATCCAAAACAGTGAGCAGTTTCATATCACTAGCTAAAACTGAATTCATTAATGATTTATCTACCCCAAATATATATAAAGAGCGAACTTGAGACAAGGACCAGTTCCGTGGCAGAATTTGCAGGGTGTTCTGTATTGACAGTCGACGGACTTTGTCTGGCCATTCACGATTTTCTTCTTTTGCTATTTCTGCAAAGCCCTGATCGGTTGACCTTGAAGTGATAATGTCCCGCAGAAAATCATGGATGCGGCAAGTCTTGACCCTTCCATCACTTCGTTCAGAAGCCACCTCAATCAGGCTTCTGTTCAACAGCTCCGCGAAGTAGTCCTTAGCAACTTGTTCAAGGGTCTTTCCTTCTTTCTTTTCAACAAATCCTTCTGCAACCCATAACCGAATCAGTCTCCTACGCTTGATGCGGTGACCCTCCGGAAATAAACTTAAGTGCAAGAAGCAGGCTTTCAAGTAGTATGGCAGATCATTAAAGCTAAGGGAAAGAACTCTCTTCAAGTTTTTGAGTTTGTCGTTGCAGTCAATCTCACTACGAAGACTGCGACAAACCAATTCCCATTCATCTATCCTGTGCCTGTCTTTTGTAGCCAAAACACCACTGATAGCCACTATAGCAAGCGGCAGTCCTTCACACTTCCTCAAAATAAACTCACAGGACTCCTTTAGATGGGAAGGGCAAGAATTCACCTGAAATGTCTTCTTGCAGAAAAGCTTCCATGAGTGTTCTACTGGCAGAGGCTCCATCTTGTAGACCTTCCCCTTGAATTCTCGGCAGGAGGTGTATGCTAGATCAGCATTCCGGGTTGTGATGATTATTCGGCTGCCACACGTGTTGTTGGGCAGTGCGTGTTTGACAGCATCCCATTCGTCAATCTTCCATGTGTCGTCTAGAACAACCAAATACCTCATTCTCTGTAGCAAGTCCTTGATTATCATCTTCAGCCAGTATATATTTGTGGTCTCCGCACCAGAAGGAATCGGGTTTCTGATCACTCTCATAATTTGCCGAAGCATGTCGTGGAGGAGCTCTCCTATATTTCGCGAGCTGGAGAAAGTGATCCTAGTACATATTGTGAAATGTTTCTTCACCTCTGGATCTTCATAAACTTGATTTGCCAGTGTGGTTTTGCCCAATCCTCCCATCCCAACGACAGAGATAACTTGACGCTTAGAAGTGCCCTCAACCAGCCACCCAATCAGCTGCTTCTTCGGCTCTTCAATGCCCACAAGCTCAGTTTTGTCTAAAAAAAAGGCATTATTTTGGTGTTCATGCCATGTGTCGTCAGAGTAATTGAAGCCTGGGCCATGTTCAGCTTTACTAAACTTGTAGCGTAGCCTCTGGTGTCCATCACATACGCTTTTGATTCTGGAGTTGATGTTCTGTATCTCCAAAATGGTTCGAGATCGAGCTTTCCTGTTCTTTACACAGCAAGATATCTTAGAGAGAAGACCAGCAAACCCAACCCCATGATCATGTGCGGAGAGAAGTTTGAACTTGTCGAGAGCATCTTCAGTGTCGTATGCAATCTCTCTTAGCTGCTTCACCCATACTTTGACTTCCTCATCGTTCTCTTCCAGGGAATCTGCGACCCTCAGGCACGCCCTTATGCATTCAAACTGTCCTCTCACTGAGCTAACAACTTCCTCAGCATCTCTGAAGAGTAGCACTTCATTCTCCAGAGAATTTGTGAGCTTGTCAATAACGAAGTTTACAGCAGCTTCTGTCATGCTCTAATGGTGCATGTGCAGAAGTTGAGGATTATAATTCTGCCAGTATCCTTTACATAGTGGCTCCAAAAGTTGGGAATTCCAATGTGGAAATGGTGAAGCATATGATGTCCATGCTGAATTTTATGTTTTGTGTATCTTTCCTATGGTCCACATCTGCTAAAGACTTGAGCAAACTATAATATTTAGTCCTTTTCCGAACGAAGTAATTGTTATTCATTCCCACTATGGGCTATTTAATTTGTTCGATTTTTGTAGAAATACCTCTTATGGTGAGAATTTCTCAATGTTTCAATCTTTCTAATGAAGTAACGTAGAACTTGTCATGTAACACCCCAAATCTTACAAGAATAGGGGTAATGACATGGCCGTTCCTTCACCTGAAGGATGCAGCCTCTAATCACCCAAAACAAACTCCCAAAATTCCCCTCGTGATAATGCTCTTACTCTAACAACCACTAACCGAGGGACCTGAAAAAGAAGAAAGATGAATGGTATGAGTAACCACAATCTAGTAAGTAGTGCGTATGTCTTCTAGAAAACTATAACAAACTTATAATAAGATAATAAGTTATATATGCTTCAAATACCTATATTTATAGTAGAAATATCCATTTCACAATAATATCAAAACAAATATTAAAAGTCGAGCCCATTGATCAATCTCGTCAAAATCACATGCCAATGGTCAATTCCATTAGCAAAACTCATATAACATCATACAACAATGGTCCATTCTGTTGGCCAATCTCCTGCTCAAATATTAACCATGGCTTGGCATAATGCCTTGTGGCAATAAGACCAACTTGCTCTTATTGGCAAGATCTCCACCTATATTGCTAATGGTTAGCCCCACGAAATATCTCAAACTAGTATGCGTATATCCACAAGTCTCTTATTAGGCTCATATTAATACTGAGTATCAACACCAATTCACAACATCTTCTACAATCCACAAAACCAAATCCAAAAACCATTTCATATAACAAAAATACGTTTTCCTAACTTTTTTAAACTTCATTTCATAAACCAATTCACAAATTAGTATATAACCTTTCATAAATCAGGTTCACGAATCAACATATATACACATATAACCTTTCGCAGCAACTTTCAAAAAACATTCGACAAACCTTTTACAAGTACCAAGTTGTAGTAAATGCCCAATCCAAATTTTATGTAACAAAACATGCTTTTAATAATATATCGAATCTCTATGAATTTCAACATATGAATTCATAAATTCAAAGAAGAGATAGCATTGCTCACTTGGAAATACCCAAACCAAACAATGCGTAGCTAAATGAGCCGATAATCTCGTAATCCTATCAATTTAAGCGAGAATCAACGTTGAAACTAAGAAAAACACTACCTCAACTATAAATTGGCTTAACTACACCTAACCAATGACAAAAAGACTCATACACGCTAACAAATCGCTCACTCGAAGTGATTATTCAAACCTAAACACAATGTGAAACTCGGTCTTGAAATCCTAAAATTTCGCTCGACTAAATTGTTGCTTAAAATCAAACTCCATGAAACCGCATGGCTCTACAATGACATGATCCACCACTCAAAACTCCAATTCTAAAAACTATCCTAATTGGACGAATGAAGAGCATGAGCACTTACCAAAAGTTGCGATACACAATCAAATCGGCTTGACAAGGTCCCCGTAATATCTACGTGCAAAATCCTTTCTCTTTTCCCCTTTCTTCTTTCTTTCCTTTTTTCCTCCTTTCCTTTCTTTCCCTGTTTTTCGGTCGTGGTCTGCTTTTGTTGACTTTTCAACCCATTTTCTCCTTTTCTATTCTTTTTTTTTTTTTTACTTCTGACTTGTTGGCCGGCGCCATTACATAAAATAACTTGATTTGCATCTTCCACTTTTGGGTTTTGGAAACAATTGGCCTGGTTCTAATAAAAATCACTGACTAGGCAGCCCACTGCAGGTTTTGAAGAAAATGTCATACCGATGCTGCTGGAGTATACTATTTAAGCATTTCCATGAAGGCTCGCTGTGAGTTCGTAATAATTTTTTGTAGTCAAGTTAATTGAATCTATCTCGTGGGCTATCGCTGTTTCAGCTCAGCATACCGATGCGGTGAAGACTTTCTCAAGCTTGCATTAGGTTTAAGTTTGGCATGAGGTTAGGTTTGAGCTGATGAAACAATTTAAGATCAGGTCATATGTAAAAAAATTGATGGTGAAGACTTCACAACAATCATCTTTTCAGGACCTCAAGTTGAATGATCCTCCCCATGAAACAGGACGTAACCCAATCAGCACAATCTATGAACCGAACAACCTCCAAGCTTGTACAAGTCACCCCATCTCCACGAACGCGCCCCGTCTTGGCAACAAGCCAGTTCCTCAACCACTATGCGCCTCCACAATTCGGGATACAACGTTTACCTACAAATCTCTGCACAATTTCTTCCGTTCAACAGTTTCCACTGCCATTAGCATTTCGCTGGAAATTACATGATCAAGTGGTTACTTCTTTTGGTTGATTGACAGGAATTCAATCGTCTTTACTTGGAGACATCCATTGAACAGTCGCTTGATGGGAAATTGGGGGGAAATTCATCTAAAATGGTTATAGATAAGTAACTGAGGTCACATACTTGAAATTTAATAGTTTTCCATTTAATTTATCAGTGTTTTATGAGATTCGATCGTCATTGAATAAGCTAATGACAGGATTCTCCATCAAACTTCCTAACAAATACTTGGGTTTTGGTCTCCAAGAAAGCTCTTGTTCTTGTACAGTCGAGAGAACTGGACCAAGCCTGAGTGGGACAACAACATATCAAAAAATGGAAAAGGACATCAATTATACGACTGAGCTACTAAAATATAAGCAAATTGTCACACTGCCTCGTCATCACTAGCAACATGAAACTTTAAAAACGGGGTCACACCAATACATCTTTAAGAAACATTAGAGTATTGACGAATGCATCCCCATCTATTCGGTGGAGTTGATTTGGATCCCATGAGGATGAAAAAGCTACTTTTACCAGCACTAATCCACTGATTCAACGCACCATACCCAAAACAAGAAAACAATTCCAAGGCGCATGTGCTGAGTCACTCATACCTTTGAATTTACAATGTCTTCCATTTTGTACCTTCTTTTTGGGCTCCCGATTGGCATTTTATCAGACACTCGGTGGACATATTTGCAAGGAAAAGAAGGGCCCTCCAATTTAAAACCCTGCTAGAATCTCAAAGAATGAATTCTTCCAAGATTCAAGACTTAAAAAGAGTGTCTATTAAAATTAGATTCACGGTGACTTTTGAAAATGAGCTTGATCGGCAATGGCAACATCTAGACTTGACCATTCCCAGCTTCAAGGGATTTGGATGATCATCCTTAACAAATGCAAGCAAACTTCCTCCCGGTTACATGGTTGCTTGGGACGTACACGTTACTCAAATCATATACTATATCTCTTTTCCCGCTATGTGCGTAATCACTTTTAGACAAAAACCCATAAAAATTCTGAACTATGTTCTCATGGAAGATACCTCTAAATCCGGAGGATGGTTCCTTCCCCTACCAGAGGCGTTTTGTTTTTCCGGTTTGCTGGTTGTTCATGCCGTGCTTTCTTTTCTTAGTTGGTAGTGGGCACGTCGTATTTTCCGGCATCCCTCCACTCATTATGATCCGTTGTTTTGAGTGTGGGTTTGATCCGTGTTCTTTTCTTTTCTTCTTTTCCTTTCGTTTGTTCACTCGTTCCTTTTCAATATATTAATTACCTTTCACCAAAAAAAAAAAAAAAAAAGATACCTCTAAATCTCGGGAAAGAAGAGATACTTCGATTTCATGTGGCACCGGAAGAGATAAAATTACCAAAGGAATATATTCATCGTATTCAAAAGTTGCTATAAGATTTTTCCTTCCAAATGATAGCATTACCACTTTCTCTTTGCATGATTTTACTTGTAAAGTATCTTTGGACCATTCACAAACATGTCATAGTTATGCATTTCATATTATGAAGCATTTCTCCATTCCTTTCTTTAGTAGATGTAATATCTCCTACAAAAAGTTTAAAAATGGTAAGTATTAAGGTGTCAACTGCATTTGACTCATTTGAACATACTACATTGCATCTTCTCCTACTAAATAGGTTTTTTCATTTCCATGAATGATTGATCGAATTCGATGGCTGTGAGTTTGCAATAATTTTTTCTAGTCAAGTTTATTTAAACTATTTTACATGCTATCACTACTTGAGGTCGGCATACCAATGCATTGTAGGCTTTAAAAAGCTTGCATTTGATGGTCAAGACTTCACAGCAATCACCTTCTCCGGACCTCAAGCTGAATGATCCTCACCCTGAACCTGGAGGAAACCTGATCAGCACAAGCTGCAAGCCGGGCAACCTCCAAGCTTGTACAAGGAACCCCATCTCACGAATCCGTGCCATCTAGGCAACAAGCCAGTTCCCCTACCACTATACGCCTCCATGATTCAGGATACCGCTTTTTATTTACAAGTCTCTCCACAATTTTTGTCGTTCTACAGTTTCCACTGCCATTAGCATTTTGCTGGAAGGTACAAGATCATTTTTTTTTTTTGGCCAAAACATAAAAAATCAATTGGTTACATCTTTTGTTTGATTGCTAGGAAACCAAACGTCTTTGCTTGATGTCATTATCAAAAAGTCCGATAAACCGTTTCTTTCTAGGAAATCAGGGCGAAATTCATCTAAAATGGTTTAAAATAAGTGATCGAGGTCACATAGTTGAAATTTAAAACTTCTCTTTTTAATTTTTGCGTGCTTTACGAGATTGGATCATCATTGTATAAGCTAACAAGCTTCCTAATAAATACATTGGCGTTAGTCTCCAAGAAAGCTCTTGACGCTTGTACAGCCGACAGAACTAGACCAAGTCTGAATGGGACAACAAATCGAAAATGGCAAAGGGACCCCTTGTACAGTCAACACAACCAGACCTAGTCTGAGTAGGACAACAACAAATCAAAAATGGAAAAGGAAATTAATTACAACTGAGCTACTAAAAAAAAAGCAAATTATCATGCTCGATCATCAGTCACTAACGACGTGAGACTTTAAAAACAGGGTCACACCAATAGATATTCAAAGTGTCTACACGGATGAGAACACGAGTTAGGTGGAGTTAACTTGGATCCAATGAGGATGAGAAAGCTGCCTTTACCAGCACCAATCCACTGAATGAGCACGCCATACCTGAAACAAGAAAACAATTCCAAGGTGCATGTTCCTAGTCACTCATACCTTTGTGTGAATTTACAATGTCTTCCGCTTTGTATCTTCCTTTTCGGCCCAGTTGGCATTTTATCTAACTTTTGGTGGACATACTTTTGAGGAAAAGCAGGGCCCTTCATATTCAAACACCAAACGACAATTTCAAAGGACGAATTCTTCCCAGATTCCAAAAAGTAAAAGAATCTGTCTCTATTAAAATTAGATTCTTGGTGATCCTTGAAATGAGCTTGATCAATGATGGCAACATCTAGACTTGACCATTTCAAACACCAAGGGATTTGTATGATCAATTTAACAAAAGCAAGATGGTTTCCTCCTAGTTGCAATGTTGCCTGGGACGTACACGTCACTCCAAGCAGAAATTATATTGTTCTCACTGCGCGTACGTAAATTAATTTTCGATAAAACCCATGAAAATTCTAAATTATGTGTTTTTTAACAGATTTCACCTAAAATTTTCAAATATCTTAAAATCTCCTAAATGATACCTTGGGATAAATGTACTCTATCGCCACAAACTTCTCTAAGTTCAGTAATATTTCATCGAAACTTCCGATATTGTCCTTTAAATTCTTTTCGTCAAAACTTTTCAATTGTTTAGGATGATTGGCATTAATGTCAACGATTTCCGCCAAAATTGATTGGAAATACTATATTAACGATAAAAGATTTTGGACTAAATTAGTAAAAGTGAAAAGTTTAGAGTTGAATTTACTGCCGTACAATAGGTTTATGATTTTTTGAACAATTTTTCCTTTGGAAAGTATGCTTGCTATTTTGATATATTTTTCCTGCAGAAGTTCTCTAGTTAAGTAATCTGTTCAGGAATTTGATCGTGAGAATAAATTATTATAATTGTATTGTTCTATTACGGCATTCACTTTTTTTCTAATGTGGCAGATTTCTTATGTTCTTTCTCGCCACTCACTTTATATGGTAATGCTTTCTTGTTCTCTCACCGTTTTAATCGAACCACAAGAGAATAAATTGATCTATGTATATTTCAGTCATGGAATAATCTGGTATGTTATAAAATACATTAGAAGTTCTAAAACTTGTCAAGAAAGTGCAATTTAGTCCTACAACTTTCAAAAATTGAATTAAGTTCTAAAACTTATTACGAAAGTGTAATTAAATCCTAAAACTTTCAAAAAATGCAATTAAATCTTAAAATTTGTCAAATTGATCAAATCAAGTCTTTCTCAATAGCATTATTTGATAATTTTAGAACTCGATTGTACTTAGTGACAAATTTTAAGACTTAATTGCACTTTTTAAAAATTTTAGGACTTAATTGCATATTTTAAAAGTTTTAGGACTTAACTACACTTTCATGATAAGTTTGTAGAATTTTAGTATACTTATCTCATATTTTTGTTTTACTCTTGGGAGAAACCAATAAAAAAATTTCAGTTTTATTTTTTGTTTCGTTATATCTGCGTACCACTATTCTTAAAAAAGAACTTTTTTTCTCTCTTGGATCGTATGTTTCTGCAAACCCTTTTGTATTTCCTTCACCGTTTTCTGAAAAGGAATGTTCTTTTAAGACTTTTGTGATTTATCTAAAGGAAACTGTTGATAAACTCATTTGAAATGTCCAATATTTCAAAAACTTAGTCTATTATTTCAAATTTGTATAAATGGAGGGGCCATATATTTTGACATTTCCATAGAGAGGCCAATAATAACATCTATAAAATTAATAATTATCATAAATATGACTTTTTGAGAAGTGTATGTCGACTTAAAAGAAATAATTAATGGGCAATGCTCTAATTCTTTATATAATTGTAGTTATATATTGTCATGACCGAACCAACCCATAGAAGCTTCGTTTGGCTCTTTTGTAGTTTGTCAAACCGTCCATCTTATCATCTCCTGCCATCGCGTGCTCCATTGAAACCATCTTAATTTACAATAAAATAGATTGATTGATTTGCTAATATTATAATTGCCAAAATGTAATTCATCCAATTTGATTGTTTTATTGTTTGTGGTCCTCACATCTGATATGCATATCGTTTTGTCTTTCTTATGCAGCATCAGGCAGGTCGTTGGGTGGGTTGCCTTAGGATATTGCAGGATTGGTGTCTGTCATCTAAGTTCTAGGACAGGGAGAACGACGGACATCGAGACCTTCCACGTCATTTGGGTGAAGCACTGCCTTTACAGCATCGTCTCCGGATGTCCAAAACTGAGGTTATGATCCCAGGAGGAGTGAGCGTCGATTTTAGAGGAAAGGAGGTAGATAAAGGTTAATATAATGAAAAACCTAAATTGGTAGAGTTGTAACAAATTTACCTCAAATTAATTTTTGACTACTAAAAACCTCAAACTGGTATATTTATGATAAATTTATCATCCGTTAGTTTCCGTTACATTAAATTACTATTACAAAAAATCACAAACTGGTACACTTGTGACAAATGGAAGATAAAACTCTAAATTGGTATATGATAAATTGACACGTGTCATCCAACTCAGTAATTTCATAGTAAAATTTAACAAAAATTAACGAATGGTAAATCTATTATAATTGTACCAATTTTGGATTTTTTGTAGCCAAAAAAATAATTTGGGTAATTCGTTGCAGGTGTACAGATTGTGATTTCTCGTGGTATTAACCCCATAGAGAAGACTTTGCTAACTTCAAATAGTTAGGAGGGACTTTGCATGCCCAGATATGTGACACTAATTGCGCAAGCAGATACTTCCGTCCCTGCATAACATAGGGGATAATAGAGCGAGGAATTGTAAATGACCAAGGCAAAAATTTCCCTATGCCTGTCAGATGACATGCCATAAGTTAGTGGGCTTACCATCTGGCCATTCATCTTATCCTGTTAATTCTGAGAATTCAACTTCCTCGATGTGGCCGATGATCAATTTAATGGTATGATTGGCAAGATGAAGTGATCGGCAGGTATCTGTTGCCGGGAGACTTACATGAGAATGCTAGAGTTTTTGATTGCCGGAGATCTCCCATTGAGTCGCAACTATCAAAACAAGGAACCTTGCTGGCAGTATGCCCTCAGAAAAGCAATCTCTTAGGGAATGCACCCAGATTAGTAAAACAAGGTTGCTGGTTTACAACCTCATCTGTCAAAATACTAGGTGGATCGTTTACCGAACTTATGTAGGCCGAATTGATATGGAGATGACAGTAGGATAACAAGAGACCTGGAGCAAGCAGTGGGTAATATTCATTTTAGGCAGGTGAGAGAACGCTAATACTTCAGAAATATCTTCCATCTGTCACTGAGATTGTGTTTAACACTGATATACATAAAGGAACAGGTAGAAGAATTGTGCCAGAGAATTAATCTGAATATTGACGTGGCAACGAATAGTAGTATTCTGAGCTTTTCTCGTTAACAGCAATTCGGGATCTTCCCACTGCAAAATGGTTGTGAATTTGTTGTCTGTTCTTTCCCCTCAAAACAATATGTTGTCTCGTTAAATGAACTTCATTTGTTTATCATGGGTTGGTCATCTTTCATCGGCCCAGTTGCGAGCCTCTTATTATTCTACATTGACAAGCATCTTTGATGCCCAAGGAGGAAGCGCATTTCAAGAGGACTGCTCTAATCATGTCATTTATAGGCACAGAAAATTACCACAGTATTTACATTTTTTGCATGTGCTTCGTATCGTCAACATTTGCTATACTTACAGTAAGACTCTCACTCATATATATATTGCAAACTTTATGCACTTCTCAGATCAGGAAAAGGAATCAGTCCATTACTTCCAGCATGGAGGGAACTCACTGCTCCTCATGCTAGTGCCTTGGCGAGGGGAGGCATCGCCCCTGGACGATCTCTCTATCAATTGGACGTCCCAACCTCCATCTTTCCAATATCCATAATAAACTTCTGGAATGTGTGCGACCTTCTAATAATCCTCGCACTGCTCGTCTCACACAAGTTTCTTAATCAACTCATCAGGCATGTTGGAGAATTCAAGCACTTTGAACTTGGTCAAATACTCAATGCCTAATGGCAGCTTCTCCAGTAGCTGTTGAATATCAGAGTCGCACAGTTCTGATAATACTCTCACAAGAGAAGCTCTTAAGAGATGAATACACTACTTTACTTGCAGAAAAGTCTTTTCACTCTCCATCGTTAAAACGATTACAAGATTCGTTTATATGTAGGCTTAAAACACGACTCTTGGCATTCCTTAGATATATGAAAAGACATGTCTAAATAAATAGTAATAAAGACACTTTAATATGGGTGTCGAAAAGACTTTTTTCGGAAACTGAACAGTCTTTCGACCAAAACACGAAGAGTCACGAGAGATAGGTGGTGATATCTTCAATACTCCCCCTCACCGACTACTCTCTCTAAGGATAGTCCTTGCAACCATACCAAGCTGAGCTCAAAACTCTTCAAACTTTGCAGCTCCAAGACCTTTGGTGAAGATATCAGCAACTTGATCACCTATCTTGATGTACTTCATCTTGATCTCGTCCTCCAACACTTTCTCTTGCAGAAAGTGATAGTGGACTTCCACATGCTTAGTCCTAGCATGGAAAACTGGATTCTTTGCCAAGCTTATAGTGGATAGATTATCATAATACAATATTGTCGAATAACCTATTGACTGATGAAGATCATCCAATAACTACACTAGCCACGTGCTCTCCTGAGCTACCATTGCTGCTGCTCTGTATTCAACTTCTGTTGTAGACAAAGACACAATCGATTGTCTTTTACTGCACCAGGATACTACTGCTGATCCAAGATTAAATGAGTATCCAGTAGTTGATCGTCGTGTGTGTTGATCTCTAGCATAGTTGGCATCACAATGACCGACGAACTCACTCGATGATCCTTTTTTTATACAAAAGCCCAAATTCAAAAGTCTTATTTACATACTTTAGGATACGCTTGGCTGCATCCAAGTGAGGCTTCCTTTGCTTCTCCATGAATCGACTCACTACTCCCATTGCAAAAGAGATGTCAGGCCGAGTTATGGTAAGGTAAATTAGACTACCTACCAGTTGCCTATACATGGTCGAATCTTCTAGCTCTCGACCTTCTTCAGCACATAGCTTTGCGTTCCCATCCAACGGAGTAGATATAGGTTTGCAATCAAGCATTCCGAATTTTTTCAAGAGATCCCGTGCATACTTGTGTTGACATAGGAATAATCCTTCCTTTGTCATATCAATATCGAGCCCCAGAAAGTGTTTTAGTTCTCCAAGCTCCTTCATCTAGAACCGCATAGAGAGGTTGGCTCTAATTTGACATATTTCATCTTCATCATCTCCAGTAATGATGAGATCATCCACATAAACCAGCACAGCTGCAACCTTTCCATCTTTTACTTTCATGAACAGGCTCGAGTCTGCTGGAGCTACATTATAATTGTTCTTCAACAAGAATTCTGCAATCTTTCCATACCATGCTTTCGGGGCTTGCTTCAAGCCATACAATGCTTTCTTTAGCTGGCAGACATATTCCGGATGAATTTTGCTCTTGAAGCCATCCGGTTGCTCCATGTATATCTCTTGCTCGAGTTCTCCATGCAGGAAAGCATTCTTCACATCCATCTGCCACACATTCCACGACTTGCTTGCTGCAAGTGCTAATAGAACTCGAACAGTGGTAACCTTTGCCACCAGGCTAAAGGTCTCTTCATAATCAACCCCATATTTTTGCGAAAATCCTCGAGCCACTAGATGTGCTTTATACTTCTCAATTGACCCATCTGGTCGAGTTTTAAGTTTATAAACCCATTTGCAAGAAATAGGACGTACCTCTTTAGGTTTTGGTACCAAGTCCCATGTCTCATTCTTCTTTAATGCGAGGATTTCTTCTTCCATGGCCTTCCTCCATTTTGTACTCTTCGAGGCTTCTTCATATGTCGAAGGCTCGACCATGCCAACATCTTTAGTCAATGCTACATTGGCATACTTGGGATTCAGCTTCCTTTGCCTCGTCGATCTCCGAAGTTGAGGCTCCTCCTCTTCAAGTTCTTCGACTTGACTTGGTCGAAGTTTTCTGTCGACCTTGGATGCTCACTAGATGAACTTGTCGATCCTAGTGATTGTGCTTCGACATCTTTTTCAACAGGCTGATTGTCATCGAATTCTTTCAGCCTTTCTTCGACATCTTCGTCGAAATGCTGTGAATTTGGCAATTCGACAGCTTGAGGTGACCACCAAGATAACATTTCATCAAACACCACATTCCTTGAAGTATAGCACCTCCCTATTGTAGGGTCGCAGCACTTCCACCCCTTTCGTTGATCATCATATCCCACGAATATGCAGCGGACTGCCTTCTTGTCGAATTTGCTGCAAAGATGATTAGGCACAAATGCATAACATATACATCCGAAAACTCAGGAGAAGTACACTAACAGTGCCATAAGTTGTGTACGGTGCTCACTTTGGTGCCAAAAGTTTTTGTCGGATCACTTCAGGTGCCAAAAATTTTGAAAACGCTTACTTTGGTGCCAACTCCGATCCGGTTGGCCGGAAATCCGACGTGGCACTTTTTTATTAATTTTTGAAGCCGATGTGGCTTGCCGGAAAGCACAGTCAGCATCCTAACACCAAAACAACGCCGTTTGGTGTCTCCCCCAATTCAAAACCCTAAATCTTCGGCGCCGTCCTCGACGGTCCCTGTGCTCGGTGGCCGCGGCTCCGACCCCAACCCCGATGATGGCCACTTGGCGGCCGCAGCTCTGACCCTAACCCTGACCTCGACCCCGACCCCGACCCCGAAGATGGCCACTCGGCGGCCGCGGCTCCGACCTCGATCCTGACCCCAACCCCGACCACGACGATGGCCACTCGGTGGTCGCAGCTCTCCGACCCCCGACCTCAACCTCGACTAGCGAGGTCATCCATGTAGGATGGCATCGAGGGCATCCAAATAGCGTCGAGCAATGGCGGCTGAGCAAGCGACGGCGGCCTAGCGACGACGGAGGCTGAGCGATGACGGCCAACCGAGCTAGGTCGAAAAAACCCTAGGACGGCGTCGTTTTTGTGAGGCCATCCATGCGGGATGGCAAAACGACGTCGTTTTCTTAAGGAGGACCAAAACGACGTCGTTAAAGGCCTTGTTAATTTTTTTTTTTTATTAAAAAAAAAAAAAAAAAAAACCACGTCGTCATTTTGGCCGGAATCTTTCGCCGGTGGCACCAAAGTAATCGTTTTTCCTCCGATTTGGCACTTAAGTGATCCGACGGAAACTTTTGGCACAAAAGTGAGGGTTGTACATAACTTATGGCACTGATAGTGTACTTCTCCCCGAAAACTCTAAGGTGACTTACCACTAGCTTGCAATTCCATAGCTTCTCGTATGGTGACATAAAACCAAGCCTTGCTTGGGGCAGCCTGTTAGTCACGTGAGCCACCGTCTTCATACATTCAGCCCAAAACCTCGATGGAACATTCTTCGCATGCAACATGCTCCTGCATGTCTCGGCTAGATGTCGATTCTTTCTTTCAGCAACACCGTTCATTGCAGCGTATATGGACAAGTATACTGTCGACGTATCTTGTACTCTTGCAAATACTTCGTAAACTCATAAGAAGTGTACTCTCCCCCGTTATCAGTGTGTAGGCAACGAATTTCTCTACCTACTTCACTTTAAACCTTCTCCTTAAACACCTTAAATTTGATAAACACCTTAGATTTTTCCTTCATGAAATCAACCTAGACTTACCTGGAGAAGTCGTCGATGAAAGTGATCATATACTTGAATCCGCTAACAGATTGCTGCTTCATTGGACCAAACACATCCAAGTGAACGAGCTCGAGAGGCATCCAAGCTTTGAACGACGATTCCTCATACGGAAGTTGATGTGCCTTCTCGTACTAGCACTCGGCACAAACCACATTTTCTTGCACTTCCAACTAGGGAAGACCCCTCAGCATGTTCTTTTGCATCATCACCTTCAACTTGTGATAACTTACATGCCCAAGCCGTGCATGCCATAAATCAGGTATATCATTCCTTCGGGTTTTGTTTACGTATGCCGTTTGAGTAGACATCACGTAAACGGACTCCAGCCGACGTCCCTCGATGATTGGTCGACTAGTGGGCTTCAATCTTCGGTACACCTTAACATCTCGTGGACCGAACACCACATAATTACCCGAGTCTATGAGCTGGGACACAGACAATAAATTCTTCTTCATTCCTAGGACGTGGTACACACTTTTCAATTCAACTTGCTTTGAATTGAACCGAGGAGTTATCATCGTCTTGCCGATATGAGTAATCAGCAACCTCGAGCCGTCTGCAGTAATAATGACACGTCCTTTGGTATAATTATGCATGGTCAACAACTTGCCTTGATCTCCAGTCATATGACTTGAACACCCTAAATCAACAATCCAGTCGTAATCATAATTAATCGACTTTTCACTTATAGAGATTAATGCCATCGCATCATTTAACTTGACCGCGGAAGAGGGCGAACTCGTCGACACCACTATTGCAAAGACGTTTGGAAATCTCATTCCTTATCTTCATCGAAATCATTCCTCTTCGATGATGCAACAACATTTCCTTCAACTTTCTTCGCTCGACAATCTCTGGCAAAGTGGCCCTCCTTGCCGCAGACGTAACATCATCCATTACGTCTTTTGCCATCGCGTTGCCCGGCTCCCCCTAGTCGAAGGCTCGACTCTCCTGGACACTTTTGCCATCCTTCACAAGCTGGTTGCTTTTGCCATTCGACATGACTTTTCCTGGACTTGCCATGTTTATTTTCAGCACCGGTTCGCCTCTAGCCCTTGAACCCTCTTTTATCACTGAAGAGGGCACTTTCTTCTTCCTTAATCGTAACCTTAGACATTTGACTGTCTAAGGTCTCTTGATTATCCAAAATATTTTCCAGATCGGTCAACGTTAGTTGAGTTGTCCATCCACGAGTAGCTGTAATAATACCGTTATACTCTAACTTTAACCCGTGAATAATAATTCTTCTCATTCTTGTTTCTGAGATGGCATTAGCGGGATCCAACTTTGAAATTCGTCATAAATAGATTTAACTTTGGAGAAATACTAACTCACCGTCATATTTTGTTGTGACATCGACAGCAGCTCGTTCTACAGCCTTTGTAGCTTGGCATCATTCGACCTTGTGAATAATGCTACCAAGTTATCCCACGCCTCCCTGGGTGTCACGCCCCGAACCTCGAGCACGCGCACATCCCTCGGTGGTCGATAGAATTTTGCGACGTTCCCAGGACTCGTCGCCGACCCTTTATTTTTATTGCACATGCGGAAGCGAATTACTAATCCCCTGACCTCAACAAACATGGGATAGAAAAGCAGGACAACAAATTTCAAATCAAATACACTTTTATAAACACTTCAAGCTTATACAGAAGGTCTATGTCATAAAGAACTACTGAGCCACCTATGCTCCTGACCCTTCCGCTTCAAGCTTCGGGTTCTTCACACAAGGGACCTGAAAATGGTTATTCAATAACCAGTGAGATATAAATCTCAGCGAGTTACACCCCTAAGCCCGGTTAGTACACCAACTCAACCCGGGGTATCTATCCGAGAACCACCCCACTAACAAGCAACAACCAACAGCCAGAACCAACAAACAATAGTCGATTCGCATACAACCTCACCTGGTATGCCATGCCCTGCACGATATCCCTCGGCATGATACACACAAAGCACATGACCATTAGATGATGCAATTCATCAATCACACACGAGTCGCATCATAAGCGATCTCACCTGGCCATTACTTCACTCTGCACGTTATCGATTCATGCGTGCATACCATAAACGATGTGATTCACTCATGCATATAACAATTTCACACATCAATTCATCAATTCAGATCGAGCTATCGATTAATCGACTCGATTCCATGTCATAGAGCACACGTGCATTCTCTAAGGTACTCGTTCACCAAAGTGATGCATCAAATCACCGAGCCCACGTGTCTCTTCCAAGATGCCTCACTTAATTCCATGGGCCCACGTGCATTCTCTAAGGTACTCGTTCACCAAAGTGATGCGTCAGTCACCGGCCCACGTGCCCTTTTAACGATGCTACTCTCAAGATCTAGTGGCTTTACGGTCCCACCCGACCCTCTCAAGCTCTGATGGATTTACGGTCCCACCCGACCCCTTTCAAGCTCTGATGGATTTACGGTCCCACCCGACCCTTTCAAGCTCTGATGGATTTACGGTCCCACCCGACCCTCTCAAGCTCTGATGGATTTACGGTCCCACCCGACCCCTTTCAAGCTCGATGGTTTTACGGTCCCACCCGACCCTCTCAAGCTCGATGGATTTACGGTCCCACCCGACCCTCTCAAGCTCTGATGGATTTACGGTCCCACCCGACCCTCTCAAGCTCTGATGGATTTACGGTCCCAAGCTCAACACAGCAACCACAGCTCGAACTCCCACTGAACTTCTGAAAAACAGCCCTGCCGGAGAAGAAAACAAGTTGAACGGCTTGGCCGGAGCTCCGGCGAGGGGGTTTGGTCGACAACCAGCGGCTCCCGGAGGTCTTGGGAATCTTGCTGGAGGTTGGGATGGGCGGAGGAATGGCTGGAATGGAAGAAAAATGGCCGAAACCTCGAAACAGTGCAGGCTGCAGGCGGACCGACGGACCGGCGACCGGTGGCTTGCGACGGCCGTACAGGACGGACGGCGGCTCCGTTCGGGACGAAATTAGGCTCGTTGGAACGGTCTGTCTCTCCCGGTCACGGTGATAGGTGGTTCGTTCTCTGATTCAACCGGGAAGACCACTTTTGACTCGATTCTTCACCGAAGGGTCAGCTGGAGCAGAAACTGGAAGAGAGGGAGAACGAGGGAAGGAGGGGGAGAGAGAGTGAAGTGAAGGCTGAAAGCACTCCTCATTAAGGCCATTAAATGGCTACTTCAATTCCCCATGCATGACATCATCTTCTCTCTCTTCTCTTTTGCCCTTATCCACAAGCTCTAGGGGCATTTGGGTCATTTCACCTCGCACAAATTACAAATATGACCTTGGGCTGAAATTGGTGGATGGGCCTAAGGATTGGGCTTGGCCATGAATAGGAATGGGCTTAGGAATTTGTTGGGCTTGAAATGGCCAAGCATTGGCCCATGGGCTTAAAAGATGAATAGTTGGTTTGGCCCAATGGGCTCATTTGCTTGACTTAGGCCCATTTGGTGGTCGACCCAACTTAAGCCTAAGGCCCACACCGACTTGGCCCGGCCCACGTCCTCACGGGCTTGCTTCCTCGGTCCGAAAATCCCTTTTTTTTTTCCAATTGCTCGCTTAACAGGCTCTGTCGACCGTCTAAAGTAGCTTAATCCAAAGTCCGTCCCGGACATTCCCGATAATTCGAAGTCCAATCCTAAGTTCTCTTGCCATGTCAATTTCGCTCTAATGCCATTTTGGTTATAACTCAGACTGACGGGCGGCTCAGAGGATTCACGCGTAACCGACTCGTGCCAAACCACGTTCAAGACATCTCAACGCGTGGACGTCCTTGACTGCATGAAATTACGGAGGATAGATTCTTATTTCAAAGTACACGATCACTAAGGATCGACATAGGGTCGTTCGCGGGTTCGATAATGGTAAACGGAATCACCCGTCGTTCCATTATGTTCTGTCCGCGAATCAACTTCTAGTCGTCCTTTGAATCGGCCTGCCTATCTACAGGATCATCCTCACGCAAGTCTCACGGTCAAGTCGTTTTCCCAGTCGAGTTCTTTAGTCGTGCGGGTTACGTCCTCATTAGCCTTTCCCCAAGGTCGGGTATCTCGGGAGTGATCAATTCAGTGAGATCAACCAACAATGCATTGACGAAATTCACATTCATTCATCCATCGAGGACTCGAATTTCAGGATGTCACACTGGGAGTCTGCGCGCTCCTAATGTGCAGCAATAAATCATCTTCGACAGTTACAGCAAGAGCGTAAAGAGCCTTACCTGCTTTTATCTTCCATCTCCTCTCGTCCATCATCGTCTCTCGGGCGCCGTGGTGTTGTCGCCGCCAACATATCTCACAAATCCTGACCCATCAAATAAAACAGCATCCGAACACTCCAATTATTGTAATTGGAGTTGTTGAGCTTCTCAATGCCATTCGTCGAATTTGAAATATCCGCCATCTGACTTGAAATAATGCCCAGCACTACTCAAGAAACCTTGATCCTTGACCAATCGATCATAGTCCTTGACTGTACACCAGCGAGAACTTCGACGTATTCTAGTCCACAACCGCCGTGCACGAACAATGGTCCTTGACCATCGTCTTCACGAACTACGCTCCGTAAGACTTGACTCACGGTCCCTGACAACCGTGCTCTCGGTCCTAGATAACCTTGCTCTAATACCAATTGTTGAATATCAGAGTCGCACAGTTCTGATAACACTCTCACAGAAGAAGCTCTTAAGGAAGGAGATGAATACACTACTTTACTTGCAAAAAAGTCTTTTCACTCTCCATCGTTAAAATGATTACAAGAGTCGTTTATATGTAGGCTTAAAACACGACTCTTAACATTCTTTAGATATATGAAAAGACATGTCTAAATAAATAGTAATAAAGACACTTTAATATGGGTGTCGAAAAGACTTTTTTCGGAAACTGAACAGTCTTTCGACCAAAACACGAAGAGTCACGAGGGATAGGCGGTGATATCTTCAATAGTAGCTTGCAGCACTGAATAATCAACTTTTCGAGGCAGGGCGTTGCTCCTTCCTCCACTTCAACTGATCTGAATTCGTCAAAATTGTCGAGACCCAAAATTCTCAGCTTCCCAAAACATTTGGCTTTGAAGCATAAGGTCTTTCCTTCATAGACCTGGAGCAGCTCGAGATGCATGAGGTTGGCCAAACTTTGGATTGATATGAGGGGGTCATCCTTCACCCGACTCCACCGTAAGGGCAATTGGTAACGTTGTCAGAATATTATATATCTAACACATAATCAAGGGAAGTTGCAAAGGAACTTTCGTGTTTTATTTTATTATAGTATATTCTTATCTGAATCTAGGTATAGCTAATTTAGATGTGCTTGTTGTGAGTTCACAATCCAGAGATTTTCTCCGTGTAGTTTATTGAAATATATTTCAACTACCAATTCTTGCTTGATCACACCATTATGTCGACATAAACTTTTCTTATAAAACTTGCATTGCGAGGTATAAGAGCTGATTTTGACTAGGATTGACGGAGGAAAGTTTCAATCAATTCAGAATATCATGTTGGTCAAGAGTTCATCATAATCAAGAATTCAACACCTGAGGCTAGGACAATTCATCTGTGCCTGAATATTCAAGCGAAATTTGCAGACTTATCACTGAGTACCACAAAAGCCAAATTTATTTTTTGACCAGGTTACCTGAAAAAACTCAAGCAACATTTCATAGCTAAGAAGTAGAAGAATTAATCAACTGCAGTGAGGCGATGAACAAGCAAATGAGCTCAGATTATTCACAAACTTCACTGTACACTGCTCTGATTTTCCCATGGCATTCCCCTGCTGTATCATCTCAAATGTGAAATGGTCAAGATTGAAATATGCAGCGATATATACGTCTTGTTCTTCTACTGGCGAAGGAGAGGGCCAAAATTTTGAGAGGAAAAGCAACACCTATCGAATTAAAATAAATGAACCATTATTGCATAGGAAGCAATTGACCAAATAAACAATAAGATCGGAGTGGCATTAAACAATAGAATGGCATAAACTAAACCTTTAGAAAACACAAAATTAAGGTGTCTTTTTAATAATATCGGAGTGGCAGTCGCTGTCTATTTTGTGGAACTGATCAGGATTCCATGAGGAAAAGCTGGCTTTGTCACACCACCATTCCAAGTCAAGACAGGAGCTCCCTCCTAACAAGTCTTGAATAACATGCAATTAATTTAATGACCATTTGTTATATCCATATTGTTAGGCAACTGTCTCATTTTTGTGAAAGTGTTTCGCTTTTCGATCAAATTATAGACCATACGACCAGTTTTCCATCGATGATCTTGTATTGCTTATCTTATGCCTGATCAAGACAAGGGAAGGATTGCAGAGGAATGAATTAAGATCAGACTGTCATCAAATCAAATCAGATTTAAAACATTTACACACATACATGGTATTCGAATGGGAGGGACCAAAAATGCACAGGTCGTTATATCTACTTCTGCACTCTGTTAAACTATTCTTAAACAGTGTAGATTGTTTATGTCGTGCAGAAGCTAAAGTGTTTCCGTTCGAGTTATGTTTCATGAGTATCAAAATTTGGCGTGGTATATGGAAATTGATCATGGATGTAACATGAGTTAGGAGACAACACTGATTGAACCGGATTGTCTATCCATTACTAAAGTTCGAGATTACAGCAATATATTATTGATGTTGCTATAACGTATTCCGCTTTACCTCGATGCACGTCGTGCACTTCTCATTTTGTTGCATTTTAATGCCGTGTTTCAGCATAAGGGAAAATGGAGGTGCTGGTGCTGAATCAAAGACTCCCAGAAAGTTTGTCCATTTGACTGATCAAAATCAAATGAGCATTCGGTCATCAAGCGAGCACCTGTGAGATTTTGAAATGTGGTGAATACATTCTTGCTCATTCATAGAAGTCAAAATGAAATCTGTCTCTATTGAATGGATAAGGGCCAACCGTTGACCCTGATCTTTGATGGCCCCATTTGGAGAATTTGGCCTTGTAACGAGCACCAAGAGTTGCGGATAACTACTATTTAAGAAACATAAGCTAATTTCCTTGAAGTTTCATAGCTGTTCTGGAGATAGAGCTTACTCGTTACTCCAGGAAATTCAGGATTTCGTTATCTGCGAATAGCATATCAACTAATTAGGACAAGAACTTATGTTTTTAATCTACCGCAGGAGAAGAAAGTGTTATCGAAGGGTTCATGTTTTGCTGAACTTGGAAGATAGCTATCTTGCGTGCTAAATCTATTCAAGGGCCACGTGTCCAAATGTTAACGAGGGTTGTCTATCAATTTCGTGGATCAAAATAAAATATGTGAATATAGCAGTGGGCATTTCACCCACCTTCTCTCACCTCAGGTGCGGATGGCTACTATACTGTCCTACTTGGCGGTAGCCAGAGCAAGCCCTGACGTGGAGTCTACCTTTCCCACTGAGAAGCTCCCAAATTCCCTGTCTATCTTTATCTTCCCGATAGAGAGGGAATACGGAGGACAGCATGGGGTCTCGAATACAATTATCTTATTAAAGAAAGTTCAATTTAATTTGAAGAAATGCCACTCAAGAGGATTGCAATAAGTTTCCGTGGTCTTTCGAGTGTTGGTTGCATTCCTGGCAAAACATGTCAAATATAGGGAAACATCCAATCAGCTCAGCAAGGTTACAACTAGTAATAATAATCTAAAGATAGTATTGGTTGAGTACATTCATGAACAATGGATTAACTTCTCACCAAATTCTGTGTTTTTTTAAAATTGAAATAGCTTCGTCACGCACTTCGTCGTATCGAATTGTGTTAAGTCATGCTTCTAACTTATTTTTCTCAGTTTCTTCATCAACTTTTATCCGAGAATACTTGGAATGACGTTCTCTATTACACGATGGATTTTTGCTAATCCCTTCACCGTGGTCACGTGTGCGAACCCAAGCCCACTCATTTCATTTTTTTATATATTTAAAATGGAAATGTCATGGGGGACCAATCTACATAAAGTTGCTTGGGCCAAACCCTGTACAACGTACGACCGGGCCGTGGGCCCCACGTCTGACTTCATGAAAGAAAGCAAACAAGGTTTCGAATTTGTTTTTTTGTTCTCACTCTCTGCGGAGTACATCTCTCGTCCATTTGTTTTTTATATTTTCTTTCTTTTTTTTCGTCCTCTTCTTGACCCTAAGTGTAAACCCCAAAACAAAAACTCCATGGACGATGCAGCCGGCCATTGCAAACCAATTTCATTTATGATTGAATTTTGCGTAAGAATTGGTGAGAATCCTAGGCAATTTACATTTATCCTGAGAAATTAAAACAAGAACGATGATTGAAATAACAGATGATTTATACTTATGTGCATCAATGATAATCGTAGACTTTCACTTTACCTCTTTATAAAGCATGGATATCAAACCTCACTCTTGAAATTAAACATCCTCACCCCACCCAATTCTCTTACCATTGGACTGTTTACCTAATGGCTTCTTACCATTATCTGGCCAGTCTTCTTATCCAGTTAATTCCAAGAATTCAACTTCCCCGGGTACATGGTCGATGATCAATTCTATGGTATGATTAGCTGGATGAAGTAGAGAATGCCAAAGTTTATCTACTGCTAGAGATTTCCTAATGAGTTGCAATTGTCTAAACAAGAAACCTTGCTGGCATTATGCACACAGAAAAGCAATCCGTGAGAAAATGGACACAAGTTAGTATAATAAGGTTGCTTGTTTACGACCTCATCTATCAAAATGCTAGGCGGATCTTTTACCGAACATGTGCAGGCCATATATATATGGATATGATAGTAGGATAACAAGAGACCTGGAGCAAGCACGTGGAATATACAGTCTAGGCTGGTGTTAGAACGCTGTTACATCTAATATATCCTCCATTTGTTAGTGAGATTGTGTTTGACACTGATATACATAAAGGAACAAAGTAGACTTATTGTGCTGGGGCCGTAATTTGTATATTAAGGTGGCAATGAACGCAAGTATTTTGAGCCTTTCTCATTAACAGCAGTTCTGGGCCTCTTGTTATTCTACATTGATGAACATCCATGACGCGGAAAGTGGAAGCACATTTCACGAGGATAATATAGTGAACTAGCTGCTTTATTCATGTCACTTACAGGCATAGAAAATTACCTTACACTAGTATTTACATTTTTTACATGAGCCTTGTATCGTCGACATTTGCTGTATTTACAATCACACTCTCACTCACATGTACAAGGCAAACATTATGCACGTACTGTACTCAGATCAGGAAAAGGAGCTCAATCGTTTACTTCCAGCATGGAGGGAACTCACTGCTTCTCATACTAGTGCCTTGGCGAGGAGAGGCGTTGCCCTCGGATGATCTCTCCATAGACTGGACGTCCCAACCTCCATCTCTCCAATATCCATAATAAACTTCTGGAATGTGTGCGACCTTCTGATAATCCTTGTCCTGCTCGTCTTGCACAAATTTCTTGACCAACTCATCGGGCATGTCGAAGAATTCAAGTACTTTGAGCCTGGTCAAATACTCAATGCCTGATGGCAGCTTCTCTAGTAGCTTGCAGCGCTGAATGATCAACTTTTCGAGGCAGGGCATTGCTCCTTCCTCCACTTCCACGGATCTGAGTTCGTCAAAATTGTCGAGACCCAGAATTCTCAGCTTCCTAAAACCTTTGGATTTGAAGCATAAGGTCTTTCCTTCATAGACCTGGAGCAATTCGAGATGCACGAGGTTGGGCAAACTTTGCAGTGATACGAGTGGGTCATCCTTCAACCGACTCCATCGTAAGTGCAACTTGACAAGACTATTGAGAGTGGCTAACCAGTTTGGTAGCACCTCGAGACGCCCTCTCAAGTAGATCCTCTGTAGCAATTGGGGTGGAGATGTAAGGTGTTGCAGATCCAATATCTCATCGTCCTCAACCGAAGCCACGGATAATCCACAAAGGTTGGTTAATTTCGCTATCGATGAGCACAAAGCCCTTCCGTCTTCTTTCCTCAACTTCAGGATGCCCACCCTGCTTAACTGCGTCAGCTTCCCAAGCTCTCTCATGATGATGTCATTCCTCTCATCGTCCGCCTCTATGTAGCACAACTTTTCAAGGGACTGCAGAGCCCCAATATCCACGAGTGCCTTGAAGCCATACTTGTTGTACAAATAGGATATATTCTCATACCGATACACCAAGAGATGCCGGAGTTTTTGCAGCTTCAAGATTTCAACAGGCAATCGCGTTACGTTTGTGTACTTAAGATCCAGTGTCTCTAGGTTCTGAAGCCTCCCTATCGAAGAAGGAATTGTTTTAATTTCAGTGTGCCTGAAGCTTAAATATCTTAGGTAGTACCAGTCAACAACTTGAACTGGGAACTTCGACAAAGGTGTGGCTTGCATGTCTAAGACATTAAGCAGTTTAATGTCACATCCTAGGACAAGGTCAATGAATCCCCTGTCTACACCGAACATGTATAGAGAGCGCAGATGAGAAAGTGACCTGTTTTGCTGTGCCGCTTGCAGGCTGTTGTGAAGTGAAAGGCGGCGAACATTTTCTGGCCACATGTCAGTCTGCTCTTTGGTGATCGTTGCAAAGGTTTGATCTCTCGATTTTGAAGTTATTATTTCCCTCTGGAAATCATGGATGCGGCACAACTTAACCCTTCCATCAGTTGTTGTTTCAGCCACTTGGATTAGGCTTCTGTTCAGGAGCTCGCTGAAGTATTCCTTTGCAACTTCATCGAGTGTCTTGCCTTCTTTTCTCTCGACAAACCCTTCCGCGACCCAGAGCCGGGTCAGTCTCCTGCGCTCAATCAGGTGACCCTCAGGAAATACACTCAAGTGTAAGAAACAGGACTTCAGGTAGTACGGCAAATCGCTGAAACTGAGGGAAAGCACCCTCTTTAAGTTCTTGAGCCTGTCGTTGCCGTCGATCTCGGCACGAAGGCTGCGTCGTACCACATCCCATTCATCGATCCTCTGTTTGTCTTTCGCAGCTAGAACACCACTGATGGCCACGATTGCCAGCGGCAGTCCTTCACACTTTCTCAAAATGTACTTACATATCTCCTCCAGGTGGGAAGGACAAGAGTTCCCCTGAAATGTCTTCTGACAGAAAAGCTTCCACGACTGTTCCTGATCGAGTGGTTCCATATCTTTTAGCAGCCCACTGAACTCCTTGCAGGAGGTAGATGCCAGATCAGCATTCCGGGTTGTGATGATAACTCGGCTTCCGTGACAGTTGTTGGGCAAGGCATGCTTTACTGCATCCCATTTGTTTATGTGCCACGCATCATCGAGGACGATCAAGTATCTCCTCCTCTGAAGCAGGTCCTTGATGATCATCTTAAGCCAATGGCTACTCATAGTGTTGGCTCCTGGAGGGACTGGTTTCCTGATTACCCTCATGATCTGATCAAGCATGTCTTTGAGGAGCTCTTCGATCTTCGAGGACCGAGAGAGAGTGATCCAAGCATATACTGTAAAATGCTTCTTCACAGCGGGGTCATCATAGACTTGCTTCACCAGAGTGGTTTTGCCCAACCCTCCCATCCCCACGACGGAGATGACCTCCCGCCTGAGAGCCCCCTTAAGTAACCGCCCGATTAGCTCATTCTTGGGCCGCTCAATGCCCACTAGGTCAATTTTATCTAGGAGAAGGGCATTGCCTCGGTGGTCCTGCCATGTGTTATCTGTGTTGGTCGAGCTCTGATCTTGTTGAGCCCTACTGAATTTGTGGCGCAGCCTCCGGTGCCCATCGCATATGTCCTTTACTCTGGAGTTGATGTGCTTTATCTCGGACGTGATACGGTATCGAGCTTTTAGGTTCCTGATGCAGCAGGACATCCTGCTGATAAGGCCCGTGAATCCTACTCCATGATCATGTCTCAGGATAAGGGAAAACTCGTCGAGCACGTCCTCCATTTCGTAGGCTATGTTTCTCAACTGCTTCACCCACACTTTGACTTCATCGTCACTTTCCTCGAGGGTATCTGCGACCCTGAGGAAGGCCCGCACACGCTCCAATTCTCCTCTCACTGAGAGGGCTTCTTCTTGACCGCCCGTCAGGTGCCGCACCTCGTTCTCAAAGAATTGCGTAAGCTTTGTGAGTAGGTGAGTCACTACGCTCTCTGCCATGCCTCTAGTCTGGTGAGTGGAGGTGAGGTTTTTGGTTTATGTGTTGCCTAGAGGCTTTAGTCTGTGGTTGCAAAAGTTGAGGCTCTTCATAATAGTCTCTGAAATGTTAAACTGTCGTACCCAAATCTTACAAAAATGAGGAAGTGACGTGGCCGTCCTTTCGCCTCAAAGATGTAGCCTCAAATGACAAATCCAACTCCCAAAATTCCCATCAATTTCGCTCTCGCTTTAATGGCCACTAATTGGGGGACCTGAAGAGATTGGGAAAGAGAAGTAAGCAACTACAGCTTACTGAGTAATACTTATTTTTAAATAGATTAAGTACTCATTATATATATATATACAAAGCAATACCAAGACTTCATAACCCAAACTTATGATATATAATACATATCGAATCACATATGAGTTGTCTCATTTCAACACAGCTTTGTACAAGTAAAAGATTCTCATTTAAATCCATTATCACAATTTAAGCTTCAATGATTGAGTCCATTAATTGATCTCTATTAAACACATGCAAATAGTCCAGTCCATCGACTAATCTCAAATCGAACTTGTATCACACATCAATTGCCTATTCCACCGATTAATCGATAGTACATCACATTTCAACACGCTTTGTACAAGTAAGAGATTCTCATTTAAATCCATTATCACAATTTAAGCTTCAATGATTGAGTCCATTAATTGATCTCTATTAAACACATGCAAATAGTCCAGTCCATCGACTAATCTCAAATCGAACTTGTATCACACATCAATTGCCTATTCCACCGATTAATCTGATAGTACATCACATTTCAACACAGCTTTGTACAAGTAAGAGATTCTCATTTAAATCCATTATCACAATTTAAGCTTCAATGGTTGAGTCCATTAATTGATCTCTATTAAACACATGCAAATAGTCCAGTCCATCGACTAATCTCAAATTCAACTTGTATCACACATCAATTGCCTATTCCACCGATTAATCTGATAGTACATCACATCTCAAGCCCCTAAAGGTGACTCTCACGATACCACGTCATCATATAACACTTAGCCCTTAAATAGTACAATGCCCTAGAGATGGCTCACAGGAAGCTTTATTATTGTGTAGCACTTTGTCCTTGATCAATATATATCAATAGTATAAGACTTTAGAAGTGGCTCCCACGAAATTACGTTATTGTTTAGCACTTAGCCTTTGAGTACAAGGTTCTAGAGATGGCTCCTATGAAATTATGTTATTGTGTAACAATTAGTCTTCTACCCATCCATATCATAGTTAATTTCCCAAGCCTTTCACAAATCAATTTTTTCCATAAAACCAATTCAGAATTCATATTATATATCGGCTTCACATACCGAATCAAATCACCTTTTATTAACCATTTCTCACACCATTTTGGAATTCATTTTATAAACCAGTAACATTTCGAAATGTTTTTCTCATTAAACGTTTCCTAAATTATCAAAGAATCCATTCCATAAATTAGATCTCATCATGATACACATATTTAAACTTTCATGACACTTTTCATAACACATTTCTCAAACCATTCTCATATGAATAAAATGTTGTAAGTATTTGATCCATTACTCTTGCATTTTAGCCAAATCACAATTTGCACATAATATACCTCGTACTTTTCATTTTCAAAATATAAGTTTGCAAATTCAAAATGGAGATAGCACCACTCACCTAGATATGCCCCAAACCAATACTAAGGCTTACTCGATTCAACAAACTCGCATTCCTATCATATAAGCAAGAAATAACATTAAAACCAAGTAAAACGCTATCTTAAATATGGCTCGGTTAAACTAAGCTTAAATGCTAATAAAATAACTCTCATGCGTCAACAAATCACTTGCTGAAAGCAACTATTCGAATTTAAACGCAACGTGAAACTCACCCACAAAACCCAAAAATCTCTCTCCAATAGAACTGTTGCTCTAAAATGGTTCTCAACTAACCCAATGGCTCCATGACACCACAAACCTCCATTTCCATGTAATTCCATAGGTTAGACAACTCAAAAATCAGACTGGATCAAATTTTCCAAAATTCTGAATTTTTGCCCCAAATACAAAAACTACTCTAATTGGATGCACGATGGGCGTGGGCACTTACCGGATGTGGCGTTATGGAGTTGAATCATTTTGGCAAGGCCCTCGCAGCATGACCTCGCGCTCTCTCTTTTCCCCTCCTCCTCCTTCTCCTCCTCCTCTTCTTCTTCTCCCGAATGTGTGCTCCTGTCCTTCTCTTCCTTTCCCTTTATCTCTGTATGACTTTTCAACCCTTCCTTCAATTTTTTGATTTTTTTTTTTCAGTGCCAACCACTAACTCAAATATTACATAAACTGCTTAACGTTAGTGAATCTTATATTTATGGCTGCCTTGTGTGGGATCCATGTCTGCTTGGAACATTGTACAAGTTTTGGTTTATTTTAGTGATATCCCTTTTAATTTTTCTTGATTGTGTTAAATATTTGTGCCTTCGACAGCAAGCTATTCAACTTTCTTGTTTCATGCGGAAAGGTCTGCAACTATGTCTAGTATTTTATTCTTTTGTAGTTTCATCTCATGTGAATAAGCTGACAAAGTTTTTTTCAGTTGTCAGCATAAATAACTTGTAACCCCGTCTAAACGCGTTTTCACGGGAAGTTGCGAGGGAACTTCCGCGTTTTATTTTATTATAGCTCTTATCTGAATACAGGACATTCCTCAGATTTTCTCCATGTAGTTTATTGAAATGTATTTCAGCCACCAATTCCCGCTCGATCACACCATTATGTCGACACAAACTTTTCTTGAAAAACTTGCATTGCAAGGTATAAGAGTTGATTTTGACTAAGATCGATGGATGAAACTTTCAACTAAGATCGATGGAGGAAACTTTCAATCAATTAAGAATATCATAATGTTCAATAATTAATCAAAATCAAGACTTCAACCCCGGAGGCCAGGGCAATTCATCTGTACCCGAACGTTCAGATGAAATTCGCAAACCTATCACTAAGTATCACAAAAAGCCAAATTTATTTTTGGACCAGGTTACCCGAAGGAAATTCAAGCAACATTTCATAGCTAGGAAGTAGAAGAATTAATTAAATGCAGTAAGGCGACGAACAAGCAAATGACCTCGGATTACTCCCGAACTTCACTGTACACTGCTCTGAAATTCCCGTGGCAATACCCTACAGTATCATCTCAAATATACGTCTTGTTCTTCTACTGGTGAATGAGAAGGCCCAAATTTGAGAGGAAAAGCAACACCTATCGAATTAAAAAATGGACAATCATTGCGTATGAAGCAATCAACCAAATAAACAATAAAATGACATCGACTAGATCTTTGTAATAGGTAGCATTAAACAATAGAATGGTATCACCTAGATCTTTATGAAACACGAAATTATGGCGCCTTTTCTAGTTTAGATTGGAGTGGCTGTCGCAGTTTATTACGTGGAATCGATGAGGATTCCATGAGGAGGAAAAGCTGGCTTTGTCAAGCGACTATTCCAAGTCAAGACAGGAACTCCCTCCTAACAAGTCTTGAATAACATGCAATTAATTTAATGACCATTTGTCATATTTATATTGTTGGGCCACTGTCTCTTATTTGGTGGAAGTATTTCGCTTTTTGATCAAATAATAGACCATACAATCAGTTTACTACCAATGATCTTGTATTGCTTTTCTTATGCCTGATCAAGACAAGGGAAGGATTGCATTGGAATGAGTTAAGATCAGACTGTCATCGAATCAAATCGAAATTAAACATCTAACTGGCATACACAGTATTCGAATGGAAGGGGCCAAAGATGCACAGGTCGTCATATCCACTTCTGCATGTTGTGCGGAAGCTAAGTGTTTCCGTTTGAGTTATATTTCACGAGTATCGAAATTTGGCCTGGTAAATGAAATTTGATTGTGGACGTAACATGAGTTAGGACATAAGACCGATTGAATCGGGTTGAATATGTTGCTGAAGTTTGAGATTACAGCAGTGTATTGTTCGCGATTTTTTAGTGTGTGCTTGTGACGGAATTAGTTCATCTGTCTATTTCGTTCAACGGGTACCCTTGCTAATGAAAAACAGAAGAACGAGTTCCGTCTTACCTCTACTGCATGTATTAACCTTTTTCTTAGCCCTGTTTCAGCATCAGGGAGAATGGACGTGCTGGTGCTGAATTAAAGACTCCCAGAAAGTTTGTCCATTTGACTGAGCAAAATCAAATGAGCATTTGGGCCTCAAGCGAGCTCTTGTATAGACTTTCAAACGCGGTGAGTACATTCTTGCTCATTCAAAGAAGTCAAAAATGAATCTGTCTCTGTCGCATGGATGAGGGCCAACCTTTGACCCTTAACTTGATCTTTGATGGCCCCTTTTTGAGACTTTGGCACCAAAAGTTGTGGATAACTACTGCTTAAGAAACAAAAACTACTTTCCTTGAAGTTTCATAGATGTTCCAGAGATAGAGCTTACTCGTTACTCCAGGAAATTTACGGGATTTCGTTATCTACGAATAGCATATCAAAATAATTAGGGAAAAGTATCAAAATAATCCTAAACCTTTTTCATTAGTACCAAGTCAGTCATAAATTTTTTAATTTGACAAATTTAGTCCTAAACCTTTTCACATTGGTACCAATTCAATCATTCCGGCTAATTTAAGCAGGAAATTGCTGATGTGGCTACCGATGGTCTTATGTGGCGCCACATAAACAAATTTTATAATTTTTTTTAGATTTTATAAATTATTTTTTTCTTTTTTCTCTTTTTCTTTTCTCCTTCACCGCTTGGCCAGCGAGGTCACTAGCCAACCATCGCCGGCCATAGGCTAATTGGGGCGAGGGCCCTCATGCCCTTGCTAGCCACGGTGAGGGCTATTGGCCCCCGCCCGCATCCAAGCGAGGGCCCAAACCCTCATCCCTTGGCCGGCGGGCCGCCGCACCCTCGTTGTCGGCCATAGGCAAGGGCGTGAAGGCCCACGCTCGCGGCGGGTGAGAGCCGCAACGCCTCGGCGAGGGCCGCCGCACCTCGTTCGCCACGAAAGAGGGCCGTCGCACCCTTGCTTGTGGCCAACGAGGGCACGAGGCCCTCGCTTGGATCCGGGCAAGGGCCGATGCCCTCACCGTGGCCGGCGAGGGCGTGGCAGCCCTCGCCAATGGTGGCAAGGTCGCGGGGGCCCTCAACCTGACCAGCTTGTCCACGTGGCACCACATAAGACCATCGGCAGTCATGTTAGCAGTTTTCGGCTTAAATTAGCCGAATAGACTGAATTAGTATCAATGTAAAAAGATTTAGAATTAAATTGGTCAAATTAAAAAGTTTAGGACTGAATTGGTATCAAAACAAAAAATTTAGGACTTTTTTGGTACTTTTCCCCAAATAATTAGGACCAGAACTTCTGTCTACCGCAAGAGAAGAAAGTGATATAGAAGTGTTCATGGACATTTGGTGGTTAAGTTGGTTATCTTGTGTGCTACAATCGATTTGAGGGCCCTGTGTCGAAAAGTTAACAATGGTTTTCTATCAATTTCGTGGATTGAAGAAAAAAATGTGAATACAATTATCTTTGTTAAGAACAGTTCAATTTAATTTGCAGAAATGCCACTTAAGGGGATTGCAATAAGTTTCCTTGATCTTTGGAGTGTCGGTTGCATTCCTGACAAAACATGTCGGAAAACATTCAATCAGCTCGGTAAGATTACATCTAGTGATAATAATCTAAAGATAGTATTGCGTGAGTACAATCACGAACAACAAATTGACTTCTCACCTAATTATCTTCTTTTGAATTTTTTTTTTTTTTTTTGGGTCGGTCTCTTCTATTGAAATTGAAAGCGCTTCCTCACGCACTTCGTTTGCTCAATCATAGGGACGACATGTGTTATCAACCTAAGACTAAAAAGAAGAGATACTTTCCGGAGAGGCAACGAGCTGATCTATGTGCTCACCTTTTAATTGGCATAAAATCACTAAATTATAAAGGGAAGCTATCATCTGACGGCAATTCTTGTCATGTTGACATGTTTGCTCCAATAAATTGTGCATGTTTAATTTAAGTATTGTTAAAATATCCAAATATTAAACCGAGTTTTTTTTTAATAATTTAAACTTTTAGAACAATTAATAACAATCTTATAAAAATTTTCATGGTATCAAAGAATGAAGTCCAAAGACATAACACCTAGCTAAGGATAAAGTCCAATCTACATGTGGTTGAATGTTAAAATATTTAAATATGAAATCATAGTTTAAGGCAAAGTCCAGCCTATATGTGAGGGAAGTGTTAGAAAATTTAAATATTAAACTACGCATATTTTTCTAACAACTAAAATCCTTAGAATTGTTGGCCAAAATTTTTTTCAAGTGTAATGAAGATTTCGGTTCTCATACTCATAACAAGCGTATTAAATTGTGTTAAGTCATGCTTTTAACTTATTTTCCTCAGTTTTCTTCATCACGTTTGGAATGATGTTCTCTATTACCTGATGGATTGACGCAAGTTCCTTCACTGTCGTCAAGTGTGTGAACCCAAGCTCACTCATTTCATTTTTTATTTGAAATAGAAATGCCACGTGGGACCCAATGTGTGAAAAATTGCCTCTAGACCCTGCACAGTCTACGGCCCGTTTGGTTCGGCTTTGGGGAAATGCCATTGGGAGAATGCAAATACCTTTGAGGTAAAGGGGTTTTCCGAAATGCTAGATCTTGTTTGGTAACTGTAATTGAAAAGTGCTTTAGGGAAATGCAATCTGTTTGGTAAACATATATTTGAAAAGTCCTTTAGTGTGACCAAATTAAGTTTTTAGTTTTAGTATTTTTAAAATTGCAAAAAAGAAACAATGATTATATAACCTTTTACATTTTCATGTTGAGAGTAATGTAAAAGATATATATTAGTAAATTTATTTAAAAATTATATTAAAAGAATTTGATTATAGATTAGATGCAAAGCTCAACTTTTGGCCTAGGGTTCTTTTAGGTTTGTTTTCAACTTTGAATAATTGTAGTATTAATCATCTTCGTTAATTAA
The DNA here is from genome assembly GCA_014182565.1 of Eucalyptus marginata. NCBI lineage: Eukaryota > Viridiplantae > Streptophyta > Magnoliopsida > Myrtales > Myrtaceae > Eucalyptus > Eucalyptus marginata. Next base: position 13,031,033 of record CM024589.1, on the reverse strand, counting down.
TGATCATTCTAGTGTATTGATAAAAAGTTGGGCTATTGATTGTCAAAAGATAAAAATGACAAAAAAAAAAAAAAGAAGGCAAACCCAACATTTGCAAAGGGTTTTATTATTTTTTTAAAAAATAATAATAAAATCTAATGAAACTCCGTCGCCGATCAACGGTGGTTGGGGTGTGGGGAAGATGATCGTTTTTTTTTTTAAAAAAAAAAAGAAAAGAAAGAAGTCAACGGATGAATAGTAGATGTGGACTTGCATTTCCAAAATGCTAAAAGCTCACAGGGTCCCCACTGCTTTGGGCTTTCGGCATTTCAAAGGCGTTTGGCCAATGACACCTCCAAATGCTAAACCAAACACCTAAATTTTTCCCAAGGGACTTTCAGGTTGAAAGCCCTTGGAAATGTTGAACCAAACGGGGCACGACCTGGGCCTAACGTCGACTTTTTCAAAGACTGCGAACAAGGTTTCGAATTTCTTTTTTGTTTCCCTCTCACATCTTGTCCATTTATTCTGTCTCTATTTTCTTTCTCTCTTTTTTTCTTTGTCCTCTTCTTGAGATATCTAAATCTAAACCTCAAAACAAAAATTCCATGGACGAGGCTGCCGACCATTGCAAATCGATTTCATTTATGATTGAACTTCATGTGAGAATTTGTGAGAATCATAGTTCATCATCTTCTTGAGATCCCTAAATCTAAATCCCAAAAGAAAAATTCCATGGACGAGGTAGTTGGCCATAGCAAACCGATCTCATTTACGATTGAACTTTGCATGAGAACTCGTGGGAATCTTGGTTCGTCCTCTTCTTGTGATCCCTAAATCTAAACCCCAAAACAAAAATTCCATGGACGAGGAAGCCAGCCATTGAAAACCGATCTCATTTATTATTGAACTTTGCATTAGAACCCGTGGGCATCTTGGTTCGTCCTCTTATTGAGATCCCTAAATCGAAACCCCAAAACTAAAATTCCATGGACGAGAAAGCCAGCCATTGAAAACTGATCCCATTTATTGTTGAACTTTGCGTCAAAACCCGTGGGAATCTTGGTTTGCCCTCTTCTTGAGATCCCTAAATCTAAACCCAAAACAAAAATTCCATGGACGAGGCAACCAGTCATTGCAAACCGATCTCATTTGTGATTGAACTTTGTGTGAGAACTTGTGAGAATCTTGGTTTGTCCTCTTCTTGAGATCCCTATATCTAAACCCCTGAAAAAAAAAAAAATCCATGGATGAGGGAGCCGGCCATTGAAAACCGATCTCATTTATTATTGAACTTTGTGTGAGAACTTGTGGGAATCTTGGTTCGAACTCTTCTTGAGATCCCTAAATCAACCCACCCCCCTCCCCCAAAAAAATTCATGGATGAGGGAGCCAACCACTAAAAATTGATCTCATTGATTGAACTTTGCATGAGAACTCATGGGAATCTTGGTTGGTCCTCTTCTTGAGATCCCTAAATCAAAATCCCAAAACAAAAAGTCTATGGACGAGGCAACAGGCCATTGCAAACCGATCTCATTTATGATTGAACTTTGCGTGAGGAACTCATGAGAATGTTGGTTTGTCCTCTTCTTGAGATCACTAAATCTAAACCGCCAAAAAAAAAAATTCCCATGGATGAAGCAGCTGGCCATTGCAAACCGATCTCATTTGTGATTGAACTTTGTGTGAGAACTTATGGGAATCTTGGTTTGTCCTCTTCTTGAGAACCCTAAATCTAAACCCTAAAACTAAAATTCCATGGATGAGGGAGCCGGCCATTGAAAACCGGTCTCATTTATGATTGAACTTTGCGTGAGAACTTGTGGGAATCTTGGTTTGTCCTCTTCTTGAGATCCCTAAATCTAGACCCCGAAATAAAAATTCCATGGATGAGGCAATCGGCCATTGCAAACCAATCTCATTTATGATTGAACTGCGTGTGAGAACTCGTGAGAATCTTGGTTCATCCTCTTCTAGAGATCCCTACATCTAAACTAAAACAAAAATTCCATGGATGAGGCAGCCGGGCATTACAAACCGATCTCATTTATGATTGATCTTTTTGTGAGAACTTGTGAGAATCTTGGCACATCCTCTTCTTGAGATCCCTACATCTAAACCCTAAAACAAAAATTCCGTGGATGAGGCAGTTGGCCATTGCAAACTAATGTCATTTATGATTGAACTTTTCATGAGAACTCGTAAGAATCTTGATTCATCCTCTTCTTGAGATCCCTACATCTAAACCCTAAAACGAAAATTCCATGGAGAAGGCAGTCGGCCATTGCAAACCATTCTCATTATGATATTACTTTGCGTGAGAAGTCGTGAGAATCTTGGGCAATTTTGCAGGTCTAAACTTACTTGTATCTTGACAAATTAAAACAAGAGTGACGATGGAAATAACTAATGATCTACACTTACGGACACCAACAATAGTCGTAGACTTTCACTCTGCCTCTTTGCAAAGTGTGGGGATCGAACCCCACACCCGAAATTAAATGTCCTCACCTCATCCAAGGGTGTCTTTGGTTTGGCTTTGCAAATGAGCCTTGGGGAAATACAAATACCTTTGACCTATAGCCCATTGAGGAAATGCAAATTGCGTTTGGTAAAAAATCATCTACAAAGCTACTTTGTCCTAAATAGTGTTTGGCAAATATTTTTTTTTTCAAAAGGCTTTTGGGTCTAATTTTAAAAACAATAATAATAAAAACCCTCCCACGAAGGGCAAATGCTGCCGATGCTTGCTGGCCGGCGGCCATTGCCCAAGGTCGTGCGACCCCCGACAAGGGTCATGTTACCCAAGCGGCCAAAGCCCCTTGGCATGGGTTCTCAAATACCCCAGCATTTCCTCAAAGGGCTTTCAAAGCCAAAAGCTCATTGGAAAAACTGAACCAAATACACCCCAGTCTCTTACTATTGCACCGCATGCTTAATGGCTTATCACTTGTAGTTGCGAGAATCCATACATTGCATGGACATGATACTAGTAGTAGTGATAATGACAATAACAATAACGACAACATTAAGAATAATAATAATAATAATAATTTTTAGTCAATTTGTATCGACACAGTACCATATCAGTGGCGCTAAAATATTGCACCTGTTCGAATGTAAAAAGCGCCTTAGTTTTGTAAAACATATAATTAAGGATATTTGGAGGAAGAAAATAAATGATTTAAGATTTCTTAAATTAAGAGGCCCTCACTGTCTTATATAATGGTATAGATAATAGAGATGAAAGGTTTATTAAGTTGTTATATACATATTTAATCCATAGAAAAATTAAATTAAGTCAATAATTTTGTGTGGGGACATTTTTGAAGGAAACCGATATCATGACAAATTCACAGCTTTGGCACAAAAAGAAAGAAAAAGGACATAAAGTAGCTGGCAAACAATTATAGTTGGTTTTTTTTTTTTTTTTTTTAATTGGTGGATCATGTTTAAGCTCTATTTATTTTGAAAAAATAACTATTTTAATTTTTTTCCCAAAAATCACTTGTATCATATGAAATAATTAATATATAGAAAATGTTTTGTCTAAGCATTTTTATGGTGAAAAAAATATTTTTTATTTATTTATTTTTGTAAGAGATATGAGTGATTATTTTTCAAAAAATATTTTTTTAAATAACTCATTTTCGACGAAACAAATGGCGACTAAGCAATGTTCACGATAATTCAAATTGCTATAAGTTTTTCTGAAGAACACTTCCAAAACTACATACTTCTTGGTCTTTGTCAAAGCACACATCGGTCGTCATCTGCTCATTCAATTGAAGACTTCACAATAATATATCACACAAATTTGCTGTCTGCGCAATGACACACCCAAGGTGCACACATCTTGAGTATTATATTCATTCAAATTGCTTTTAACAAAGTTATTTTCAAGAAAAATAGACAAGTAGAGAGGAAAATTCTTAATCTATTTTCTTGTACAGAAAGTGGCAATTTCGAAATTGAAACAAGCGGGGCAAAAGAAGCATAGGCTGAAGCCCAATCATCCAAACCCTATTTTTAAGCCCATGTAGCTATCAGCCCACTAAATGGTCTAAATACCCATGTCATTTATTCCTGAGCTGGTTCCGAAGTGCAGAAACGGTGGAGAGGGAAAGAGAAACCGAAGTTGCTTATAAATTCAATATATCCCCTCACATTCACATTTCTATTGCCTCCTGTTATCTGATCTTGCCATTATTTATTCATTTATTTCTGCTCAATTTGCTAAGAATTTAATGTATTATCCGAGCCTCTTGAATGTAAATTGCGTGTTGATATTTCTATTAGTTGCTATGTGCTACGTGGATCATACTTTAAGATGTCACATTTTATCTTTATTACTCTCTCTAAGACATTTTTGTTGGTGGTCAGCACATGAGAAGAAAGCTTAGAACTGATATCTGACTTGAGCCCTCTCTTGAAGTGTACGGCTTTATCTTTATCATTAGCTACAAAGTTCTTAGGAAATCTACCCATTTGGTTGAAGCGGCCAGTGTACTCTATATAATAGTAGAGTTACCCTAAGATATATACGAACGTGCGCGAAGTTGCTCCTCATTTTCGCTAGAAAAGAGCAAGGGAAAAACTGAGTGCGAAAAGCCCTCAATAAATCTTCCCATGAAAAAGTTGCATGTTTAACCCAAAAGCTGGTCGAGCTCCCCCCCATCGGCACTTAGCTTCACCTTCTAGGTGGTTGTTGGCAAAGCCAATTTTATGATTCCGTCTGATGGATTCACCTCTGAATTGGTCTAAAGTCTATCATTCGGAGTTAGCGACTCCACTTCTACTTAATTCCTTCATTTGATGATGCAAATCAATCAACAATTTATAAACTCTGTCTAAATCAGTTCCAATGACAGGTTAGTGGTAGGGCTGAGTAGAAGGAATCGCTTGGACCGGGAACCACCGGGACTAACGGTACTATTCGGTCCGGTTCTCAATTCTATGACTATTTGGTCCTGTTCCGCATTCTAGAAAGGGGGAACCGGTCCAGTTCTCGATTCTTGGATGGAACTGGACCGGACCTGAAATCGATCACCATTAGGTGGTGGAGCTCATCCTTGCCTCCTACAAGTCAAGACATTGATCATGATGATCCTTTTGTCTCATAGTGAATTCGCGTCTTGAGAACCTTAAATGGTGTTGGAAGTATTGACTTGCTTGTCTTTATTATTGTTATGAAGAGTATTGACTCACTTGTCTTTATTATTGTCACAAAGAGAAGCCGGTATCTCTGAGTGAGAATTCAAGATCATCTAGACTCAGGATAAGTATATTAGAAGTGTCAAAAGTTACGAACGACGCTCATTTTAGTGTCAAAGGTTTTCACCAGCCCACTTAAATGGCAATGGCAAAAAAATCTGGCCAAATTGATTACGTGACATTTATAAGTACAATTATAATATGACTTGCAATTTTTTCAAAAACTCTAGTCCCAATGGCATGCTTGCCATTGAAATGAACTCTTTTTAACGACTTGCACTAAAGTGATTACTTTAAACAAGATTTGGCATTCAAATGATCACTAATTACAACTTTTCGATGACGTCGTTTAGGAGTTATATGTTGACTAGGCATGTCGATGAGCCACATAGAACTGACAAATTAATAAAATATAATCACGTCGGATTTCGACGATCTAAATCGGAGTTGACACTTAAGTGATTGTTTATTTAAAAAAGTGATAGTTAAGTGATCCAATTTTTTTTTTTTAAATATTAAAGTAAGTGTTGTACGTAACTTTTGATTTTTCTAGTGTCCTTTATCTTTTGGACTCATAAAAGACAGATGAAGTGGGCCGCTCACAATTGGGTCACATGCTGGGATCGATCAGGCGATCACACGCATTGGACGAGAAGGGTAGGAAACTGGGTAAGAGCTTAAAGAGATCTAACTGTTCGGTTTAATTCTGATCAAGGTAAAGGAACCCGAGTTGGCTAAATCACAAAGAAATGGGATTTTCATTTCACTTTGTCATGCCACATAAAATTAGCGGTTCCTCTTTTCCTTTTCTATGGTAGTAAGCTGTGGAATTAGGCTAAACACAATAAGGTTAGGGATTCATGGTCGTTTGTCTCTTTTATATTTGATGGATTTAATCATGGGCCTAAGTTGGCCCGGCCACGATGGGCCTAAAGGTCCGGCCCACGGGAATTAGGCCCGTGGAAAGAGGAACCTATAAAAGGGATGAGAGAGAAGGAGAAGACACCTCTTCGCATAACTAAACGTACGTTCTTTTCTCTTCAAGTATTCTCTCTCTCCAAGAAAAGCAAAGAAGCGATGCCATCTTCCATTCAACGGCGATTCTTCGACATCGGATCGAACTGGACTGATTCCTCTTCCTCTTTACGGCGTCGGTGTCTAATCTGTGGCCAACAAGGTACGCTCGAATCCGTGGTGTGCTTTTGATCGGTGATACGTGACAATCCCGGGCTTATCTTCCGCATATGATTTAGGGGTTCGGTTTAAGTGCCGAATCCGGTTTTCGGGGATCCGCGATCCCAACATTGGTATCAGAGCCCGTGTTCGCGTTTTCCCGACTTGTTTGTTGTTTGATGATTGATTTTTCGCAAAAAGCACTTCGGCCGTACGGATCGGGGCGAGAAATCCCGACACCCGAGCGTTGTTCGCCCATTTTTCCGATTTTTCGTAAGTCAAAATCAAAATATGATGGCATAGCGAGGAAGGCGACGTCGAGACGAGTCCGGCGATATGTCGCGCGCCGCCAGAGGCCGCCGGACGCGCCGCCACGCGCGGCCGGAACGCACGGGGGTCATCGGCGCGTGCAACGCACGCGCCGACTCGGCCCAGCGCGAAACGCACCGTTTCGCCCGGGCGCGTGCAACGCACGCGCTTGCAAACGGTGCGTCGAACGCACCGTTTCGGCCCGGGCGCGTGCGGCGCACGCACCCCAGCTGGAAACGGCACGCCGTTTCGGCCCGAGCGCGTGCGATGCACGCGCGCGCCAGGCGTGTCCCTTGGCGCGTGCCACGCACGTGCCGGATGACGTCATCGACGTCATCACAGCACGCGCCGGCACGTGCCGGTCGGTTCGTCCGACCGGCTCGACCGGGAAACCGGTCCGACCGGACGACCGGCCCGACCGTCTGACCGGCCGGACCGTTGACCGTTGACCGACCGTTGACCGTTGACTTGGCCGTTGACCGTTGACCCGAAAAAAAAAAAAAAAAAAAAAAGAATTTGTTTCTTTTTTCCCAATTGAGTCAATATGGATTATATGTAATCCATTTTTGTTCTGCATTTGTTGCAGGAACAATGCCTCCCCTTCAATTACGCACGCCTATTCGCGTAATTACCGATAAACAAAAGGCAAGGCTTTCTGAGTTGATAGCTGACCTGACTGATTATCGATGGGAGAGTGGTGACATAATTGATCATGTTCTTGAAGTCAACGGGAAGATACAAGAGGTCATATGGAATGGTCGTCCCATGCCACGATGCGAGATGGTGCGATTTTTCATTAACACTCTTCCACCCGAATGGCAAGATGTGTTGAATCGCATATGGGATGTCAACGGAGCTGCTTCATACAAGAAAATTGTGATGATTTTTGTTAAAGAATATTACTTGCATTGTTACAAGGGTAAAGATCCAGAATTTGAATGAAAGAGGATCTTTCCCAGGTTCATGTCTTGGCTTGGCGTTAGATGTATTGGCTATTTTTTTGTTTAGTGTTCTTTTGTGGACATATTATGTAAAGTTAACTACCTGATTGTTGTTGATGTAGCAACCTATATGTTAGTGGTATTATATGAAAGCATTTTTTATTATATTGTATGTCAATTATCTGTTGCTTTCATTATTGTTTGTTCTTTGTGGGTAGTTAGATGTGGGTAATTAGTGAAGTTTTTGTAGCTTCATAGAATTGATTTTGCATATGACAATCATATTAATGATAGTTTTAAGTTAGGATTTTTGGAGGATGATTGGAAACGTAGTGACCTTTTGATTCTAAAACCTTACTTGAAATTATTTATTAATATGATGGGTCTGTGCAAAAAGGGATGCATAAATGATAGGCATTAATAACTCGTGCATATATGTCGTGTGTTCGGATCAATGGCTTCAGCCACAAAGAGCATAGTTGCCGAGCTGAACAAAGGTGAAAAGCTCAATGGTGACAACTATAAAATATGGCAAATGAAAATTCAATGTGTACTGGAAAAGCAAAAAGCACTAAAAGCTCTTGACCATGTTATGGAAGATCTTGAGAATGCTGTACGCCACCTTGAGCTAGCTGATCATCGCCTCAAGGCATTAGAGCAGGAAACAGATATTTTCTGTGTTGCTTTAAGCTCAGAAGGGGCTTCAAGCTCTAAGCGCAAGCGTATTGATTCGTTCAATATGTGGCAATGCAAGGGATCAAGTCCTCCTTGCAAGAAACCAAGAATTAACCAACAAAAGAGAGGAAAACGTCCTCGTGTAAAGAGAGGAAAACATCCTCATGTGAAGAATATCTCAAGGGTGAAATGTTACAGCGTGACCAAAATGGTCACCATGCCCATAATTGTTGCGAGCCAAAGAAGGTACACACCCTTTGTGCTATTGAGAACTTTGCATATGTGTCAAGTTCTATATTCCTGACTGAATCTAATCCTCTATGGACTGTAGATTCAGGAGCGACAGACCATGAAGCGAAGGATAGAGAATCCTTTGTAGAATTTCGACGAGTTCCGACTAGAACTAAGTGGATCTATGTGGGAAATAACTCCAGAGCTGAAGTGAAAGGAATTGGCACCTGCCAACTGAATATGCGTGATGGACGCACATTATTCCTTCATGATGTGTTATATGCTCCGGAGATTCGTCGGAATTTAGTGTCTGTCTTAGTGTTGGTTAAATTAAGTTTTAATGTGAACTTCCATAAAAGAGGTGTAGATTTGTATTTGGATACAAACTACTATGGTTGTGGTTATTTTCTGGATGGTTTTATTGTATTAGATATTGATTATGTTAATACAAATGTTAGTTATTCCCTTCTCACGTCTCATAATTCATATGATAATGATGTGAATGTATGGCATGCTAGACTTGGTCACATTGGCCAACAGCGTATGAATAGACTAGCCAAAGAGGGCTTGTTGGGCAATATTGAAAAAGTCAATTTGCCCATCTGTAAGCATTGCCTAGAAGGGAAAACGACAAGGAAACCATTTGGAAAGGGTAAAAGAGCTGAATTTCCTCTGCATTTAATCCATTCGATGTACGTGGTCCAATGAATGTGAGAGGAAGGCATGGGGCTGTTTATTTCATCACTTTTATAGATGATTATACTCGATTCGGATATGTCTATTTGATTTCTCACAAATCTGAAGCAATAAGTTGTTTCAAAAGGTTTATGAACCTGGTAGAGAATCAATTAGACAAGAAAATAAAAGCATTGAGATCCGATCGAGGTCGAGAATATTTGTCGATGAGTTCAGAAAATTATGTGATGAAAAAGGAATAGAAAGACAGTTATCTATTCCATATACTCCTCAACAAAATGGTGTTGCGGAGAGAAGAAACAGAACCCTACTAGAAATGGTTAGGTCCATGATGGCGCATGCTAACTTACCTATCACCTTTTGGAGTGATGCGTTGTTAACTGCTGCCTATATACTTAACCGTGTGCCTTCCAAATCGTTACTTCCACTCCATATGAGTTATGGACAGGTAGAAAACCGGACTTAAGTTTTCTTAAGCCATGGGGTTGTGCTGCCTATACGCTTGAGTCCTCTCACAAGTTTGGGAAATTGGGTCCCCGAGAGGAAAGAAGAGTATTTTCATAAGATACTCGGAACACTCAAAAGGGTATGTGTTCATAGGTGAGCAGGAAAGTGGGAGTATAACTGAATTTGAATCACGGAATGTCACATTCTTAGAGGATGAATTTCCTAAGAAGGGCGAAATAGGGGAAGACAACACCCTATTTGAAACCTCGGATCAAGATAATGATCTTAGTGGAGTTCGTCAAGTGGGAGCAATATGAGAAGTGATGAATTGAATTCAACTCATTCTCAATTGCAACCACATAATGAGACGACATCATTATCTAATCCCAGTGGGAGCATAATGGGGAATGATGTGCAAAGTGTACAAACTCCCATACGGCGAACAAGTCGCCAAAGTATTCCCCGTCGACGTTTTGACATTGAAGGGGAAACTTTTATGGTTGCTCCACAAGATGAGGATGAGCCTAGAAATATTAATGAGGCTTTGAATTGCCCTAGTAAGGAAAAATGGATTCATGCAATGGAAGAGGAAATGGAGTCAATGAAATCAAACCAAGTCTGGGAATTGGTTGATCTTCCAAAAGGACGCTTGAGCTATTGGGAACAAGTGGGTTCTCAAAATAAAGCGAAAGGCTGATGGCTCGATAGAAAGACATAAGGCTCGCCTTGTGGCGAAGGGGTATAATCAACAGGAAGGAATTGATTATGAAGATACGTTTTCTCCTGTAGTGAGATTTACCTCGATTCGCATTATTCTGGCAATAGTAACTAGTATGGATCTTGAGTTACATCAGATGGATGTAAAGACTGCTTTCCTCAATGGAGAATTAGAGGAAGAAATATACATGGAACAACCTGTTGGTTTCATAGTGAAAGGCCAAGAAGAAAAAGTATGTCGACTTTTGAGATCGATATACGGCCTAAAGCAGTCATCAAGACTATGGTATATACGTTTTCATAATGCCATAATGGCATATGATTTTACAATGATTGATGAGGATCATTGTGTATATATCAAAAGATCCAAAGATCAATTTGTAATCATATCATTATATGTTGATGATATACTAATTGCCGGAAGCAATATGGAGTTTGTTAATACTGTCAAGAGTTGGTTGTCTTCCAACTTTGAGATGAAAGATACAGGTGAGGCTGCATACATTCTTGGAATTAAGATTTCAAGAGATCGTTCGAAGAGATAGTTGTCTCTTTCGCAAGAAACATATATAAATACGTTTCTTGAACGATTTCGTAAGCAAGATTATAAACCCATAGACACTCCTATTGCGAAAGGTGAAGGATTGAGCCATAGACTGTGTCCGAGGACTCCACAAGAGAAGGAACAAATGAAACATGTTCCTTATGTTAGTGCTGTTGGGAGCTTGATGTACGCTATGATGTGTACAAGACCTGACATATGTTTTGTAGTTGGAATGGTGAGTAGATACCAATCCAATCCAGGTCAAGCACATTGGAAAGCCGTTAAGAGAATACGAGGTATCTAAAGGGAACTGCTGATTATACGCTGAGTTATCAAGGAAAGGATCTGCGACTCGAAGGCTATTATGAAACGATTAGGGAGGAGATTTAGATGAAAGGAAATCTACCTCTGGGTTTGTTTTCTTATTGAATTATGGCACCATATGTTGGAGCAATAAGAAACAAACGTGTATAGCCTTGTCCACGATGGAAGCTGAGTTCGTGGCATTATCGCCCGATAATACAAGAAGGAGTTTGGCTTAAGAGATTTTTGGATCATTTAGGTGTTATTGAGAAAGCTGCAAATCCATTATTAGTTAATTGTGATAGCCAAGCAGCTATAGCGTACACCAAAGATCCAAAATATCATGGCAAGACCAAACATATAGATACCAAGTATAACTTTATCAAAGATATGGTTGCACGAAAGGATGTGAACTTACGGTACATATCTACGCATAGAATGGTAGCAGATCCTATGACAAAGCCAATACCTAGAGATGTGTTTTGTGGTCATGTAAAATCTCTAGGATTGCGTAGAGTCGATGTCTTGGATATTGTAATTTCCCTGAGTTGTTCACATTTGATGAATTTGTGTTTTCATCATTAATGCCTATGAATCTTTGTTTGATCTTTATGCATCTTAATACTCAGTGCATTACATTAAGTTGAGAAAGTATGTCGGACGAGATAAGAGATTAGCCCACTCACACGGGTAATCGCCTCTATTTACTATGTGATAAATAGAGATGAGACGGTTTTTAAGCTTATTATCTAGGTGATAATCGAGAGCTCAAGCTTAAAATAAATATGTCGCCTTAACTGAGTGTTAAGATGAGGACATGATATGTACTATGTCCGAAAGTAAAATACCCCACATATTTTACTTTATCTGTCTAAGATGCCGATGTGAGTTCGATGAATTTTGTGAATGAGTAGATACGTGAACTCAAGTTAGACATTGTGTATGTCGAACTATCATCTGTACGGTATTGATAGTGTAGACATACGCTCCATGGGAAAGGAGTTAATACCGTAATACGTATTTCATACTACGTATGCATGAGACGACCAATAAGAGTGGCAAAAGTTTGATCTCAACTTTTATGCCGTATGAGACTCTTGAGGAATAAAGTTCCTCAATTTTCTTGTGCCCTCATGACTTTTACTTATTCTCAAGATTTCTATTTAGTGTTTGCTATCTTAGAATGTTGCCAATGGTCATGATATGATTCGATCTAATGGGACATTACTAGAAAAGCAAGTTGAACTGAAGTTGAGAGTTTGAAGGAAAGAGGAAGATCGATTTTGGAGAATCACATTGTAGTTTTGTATTCACTTGGTCGACCAATTATGACTGTCTTTGGGATAATCATAATTGTGAATACAATATATATATCGTTGTTTAAAAGAGATCAAGAGAGATATGAATGTGATCGATCGATCTAGGGTACTGCATACTAAATTTACTCGGAATGTGACGCCCATTATGAGCTGCTATATATTCCTAACGAGATGTATAGCAACGAGCTCTCAAAGTATGCTGGTCGCACGGATTATTCACCGGTATGAATGTTGAAAGAGGAAAAGAGGATTTTCAATTGATGGGCCTAAGTTGGGCCTATCCGCCCATGTTGGTTTTGGTCCACCATGTGCGAGTGGGAGATGATGGATTTAATCATGGGCCTAAGTTGGCCCGGCCACGATGGGCCTAAAGGTCCGGCCCACGGGAATTAGGCCCGTGGAAAGAGGAACCTATAAAAGGGATGAGAGAGAAGGAGAAGACACCTCTTCGCATAACTAAACGTACGTTCTTTTCTCTTCAAGTATTCTCTCTCTCCAAGAAAAGCAAAGAAGCGATGCCATCTTCCATTCAACGGCGATTCTTCGACATCGGATCGAACTGGACTGATTTCTCTTCCTCTTTGCGGCGTCGGTGTCTAATCTGTGGCCAACAAGGTACGCTCGAATCCGTGGTGTGCTTTTGATCGGTGATACGTGACAATCCCGGGCTTATCTTCCGCATATGATTTAGGGGTTCGGTTTAAGTGCCGAATCCGGTTTTCGGGGATCCGCGATCCCAACAATATTTTAGCTAGAAAATTACTTTTCAGCTTTTCAGCTCAAATTTAACGATCATTTAAATTTTCAAATTTTGTGAGAAATTACCTGTGAAATTACCTGAGAAGTTACCACGTATGTCAACCTCGAGTTGAGTAAGAATTAGAATTGCAAGTTTTGCATCTGATCAACCAGTCATCCTTGAAGCATGCTATTAGATCCGTTAGCCATTGCGTCCATCCTGGATTTCCTTGAAGTTATTCGGTATTACCTCGTAATATCAGCTTTCTACTCCTTTTGTAAATCAACATAGTCACCAAAACTGGGGGTGCAAAACGTAATTCAGCCAATTTTATTATTTTACGGTTCTCAAATCTGATATAAATAGGTGGCTTGCCTCGGGCATTTGCAGTATCGGTATACTGTCCTCTGTGTTCTCGGTCTAGGAGTACAAGCACATCAAGAGGTTTGACGTCACTTGGCTGAAGCAGTGCCTTTTTAGAGCATTGTCTATGGATGTCCGAGACCGAGGTTTTAATCCCAAGAGGAGTCGATGTTGACTGTGGAGGGGAAGCATACGAAGAAGGCTCGGTTAAGTTCAAGTAGATATTGTTGATATAATAGTTATTTCCTTTTGCACGTTTTGTTGATTTGGTTTTTCAGTTATTAGAGTTAGTGGAGTCATATGTGTTGGTTATCCTAGTTTTTAGGTGTTAGTGGGGTAAGTGCTTTATGCAGAACATGGATAGTTATGATGTGTTTTACGTTATGTATTTTGTCTTTTGTAAAAGACTTGGTTGTTCTATACGTAAGATGAAGTTTCAGCCTTATCTCTCCTCCCTTTTAGCAATTTAACAGTGGTATAAGAGTCTGAGAAAAGTGTGAGAGAGTTTTTAAAAAAAAAAAAAAAAAAAAAAGCTTTCGTGAGAAAATTGCAGCAGCAATATTTCCAATGGCCACCGACAATTTTGTTCAACCAGCAATTCCACGCTTTGATGGTCACTATGACCATTGGAGCAGGTTGATGGAGAATTTTTTACGATCAAAGGAGTATTGGTCAGTTGTCGAATCTGGAATTCAAGAGCCACCGGCGGGCATGGCTTTGACGAGATCCCCGAAAGCGAATTGGAAGCTAGAAAGTTGAAGGACCTGAAGGCAAAAAATTATTTTTTTCAGGCTATCGATCGTCCCATCTTGGAGACTATTCTTTGCAAAGAAACTTCCAAGGATATTTGGGATTCTATGAAGAAGAAATATCAAGGCTCTGTTAGGGTGAAGCGTGCACAGCTTCAAGCCTTGAGAAAAGATTTTGAGACACTAGCGATGAAGGATGGAGAATCTGTCACTAGTTATTGTGCCAGAACAATGGAAATCAGCAACAAGATGCAATTCCATGGCGAGAAAATGCATGATGTCACCATTGTAGAGAAGATTTTGCGTTCCTTAACACCAAAGTTTAATTATGTTGTCTGCTCAATTGAAGAGTCGAAAAACATAGATGCGCTCTCTCTTGATGAATTGCAAAGCTCCTTATTGGTCCATGAACAGAAGATGAACAAAAGTTCAACAGTAGAGGAGCAAGTGTTGAAGGCTTCTACTAATACCCATTCCAACAATTTCAGAGGAAGGGGTAGAGGTAGTGGTAGGGGAAGAGGAGATTGAGGAAATAGAGATGTTGGCAGGAATTTCAAAGCCAATAATGACCAATTTCAAGGTAAAGGCAGAGGATGGGATCCTAATAAATCCAAGGTAGAGTATTTTAGATGTCATAAATTTGGTCATTATGCATCTGAATATTATACTAGGCTGCCTAATAATAAAGAAAATGTAGAGAGTTCAAATTTTGTTGAAGAAAAGGAAGTAGAAACGTTGTTAATGGCCGTTCAAGATGAAAAGAAGTGCGAGTCAGATATTGGTATGTGGATACAGGCTGTAGTAACCACATGAGTGGAAGTAAGTCTTCTTTTTCTCATCTAAATGAAGATTTTCATTCCACTTTGAGTTTTGGGGATCATTCTATTGTGAAAGTGATGAGAAAATGTTATATTAAGATAAGAACCAAGAATGGTTTTGTGGAAACAATCTCTAATGTGTTGGATGTTTTTGACTTGAAAAGTAACCTATTGAGTGCTGGCCAATTACAAGAAAAGGGTTATGTAATCACCATTCAGATGGGTGCTTGTAAAATTTATGATTCTGTTAGAGGTGCTATTGTAGTTGTTCCTATGAGTTCAAATAAATTGTTTCCATTAAAGATTAAAAATATTCAATCTTGTTTGATGGCTAAAAAGAAAAATCCCTCATGGTTATGGCATTTTCGCTATGGTCACTTGAATTTTGGTGGATTGAAGACTCTCCAATAGAAAAACATGGTGACGGGTCTTCCTCAAATTATTGTTCCTTCCTAAGTCTGCGAAGAATGTGTTGTTAGCAAACAGCATCGTTCTCAATTTTCAAAAGAAAAGTCATGGAGAGCAAAGGATGTTTTGCAGCTGGTGCATTCGGACATTTGCGGTCCTATAAACCCATCTTCTAATGGAGGTAAAAAATACTTAATTACCTTCATTGATGATTTTTCAAGAAAAACTTGGGTTTATTTTTTACAGGAAAAATCAGAAGCTTTCTCCACATTTAAAAGCTTTAAAGCTCGTGTTGAAAATGAATCAAGAAAGACCATTAAGACTCTTCGAACAGATCGTGGTGGTGAATATTGCTCAAAAGAATTTGAAGTTTTTTGTGCAGAGCATGACATTCGAAAAGAGCTTATTGCTGCATATACATCACAACAGAATGGTGTATCTGAGAGGAAAAATACAACAATTCTTAACATGGTGAGAAACTTATTGGCAAGAGAAAGAGTTCCAAAGACTTTCTGGCCGAAGCGTAAATTGGAGTATTCATGTTTTGAACAAGTCCAACTTTTGCTGTACGAATATGACACCTGAAGAGGCTTGGAGTGGGAGAAGACCGGATGTAGATCACTTCAAAATCTTGGATGCATCACATATGCCCATGTCTCGGATGTGAAAAGGAAGAAACTTGATGACAAGGCTGAAAAATATGTCTTTCTTGGTGTAAGTGAAGCATCCAAAGCATATAAATTATTTAATCCACTAACAAAGAAGATTGTGACTAGTAGGGATGTTGTTTTTGATGAAGAGAACACTTGGGATTGGAATAGGCAGCAGCTTACCCAAGTAATTTATGACAATGATGCTGAACAGGAGCAAATTTCAGCACCTTGTATGCCCCAAAATTCATCAAATACGACTTCTATAGCTGCTAGAATTTCATCAATGGGCGTTGAAGTCAATGAAGAAGAAGCCCAATCTCTTCGCCGCGTTAGAAGAAAGCCTGCTTGGATGGAAGATTATGAGGTAACTGGAATTGGAGATTCAATTACTCACTTTGCCTTATTTTCAGACTATGATCCTACAACTTTTGAGAGTGCTATCAGAGAAGAAAAATGGCAAAAAGCGATGGATGATGAAATTAATGCCATCGAAAGAAATGATACTTGGGAACTATCCGATCTTCCGGATGGACAAAAAACCATTGGTGTAAAGTGGGTCTTTAAAACAAAACTGAAAGAAAATTATGAAGTTGACAAATATAAAGCACGTTTGGTAGCCAAGGGATACAAGCAGCAATATGGAATCGACTATACAGAGGTTTTTTTTTTTTTTTTTTTTTTTTTTTTTTTTCAGTTGCAAGACATGACACGATCGAGATTGGTGGTTGTATTGGCGGCACAGAATTCTTGCCCTATTTTCTAGCTAGATGTCAAATCGGCATTCTTGCATGGGTACTTGGAGGAACGTGTATTTATCGAGCAACCCCCTGGTTATGTCAAGATTGGAAATGAGTATAAAATTTATAGATTGAAGAAAGCTCTTTATGGGCTAAAATAAGCCCCTCGGGCTTGGTATAGTCATATTGAAACTTATTTTCTTAAAGTTGGTTTTTCAAAATGTCCTTATGAGCATACGCTTTTTGTCAAGATTGGAGATAAAGGGAAAATGCTTATTGTCTGCTTATATGTTGACGATCTTATATTTACTGGAAGTTGTGATGACATGTTTGAAGAGTTCAAGACATCTATGATTGATGAGTTTGAAATGTCTGATCTTGGTATGATGCATTACTTCTTTGGCATAAAAGTGGTACAATCGGATGATGGGATCTTTATTTCTCAAAAGAAATATGTGGGAGAAATTTTGGACAGGTTTCAGATGAAGGATTGTAATCTTGTAAACACTCCAGTTGAGTTTGGCTTAAAGTTATACAAAGATCATGAAGGGAGGAAGGTTGATAGCACACTTTATAAACAAATTGTGGGCAGTTTGATGTATTTAACTGCAACAAGACCAGACATAATATATTATGTGACTTTAATCAGTAGATATATGGAGAATCCTACACAAATGTATTTGTTAGCTACCAAGAGAATCCTTTGTTACTTGCAAGGAACTAGAGACTTTGGGCTATTTTACAAGAAGGGTGAAAAGTCCGATTTGTTGGGATTTACTGATAGTGATTATGCAGGAGATCAAGATGATAGGAGGAGCACTTCGGGTTATGCTTTTATGTTTGGAACAAGTGCTATTTCGTAGTCATCCAAGAAGCAATCAATGGTCACATTGTCAAGTACAAAAGTTGAATTTGTTGCTGCAACAGCTAGTGCTTGTCAAGCTATTTGGCTAAGGAGAATTCTTGAGGAGCTACAATTCAAGCAACCGGGACCTACTAAAATTTTTTGTAACAATAACTCAGCAATAAAACTCTCCAAGAATCCGGTGTTACATGGAAGAAGCAAGCACATTGATGTGAAGTTTTATTTCTTGAGAGATCTTAGCAATGATGGAACAATTGATCTAATCTACTGCAGGAGTGAAGATCAAGTTGCTGATATATTCACAAAAGCCCTCAAGATGGAGTCATTTGTGAAGCTCAGAAGGTTACTAGGTGTTTGCACGGTGATAAAGGTCAAGACTTTAAACTGAATGTTAGCAAACATCAGTTTAAGGGAGGGATTGTTGATATAATAGTCATTTCCTTTTGCACGTTTTGCTGATTTGGTTTTTTAGTTATTAGAGTTAGTGGAATCATGTGTGTTGATTATCCTAGTTTTTAGGTGTTAGTGGGGTAAGTGCTTTATGCAAAACATGGGTAGTTATGGTGTGTTTTACATTATGTATTTTGTCTTTTGTAAAAGACTTGGTTGTTCTGTACGTAAGATGAAGTTTCAGCCTTATCTCTCCTCCCTTTTAGCAATTTAACAGATTGGAGGGTTTTGCGTGCCTAGATATATGACACTGAGTAGGCAATTGGATACTTCTGTTCCTGCATAACACGGTATGACGTGACAAGTAGTTGTCTATTGTATTTCATTATGACTAAGGCGACATCTTCCCTATGCCTGTCAGATGACATGCCATAAACTAATGAGCTTACTATCTGGCCATTCTTCTTATCCGGTTATTTCCAAAAATTCAACTTCCTTGGGTACGTTGCCGATGATCAATTTAAGGTATGATTAAAAAGATGAAGTGATCAGCAGGTATCTATTGCGGGGAGACTTACAGAAGAGAATGCCAAAGATTTTTATTGCTAGAGATGCCCCAATGAGTCGCAACTGTCAAAACAAGGAACCTTGCTGGCATTAGGCACTCAGAAAAGCAATCCATGAGGGAATGCACACAGATTAGTATAACAAGTTGCTTGTTTACAACTTCAGCTATTAAAATGCTAGGTGGATTGTTTACCGAACATATGCAGGCCATTTAGATTTGGAGATGATAGTAGGATAACAAGAGACCCGGAGCAAGCAGTGGAAAATATTCAGTCAAGGCTGGTGTTAGAGCGCTATTACATCCACTATATCCTCTATCTGTTAGTGAGATTCTGTTAGACACTGATATACACAAAGGAACAAGTAGGAGTGTTGTGCCAGAGTCGTAATCTGTACATTAAGAGCAGTTCCGGATCTTCCCACTGCAATATGCTTTTGAAACGTTATGTGTTCTTTACCCTCTAAGCAATCTTCAGTCTTGAAAAATGTACTTCAGCTTAATTGTCTATCATAGATTGATCATCTTTCATTGGCCTAGTTGGGAGACTCTTGTTATTCTACATCGATGAACATCCATGATGCCGAAGGTGGAAGAGCATTTCAAAAGGATAATATAGTGAACTAGCTGCTTTATTCATGTCATACAAAAGCATAGCAAATTACCTTGCACTAGTATTTACATTTTTTACATGGGCGTTGTATCGTCAACACACGCTATGCTTAACAGTCACACTCTCACTCACATATACATGGCAAACAATATGCACGTACTATACTCAGATCAGGAAAAGGGGCTCAATCCTTTACTTCCAGCATGGAGGGAACTCACTGCTCCTCATGCTAGTGCCTTGGCGAGGAGAGGCGTCGCCCTTGGACGATCTTTCTATCGATTGGACGTCCCAACCTCCATCTCTCCAATATCCATAGTAAATTTCTGGAATGTGTGTGACCTTCCGATAATCTTTGTCCTGTTCACCTCGCACAAATGTCTTCACCAACTCATCGGGCATGTCGAAGAACTCAAGTACTTTGAGCTTGGTCAGATACTCAATGCCTGATGGCAGTTTCTCCAGTAGCTTGCAGCGCTGAATGATCAGCTTTTCGAGGCAGGGCATTGCTCCTTCCTCCACTTCCACGGATCTGAGTTCGTCAAAATTGTCGAGACCCAGAATTCTCAGCTTCCTAAAACCTTTGGATCTGAAGCATAAGGTCTTTCCTTCGTAGACCTGGAGCAGCTCGAGATGCACGAGGTTGGGCAAACTTTGCAGTAATATGAGTGGGTCATCCTTCAGCTGACTCCATCGTAAGTGCAACTTGACAAGACTATTGAGAGTGGCTAACCAGTTTGGTAGCACTTTAAGACGCCCTGTCAAGTAGACCCTCTGTAGTAATTGAGGTGGAGACGTAAGGTGCTGCACATCCAATATCTCATCATTCTCGATTGAAGCCATGGATATTGCACAGAGGTTGGTTAATTTCGCTATCGATGAGCACAAAGCCCTTCCGTCTTCTTTCCTCAACTTCAGGATGCCCAACCTGCTTAACTGCGTCAACTTCCCAAGTTCTCTCATGATTATATCATTCCTCTCATCGTCCGCCTCTATGTAGCACAACTTTTCAAGGGATTGCAGAGCCCCGATCTCCGTGAGTGCCTTGAAGCCATACTTGTAGTACAAATAGGATATGTTCTCATACCGATACACCAAGAGATGCCGGAGTTTTCGCAACTTCAAGATTTCGACAGGCAATCGCGTTACATTTGTGTGCTTAAGATCTAGTGTCTCTAGGTTCTGAAGCCTCCCTATCGAAGTAGGAATTGTTTTAACTTCGGTGTGCCTTAAGCTTAAATATCTTAGGTAGTAGCAGTCAACAACTTGAACTGGGAACCTCGACAAAGGTGTGGCTTGCATGTCTAAGACATTAAGCAGTTTAATGTCACATCCTAGGACAAAGTCAATGAATCCCCCGTCTACACCGAACATGTATAGAGCGCGCAGATGAGAAAGTGACCTGTTTTGCTGTGCAGTTTGCAGGCTATTGTGCAATGAAAGGCGGCGAACTTTATCTGGCCACATGTCGGTCTGCTCTTTGGCGATCGTTGCAAAGCTTTGATCACTTGATTTTGAAGTTATTATTTCCCTCTGGAAATCATGTATGCGGCACAACTTGACCCTTCCGTCGGTTGTCGTTTCAGCCACTTGCACTAGGCTTCTGTTCAGGAGCTCGCCAAAGTATTCTTTTGCAACTTCATCAAGCGTCTTGCCTTCTTTTCTCTCGACAAACCCTTCCGCTACCCAGAGCCGGGTCAGTCTCCTGCGCTCGATGAGGTGACCCTCGGGAAATACACTCAAGTGTAAGAAACAGGACTTCAGGTAATATGGCAAATCACCGAAACTGAGGGAAAGCACCCTCTTTAAGTTCTTGAGCCTGTTGTTGCCATCAATCTCGGCACGGAGGCTGCGTCGTACCACATCCCATTCATCAATCCTCCGTTTGTCTTTCGCGGCCAGAACACCACTGATAGCCACGATTGCCAGCGGCAGTCCTTCACACTTTTTCAAAATGTACTTACATATCTCCTCCAGGTGGGAAGGGCAAAAGTTCCCCTGAAATGTCTTCCGACAGAAAAGCTTCCACG
Source organism: Eucalyptus marginata (assembly GCA_014182565.1). Lineage (NCBI taxonomy): Eukaryota > Viridiplantae > Streptophyta > Magnoliopsida > Myrtales > Myrtaceae > Eucalyptus > Eucalyptus marginata. The sequence continues at coordinate 13,009,555 of CM024589.1, read as the reverse complement.
ACTGTTCCGGATCGAGTGGTTCCATATTTTTTACCAGCCCATGAAATTCCTTGCAGGCGGTAGATGCCAGATCAGCATTCCGGGTTGTGATGATAACCCGGCTTCCGTGACCGTTGTTGGGCAAGGCATGCTTGACTGCATCCCATTCGTTTATGTACCATGTGTCATCGAGGACGATCAGGTACCTCCTCCTCTGAAGCAGGTCCTTGATGATCATCTTCAGCCAATGGCTGTTCATAGTGTTGGCTCCTGGAGGGACCGGTTTCCTGATCACCCTCATGATCTGATCAAGCATGTCTTTGAGGAGCTCTTCGATCTTGGAGGACCGAGAGAGAGTGATCCAAGCGTACACTGCGAAATGTTTCTTCACGGAGGGGTCTTCATAGACTTGCTTCACCAGAGTGGTTTTGCCCAACCCTCCCATTCCCACGACGGAGATGACCTCCCGCCTTTGAGGCCCATCAAGTAACTGCCCAACCAGCTCCTTCTTCGGCTGCTCAATGCCCACTACGTCAGTTTTATCTAGAAGAAGGGCATTACCTCGGTGGTCCTGCCACGTGTTGTCTGCGCCGATCGAGCTGGGACCTTGTTGAGCGCTGCTAAATTTGTGGCGCAGCCTCCGGTGCCCATCGCATATGCCCTTTACTCTGGAGTTGATGCGCTTTATCTCGGACGCGACACGGTATCGAGCCTTCATGTTCTTGATGCAGCAGGACATCCTGCTAATGAGGCCGGTGAACCCGACTCCATGATCATGTCTCAAGACCAGCGAGAACTCGTCGAGCGCGTCTTCCATGTCATAGGCTGTGTTTCTTAACTGCTTCACCCACACTTTGACTTCCTCATCGCTTTCCTCAAGGGAATCTGCTACCCTGAGGAAGGCTCGGTTCGCTCAATTCTCCTCTCACTGAGAGGGCTTCTTCTTGAGCGCCTGTCAGGCACCGCACCTCATTCTCAAAGAACTGTGCGAGCCTGTTGAGTAGGTGAGTCACCGGGCTCTCCGCCATGCCTCTAGTCTGGTGGGTGGTGGTGAGGTTTTTTGGTTTATGTATTGATAGAGGCTTTAGACTCTGGTTGCAAAAGTTGAGGCTTTTAGCAGTGTCTCGACCGTTAAACTGCTCTACTTTAGTGAAACTTATATTTATAGGCTCTTTGTGTGGGATCCATGTCTGCTTTGCACAATGTACAAGTTTTGGGTTATTATAGTGATATCCCTTTTAAATTTGCATGGTCCTGTTAAATATTTCTGCATTCGACAGCAAGCTATTTAAATTTCTTGTTTCATGGGGAAAAGTCTGCTGAGATTCACAAGATCAATTGCTTAGTACTTTAATCATTTGTAGTTTCATCATTATAATTAATAAGCTATTTGTCAGCAAAAATAATGTGTATAATGTTTGAATATTATATTGCTAACACAAAATCACGGGAAGTTTCCAAGGAACTTTCGAGTTATATTTTATAGGATTAGTTTCTTATCTGAATCCAGGAATAGCTAATTTAGATGTGTTTGTTGTGGGTTCATAATCATGTCGTTTTCTCCATGTAGCTTATTGATGTGTACATATATAAATACCACCACTTCCTGCTTGATCACAGCATTATGTCGACATTAAATTTTCTTGAAAAACTTTCATTGCAAGTTATAGGAGATGATTTTCACTAACATTGATGGAGGAAACTTTCAATCGATTTAGAATATCCTAATGATCAACAATTCATCAGAATCGAGACTTCAACACCAGAGACCAGGAGAATCCATCCATGCCTGAACATTCTAGTGAAATTCGCGGATCTATCATTGAGCATCACAAAAGCCAAATGTATTTTTTGACCAGGTTACCTTAAGGAAATTCAGGCAACATTTCATAGCTAGGAAGTAGAAGAATTAAACAATCAGCAAGGGGATGAACAAGCAAATGAGCTCAGATTATTCGCTAACTTCACTGTACAATGCTCCGATTTTCCGTGGCATTACCCTACCGAATCATGCTGAATCATTTTAATTATGAAATGGTCAATAGTGCAAACAAACAACTTGTTTATATAAATCCGACGTGTTAATCTGTAGCGATGTATATCTGTAGCATTACCCTACCGGTGGAGGAGAAGTGGACAAAATTTCAGAGGAAAAGCAGCATTAATCGAATTAAGAATAGGACTATCATTACGTAATTCATCAGATAAAGTAAAGAGTCACATTTCGGTCACTAGCGACGGATAGCATTAATTAATAGAATGATGTTGAAAATCTTTATAGAAATGCACAATCATGGCGCCTTTCCGATTAGACTGGAGCGGCTGTCGCTATCTACTATGTGGAGTGATTAGGATTCCATGAAGACGAAAAGCTGGCTTTGTCAAGCCACTGTTCCAAGTTAAGGCACGAACTCCCTCCTTACACGTTTTGTGACATGCACTTAATTGGACGACCATTTGTTACCTACTTATTGTTAGGTCACTGTCTCTTATTTTAGTGGGAGTAGTTCGCTCATCCATCTAGAGGAAAATGTCACAAATGGTCCTTATACTTTTACTTAATATGCAATCTCGTCCCTGAATTTTTGATTGGCTCAATTTAGTTCCTGAACCATCGATAAATGTCCATTTAGTCGTTCCGTTCTTTTTTTTTTCTTCTTCTTCTTTTTTGTCTTCTTCTCTCTTCCCTTCGCCGGCCATGGCGGAGGAAAGCTGGCGTCCGGCGAGGGTCGCTCTCGCCTAGGCTAGCTAGGGCGGCCCTCGCCGGCGTCGGGCGAGGGCCGCCCCTGCCGGCGTCGGGCGAGGGGTGCCCTCGCCAAATCTGGGGAGGGTCGTCCTCACCGAACGCAGGCGAGGGCCTCCCTTGCCAAATTTGGCGAGGGAGCCCCTTGCCCGACGCTGGCAAGGGTCGCTCTCACTTGCGTCCGGCGAGGACGGCCTCGCTCGATGCTAGTGAGGGCCGCCCTAGCCAGCCCAGGGGGAGGGCAACCCTCGCCGACGCCGAACGGCTTCCCTCCGCCAGCTCCATGGCCCGGCGAAGGGTAGAGAGAAGAAGAAAAAAAAGAGAATAAGACCAAAATGCCAAATTCCGTTAACTTTAACTAACGGAAGGACAAGTGGTCGATTTTGAAATAGTCGTGGGCCAGATCGGACGTTTATCGATAGTTCGTGGGCCAGTGGCCCGTCGAAAGTTCGGGGATGAGATTGCGCATTAAGTAAAAGTATAGGGCCATTTGTGACATTTTCCCAATTATAGACCACACTCTCAATTTTATATCGATGATCTGGGATTGCTATTCTCATGACTGATCAAGAAAAGGGAAAGGGAAGGGTTGCAGAAATTATGTGTTACCGTCATTAGATCAAATGAAATCAACACATCTACACATACACAATTTAGTTTGCCGTATCCACTTCTGCAATTTGCTAATCTATGCTTAAACGGTGTCAATTTTTTTATGTCATGCAGAAATTATGTGTTACCGTTTGAGTTATATTTCGCTTATATTGAAGTTTGGCCTCAAGATTTCAGCAATCTACTGTTGACAGTTTTTTAAGTTTGGGCTTGTAACAGAATTAGTTCATCTGAAAATTTCGTCCAACAAATACAGAAGGACGAATTCCGTTTTACCTCGATGCATGTATTGCATTTGTCATTGTATCGACCTTTTCTATTCCCATGTCCGCATCAGGGAAAATGGAGGTGCCGGTGCTGAATCAAAGACTCCCAGAAAGCTTATCCTTTTGACTGGCCAAAGTCAAATGAGCGTTTGGTTCTTAAGCAATTACCTGTGAGACTTTCACATGTGATGAGTACATTCTTGTTCATTCAGAGGATTCAGACAAATCTGTCTCTATTGAATGGATAAGGGCCGACCCTTGACCCTTAACTTGATCTTTGATGGCCCCGTTTGGAGACTTTAGCCTTTTAACGAGCACCAAGAGTTGTGGATAACTACTATATAAGAAACAAAAGCTAATTTCATTGAAGCTTCATAGCTGTTCTGGAGATAAAGCTTACTCGTTACTCCAGTAGATTCAAGGAATTTCGTTGTCATTTTGCCTGCGAATAGGACATCAACTACTTATACAAGGGTTTGTGCTTTGCTGACATATGGTAGTTAAGTTAGTTATCTTGTGTGCTACAATCAATCCGAGGGCCACGTGTCAAAAAGTCAGCAAGGGTTGTCTGTCAATATCTTGGATAGAAGAAAAATATGTAAATACATATGAACTTGAAAACACTTCATTCGATGATGTTCTCACTCTTTCGCCGAACTTTCAGGATCTGCCTGGACCTAATCCGCTGTCGCGCTGCACATGTACTCAAGGAGTTCTGCTCTAATACTATCTATAACAGCTCAATTCGATCCATTTGGATATGTTGACACCGTAAAATATTAAGTCCAGAGTTTTCGACTTGGTAAGGAGTTTGTTTGCTAATTGACCGAAAACCTACATTATTCATTTTAACATTAGATAAGGATCAACCAACTTGAAAGGAAGTTATTGATGGATGATGCCAACTCTGGATAAGCAGAAATTTACAAGTGGACGGGAATTTCTTCTTTAATTCTCTTTCGAAGTGCAACTGTTTAGATTTATGTTGGTGTGGCATTGTACTTGATAAGAAGTACCATTCATAATAGCCTACAAATTGGCATTGTGCACTTTGTAATAAGAGTTCCCTGAATCACATATCAATCTGTCATTTTTATCGTGGAACTTTACTTTCAATTTTGCTGTCCATTTCTTCAATTTCCTTCCCGTTCACTATTCTGTCAAAGCAGATATATATATTAACCACACGTCGAAGTAGATTCAATGTAGCCAAAACCAAATTTCTCGCTTAAAATCTGCTACCATGAACGTCAAGAAACCGAGAATGATTGTTTAAGTAGTTCTAGAACTTGACTTCAAGGTCCAGGATCAAGTTCTAGTTCCACTATGGATGGCAATCATTTGTTTAACCAGAAGGACGGCTGTTGCATCGAAGTTTTCGATTTGTTTAAGTCAAGCAACAAAACAAATCATACACGGCACACCTGGCATTTTTCTGACCTGTGTAATTTGGCGCAGCCAGGATCAAGCTATGGAAGGAAATATTCATATGAGACAAATTAAAATGGAACAGATACAAATACTTCATCTACTTAGGGTACTCATCACACATAGATTTAACCCTATAAGTCATGCACCTTATTTCGTGGGAACAAGCCTTTACCTTCTCACAGAAGTCATCTCGTTTTCCTTCATCTATACCAACTTCGATTGAATTATTTTATTTTCTTTATTAAGGGTTCATCTGTTTTATATAAAATGAATGATTTAGAATATATTTTCTTAAAAATGATGGTCTGTATTGCTTATAAAAATTAATGAATAAAAAACATCTTCATTGTTCATGAACTAAATTGTTATTGATAATAAAAATAATTTCCATTGACTAATTATTTCGACTGATGTAAGTGATTACTTTTAAGAAACAAGAAGTTCAACTTAATATGCAAAAATGACAATCAAGATGATTGAAAGAAGTTTCCATGGAATTTCAAGTGTTGGTTGCATTCTTAGCAAAAATATGTCAAATGTCGAGCAACATCCAATCAGCTCAGTAAGATTACAATTAGTAATAATAATTTAATGATGGTATTGTTGAGTACATTCATGAACAACAAATTGACTCTTCACCTAATTCTGTTTTTTGAAATTGAACTCGCTACCTCACGCTCTTCGTTTGATTTATCGAGGTGATTACATCTGTTACTAACCTTAAAACAAATAGAGGAGATACTTTCTGGAGGGGCAACGAGCTGGTCCATGTGCTCTTCCCTTTCAATTGCCATGACATCACTAAATTCTAAAGGAAAGATATCATCCGACGGCAATTTGTGTCGTGTCGACATGTTTGCTTCAATGAGCATGTTCAATATTAATACTGTTAGAATATTTAAGTATTAACCATGCGTTCATCTAATATTTAAATGTATCATAAAAATTTTCATGGTGTGAAAGCATGAGCTTTTGAGTTCAAATTTTTTGGGACTCCACGCACAATTTAGGCTAAAGTTCAGCTTACATATGTTGGAGTGTTGAAATATTTAAATATTGAGCTATAATCTTTGGTCAAAGTCTAAATCATATGTGAATGAAGTATTACAATATTTAAATATTAAATTACGCATTCATTTAACAATTCAATCCTTTTTATTGTCTGACTCATCAATTAGTATTGGAAGTTGCTTGGAATGGTGTTCTTTTTTACATGAGTGTTAAATACTCCCTGATTGTGCAGACCCAGGCCAATCCTTCCATTTTTTATTTGAGATGAAAATGCCAAGTGCGACCCAATCCATAAAAAGTTGCTCGGGCCGGATCTTGCACGGTGCACGACCGAGCCCCATGTTTGACTTCATCAAGGACTGTGAACAAAGTTTTAAATTTCTTTTGTGTTTCATTCAGTCTGCATCATACATTTGCCCCCCTTTTTTTTTTTCTTTAGTAGGTACATCGGCCGCCTCTATTTTGTCTCTTTTCTCTCTCGTTCTTTTCTTCTTCCTCTTCTTGAGATTCCTCAATGAAACTACAAAAATCCTCTTCTTATTAAACAATGATAACTCCGGTCATAAATCTTTCAATTATATCGATTTACTCTTAAATCTTTGAATGATCAATTAATTTAGTTCTAAACCTTTCAATTGTGATAATTTAGTCATAAACTATTTAACAACTTACCAATCTAGTTTTAACCATTTTGATGATTTACTAATTTAGTCATTCCGACAAATTTTGGCAGGAAATTATTAATATGACGGTCTAGTCAATGCCAGCTACCTATGTGACATAGTTGGCATGCTGACGTGGACAAATTTTACAATTTTTTTTTTAATTTCTCTATTTTTTCCAATAAAATTTAGAAATGCCTTTCATAAAACATTTCCTAAACCATTCATAAATAATCAAAAAGCAGTATGATCCAACATTTTTTGCAACAAACATTAGTTTACTTTTGAGATATGAGGTTACAAATTCAAAAAAGAGATAGCACTACTTACTTAGGAAAGCTGAAAACCAACTTATGATGGTTACTAAAGTTGATGCACTTATATTCATATGAATCAATTGAAAAACAATATAAAAAACCTAGTAATACACTACTCTAACGAAAGACTACTAATTATGCTCAATCATTATTAACGACACCTACAAGCCAACAAAGGAACTTGTTTATAACAACCGTTCATCTTTTTCCGTTGCACGTAACTCGAACACAAAAGTTTTGAAATTCGTTTCGATCAAATCATACTTCAAAATCAACTTTTGTCAAATCCCACAACTCCACAACACCACCAATTATTATTTCCATATATGTATCCATAGCTTGACCGCACCTCAATTGAACCTCACACTCCAAAATCGATATAATCTAGGATTTATGACCTAACATCGAGAGATACTCCGATTAAACGAATAACGGGCTTGAATACTTACCCGGTGTTACAATTCGGAGTTGATTCAGCTTGTCTGGAGGTTCAGATTGGCTCCGTGCGAAAATAGTTCCGTTCTCTCCTTTTCCTCTGACAAAAGTTTTGCTCTTTCCTTGGTTTGTCCATTGAATTCAATGGCGTCATATCTTGAAGAGGAATAAAATGGATGGGCTTAGGCTTTCAGAGACATGGGCTGGGCTTTGAGCCCATCTATCACAATGCTTATGTTGTCACTTCCCTTTTCTTTTTTTTTTGTTCGAATTGTAAATATATATCATTGCAAAACCAATTAATGTGGGAGGACCAGCCGACTAGTGTCTGCCATCAATGCAAGTAAACAGCAAAGAGGTAAGCACTTGGGCAAAAAGCAAAAATCCCTACTCTATCAATCAAAATCTGACCTTGCAAGGTCTGCAAAAAGCTTTTAACTTAGCAAGTGTTCTTTGCCATCCTGCAATAGAGATTCAAATGCAATTCCAACAAAAAACAGGACATTGGCAACAACTCTTTGAGAAGTGCAGCTTCCAAGATCCAGGCAAGTGAAGCAGGGCAGCCACAAGCAGGTCTGATGAAGCCTAAAAACTGTAGAAAATGCTCCCAGATATGCTTTGAAAAGGTGCAATAGGAGAACGAATGATCTTCTTATTCATTCTCCAGTTTGCATGTAACACATATTCCATCAGCGCAGCTCAATTTTTCAATCCTATCGAAAGTCTGCAACCTACTAGGACTGGCCAGTCCATGAGAGCAATCTTAAGCGCATTTGGTTTCAACCAAACGAGGCAATGCCACGAGGCGATGCCAACTGACTTTAAATTCTCTGTGTCTGACCAAATCCCATGCTGCAGCCGCGGTGAACACCCCATCTGTCTTCTAAGTCCAGGAGATATGCAGCCTAGCCAGCCACAAGGTGCAGTCATGTATGTTAATCCGCTATGAGAGGTCGACCTGTATAAGAATTGCAAGTTCACTTCCGATCAGCCAGTTGTCTGCGTGCTATCAGATCCGTTAGCCATAGTGTCCACCTTGGATTTCCTTTAAGTAATTCAGTCATTACCTCATAATATCAGCTTTCTACTTCTTCAGAAATCAACATAGTCACCAACATATGCGGAATCCTCTAAATAAGGCAGCATATTGGACACATTTGGTTTGACAATAATCAAAGTAACATCCCAGAATTTTGCTAAGAGCAACAATCACGAGTGAAGCAATAAGGCCAGGATCGAGTCTCCGTGTGGGACCCGTATACAAACAATCCCATACTGTTTTCCTTTTCTATATGTTTATCCCGTATTATTATATGTCTAATTTCTAAGTTTCATAGAATTAGATTCCATTGTGTGCACATATGATGTCTCGAATAGTCCATAAAAATGTCAAAGTAAAGAGAGCTAGCATGGCAAAATGCAAATTCAACTTAGACGTATTAATTTTTCAATATAAGGTTTATATAAAGTTGAGTAGGTTCAGACATATCCAATTTTTTGTCTTAATGAAAACTCGCGATTCATAAACCCGCCTGTATTGAGTAATAACATTTGGATATGCACATGGACTTGCATTCGTAAGATCAGGGACAACATGTGGGTATTTGAATCCTTCACTTGATGGATGACAGGATGAGCGTGAAATTTCTGTGGCGGATGAAATTTGTATCCTCGAAGTGGTGAGGCTGGGCCCGGAGATATGACAAGAAACATTCACGTGAGTCAAGTTCACATTTGGTGGGGCTTGATGGGCCAGAAGTTGTGCCCGACTATCTTATGAAAGATGAGCAAATGTGCATTATTTCATCCGAGGCAGCTCAATGGTTGTTTTTGACAGGATCCAGAGCTATTCATGAAGACTCAGCAAGTCATAACATGATCCACGGCCAACAGAAGTTGTTCCTGAGACTGACAACTTCATCGGCCAAATTCTACGATTCACTCGATGCGCGATGATGACCATGGATTACTTGCCTCCTCACGTAAAAATCCACTGCTTCATTTCCGAATTCGGGAGCTCACAGTAAACTGTTTTTTTAATTCTTACAAGTCTATATTAACGAGCGTTCTTTCAAAAATTGGTTGCAGGTAATCATCGAGAAAACACTGTTGTAAGGTTCATAAATCATAGAAGGACAACGAGTATATAATTTTGCAGGCTATCACTTCGATTAATTTTGGATATGACCAGTAAATTACATTTTTTTTTTATTAGAAAAACAATTTGCATTATTATCTCAACAAGTTTGAATACATAAAACGAGATTCCGAAGACAATAAAACCCAAAGGGCGCGAGGGGGTTAGACAATTAGGGCGTGAGGGGATTATTATCCACACCGCTGGGCTTTTGTAATCTAGTCCCCTACCTTATTTGTGGCTCTCTACAATGGGCCAAAGTCAGCATTTTGAAGTCCGGGATTAAGTTTCTAGCTTCAGTTATAAGAGTTTCCGCTTCCCACATGAACTAATCTGTACCTTGAAGTGATCCCAACAGTACCGCACAATCTGACTCAAGTAAAAGTGTGTTCCGTCCGTTCATTCAGAAGAAGAAATTTTAGGGTTTCGACCAAACCCAAAGCCTCCGCCTGCTGAGCCGAGATCGTCCGCACCGATTTCACAAATCCATCCAGCAGTACTCCATTGCTGCCTTGAACGACGCAGCCGATAGCTCCAGAAGTCGAACCTTCTACAAAAGAGCCGTCGATGTTGATTTTAATGGTACCTTCTTTTGGGCATTTCCAGATCTTGGGTGCGTTGGTGTTCTCTAGTCCAGATTTCTTCTTCTTTTTAGCCTAGTACCTTGTTTAATTGTTTTGGTCATCTTTGATGCTGTGGGGCAAACTGGGACAAGTCCGCCATGACCATTCACCCTTTCAAAAACAAAAATTAATTTGCTGGTTGTCCTTAGCCATATTAATAACATCCGATGAGACTCTCTAAAATTAATTAAGGAATTGGCCTGCAAAATTTTGTAGTTGTCTTTTTACGATACATTAGTTAACTAATAACCAATTTCTTAATCATATTACCTACAACCAATTTTTTAAAAGGAAATTGTTGATTCTTGTAAGGCAGGGGAAAAAATTCCTGTTAGGTTACTCAGTTCATTAGCTTTCGTCGGCCATCTCAATCTTCATTCAAGATTTTTACTTCACTTGTGAAAGGGACAGTTTTGGGATTTTTTTTTAATGACCCGGGAACCGTCTGACCAACCTGATGCGGCGAAACCCGGGGTGACACTGCTGCGGAGGGCCCACCACCCCGATGTCGCGGCTTAACTTAAAACACGCCGCCTCCACCCTCACTTTGGGAAGGATCGATAAGCCTTATCCAAAGCGAGTCACCACTGGCCGGTAGTGTTTTTGGGATTTTTATTTGGTACAATGGGGACGTAAAAGATCATAGCAAGATCAAGTGCTGATATGTCTACGTTTTTTAATTCTGATAAATAAATTCATTCCATTGACATAAGAGAGTTTTTCCTTTCATGAATACTTAGGAAAAAATAACAATATTCTACACCAGTGATACCTTACATAAACCCACAAATAAATTCTTTATTATTGTAATGCAATGTTGAATTGGCCATCTCCATGTGAAGTTTTGTTTAGAGAAATGTGAATGGAATTTGCAAAGAAAAAGATATGTAAGTGGTCACACCAATCAAATGGGTGGGTCGGGTCGCAAATGATCGATCCATTTGGCCCATTTAACTTCGTTTTTGGCCGTGTTTATGTAGTGTAAATCTAATAACTCATACCCAACTCGACTCATACCAAACTCATACTTGACCTGACTCGTATTGCTAATATCTATTAATATTCTAGGGCCCATGCCCTTTTAAGCTATATGCTAATTGGATTAAAACTTCAAATTAAATTAAAATTAAAATTAAATAATTTAAAAATATATAATAAAATTAAAGAGTTAAAAGCCTCTAAATTGAAATATTCATAAAGAATTAGACTATGCATATGCTTCTTGTCTGAAGTGAACATACTATCGAGTAATTGAAAAATAAAATGTGAAAAACCTTTAACTAAACCTAAGAAAACTTATTTTTATGACTTTTTTTTTTTGAAAAAATGGTATTGTTAAAACACTTTTATGCAATACAAATTTAAAGGATAATTCTTATAATTTAAAAAAATTAAAAAATCGAAATTTTAATTATTTTTATTTTTATTTTTTAAAATATAACTTTTAATTATTATTTTTTTCTTTCTCTTTTCTTTCTTTTCCTTCTTTGGCCAATTGCTAGCCACAACGATAGGCGACGACCAGCCACAAGCGAACTTGAGCTCACCTAATGCCAACGAACTCAAGGCTCGCCAAATCAACGAGGCTCAAGCCTCACTAGTCATCGACAAGCCTCAACCTCACCAAATTGGTGAGATTGGGCCTCACTCATGTCAGATGTCGGGTGAGCTCGCCGCCTTGCTAGATCGACGAGACTCGAGCTCGCTCGACATCGGCAAGCTCGAGTCTCGCTAGATCGAGGCAAGACTTAAGTCTTGCCGGTCGTCAATGACCCCAAGCTCACGTGAGGGCAGTGAACTCGAGCCTCGCCTAGCCTATCGCCGCGCCAACCACTAGCTAAGGAAGGAGGAAGAAGAAAAGAAAAGAAAGAAAAAAGAAAAAGAAAAATAATTAAAATTTCAATTATTATTATTATTATTATTATTATTATTATTATTATTATTTATAAAATAAAGAGGAAAAAATTGTGTGAGGCTTGGGTTGGAAACTTGGAAATGAGTTTTAACCCATTTGATATTTTAAATGGGTTGAAAATGGGTCATAAGTTCTTATCCATTTTCGACCCAATTAAATCAGACTCACTTTTTAGATCTACTTTTGATTAGGTTTTAAAATTTTTTTTTGACACATATACAACTCATATAAATAAAATATGAGTCCAAAAATGCCATGACCCGTTTTGACACCTCTACTGGTCATTGTATCAAAGCAAGGTATGATTCTTGTTTTTATTTTTTTTTTATTAAGAGAAGTTCCATATAATATGCAGAAATGACAGTAAGACAATTGCAAGAAGTTTCTATGCTCTTTCAAGGGTTAATAGCATTTAGGTACAAGCAAGTGAAATGTCAGGAAATATTGAATTGGTTCAGCAAGACTGCAAGATTACAACTAGTAGTGATAATCTAATGTTGGTATTGCGTAAGTACATAAATAAATAAAGGCAGTCCCCATAGCTAATCTTGTTTTTGGAATTGAAATCGCTTTCTCAAGCACCTTGTTCGCACTATCATATATTATTATAAATTTGTCTTCATCACCCTGACAGCAATTTGTGTCATGCCCACATAAACCTGCTCAGGAATTTGGCTCTTTTCCTTAGTGGACAAGTGCGTGACTTCCTCGCCAATGAGTCATGCGGTCCAGTGACTAGGATGTTAGAGTGAGAACGTCAAAGTCTAAGGTTCAAAACCAAGCAAAAAAAATAAGTAGTTCCTCCTGAACTTGCTTCGGAAAAATAACATTTTAAAGATGGATTTTGTTAACAAGATCTCTAAAACATTCAAATAAAAATAATTCTTATTTTGAAAACATGGCCATCACACAAGGTATAATCAGTGCATTGGAAATGGAAACGTTTCCTTATTAGCAATAGGTAACAAGTACTATGGGGTCACTTGTTAACAAAGCCCTTTAAAAAAAAAAAAAAAAAAAACAGAGAGACTTCGACATTCAAGATGCATCTTGCATAACACCCCCAAGTCATAGAAATTACCCTATTTACCCATTCTATCTAGAGTTTGCAGCCTGTTTAGTAAGGTCAGCCAAACAATTCATGCCGAGTCACATTTAGTCCTTTTCCTGTAGCTTGAACCTGAGTAAGCTTTCCATTCTATCTGGAGTGGCTGAGTTTGGGAACATTGTGCTAAGAATGGCCGCCTGTGTATATATTTGGATATATATAAGATTTTGCACATATTTGGCTCATGACTATTGCCAAGTTAGAATTTTCCATGAATAATTGTTTTAGTGCATATCTAGGCCATTTAGATTATTATGTAATTACCACATTTGCACGTCATTGCCATGAATAACATGGTGTAATGAATTTTAGTAAAAATATAATATCTTGCATATAAGTAATTTCAGGTTGCATTTTCATTAAAAAAAAACCACATAAAAATATATTCAGGATTGCATATTTGTATCAACTAGAGTTGATGTACACTTCCTGTTTTGCATAGTTCTCTTTAGGAATTTATTTTGCTAGAGTCAAAACAAGCATAAAAATTCGAATGTCCCCTTACAAGATTTAGGCCTACATTTTACATAGAATTCTTTAGATTACTTTATGATGACATTCATTTCCATGTTTGTTGGCTCAATATAGGAAAGTAACTTATTTATGGCATACTCTTGCATTAGCTCAAGACGACTTGGGTTGATTTCTTTTTCTTTATATTGGCCGGTATGGCATTAATTGAAGTTATGTATATAATATTTTAGTATGTGTTTATTATTTTCTACATTGAGTGTTCATTCCATTGTTTGCACACTTATTCATGTTGGCTCTAACCATACAATTTTTAGGGGAGTGAAGTGAATTGGTTGTTTTCAAGAGTTAAATAATTTTTTTTTTTTTTTTTGCAGAAGACGATAAACATAATCTGACAGTGATTGGTGGCAAGTCAATGGTGATAGGTTAGGAAGTATAGCCTTTATGTTGTGTGAGACACTTTCACGTGTGTCGACACTTCTTCACCCTCCGACATCCTTTAACACCCTTCGGCACCTAGTCAATAAGTGTCGGAAAATGGTTAGCTCTCCTAACACTCTCTTACATATGAGTTCGAAATTTTGATATGCAAGTTCGAAATTTCAACACGTGATTCCAACATGCACATTAATTTTTTTCAATAAATGATGGGTCAATATGTAGATATGTAAAAAATAATAAAATAATAAAATAATAAATAATAAAATTAATAAAAGGGGAAAGAAGAAAAATCTAGTCTTCTCTTCTCTTCTAATTCTCACTTCCTGTGACACGAAATTAACCCTCCAAGTTTGTTTTCTTCTCTTATCTTTCAACACATTCGACACAAGAGTGCAGAATATGGATTGCTTTTTTTTTTTTTTTTTTTTTTTTACTTGCAAGTTTTATGGATTTTTGGGATGGAGTTGAATTTGTCAAACTGAAATAATGAATGATATTAACAAATGTTGGATTAATTTTTTTAGTGTAAATTCATTATCGGCTTTTTTTTTCATTATTTATTTATCTTTGAATTTGAATCAAATCAATTTGTTTAAAATAATCATAAAAATGATAATTAATCTTGTATATATAAAAAAATACGTTTAATATACAATATGTCTTACCTTTGAATTTTTATTTTTGAGAAATAATGTATTGGTGTATCATGTAGTATATGCCGCATGTTGGTGTCGATACTACTTAGGTGAGAGGTGAAAGCATTACTGACAATTCGGATGTTGTTAATAAAAAGCTAATAATGAGGACATAGAAGATTGTTTAGAGATTTATAGAGGTTCAACTTTATCCCTAAGGCGATCTCCTCTTGGACCCTCAATATTGGGCTGGCTTCCTCTAGTAATTCTTAAGTCAAGTTATAATTAGCATGTACTATTCCTATCAATCGATAGATTACACTATTAGGACACAAGTTGTCACGCTCCGATCCTCGAGCGCGTGCACATCCCTCGGTAGTCAATTAAATCGCGATGTTTTAGGACGCATCGCCGACCCATTCATTTTAATGTACATACGGAAGCGAATAAATAAATCCCCGGACAACAAAAAGATGTGATAGAAAAGCAGGGCCAAAATTTTGAAAACTACAACACACCTTTATACACAGCAAACTAGGTCATTTACAAAACTAGTCTATATTCACAAAAGTCTACAAAAGATTGATCCTTAAAACAAATTGTTCTATAACCAGCTAGCCGGACTCATTCACCGATTCTTCAGTCTCCATAGGATCCGGACAGGATGTCGGGTCCTCCACCACACCATCGGGAGGGTCAGCTAGATCCTCATCCAAAGCAGCATCAATTACCACAGCGGGGATATCAAAAGTCCTAAGGGGACCCACCCTGAAACCATTGGGTCCGTAGCGGAACCATGCTTTGAATCGATGAGGTGTCCTATGAGGTGGATACTCTTCGACCTAGATAGTGGTTACTACTAGTTCATAGACCCAGTGACTTCTAGGATCAGGGTAACTAGAAACCCGCTCAGTAACCCTTATGGGACGGCCAAAACATTCAAGAGGATTCGCCATTTAAGAACCTGAAAATGTTGAGCCCACGACGGGGTGAGACAGTGTTTTAGCAAGTCCACCCCTAAACTCCGACTAAGAAAGAAATATGCTTAAATGCTACCTATGCACATGCAAGATAGATGACTTACCTTTGCCTTAGTTCCTTTCTGCAAATCAGTACAATTCAATATCTCAACCAATACCCTCAATTCAAATCGAACCATCGATCAATCAGTCAATTAGCTCAATTCCATACCAACAGTACTATCTGTCAATTTAATACCATATATCAATCCTCTGATACCACCATTGCTCACAACAATTGCAATATACGGTCATAGCTCGCTTAGGCGATATAGATAGATAGATAGCTCGCTCAAGCTGATAAATATATAGATCGTGCTCGCTCAAGCTGAAAAAACGATATTAAATCACTCAAGCTGATATAAATATATAGATCATGTTCGCTCAAGCTGATAAAACGATCATAGCTGATATATATATAGATCGTGCTCACTCAAGCTGATAAAACGATCTTAGCTCACTCAAGCTGACGTGCAAAGGGTCTCAAAAGCTGACGATAAATATGCTCGCACAAGCTGACACGCAAATATGCTCTCACAAGGTGATAATTCATCGTGTTAAAAATACCCGATAAAAATAATCGTGTGTGAGTACACGGTTGGCTTGAGCCAAAAACATAATATCTTTCTTTTAGAAATTCCCACTAATTATAATAGTTCATAAACACATTTTTGGCGCGTAAACCAACGCCCGATATTTTCCAATTAAATACCAAAATTTCCACGATTTTGGGATAAATACCCAAAATTATAATTTCCACTCAATTTGTACAAATCAACACTCAATTAAATAAAACCAAGCATACCATTGAAATCAGCACGAAATTCCGATCACCGGCTATCTTGGTATAATTTCTGGAAAATAATAAATGATTAAATAAACACCAAAATTAATTAAATAAATACAATTAAATGTCATAAATAGAGACTTAGGCCGGAAAAGCCTAATTAAATACCAAAATGGGCCTGGAAAAATTTCGAACCTATCTAGATAAATAATATAACCTATCTAGTTGCTAATTAAGCCGATCTAACTACCTAACATGCAATAATGAGTAATTAAATCGCTAATTCATTCTAACTAACCACCTAAACCATACTTAACTTAGACTAATCAACCCTTAAGCATAATTAAATTCCTAAGCAAAGTTTAGTGAGTAAACTCACCGGTTTTGAAATTCGATGAGTCCACGATGACGGCAACGCAAAGACATGCAACAAACTCCAAAGCGGTGACACACTACAAGGCCTGGAAGCGGTCCGAAATGGGCCTCGAAGCCCATGGTTGGCTGAGGGCTGAGGGCTTCGGCTCTGGTTGCTAGGCCGAGGGGCTAGAACGAAGGCCGGTTCGGGTTGGAAACGGCGAGGATGGGCGCGGACGGGCGTAGCGGCGGCGGGCGACAATGGCGCCGGCGACCTAGACGGCGATTAAGGGGGCTCGGCAGGTGCGGGGGGACGGCCGGCGTCGCGGTTGAAGCGGAATGGACGGCAGACGGGTGTGGAACAGGCGCGGCACGCGCGGGGCTCACGAGCGGCACGACAACGACGTGGCGGCTTCGAGCAGATGGTCCGGTAGCTAGGGGGGAAGCTGGCAGCTTTCTCTAGAATTTTTGGAGCTCTCTAAGACCAACAATGGAGAAAGTAGCCTTTGCTGAAGGAGAAGAAGCCAGCTGCACAATGGAGGGACCCCTTGGCCAAAATATCTCCCTCTTGATCGTTGCTTTGGTCCCCACCGGTTCAGCCCTATCCTCAGCCAATTTTGTGAACAAAATTTTCCCTAGAACATTCCCCAAGTGGTCTAAAAGGTGAGGGGGACCATGGCCTACGAATTTTGGCACAACTTCCCTAAATTGGATAAATTCCTCTTCAATTGGACTTAAACCCGTCCCTATAAATCCCACCAAGGTGTCCTTGACCGAATTGACATTTTTCCTCGCTAATAGAAGCAACTTGCATCCCAAAAACGCGATAAAAAATGATCCCCTAAATTTTCAAGACAAAAACTTTGTTTTGAATTTTCGCCAAAAATATCGGTTTGCGAAAAAATCTTCGAAGGATGAGTTGATGTTCCTAAAATGAATCGTGACATGACAGAACTTTCAATTTATGAAATCGGATTCAAATTCGCGATTAATTTCAATGCAGTGCGATTTTAACATGACCTAGCCTCACCGGGTAGCTTTTAGGAACTTTTAGTGCAATTGACCCGTGGTCGATTATTTTCAAGCCACAATGTACATCTTCAACACATTGGCGTCTCTCAGTTGTCGTGGAAATCTCGAGATTTCAAATACGGGTACGGGGTACCAAAATGACAGAAAAATCGATCTAGTGTCGATCGACGAGAATTTTGCAATCTGGTAGAATCACCCATATTCGATCACTTATCCTAGTCGAATCGACCTATCTCGATCTTTGATCAATTTCGACGATCTTTGTAATGACCCTTGCAAACTAATACAATCGAGCGGTCGATTCCTGGTCGAGTTCTCAAGTTTATTGCGTTAAAGTCCCTTAACGGTTTCACCTGATAGGCTAGTTATCTCGTGAGTAGTCAACTCAGAGAAAAGAACTATAGGCACGTCGATGAAAAGCCCAACTTATTCAATCGAAAACAGAGCCTAAAAATTAGGATGTCACACAAGTACTGTTATCATCCTTGTACACTTGCTTACAATTTAATTACAAAGCAACAAAGACACTACACAAAGAACTTTTAGATAGACAAATGTACGATATTATTAGAAGGAGAGAATGTTGAAAATTGTTAGTAAATCTCCATTTTTCTGTCCAACCCTTGAGCTTCTTTAATCCTTTTTACATATAGATCTTCAATCCATCTTTACAATTAGGACTCATTTACTATGATTGTTTGTCATTGGTTATAATCTCTTTTGAGAAGTGTATGAGGGTAATAATGCTTGGGATTAGGTGGTGTGATCTACCGGTTTCAAGAAAAACAACAGGGGCTACATTGTAACTACTCAAAAATTTACCAGTGAACTCAAGCCTCTTGGTGACGGTTAATCTGGGAGAGTAGACATAAACTTGATATAAGCCAAATCACTATAAAGATCTATGTGCGTCGTCTTTTTTCACTTTACTCATTCCTATACTTGTCTGATATAAGCAATGCACTTGATATTGTCAGTTTACTCTTGCATATGTTCCTATTTATATTAAACTTGATTTTAACATGTCACAAAAAATTATCAAATTTTGTGAATCAACCTATGCACCCTATAGGTTGTGTATTTAGCCATAACACGGAGCACGCCTGTTATACGATGTTTTTTTTCTTTTTCAATAATTACTTATATCCCCATTGCAATATCGATCCTCAACATTTTTCATCTCGTTCAATGGTGACATTAGTAGCAACATTGTCGCGTAGCTTGCTGCTATAGCCACGATAGCCTTCTGTTGTGACATTGTCCTGCCACAACGACAACCTCTCATCCTAACGACCAGCCTCTAGTCGCATAGTATGCATAGCAATTATGACAGCACACAATGGCAACATATAAGCAATAGCATAAACTCTACCGGTTCTCTCTTCAGCACACAAACTGCTTCGGCGATTTATCATTTGGATCTTTCATCCAAACTCAAAATGACTTCTTTTTTTTCACCTTGAGTTTGAGAGGGTATGTTAGACATATTTAGGATATATTTCTCTTGGTTTACCATATATCTCGTGATATTGCAAATATCTAAGAGATTTTCCATATTATGCATATCTTTGATTGATATATTACCTTAAATAGTCATATAATAAACCCTATAAATAGGATCGTGTGCTCTTTATTATAACATACGGAAATATATAAATTTTACACAATTTTCTCTTCCGCATTATTTCCTATATGTCTCCTCACTAAAGTAACTTCTTCCCGGGCCTCTCTCCAGAATTGAACCCCATTCTCTACGAAGCCCGTGGGCTTGCCAAGTAGGTCGTTCACTGCAATTCTACCATTCTCTGTTTGGCATATACCGAAGTTCGGTGAAAACACTTGCTGACATCCTCTGACATAGTGCTTGCATAGGCTGGGGGTTTGGTATGGAAATGGTCAAGCTTATGATGTCTAGTCATTTCACCAGTTAATGGCTCTTTGCTCCCGATGCACACCCGCTTACCCAATTGAAAAACATTACACTCTTGACTAAGTTGAAAATGACCATCGTTGGATATCTTTTAGTATGATTGCATGCTACCTAATTTGCTTGGTTCGTTTACTAAGATAACTACTCTGTGAATATTTTATTAAATTTAAGTTTAACAATTCAAAGGAAACGATATGAAACTTAATTAATTTCTAATCCCCTCTTGTTTTATATCTTGGAAACTTCTCGGAAACTTCTGATATGGTTTTTAATAAAAAATCTTGTTTACTAGGAAAGTTTACTGCAACTGCTAAATATATTTTCATATTGATGTGTTTTTTTTTTGGTCGGTTATGAAAATATCATAAAATGAAAATATATATAAAAAAAAATGATATTTTTGTATTGATGTTAATGAGAGTGACATTTTCCTGAATGGCTATCAGCTGGCTATTAATTTCAGATAATTGTTTCCGGTGAAAATTACTAAACTTTCGCGGACAGCTATTTTGTTTCAAAATACCATTGTGTTAAAGCTTTCTAAAGCTTGCTTCATCAAGTAAAAGAATTGGCTAGGGTTTATGGTAACGAAGCAACTTAACTTCATACAGAATTTTATAGTGGATCGGAGTTTTGAACTGTCACCTTCACAGAAGCTCAGGCAAGAAGTAAGTTAGCGGCTTTCACCTAGAAATTTCTGTGCAACTTCTTGTTGAAGTTAGCGCTGTCACGAAGGTACATGAAGATCAAGTGACTAATTACTGAGAAACTGGTAATCTCCATTATTGCTGAAAAGGGTGACATTAGCTTTAACAATAGAGGGGCATCAACAATATCTTGATAGTATTAAATTGATGGCACCCTTCTAGGTAAGTTAAAGAAGTTGTCATAGGTGTGTTATGCAAGATTAATTCGGATAATGAGAGGCGGCAAAAGCTCCTCCACTGAGCCCTATTATCCGTAGAGATCTGAAGGAAATAACTTACTAGTTAGTATCCAAAATCCTCAATCTGACTCACTGTGGAGACGTCACTATGCAGCAGCACCAGCTCTCAAAGTCTACTTCATTTGTAATTGATCCTTCATTTTTATTAGGCAGTAACCATTATGAGATTGCAGATAGTTACTACTTTGTTTCTGCAAGAAAAGGTGGAAATTTGTGTGGTCATTCTATGAATTGTGTAGTGGATTGGATAGGATTGTAAGTGAACATGCTGTCGAATTCCCTCTTCAAATATGAATCCGAAAACATGCCTGCTTAAGACACAGCCATTATCAGCTCTTTCAGTTTTTTTTTTTGGTTTAGACTGTTGAGTAGGCCTTCCTAGTTTGTTACCTTGTTGAGTAGACCCTTGTCTCTTAGTTATTTAAAATTGGACGTTGACTGTTGTTTTTCTTTCAAATAGCTCCCCAGCTGTGAATGTTGACTGTATTCCTTGTTTAGTACTTCCCTCGACGAGCCTGCTTTTCTATTGACTAGGCTTCTCGGCTTATTGCACCGTCTTCTCATAAAGGGAAGTTGTGTGCTGTATACTACAGAACAACCATCATTATTTGAAGGTTAAGCAATATATTTTGCAAGCTCCTACTGGCCACTAGATATTTTTCTTTGTCTGTTGAATGAATTTAGTAACCTCTTCTTTTTTACCATATCAAGTAAATTTCGGACTTGATAAAATGTTTTAAGTCAATGCTGAATAACTTTACCAAAGAAGTGAATCCTTAAGCACTGAATTTTTTAAATGTGAACAACATTAAGTACTGAAAAATACAATAAGAAGTTGATTGTTGATGATTATAATTTATAGCTGAATATTATTAATTTCTCACGAAAAATAAGGCAATGACAATTGTTAAGATGTTTTAGCAATATATTTGGCAATATTCTACTTGCCATCAATTATATATTCTTTTGAATAAATTAAGTAGCTCCTCCCCTACTTACCATACTAAGTAAAATTTTCACTTAACTAAGTGAAGTGTTGAATTTTCAATTTTTAGGACTTAATTCAAAAATGAAAGATGCCTTAAATGCAGTGAAAATTTAAGTTTCAGGCACTTGCTGCTATCAAACGCACCTTTAATATTCAGGATTTTGACAAAAAAAAGAAGTCTCCGAGACACTTCTTAAGCAACAAAATAAGAGAATATTACAATTTCCAATGTACTAATTGCTTTTGTGATTTGTATAATCAATGTTTCAAAATTGACAATTTCCTCATTAAGTATGTTTAACAAATGTCTTAGGGTAGAAGTGATTTGAGACTTGGCACTTTCAAAGTGGTAAAAATAATTTAGGACACTACATGAATAGGCATCGAGCATGAAGAACAGGCAGATGATGTTGGCTACAACTGAAAAAGTCCGAACAATTTTATAATGTATCTCCAGACATTATAAACTTATTTTTTGACGACTCCTAAATGTCGTTTACAGACAGACTCGCAGTCACAGCTGCCTGATGTTACATTCACATTCGCCGGCAATATGCTAGTCGTAACTGGAGAAAGCCAGGACAATAGTGCTATTACCTTGCTATTACTTTTTACCTTGTGCCTAGCGGTATCTCTCTGTATCAGCTAAGTCAGAAACATGTCGCAGAATCAAAGTTACACTTTTGTAGTACATTCACTTCCAACATGGTGGGTACTGAGTGCTACTCATGCTAGTGCTTGGAACATGCACCGATCTGATCTCTCTGCACTGTTCTGTCTGCACTGATCTATCGATTAACTGGACGTCCCAACCCCCGTCTTTCCAGTAGCCATAATATACTTGTGGAACATGCGCAACTTTCTGAAAGTCATCATTTTGTCCACCACGCACAAGCTTCTTGACGAGTTCATCTGGCATATCAAAAATCTTCAGCACTTTAAGCTTTTTCAGGTATTCAAAACCAGATGGAAGCTTCTCTAGTAGCTTGCAACGCTGAATGATAAACTTCTCAAGATAAGGCATTGCTCCCTTCTCCACTTCTACGCACTTGAGTTCGTCAAAATAATCAAGACCCAGAGTCTTTAGCTTCTTAAAGGATTCCGCTTCAAAGCACAGTGAGCTTCCTTCGTAAACCTGATGCAACTCAAGATGCACCAGATTGGGCAGATTTTGGAGAGACACAAGAGGGTCATTTTTTAGGCGACTGCACCTCAGGTGCAATTTCATCAGGCTACTGAGAGAGGGTAGCCAGTGTGGCAAAGCCTTCAAGCGTCCTCTCAAGTAGATTCTCTCAAGGAATGGAGGTGGACTAGAGAGGTGTTTCAGATCAATGAACTCATCATCATCAACAGAAGCTACAGATATTGCTCGAAGCCTAGTTAGTTTCGAGATTGACAAGCACAAATTCCTTCCATCTTCTTTCCTCAATTTCAGAATGGCCAACCTATCCAGTTGTGTCAACATTCCAAGCTCTCTCATCATACTGCCACTACTCTCGTCATCTGCCTCTACGTAGCACAGCTTTTGAAGGGATTGCAATGCTCCTATTCCCCTAAGGGCCCTAAAACCGAATTTGAAAGATGAATAGGATATATTCTTGTAGCGATAAACAAGGAGATGACGAAGTCGTTGAAGTTTCAAGATCTCAACAGGCAATTCAGTGACATTTGTGTGTTTAAGGTCTAGAGTCTCTAAATTTTGAAGCTTCCCGATAGAACTTGGGACTGCACTCACCTCAGTGAACCTGAAACTTAGATATCTCAGATGATACCAATCACCAACTTGAGCAGGGAACCTCGTTAAGGGAGCTGCTTGCATATCCAAAACAGTGAGCAGTTTCATGTCACTGGCTAGAACTGTATTCACAAGAGATCTCTCCATCCCAAACATATATAAAGAGCGAAGTTGAGACAAGGACCGGTTCTGTTGCAGAGCATGCAGGGTGTTCTGTATTGACAGGCGACGGACTTTGTCTGGCCATTCATGATTTTCTTCTTTGGCTATTTCTGCAAAACCCTGATTAGTTGACTTTGAAGTGATAATATCCCGCAGAAAATCATGGATCCGGCAATACTTTACCCTTCCATCACTTCGTTTAGCAGCCACCTCTATCAAGCTTCTGTTTGACAGCTCCGTGAAGTAGTCCTTAGCAACGTCTTCGAGGGTCTTTCCTTCTTTCTTTTCAACAAATCCTTCCGCGACCCATAACCGAATCAGTCTCCCACATTTAATGCGGTGACCCTCGGGAAATAAACTTAAGTGCAAGAAACAGGATTTTAGGTAGTAGGGCAGATCATTAAAGCTCAGCGAAAGAACTCTCTTCAAGTATTTGAGTTTGTCGTTGTAGTCAATCTCAGTACGAAGACTGCAACGAACCAATTCCCATTCATAGATCCTCCGTTTGTCTTTTGCAGCCAGAACACCACTGATGGCCACAATTGCGAGCGGTAGTCCTTCACACTTTCTCAAAATGTACTCACATATCTCCTCCAGGTGGGAAGGGCACGGATTCCCCTGAAACGTCTTCCGACAGAAAAGCTCCCACGACTGAGCAGGATCAAGTGGCTCCATATTTTTTAACTGCCCGTTGAACTCCTTGCAGGAAGTTGATGCCAGATCAGCATTCCGGGTTGTGATGATCACCCGGCTTCCATTACCGTTGTTGGGGAAGGCATGCTTGACCGCATCCCATTCATTTATGTGCCAGACGTCATCGAGGATGATCAGGTACCTCCTCCTCTGAAGCAGGTCCTTGATGATCGTCTTCAGCCAAAGGCTATTCATGGAGTAGGCTCCTGGAGGGACCGGTCTCCTGATCACCCTCATGATCTGATCAAGCATGTCTTTAAGCAGCTCTTCGATCTTCAAGGACCGAGACAGAGTAATCCAAGCATACACTCTGAAATGCTTCTTCACGGCAGGGTCTTCATAAACTTGCTTCACCAGAGTGGTTTTGCCCAACCCTCCCATTCCCACAATGGAGATGACCTCCCGCACAAGAGCCCCGTCAAGTAACCCCCTGACCAGCTTGTTCTTTGGCTGCTCAATGCCCACTAGGTCAGTTTTATCTAGGAGAAGGGCATTACCTCGGTGGTCCACCCATGTGTTGTCTGCTCCAGTCGAGCTCGGATCTTGTTGAGCCCTGCTGAATTTGTGGCGCAGCCTCCGGTGCCCATTGCATATGTCCTTTACCCTGGAGTTTATGCGCTTTATCTCGGACGTGAGACGGTATCGAGCCTTCAGATTCTTGATGCAGCAGGACATCCTGCTGATGAGGCCAATGAACCCGACCCCATGATCATGTCTTAGGAGTAGCAAGAACTCGTCGAGTGCATCCTCCATGTCGTAGGCTGTGTTTCTCAACTGCTTCACCCACACTCTGACTTCATCATCACTTTCTTCAAGGGAATCTGCAACCCTGAGGAAGGCCCGGACACGCTCCAGTTCTCCTCTCACTAAGAGGGCTTCTTCTTGGGTTCCTGTCAGGAGTTGCAGCTTGTTCTCAACGAATTGTGCAAGCTTGTTGAGTAGGTAAGTCACTGGACTCTCTGCCATGCCTCTAGTCCGGTGAGTGGTGGTGAGGTTTTTGGTTTATGTATTGCCTAAAGGCTTTAGACTGTGGTTGCAGAAGTTGAGGCTTGTCATAATGTCCAAACTGTTAAACTGTTTTAACTTTAGTGAATCTTATATCTACAGCTGCTTTGTGTGGGATCCATGTCTGATCAGCAAATTGCACAAGTTATAGCTTTTTCTTTGGGTGACATCCCTTTCGATTTTGCATGATCTTGTTGAATATTCTTGCCTTTGATAGCAATTTATTTAATTTTCTTGTTTCATGTGGAAAGTCCGCAAGTTTGTTTAGTTTTTTTGTGTTCCATCTGATTCGAAGAAGCTAATTAAAATTTCTTAATTTTCAGCAGAAATATCTTGCAGAATGCTGTCAAATATAATACACGGTAAATTCATGGGAAGTTTCAAAGGAGATTTCATGTTTTACTTTATTGGAGTAAATTCATATCTGACTCCAGGAATATTTAATTTAGACGTGCTTGTTGTGAGTTCACAATATCCAAATATATTTTAGCCACCACTTCCAGCCTGATCACAACGTTATGTTGCATTGCAACTGTAGAGCTGATTTTTGGCTAAGATTGATGGACGGAAATTTTGATCAGTTCAGAATATCATAATGGTCAAGAGTTCTTCAGAATCAAGACTCTATCACCCGAGGCCGGGATAATCCTTCTATGCCTGAACGGTTGAGTGAAATTCGCGGACTTTTCACTGGGTATTGCAAAAACCATATTTATTTTTTGACCAGGCCATGTGAAGAAAATTCAAGGAACATTTCTCTGTAGGAAGTAGAAGAATTTTTCAACTAAAGTAAGGCAATGAACAAGCTAATGAGCTCAGATATTTCATGAATTTCACTGTACAATGCTCTGAATTTTGTGGCATTACCCTATTAAGTCATCTTAAGTACGAAATGGTCAAGATTGCATACACATAACTTGTTCATACAATTCATGTACGTAAATCTATATGTTAATTGATGGAGGAAACCCGATCAGCACAATCGGCAATCCGAGCAACCTCCAAGCTTGTACAAGGAACCCAATCTCCACAAATCCGTATCTGTCCCATCTAAGCAACAAGCCAGTTCCTCAACCGCTTTACACCTCCACAGTCTGGGATACCACTTTCACCTTTCACCTACAAGTCTCTCCACAATTTCTGTCGATCAACAGTTTCCACTGCCATTATCATTCTGCTGGAAACTACTAGATGGACATTTTTTCTTGGCCAAAACATATAAGATCAACTGTTTACATCTTTTGGTTGATTGTCAGGGAACCAAACGTCTTTGCTTGATGACATTATTGAAATGTCCAATAAACCGTTTCTTCCTTGGAAATCGGGGTGAAATTCATCTAAATTGGTTCAGAACAAGTGATTGAGGTCACTTGCGTGAAATTTAGTACTTCTCTTCTTTTAATTTGTGTGTGCTTTAGGAGAATAGATCATCATTGAATATGCTATCAAGAGGTTTCTCTATCAAACTTCCTAATAAATACTTTGGCGTTAGTCTCCAAGAAAGCTCTTGCCCTTGTACAGTTTACAGAACTAGACCAAGACTGAGTGGGACAACAACAAATCAAAAATAAAAAAAACATCAATTATAGCCGAGCTACTAAAATATAAGGAAGTTATCAGACTCAATACTCAATCACTAATGACATGAAACCTTAAAAACAGGGTCACACCAATAGATATTCAAAGCGTCTATATGAATAAGAACACGAGTTAGGTGGAGTTGACTTGGATCCATGAGGATGAGAAAGCTACTTTTACCAGCACTGGTCTACTGAATGAACACACCATACCCAAAAAAAGGAAAAAGAAGAGGCAATTCAAGACGCATGTTCTGAGTCGCTCATACCTTGGTGTGCATATGCAGTGTCTTCCGTCTTGTCCCTTCTTTTATCTCCCGCTCATTTTATCAAACATTTGGTGCATACACTTGTGAGGAAAGGCAGGACACTCCCCTGCGAGAATTTGAGAGGGTGATTTCTTCCAAGATTTCAAGAAGTTAAAAAAAAAAAAAATCTGTCACCATAAAAATTGGATTCTGGGTGATCCTTGAAAATGAGCTTGATCAGTGATGGCAACGTCTAGACTTGACCATTCCAAGCTCCAAGGTATGTGGATGAACATATTTTACAAATGCAAGCTAGTTCCCTCCCTATTTGCAAGGTTGCCCGGGACGTACACGTTACCCAAAGCATAAATTTATAATGTTTTCACTAAGCGTACGGAATTAATTTTCGATGAAAAATCATAAATTATATTTTTTTAACAGATTTCACATAAATCTTTTTCATCTTAAAATATCCCAAATTAAGTGGCCACCTTCTCACATGGGAATGGGAAGTCAGGGATTTGAATCTCTATCTAAGGATTTAACTTCAAGTATGAATTTCAACTTCTACGCTTTACAATGAAGCATTATAAAAATCTGAGAGAGATAATTATATTATGAATAAAGTAGAATTGATTAAAAAAAAAGTCCTAAATTGATTTTTTGCAATAAATGTGCTCAATTGCCACAAATTCCGTTAAATTCAGGGATATTTTTTTGAAACTTCCGATTTTGTCCTTCAACTTCTTTTCTATAAATTTTCTCCCTACAAGTATAAAAGTTTCTATAATTGCACTAGCTTTCTTCACTCATTTCAATCTAATCCATAGGGAGCATTTTGCTATTGATTGCGTTGAAATTGTTACAAATGAAGAATACTAATCTAAATCTTTTGAAAGAATAAGCACGTTGATCTCATCTAGTGCTGGAAAAGATAAGACTACCAAACAAAATAACCATTATAATTAAAGGCTGACACTATTTTCACCCTTTAAATGGCTATAACACTCCCTAACTTATTGAGTTGACGAAAATGACCTCAAGAGAACTACTTAATAAAAATCACAAATGAAAAACATCAATGTTGCTATTTATTGAAAGTGTAAAAATTACGTATTGTCGTGAAAAAATTCAAGACTTATTACACTATAAATAAAACAATTGTTGTAAAATATTGCGTTGCGAATATATAATAGAGAAGAGATTGAGAAAATAAAGCAAGTGAACACCAGAGATAGTAGAGAAAGCTAAAGGAGAGAGTTTTATTTCCAGTGTATCACTGTATTTCACTGTGTGTCACTACAACAAAAAACTAAGCTCCTATTTATAGGAAAACAAGAATGTACTTATCATTAATATTAATGTATCAAATGATACATGTGCTGGATAGGGGAGATGAACGTTCATTATATAAGGAGATGTACTTAGAATGTATGATACAAATGTACAATAATAAGTACATTAGATAAGATGAATATAATGAATATTCATTCATGTATTTCATAACACCCCCATTTGAATATTCATTGTATTCATTATGAATATGCATCAAATGATACTGCCTCATTAAAAACCTTAAGCCGAAAAAATCCAGTGGGATAAAAGCCGGATAAAAGGGAAAAAGAGTGTAAAGCACAAATGTTATGATCTCTCCCTTTTATAGATGCATTAATTGCCTCGTTAAAAACTTTAAGCCGAAAAAACCCTGTGGGAAAAAATTGGACAAAAAGAAAAAAAGAGTGCAATACATATATAGCCACTGCTGGAGCTAATCATTCTTGCATCTTGTGAACTCGCCGCATATCAATGCTGCAATGCATAGTTCATAATATCTCCCCCTCAATTGAGCCATATAGCCAATTATGGGGCTAATCAATCTTGCATCTTGTGAACTCGCCACATACCAATGCCATATACTAATTTATCAAAACTTGATGTTGGCAATGATTTGGTAAAAATATTTGCAAGATTATTTATGGATTGAAACTGTTTAACATCAATTTTTCGACTTTCTTGGAGTTCATGAGTAAAAAAAATTTTGGCGAAATATGCTTGGTCCTATCACCTTTGATATATCATCCCCTAACTTGTGCAACACAAGCAGCATTATCTTCATAAATTATAGTGGGAGAATTTGTAACCGGTATTAAGCAACAAAAATTATGAATATGTGTTATAACGGATCTTAACCAAACACACTCTCTTCCAGCTTCATATAAAGCAATAATCTCGAGTGGTTAGAAGATGTAGCTATTAGCAATTGCTTTGTAAACGCCAAGAAATAGCGGTGCCGTTATAACAAAATAAATACCCGGTTTGAGAGTGAGCCTTATGTGGATCGGATCTATATCCAAAGATCGCATATCCAACTAAACCAGAGTTAATGGAATCTTTGGAATAATATAATCCCAAATCTATGGTTCCTAAAAAATAACGGAAAATATGTTTAATTCTATTCCAATGTCTCAGAGTTGGCTCAGAACTAAAACGTGTCAATAAATTTACCGCAAAAACGATATCTGGTCTAGTACATTGTGCCAAGTACATCAAAGTCTCAATTGCATTGAGATATGGTACTTTAGGATCAAGTATCTCTTCATTAGATTCTCTTGGACGAAATGAGTCTTTTTGGAGATCTAGAGACCTTACAACCATAGGGGTGCTCAATGGGTGAGCTTTGTCCATGTTGAAATGTTTAAGCAATCTTTCAACGTATGTTGATTGATGGACAATTATTCCATTTGCTTTATGCTCAAGCTCTAAACAAAGACAAAGTTTGGTTTTACCCAAATCTTTAACTTCAAACTCCCTTTTCAAATACACAGTAGTTTCAGCTAACTCTTCTAGAGTTCCAATTAAATTTATATCGTCTACATAAATTGCTACAATAGCAAATCCGGTTTCTGATTTCTTAATAAACACGCATGGGCAGATAGGATCATTATTGTACATTTCCTTAATTAGGTACTTACTTAGGCGTTGATACCACATGCGACCAAATTGCTTTAACCCGTACAAGGATCTTTGCAATTTTATTGAGAATAAATTGCGGGGAGTGCATGTTTCAGGCATTTTGAATCCCTCAAAATTTTTTATATAAATATCAGAGTCTAATGAGCCATATAGATATGCCATCACAACGTTCATAAGACGCATTTCCAATCTTTCAGAGATTACTAGACTAATGAGAAAACGAAATATAATCATGTCCATCACATGTGAATTTGTCTCATTATAATCAATCCCAAGTCTCTAGGAGAATCCTTGGGCAACGAGTCGGGCTTTATATCTGACGACCTCGTTTTTCTCATTTCGTTTCCAAACAAATACCCATTTGTATCCAACGGGCTTTACATTATTGGGGATACGAGTTACGGGTCCAAAAACCTCTCGTTTAGCTAGGAAAGCTAATTCAACCTTAATTGCTTCCTCCCACTTAGGCCAATCTTGCCTTTGACGGCATTCAATAATAGATTACGGCTCACAATCATCATCCATAATTTTATGAGCAACTGAGAATGCAAAAGCATCATCAATAATGATTTCATTTCAATCCCAAATTTCATTATAATATGTAATGGAATTCTCAGTATTCCCGGGATTGGTATTCCTTTCATGGGTTTGCGCCTCTTCAGGGGCAATAAGCTCTTTAGGAGCAAGCACAACACCAAGCTCTTCTGAAGCGGATTCCTGATTCTTTCCCTTTCGTTTTCGAGGTGCCGTATCTTTTGATCCTATCGGTCTACCACGCTTCAAGTGCGGGGGATTTTGATCCATTTTAGCCTGTCCTTTGGGAACAGCTATCCTAGCTGGAGTATTTGCAGCTAGAATATGAGACTTCGTTACCTTAGTAGCATCATTAAATGCGTCAGAAATTCTATTGACCATAGCTTGTAAATAGATTATGCATTGCACCTCGTTTTCACATTCAGGAGTCCTTAGGTCTAATTGAGATAAATTTTTCTCATTCCAAGAGAAAACCTTAACCGGTTCTTGTTTTGCAGTCATTGAAGTTGTAGGTATCCCAATTGATGGAAACCTAATGTCATTAAAATGACAATCTGCAAATCTAGCAATAAAAAGATCATCGGCAGTTGGTTCCAAGAACCTAATGATAGACGGTGATTCAAACCCAACATAAATGCCTAAACGGCGTTGGGGACCCATTTTCGTTTTTTTTAGCGATGCTACAGGCACCTGTACTGCACAACCAAAGGTGCGTAAATGTGAAATATCCAGTTCATAACCAAGAACCATTTGAATGGGAGATTGTAAAAGATTAGCATTGGGACGTAATTTTATTAGAGCTGCCGCATGCAAAACTGCATGCCCCCATGCTGTATCGTTGAGATTTGTTCTCAATAATAGAGTCCGGGCAATCATTTGGATACGTTTAATAAAAGATTCTACCAATCCATTTTGAGTATGAACATATACAACTAGGTGCTCAACATCGATTCTTAGTGAATCACAATATGTATCAAAACTCTTTGATGTAAATTCACCAGCATTATCCATTCTTATGCTCTTAATTGGATAATCAGGGAATTGTGCCCGGAGCTTTATAATCTGCGCAAGTAAACATACAAATGCGACATTACGCGTAGATAATAGGCAAACATGGGACCATCTACAGGATGCGTCTACTAATACCATAAAATATCGAAATGGTCCATTTGGTGGTTGTATTGGCCCACAAATATCACCCTGAATTTTTTGTAAGAATAAAGGGGATTCAAGATTAACCTTTGTTATAGAATGTTTGATAAGCCTCACAATTATAATCTTTTGACTACAATACATTTATATCTTTTAAAGGGTGCCCTTTTATATTTTGAATTATCCTATGCATCATTGAAGTGCCAGGGTGACCAAGGTGATCATGCCACAGTCCAAACTAATCAAGGTTTACCAATCTCCAAGATGTGGTGGCGTAGGTTTCAACAGTCTTAATCATGACACAATACAAACCCATAGAAAAACTTCTAGCTTCTCATGGATGGTCTTCAGGCCCATCTTATAAGAGGAAATGCCAATATATTCTTTATCTTGCTCATAAATAGTCTCAATATGGTACCCATTATGACGTACATCTTTGAAACTGAGCAGATTCCTTTTGGATCTAGTGCTTAGAAACGCATTCTCAATATGCAAGATGATGCCATTTGGCAAAATAATTGTGGCATTCCCAAAATCATCAATAATCGGAACGGGACCTGATATTGTGTGAATTTGTGCATTCCACAATGTCATACTCGAGAAAAAGTGTCTACTATGAAATATAGTATGTGTTATTACACTATCAAGCAAACAAACATCTTCCTTTTTCTCGGTATTCCCCATTTGCATTTATATTGACAACTTCAGGTGTCAAGTATCATAAAAGTTGCATATTAGTTATAGAGTCGAATAAAATTTCAAAATAAATATTATATAAGGTTCATAAGCATTTCATAACCATATTAAAGAACAATAAAAAGTAATACATTTAAAGTGCAACAACTAAAAAAAGAAATTATTAAATCATAAAATCCGAAGTTCAAATTATTATCCTTTAATATGATACCTCATCAAAGTAATCAGAGGTCCTCAAAGAAATCAGAGACATCCAAGGATGCATTTGCTACTTCAGGAGCAAGAGGAGTCCCACAAACGAAGATATTACTGGCATTAACAATGGTTATGGCAATGGGATTGATTTCAATGGCATGAGATTTACCACGCTTGCCCATATTTTTTAAAGATGCTTGGTATAGGTCAACAAAGTGCTTTGGCGTACGACTAGTACGTGACCAGTGCCCTGTCATGCCATAGCGATGACAAATACTTTCATTAATCACCTTCTTTGG
The DNA here is from genome assembly GCA_014182565.1 of Eucalyptus marginata. Classification (NCBI taxonomy): domain Eukaryota; kingdom Viridiplantae; phylum Streptophyta; class Magnoliopsida; order Myrtales; family Myrtaceae; genus Eucalyptus; species Eucalyptus marginata. The sequence goes on along the minus strand of CM024589.1, from coordinate 12,976,441 downwards.
CTTCTTTTCTTTGCCATGATTCGGGCCAAAGTTAGATTTCCTAAGGATGTTCAATTTTCTGCCATCCCTTCTAGGATTATGTTCTTGCCTACGCTTATAGCCCTTAAAATGGCCAGTATTTTCTCAAAGTTAGCATGTGCTTCAGGCAATGCTTTTGAGCTAGTAGGTCTAAGATCATGATTTTTGAGCACTAATTCATTGGTTTGCTCGGTAGTAAGAAGCACAGAAATTAATTCAGAGTATGTGGCAGACTGACGCTACCGGTATTGTTGTTGCAATACAATATTCGAAGCATGGAAGGTGGAGAAAGTTTTCTCTAACAATTCCGCATCAGCAAGTCTGATATCGCATAACTCAAGCCGAGAAATAATATCAAATAAAGTGAAATTATAATTAGACACCAATTTAAAATCTTGTAGTATGAGATTTTGCTAGTCATATTGTGCTTGAGGGAGGATAACAGTCTTGGTATGATCATACCTATCCTTCAACCTCCTCCACAGGATCTGAGGGTCTCGAATAGATAAATATTGAGTCTGCAGGCTCTCATGCAAATGATGGCGAATAAAAATCAGCGCATTTGCTTTATCCTTTTCATTTGAGGTTCCATCCTCTGTAATTGCATTAGCGAGACCTTGCCCTTGGAGATGCATTTCCATGTCAAGGCACCAAGATAGATTATTCTTTCCACTCACTTCCAGGATGTGGAATTTGGGCTTTTCAATATTTGCCATAATCTTTGCAAAAGTAAATTCTTAAATTAATTAGAAGGATTTCTAAATATCCACCGCTACTTCGGGAGCAGAATGATACTTTTAGATTTGAAATTTGGCTTCGGGCCAAGAAAAATAAAAATGAAGAATTGATAGAAGAAGATGAAGAATAAGTTGATTAATAAAAAGAATACTTACCTTGTAAAAATTACTTACTCAATCGTTAGATCTTCGTGCTGATAACGTGTTGTTAAATATTGCGTTGCGAATATATAATAGAGAAGAGATTGAGAAGAGAAAGCAAGTGAACACCAGAGATAGTAGAGAAAGCTAGAGGAGAGTTTTTTATTTCCAGTGTATCACTATATTTCAGTATGTGTCACTACAACAAAAAATTAAGCTCCTATTTATAGGAAAACAAAAATGTACTTATCATTAATATAAATGTATCGAATGATACATGTACTAGATAGGGGAGATGAACGCTCATTATATAGGGAGATGTACCTAGAATGTATGATATAAATGTACCATAATAAGTACATTAGATAAGATGAATATAATGAATATTCATTCATGTATTTCATAACAACAATGATATTTTATTTCGCCACCTCAGTCATCATCCATTCTTTTTTGCACAGACTTCATTTCATCTCTTCTATTTACTAATGTGCTTAAACTGATCTCTATAATGGATTTTTTTTTTTTTTTGCAAAGGGTCTGACCCTTGTTATCATTGTTATTTAATGTCTGTTAAATATAAATAGGATAAGTACATTAAAAGCCATAAAATTTGTCATGAAAGTGTAATTAAGTCTTAAAACTTTCAAAAAATGTAATTAAATTCTAAAACTTATCACAAAAGTGTAATTGAGTCTTAAAATTTTCAAAAGGTACAATCAAGTCCTAAAATTTATCATTAAATTATAATCGAGTCCTAAAATTTCCATTAATTGCACTTTTTAAAAGTTTTATGACTTCATTGGATATTTTGAAAGTTTTAAGAGTCAATTGTACTTTTGTTATAAGTTTTATGGCTTAATTGCACTTTTGAAAAAGTTTGAGGACTCAATTGCATTTTCATGATAAGTTTTAGGATTCCAATGCACTTATCTCAATATAAATTATAATCATAAAGAGGTCAAAACTTTAACTAAAGAATTTCCCTATTAAAAACTTAAACTAATGCATTTTCTATTACAAAGGGTTATCTCGAATTGAACTTTAGAAAATCATTGTAAATAAATGTACTTTATTATTATTCGTTTAAATTAGAGTCCCAATCATTGCATGTATTAAAATACTTGAATCTTAGACAATTCTTGTAAAAATGCAACGGACATGTAGACTTCTCCAACTTGAACATAAAACAAGAAGAAATATAGTTTAGGAAAGGTTTATAAAAGCCATTAGATTGATTAGTCTCTATTAAAGGTATACTTTTTTTTTTCTTTTTAATGAGTTTTACCACTAATGGGGTCTCAATGAAGGCTATTTTGAACGATTTAAACTCTAGAGTGTATCTAAAGCTATTTAAAGGGTGGAAATAGAGTGAGAGTTACCACATGTGATTCATCTTAATTTTAGTGACCCCCAATTCTGATCAAATAAAGCATCCATTCACAAAAATTACTAAAACTTTGTCTGCTATGAGAATAATATAACATGGCTCGATACCAAAAACTATCATGATCTTTCTACACTAAATCTGCACTAATCCTGAAAAGCAGTCTATTTATAAAACGATTACAAACACACGCCAGATCTTCCAATATTTTCTTTTTGAATTCTGACTTTGAGATCTCAATTTTGCAAGGATCACCAAAATAAAATTTATGGAGAGGATAACTTAAATAGTTCATCTGGGGGCGGTGGAGGAGGTCTTGTTGATGCGGAGTGTTTTTCTTTTAATAATCTTGAAAAGCCTAATGAAATTAGACAAAAGAATTTCATAATCATATCAATCCCATCGTATGACAGATACCACTTTCCAAAGTGTAAGAACTTGATGATATTCATTTCCCTATGGACATGTCTGTCATTCCTATCTGGATATTTAAGAGGCATTGTACAGTACGATGAAATTGTGACCTCCTGAATTTTCGACCCTCTTTTGATTAAATAATATGGACTTTTCATCGACATGCCTATGGTCCTTTTCTTTGAGCTGATTACTCACGAGATAACTAATCTATTAGGTGAGGCCGTTAAAGGATATCAACGCAACAGACTTGAGAATTTAATTAGAAATCAACTGCTCGACCGTGCTAATCGGCAAGGGTCAATACGACACCGTTATAATCGATTCGAGATTAAAGATAGGTCGATTCGACAGAAGTACATAATTAAATTGTGGGTGATTCCACCTAATTGCAAAATTCACGTCGAACGACACTAAACAGATTTTTTTGTCGATTCTATACCCGGTACCCGTAATTGAAACATTGAGATTTTTACGACAATCGAGAGTCGCCTATGAGTCGAAGATACACAAACGTGAATCGAAATCATTGACCATGGGTCAAACGCGTTAAAAATTCCTAAAAGCTACCTAGTAGGTTAGGTCACGTTAAAATCGCGTCCGATCGAAATTAATCACGAAATTGAACTCGGTTTCGGGAATCGAAAGTTCGAAAGTTCGAAAGTGTCACGATTTATTTTTAGGACATCGTCCCATCCTTTGAAAAATTTTCAGCGAGCCCAGAATTTTGGTGGAAAAGCAAGGCAAATTAAATTCCAAAATTCGGAGGGACATTTTCAAGAGAAATTTTGGCCTTCAAAATGGATTGATTTGTGAAGTAAATTATGAAAATTCGTATGGGGCACCTTAGTTTGTATTTTTGGAGGCCAATTTGGTTTAATTGGTGAGGATTTTGATGGAAATTGGGTGCAAATTCGTAGGGGGTGCTGGCTGGCTGCATTTTGGCCTTTAATTTGGCCTTGTTTGGTGAAGAATTGTGAAGGATTTGGCCCTTGGGTGACCTATTGACATTATTGGCTGAAGATAAGGGCTGAAGACTTTGGTGCCAAGGTAATCATGGCCTAGATATTTCACCTTGAAGCTCATTGGCTCATGCAAAGACTTTCAAGGCTCTTGTCTCCCTCTCCTTTCCTCCCCCTTGGTCGACCAGCAGCAGAACCACTGCCTTCTTCTTCCTCTTCCTTGCTTCAACCTCCATTTTCAGCTGCAACACAAAGCAAACAAGCTCAGCCCTTATTGAAACCACTATTGCTCGCTAGTCCACCGGTCCAGCGACCAGCCTCCTGCGAGCCTGTCACGAGCCAGCGCCATCCCGTCGTCCACCCATCGTTGCCCTCGGTCCACCTCACGCTCGTGCTAGCGCCATCCCTGCTCGGCCACCATCCCGACCAGGCTGCCGTCGCTCCACTCGACCGCCCGCGCCAACCCGTCGCCGCTGGCCTTCGCCAATCGTTGCAACTCACTCGGAGCCCAACAGCCCTTGCTTCAACTCAGCTCAAAAGCAAGTCTCGGCCTTGGGCGGAGACTTTGTTAAAATATGTCTCGAGTTTGAGTCCAATGTGAAATTCCGAATATTTCGAATTGGATATGTTGCGGATGTTTGAAATTGAGCAAAGAAGATCCGAAGATCAACTTCCCAAAGTTTGAATCTGCGTTGGAGAATTTGGCCGTTGAAATAGGAAAGTTCAATTTTGACTTGGACTTGGATTTTGTTTAAAATATATAGAGATATATTTTAGATAAAATCGGGCAAGATAGGAAACAGAATCCTATGAGAAGTTGGCAAAAGAATAAAGGTCTCACTTATATATATATATAAACTTGTGGCCGTTGATGGAAGAGGGTTGATCATGAAGAAGTGTTCTTGAAGCGCCGTCTAGTCGTTGAGTGCTTGGGAGGGATTTTCTTTGTCGTAATTGTTTGTGAATTACATCCAAGAAGATTTAGTGTTCAAGCAAATTAAATCTTGTGGTAAGATTTGCGTGTAATTCCTTCGTGAGATTGAGAGTTTATTTCTTCAGGAATTCCAAGGCTAAACACTACGTGCGTTATTGGGTGTAATTATGGCTTAGGAAACACCGAGAGAGTGTTTGAGTGACTTGAGTGTGTAATCGCCTTGTATCGCTTGATTTATAGTGAAATTCGCTGCTGCTCTCCCCGTGGACATAGGTCTTTACGACCGAATCACGTAAATCCGGTGTCCAATTTATTTTCTTCTTCTATCTATATTATTGTTTGATCACTCACTTTTCGCAACAAACTTGGTGGCTAGTTTTCAGCCCTTTCCTAGGCCTCCTTTGGTGTCGCCATAGGCCCGGATTTTGGTCGCCGTCGCGCCGCCGTTGCCGTGAACCGGTTTTCACGCTAAATCGTGAGTTAACCTCCTAAACTCTAATTATGGGTTAATTGCACTTAGAGGGGGATTAGTTAGGCTAATTATGATTAGTAGATTTAGTTAGAGTAACTAGATTGGTTAGGATTATTTAGTTAGTCAATTAGGTGGTTAGATAGTTGGTTAGATAATTTAGTTAGCTTAATTAGTTAATGTAGTTAGCTTAGATGGATTAATTTAGTTAGTTCAATTAGGTGCTTAGATTAGCTTATGTAGATTAATTATGGGTTTAATTTAAATATTTTTCAATTTTTTTGATTATTTTACGTATTTAATTATTTATTAATTAGCGTAAATTATACCGGGATAGCCGGTTGTTAGAATTTTGTGTTGATCATCATGGTGACGTTGGTTTGTGAAATTGAGTGCTACATTGTGCAATTGGATATTCGGTGATGATTTTGAATTATTATTTCAAAAAAAGGAAATTTTGGTATTTAATTAGAAAAATACCAGTGTTGGGTTTTGACACCAAAAATATTTTATGTACTATATAAAATCGTGGGATTTTTAAAAGAGAGTATATCACGTTTCATGGTTCAATTTGACCGTGTGACCATGCACAATTATTTTACCAAGTGTTTTTAATATAAAGAAAATAGGCCAAGTACATTATTTGAAATTGAGACATTTGAGTGCAAAGCACGATGTCCTTGGCCGAGATTGGATGTGTGTGTGATCCCTATTGGAAACTGTCACGATGCGTTTATGCCGGATGATGCTCCTTTGGGAATGCCCCACATCAACGGATGCTGGTCGCAGTGGAGGCTAGGCGATGCTCATTTTGGAATACCGTCTAGATGTAGATGTTGCCGTGCCCAACGAAGCGGGACGATGCCCGGTACTGCCGGATGACCGCCGACTGTTGAGTTGGCCATGACCGTTGGGTCGTAATTAATTGGGACATGCTTGAGTGATTGAAATAGCCGCGCCTAATTATGGGATAAAATTACGTGACACGGAATGGGACGTGTCATAACGATTTAGCCTTATAATCAAAACCCCTCTGATTGATTAATATATGATATGAGTGTTCCAATTAATATTGCACGCTTGTTGCGCTTATATATGATATGTGTGATGTATTAACGTGCAGGGAGGTGCTGAGGCGAGGTAAGTCTCATGTTTAGGCTGCCTCTAGGTGAATTATCATCCTAATCGGGGTTTATGGTGTGCACTCGCTGAGACATTGTCTTACCCCGTCATGGTTTAAAATTTTACAGGTCCCTAGATGGAGGTACGTCATGTACGTTATGGGGTCCCGCAAGTGATAGACTTTCAGCACTCCTATTTCCCTATCCCCAGGACTACCCTGACCCGTGAGTTAGTGGAGTCCACAATCTGGGTCGAAGAGGGCCTACCTCAGTTGGTACCTCATCGATTCATAGCGTGGTTCATTAACTTTTCTCAAGGGGGTCGGGAGGGTCCCATTCAGGGTTTTGACGGGCCTTCCGTCGGGACCAGGAGTGGGAAGTAGGGCATCTTATGGATATCGACACCCATGATGGTGTCGTGGAGGACCCGGAGCCCATGATTGAAGAGTCTGGAGCTTAGGTGGCTTAGTAGCCCTTTTTGAGTTAGACTCTTATGTATAGACTGGTAGGACTGACTGGTTTTGTATATAAACCTAGCATGTTTATGAAATATGTTTTGTGTTAATTGGTTGTCTTGCTTTTCTATCCCTGTGTTGATTGTTGTCTGGAGATTGTTTAATTCGCTTCCGCATGTGCAATAAAATGGATGGGTCGGTGACGTCGCAATTTGATCGACCACCAAGGGATTTGCGCGCACTCGAGGTTCGAGGCGTGACAGAAATAGAGCAAGAAGCTTTCTAGTTCAATGAAATTGGCATATATTTGAAAATGTACAAATTCCCAAAATAATTTCTGAACTCTTCTGGTTCCATATTAGTTTCGAACATAGTAAACCAATATTTGAATCAATTTGAAATTTCTGAACACAGTAAACCAATTTTAAGAAAAAAAAAATCAACTTTGGAATTTTTGTTTGCCTACCTCTAGGTTGGATATACCATGAATGTTTTTGTTCACTATTTTGAAAGCAAAAAAGTTTCTCAAATGCGTTCAAATAATGAAAATATATACATGGGGTAATAAATTTTGGTGAAAAATGAAAGATTTCTAAAATATTTTCCTAAAAATGATCACTTGTAGTGAATGAACAAAAAATATCTTCATCATCCATGAAAACTTTTAAACACAAATTGTCATCAATAGTTAAAAAATTTTCATTGATTAATTATTTTGAGCGATATAAACAATCATTTTCAATAAAAAAATTTTACAAATCATTTATTTTCTGTGAAATAAATGCATGCAAGATTGAAAAGGAACGTGCTTCAAATTTTTTTTTTTTTTAAAATATTCTCTTCTTACGCCTAAAAGATGAATGTTGTTCATGTCAATATTAAATAGGCTTTACTTCTCAACATGCTATCTCAATCCACTTAAACTCTATTCCTTACTTTTTAATGGGTAGTTTCACATTAGGATAATATTCTTACTCGGACTCAGACGCACATGAATTCAAGCTTCCTATGACCATTCTGGCTGTGACGATTCTCACAAATCGTATCTTGGTCTCCTTTGGAGAGCAGTCTGCTGTTCTGATACATTTTTCGGGTAAGAATTCTCTATTTGAGTAATCTGTTAATGAATTTGATTATAAGAATAAATTAGTATAATTATTTTTTTCTATTAGGGCTTTAACTTTTTTTTCTAATGTGGCAGATTTATTCCATTCTTCTAACTCACTTAATGTGGTAATGCTTAAGTGTTCTCCATGCAACCACAGGAGAATGGATTGATCTCTCGATTTCTCACTTATCGTTGTGTAAGTCGTATAATGATTTTGCATGTTATTTATGTTTTTTTCATTTCACTCTCGGAAGAAGCCAATAAAAATTGCATTATTACTTTTGTTTTCTTTAATTCTGCATATCAGTATTCTTAAAAGAAACTTTTTTTTTCTCCTGGATCGTATGTTACTGAAAACCCTTCTCCATTTCCTTCATTCTTTTCTGAAAGAAATCTTGTTTTAAACTTTTGTGATTTATCTAAAAGGAAAGTGTTGATAAACTTATTTAAAATGTCCAAGATTAATCTATTTTTTTTTCAAATTTGTATTAAGGGATGTGTAATATACTTTGAGAGCTCCATGGAGAGGCTACTAATATGTCTAACTATATCAGAAGATAATGTCCCCTGTCAGACATACAAACTATAAAAAATGACTTTTTGAAGAGGCACCAATGTACGTCGACTTGAATGAGATAAATAATGGGCAACCCCATAATTCTTGACATGGTCATAGTTATATATTATCATGCACGCACCCACAGAAGCTTCATTTGGCTATTTCATAGTTTGTCAAACCGTCCATCTTATCTTCTCCGTCTATTGCGTGCTCCATTGGAACCATCTTAATTTACAATAAAATAGAGTAAACAATTTGCTATATTATAATTGCCAAAATGTAATTCACCCGATGTAAATGTTTTATTGTTTTGTGGTCCTTACATCTGATATACATATTTTTTGCCTTTCTTGTGCAGCATCAGACAAGTCGTTGGGTGGGTTGCCTCAGGAGATTGCAGAATTGGAGTCTGTTCTCTGTGTTCTAGGACTAGGAGTCTGAAATACATGGAGAAGTTTGACGTTACTTGGGTGAAGCAGTGCCTTTCCAGCATCGTCTTCGGATGTCTGAAACCGAGGTTATAATCCCCAGAGGTGTCAGTTGATTGTAGAGGGCAGGATATAAAGAAGACTTGGCTAACTACCAAGTAGTTAAAAGGATGTTGGTGCCCAGTTATATGACACTAATTTGGCAAGCAGATACTTTTGTTCCTACATAACACGGTATAATATAAAAAGGGAATGTAAATTGCATTTCATTATGACTAAGGCAACATTTTTCCTATGCCTGTCAGATGACGCGCCGTAAGCTAATGAGCTCACCATCTGGCCAATCCTCTTATCCTGTTAATTCCGACAATTCCACTTCCTCGGGCATGTGGCCGATGATCACTTGAAAGGTATGATTAGCAAGATGCAGTGATCGGCAGGTATCTATCGCAGGGAGACTTAGACAAGAGAATGCTAAAGTTTTTTATTGTTGGAGATCCCCAACGAGTCACAACCATGATGGGAGGATAGCAAGAGACCTGGAGCAAACAGTGGAAAATATTTAGTTTGGGTTGGTGGTAGAACGCTGTTACTTCCAATATGTCCTGTATCTGGCAGGGAGATTCTGTCTGCCCTGATTTACACAAAGGAACAAGTAAAAGAATTGTGCCAGGGTTTTAATCTGTATATATGGCAATGAATTTAAGTATTTTGAGCCTTTCTCATTACTAGCGGTTCTGGATCTTTCCACTACAGAATGCTTTTAACAACGTTATCTGTTCTTTCCACTCTCAGCAATCTGTAGTCTTGATAAATGTACTTCAGTTTAGTTGTCTATTATAGGTTGGTCATCGTTAATTGGCCTAGTTGGAAGCCTCTTGGTATTCTACATCGACGAACACCATGATGCCCAAGGTGGAAGCGCATTTCGAGAGGAGAATACAATGAGCTAGCTGCTTCATTCATGTCATTTACAGGCATAGAAAATGTAAAAGATGGGTTTGAAAAGTCAAAAGAAGGGAAAAAAAGGAAAAGAAAAAAAGTGTTGTAAAGGGGAAAAAGAGATCATCGGTCGACAGCATGCCGAGAAGAGAGAGAGACAGACAGACAGACAGAAAAGGACGGAGAGGGGGAGGAGTGTCGGATACCTGGAGTGTCAAAACTTGACACGAATGGACATTTAAGTGCCAAAAGTTAAGAAAGTAACACTTAAGTGCCAAAATCAGAGCAAAATGGATCACTTAAGTGCCACTCCGGCGAAAATCCGGCTAAAATGCTGACGTGGCGATTTTCCGGCGAAATAAGTGCAAAACGGCATCGTTTTGATGCTGATGTGGTAAAATATTAATATCAAAATTAATTAAATTAAATTTAAAATAAATTTATTTAAAACTAAAAATTAAAAAATTAAAAATAATGAATAAATAAGTAATTCTTTTTTAAAAGGGAAGGGGTGGCTGAAGGCTGAGCCCTCACCACCGCCGCCTCCCTGCCGCCACCGGGAAGGGCCGACAACGAAGGGGGAGGGTCGGCCGAGGTCACCAGGCCCTGGCTAGGGGCCGGCGACCTCGGTTGACTAGTGGCGAGGGCCCACGAGCCCTCAACCCCGATCCGGGCGAGGGTTGCGGCCCTCACCCGAGATCCGGCAGGGGTCGGCGGCCCTTACTTGGCCGGCCAAGGGCCGCCACCCGCTAAGGCGAACCCCCAGCGGGCAGCGGCCCTTGGCTTAGCCGAGTGGGGGTCGCCAACCCCCCGCCCGCCCTCACCGGGATTTTGGGCGAAGGCCACAACCCTCGTCCAGATCGGGGGTGAGGGCTCGCGGGCCCTCGCCGCGAGGTCGGCCGAGGTCGCCGGCCCCTGGCTAGGGCCTGGTGACCCTAGCCAACCCTCCCCCCTCCATCGCCGACCCTTCCCGGCGGCGGCGGGGAAGTGGTGGCGGCGAGGGCTTATCCCTCGCCGCCCCCTTTTTTAAAAAATTTTAAATTTTAAATGTTTTAAATAAATTTAGTTGTAAATTTAATTTAATTATTTTTATATTATTTTTTACCACGTCAGCATTTTGGACGGATTTTCGCCGGAGTGGTACTTAAGTGATCAATTTTGCTTCGATTTTGGCACTTAAGTGTCACTTTCCTAACTTTTTGCACTTAAGTGTCCCTCCGTACCAAGTTTTGGCACTTAGGCTGTACTTCTCCTAGAGGAGGAGGAAGAAAGAAGAGGATTTGGTGCCACAAGGTCCTCGCCAAGCGATCTCAACTATGTAATGCAATGCTCGGTAAGCACTCTCGCTCCTCATTCTTTTAATCGAAATAGTTTTTGGAATTGGGGCTCAAATTCAGAACTAACTAAAACTTGAATTGCAATGTCCGATTTTGGAGTTGCTAAGTTGAGAAATTATGGGAGAATGATAGTTTAGAGTGTCATGGAGGAGTAAGATTTTAAGAAATTTGATTTGAGCTTATGGTTTGTCCGAAATAAATTTTTGAAATTTTCCACATGTGATGGACAATACGTGTCCTGAGACTTTAAGGTCCTATTTCGTTGGTTTTAGCTCGATTTTGGGTAGGGTCCCTCCAATTCGTTGAAGAACTTTTTATTGACTATAATTACATTTGAAATAGGGTTTGCTGGAGAAAATTAAAGTTTGATCAAGTTGCGCGCTCATGCTCCATGTTGCGAATGACTTTGAATAAATGCTTTGGACGAGTGACTTGTGGGCGCGTTTGAGTTGTTTTGTTAGCGTTTAAGCTTAGCTTAGTTGATTTATAGTCAAGGTAGTGTTTTACTCGATTTTAATGTTATTTCTCGCTTATTCGATAGGACTGCGAGTTCGATGATTCGAGTGACATTTGTTGTTTTGGCATTCCAAGGTGAGTGGTGCCATCTTTCCTTTTGATTTGTAAACTCATATATCGAAAATGAAAAGTATGAGGTATATTATGTGCACATTGTGAATTGGGTAAAAAGGAAAAGTATTGTCATAACACTAATGCATAACTTCAAATCGAGCATTTACTACTCTTTATTCATTTGAGAATTGTTTGAGAAATGTGTTATGGAAGGTGTGGTGAAAGTTATTGGAGTCAATGATTAGTATATCGACACCATTAAAGGATAAGGTGTTAGCTATAGTGGGTTGTCCTGGTTGCACGTTAGCGATTGGTGAGCGAGAGGGGAAAATAGACTTGATAGTCCTAGCCATGTATGATTTCGATATGATAATTGGCATGGACTGGCTCACTAAGCAGCGAGCTAAGATGGACTGCTATCGTAAAGCGATTCAGTTTAACCCGTTAGTGGGTGAAAGTTTCGAGTTTATTGGGAGTCGAGGAGGACCCTCGGTTACCTTAATCTCGTCGCTAGAGGCAACCCGGTTGTTAGACGAGGGTTGTCAAGGTTACCTGGCAACTGTCATGGATACAACAATTGAGGAGCTGAAGATCAAAGACATAGCAGTGGTTTAGGAGTTTCCAGATGTGTTCCCAAAAGAATTGCCAGGTTACCGCCAGAAAGAGAGAGAGAGTTCGTGATTGAGCTAGCCCTCGGGACACAGCCAATTTCTAAGGCTCCTTATCGGATGGCGTTGTCTGAATTGAAAGAACTAAAGGTGCAGATGCAAGAATTATTGGATAAAGGATTCATACGTCCTAGTGCATCGCCTTGGGGAGCACTAGTTCTTTCGTAAAGAAGAAAGATGGTTCGTTGCGCTTGTGCATCAACTATTGCCAACTCAATCAGGTGATGATAAAAAATCCACTACCGAGGATTGATGACTTGTTTGATCAGTTGCAAGGAGCGTCGATATTTTCGAAGATCGACTTGAGGACGGGATATCATTAGCTGAGGATCAGGAAGAGGATATACCTAAGTTAGCGTTTCGTACCCGATACGGCCATTATGAGTTCACTTCAATGCCGTTTAGATTGACGAACGCTCCAACTGCTTTTATGGATCTAATGAACCGAGTGTTCAAAGAATACCCAAATTAGTTTGTGATCTTGTTCATCGACGATATCCTGGTCTTGTTCATCGACGATATCCTGGTGTACTCGAAAATTCTAGAGGAGCATGAAGGGCATTTAAGGATGGTACTGCAGACACTGAGGAATCATGAGCGATACGCCAAGTTCAGCAAGTGCGAGTTTTGGTTGACTTGTGTTGCTTTCCTATGTCACGTGATTTTAGGCAAAGGAATCTCCGTGGACCCATATAAGATCGAAGCAGTTATCAATTGGCCAAGACCAACAACCGTGATAGAGATAAGAAGTTTCTTGGGATTGGTAGGGTACTACAAAAGGTTCGTAGAAGGATTTTCAGCATTAGCTTTTCCTTTGACTCAACTACTGAAGAAGGAAGAGAAGTTTGTATGGACGGATAAGTGCGAGTGTAGTTTTCAAGAGTTTAAGCATAAGCTAACTACTACACTTGTGCTGACCATACCATCTGGTCCTAGAGGGTACGAGATCTATAGTGATGCGTCGTTTAGAGGATTCGGCTGCATGTTGATGCAACATGGTAGGGTTGTTGCATACGCATCCCGTCAGTTGAGACCTCACAAGCTAAATTACACGACGCATGACTTAGAACTCGAGGCAATCATTTTTGCTTTGAAGATTTGGAGACATTATTTGTGTGGAGAAAAATTCCAAATCTTCACAGACCATCAAAGTCTCAAGTACCTATTCTCTCAAAATGAGTTGAATATGAGACATCATCACTGGATGGAACTCCTAAAGGACTATGATTGTGATATCTTGTATCACCCTGGAAAGACGAACAAGGTTGCGGATGCGCTAAGTCAGAAATCTTCAGTCGCGCATATGATGGTTAAGGACTGGATCTTACTTGAGAGAACTCGAGATTCAGTTTTCAAGTTTGAGGTAGGCCACCTTTCAAATCTTATGGCAGAAGTACATATCAAGATCAAGACGCTTCAGCCGACATATCCAAATGTTCAGAAAATCATATAAGAGGATACCGAGAAGAGGAAGGCTGACTTTCAGATTTCTGCGGATGGAACACTAAGGTTCCAAGGACGATTGTGTGTACTTGACAATGCAACGCTTAAGGAAGAGATCTTGTCATAAGCTCATCGTAGTAGTTACTGCATTCATCTTAGTAGTACGAAGATGTATTAGAATCTGTGTCAACACTATTGGTGGTCCGGTATAAAGGCGTATATTACCAAGCATATCACCAAGTGTCTGACATGTTAGCAAGTGAAGACACAACATTGTAAGCCGGAAGGACTTATGCAACCTCTTGAGATCCTCAAGTGGAAATTGGAACATATTACAATGGACTTTGTGACAGGCTTACCAAGGAGTCAGAGAGGTAATGATTCCATTTGGGTTGTGGTTGACAGACTGACGAAGTCAGCTCACTTCATCGCAGTACGAAAGGACCTTGATTTGAATAGGCACGCAGAGTTGTACGTGCGTCAGATTGTTCGTCTACATGGAGTGCCGGTGACAATTACATCAGACCGAGACCCGAGATTCACAGTTGTCTTTTGGAAAAGCCTGCTGATCACCTTAGGAACGAAGCTGCAGTATAGTATGGCTTATCATCCTCAGACGGATGGTCAGTTTGAGAGGACAATTCAAACCCTCGAAGACACGCTATGAGCTTGCATGTTGGATTTCAAGGGAAGCTGGGAGGAACAGCTTCACCTTGTTGAGTTCGCCTACAACAATAGCTACTAGCAGAGCATTCTGATGACTCCTTTTGAAGCGTTGTATGGCAGAGCATGCAGAACGCCAGTGTATTGGGATGAGGTCGGAGAACGAAAGATTACAGGCCCAGAGTTAGTTCAGCAGTCAGTGGATGCAGTTGCCGTCATTAGGGACAAATTGAAGACCGCTCAGAGCCGACAGAAAAGTTATGCAGATAAGCGTCGGAGACCATTGGAATTTCAAGTTGGTGATCACGTTTTTCTGAAAGTATCACCAATGAGAGGTACTTCGCGCTTTAGCAAAAAAGGAAAATTGAGTCCGAGGTACATAGGTCCATTCGAGATTCTAGAAAGAATCGGGACTCTAGCATTATTACTACCAAGGTTGGAGCAAGTGCATGACATCTTTCACGTGTCGATGTTGAGGAAGTATGAGCTTAACCGAACCCACGTGCTAAATTTCAAAGAGTTAGACGTGGAGGACAGAGTGTCATACGTTGAAAGCCCGGTTCAGATTGTGGATAGGAAAGAACATGTTCTACACACTAAGATGATTCCGTTAGTTAAAGTGGTCTAGCAACACCACGACATTAAATGAGCAACTTGGGAAAGTGAAGAGTCGATGAGACGACTGTACCTCCATCTTTTTGTTTAAAGATTTGTAATGGTTTAAATTTCGAGGATGAAATTTGTATAAGAGGGGAAAAGTTGTGATATTCTGAATTTTCAAGTTCCATTTTCAATTAAATAAATCGGGCTTTTCATTAACGCGCCTATAGTGCTATTATCTGAGCTGATCATTCACGAGATAACTAGATTATTTGGTGAAGCTATTAAGGGATTTTAATGTAATGGACTTGAGAATTCGACCAAGAATCGACTGCTCGACCGTGATAATCTGCAAGGATCATTATGGCACTGTCAAAATCGATCAGAAATCGGGATAGGTCGATTCGACTGAGATATATAATCAAAGTGTGGGTGATTCCACCTAATTGCAAAATTCTCGTCAATTGGCACTAGACCGATTTTTCTGTAGTTTTGGGTATCCGGTGCTCGTATTTGAAACATCGAGATTTTCACGACAATCGAAAGTTGCCAATGTGTCGAAAATATACAATGTAGCTTGAAAATAATGGACCATAGGTCAATTACACTAAAAATTCCTAAAAGCTACCCGGTAGGTTAGGTCACGCTAAAATCACGTTGGACTAAAATTAATCACGAATTTGAACCCTATTTCAGAAATTGAAAGTTCTGTCATGTCACGATTTAATTTAGGAACGTCAACTTATCCTCCGAAGAATTTTCGGAGAGTTCGGGATTTTTACGGAAAATCGTTTCGGACGATTCGGAAAAGAATGAAAATTCAAACGGGTCAAATTAAAGGGATTTTTGACTTCCAAACCAAGCTACTGGGTAAAAGGAAAATTGTAGAAATTAAGTGGGCCTTTTTTTTTTTTTTTAACCAAATCGGACACCAAGTTGGGGAAATTTGGTGAAGAATTGAAGCTAATTTTGTTAAATTCGGAGCCTAGGATGGGGGTGCAACATTTGCATCAAAATTGATTTATGGTGGATTTATATCTCAAGAAAGTATTAGGGGGGACAAGCAATCAATGGAAGAGATAACTTTGTTCGACTTTACCCTTTCTTTTGCTCAATCTTCTCGAGCAAGCCAGCTCGCCGACTCCATCTCCACGATTCTACTTTCAGTTCCTTCGAATTCTCTCCTTCCACCAAGTACTTCATCTGTTCCGCCTTGCTTCTATTTTGTCTTCTTTTCTTCCTCTGTTCGAGCCCCCTCCTTGGACGAACCCTTGCAGCTGCTCCACCGAATCCCCCAGCTGCTGCTACATGTCCACCGGGTCAACCTTCAACCGTCGAAGCCCTAAGTGTTGACCGAAGCAGCTCCATTTCGACTTCACCGAAGACAACCCCATCCACTTCCATTTCCACTGAAATCCCATCTTGCTGCCATGTCCAAGTCAACTAGCACCTTCTTCAACGCCAGCTGCTCGAAGCCTCCATTGAAACCACTCACTCGGCCAGCTCATCCCACCGAGTCTCCCCTGCGTCTTCGCCATTCCACGTGCAACCTTCCCCACCAAAGTCAACTCCTTCACCATTGTTTCTCAAGCCATCCTCAGTCACAAGCCGCACAAAGCCAGCTCGCCTCCTCGCCTTTGTCCGCGACATCACCCATCGAAACAAATCAGCCCATCCAAAGTCCTTGAGCCCAACAGCCACTCCTCTCCGAGCTTCAGCCGCTACGGCCCACGAACTCAGCAATCTAGCCCATCTTCAGCCTAGCCCGTGCATCTCAACCCGACCAACAGCCTTCGCAGAATAGGACCAAGGTTCTAGCTTAAGCCATGAGCTGTTGGGCCATTTTTAGCCCGATCCAAACCTCCGTTGGTGCTGCCGAAAGTTCAGGGTTTCGGCCACCATCGTGCCGCCGTCGCAGTGAATCGGTTTTCGCACTAAACCGGTAAGTTTATGCACTAAACTCTACTTAGTAGGCTAATGACATTTAAGGGGTGTTTAGTTTAAGTTAATTAGAGATTATGTGGTTAGTTAGATTAGATTAGTGATTTAATTAATTAATTATGCATGTTAGGTGGTTAGAACGGCTTAGTTAGGGACTAGATAAGCTGTATTATTTATTTAGATTGGTTCGATAATTTTCGGGTCCGTTTCAGTATTTAATTAGACAATTCCAGCCTAAGTTAGCATTTTTAGCATTTAATGTATTTATTTAATTAATTTTAGAAATTATTTAATTATTAAATATTTTCCGGAAATTAGACCAAGATAGTCGATGACAGGAATTTTGTGCTGATTGTAATAGTGTGGTTAATTTCTGCAATTAAGTGTTAGATTGTGCAAGTTGAGTGCTCATTGGAATTTTGGTTATTTATTTCAAAATTTGTGAATTTTGATAATTATTTAGAAAATCCCGGGTGTCGGATTTTAACACCGAAAATGGTTTTATATACTATATAAAACAGTGGGATTTTAAATTGGAAGATATCACTTTTTTTGGGTCAAGTTGACCATGTACCCACACATGACTATTTTATCGTGTATTTCTAATACGAAGAAAATAGGCCAGGCTCACCATTTTAATTGAGGCATTTGAGTGCAATGCACGGTGTCCTGGGCCTAGATTGAGTGGTCGTGTGTTGGTTAAGAGAACCTGTCCTCAGCTGTTAAGCTGGATGATACCCCTATATGGGACGCCCCTAGACAACGAGAAGCCGGTTGCAGTAGATTCTAGACCTATGCTCCATCGGGAAAGCCGTTTGATAGAGACGTTGCCGTACTCAATGGAGTGAGACGATGCCTAGCTACGTCAGAAGATCGCCGAATAGAGAGTAGGTCGTGCTATATGCCAAGATCAAAACTAGGAACGCATAATTAATTGAGTTGAATATATTGAATTATGGGACAAAATTGTGTGGCACATATTGGATATTGTCATAACGATTTGGCCCTATAATCAGGACACTCGGTGCTTGGTTAAAATTGAGTGTAGTGTTCCAGTTGTTGGAGCTTCATTACTGCTCATGCTTTTGTGACTGTCTATGATATGAACTGTGCTGACCTGCAGAAATGATCTGGGACGAGGTAAGTCTTTATGGTTGTATGAGTGTGTGGTTAGGACGCCTCTAGGCGTATTACCCTCCTATTCGGGGTTTAGAGCGTGAACTCGTTGAAATTTATATTTCACCCTATCGTGGGCTCATTTCTTTTCCAGACCGTAGGGTGGAGGACCTGGAGCCAAACTGAGGTGATCTGAAGTGTAGGTTAGTTAGGACAGCTTCTTTTTAGAGAGCCAGTCTTTTGTAGTCTTTTGGTCATAGGCTTTGTACATGACTCGGTATATTTATAAAAGCAAGTTTTATTGGTGAATCTGTTGTCCTGCTTTTCAATCCCAAGCTGTTGATGTCAGGGGATTAGTAATTCGCTTCTGCATGTGCAATAAAATAAAAAGGGGTCGGCGACTCGTCCTGGGAAGTCGCAAATTTTATTGACCACAAAGGGATGGGCACGCGCTCGAGGATCGAGGCGTGACAAGTAGAGTGAGAGCCCTATCGATGAGGACTTTTGGAAGTGGAATTTGGGTACTGTTTGAGGTTGCATCTTTCACAAAGAAGAACGACCATGTCATCATCCCTATTGTTTTGCGATGTGACAAAATATTACCTTACATTAGTGTTTACATTTTTTACACGTGCATTATATGGTCAACATTTGCTATACTAGTAGTTAGACTCTCTTTCAAATGAACATGGCAAACATTAAGCACATACTATTCTCAGATCAGGCCAAAAGGCTCAATCCATTACTTCCAGCATGGAGGGAACGCATTGCTACTCATGCTAGTGCCTTGGCAAGAAGAGGTTTCGCCCACGGACAACAATCTATCTATGGATTGGACGTCCCAGCCTCCATCTCTCCAATATCCACAGTAGACTTCTGGAATGTTTGCGACCTTCTGATAGTCTTCGTCATGCTCGTGTCGCATAAACTTTTTGACCAACTGATCAGGCATGTCGAAGAACTCAAGTACTCTGAGCTTGGTCAGATACTCGATGCCTGATGGTAGCTTCTCCAGTAGCTTGCAGCGCTGAATGATAAATTTTTCAAGGCAGGGCATCGCTCCTTCCTCCACTTCCACAGATCTGAGTTCGTCAAACTTGTCGAGACCGAGAATTCTCAGCTTCCTGAAACCTTTGGATTTGAAGCATAAGGTCTTTCCTTCGAAGACCTGGAGCAGCTCGAGATGAATGAGGTTAGGCAGACTTTGCAGTAATGCAAGTGGGTCATCCTTCAGCCTACTCATTCGTAAGTGCAACCTGACAAGACTATCGAGAGTGGCTAACCAGTTTGGTATCATCTTAAGACGCCCTCTCAAGTAGATCCTCTGTAGTGATTGAGGTGGAGATGTAAGGTGTTGCAGATCCAATATCTCGTCATCATCGACTGAAGCCATAGATAGTGCATAGAGGTTGGTTAATTTCTCTATCGATGAGCACAAAGCCCTTCCATCCTCTTTCCTCAACTTCAGGATGCCCAACCTTCTTAACTGCGTCAGCTTCCCGAGCTCTCTCATGAGGATGTCATTTTTTTCATCGTTCGCCTCTATGTAGCACAACTTTTGAAGGGACTGTAGAGCCCCGATCTCTGTGAGTGCCTTGAAGCCATACTTGTAGTGCACATAGGATATGTTCTTATATCGATACACCAAGAGATGCCGGAGTTTTTGCAGTTTCAAGATTTCAACAGGTAATCGCCTTACATTTGTGTGCTTGAGATCTAGTGTCTCTAGGTTCTGAAGCCTCCCTATCGAAGTGGGAATTGTTTCAACTTCGGTGTGCCTGAAGTTTAAATATCTTAGGTAGTAGCAGTCAACAAGTTGAACTGGGAACCTTGACAAAGGTGTGGCTTGCATGTCTAAGACATTAAGCAGTTTAATGTCACATCCTAGGACAAAGTCAATGAATCCCCTGTCTACACCGAACATGTATAGAGAGCGCAGACGAGAAAGTGACCTATTTTGCTGTGCAGCTTGCAGGCTGTTGTGCAATGAAAGGCGGCGAACTTTATTTGGCCACATGTCGGTCTGCTCTTTGGCAATCGTTGCAAAGCTTTGATCACTCGATTTTGAAGTTATTATGTCCCTCTGGAAATCATGGATGCGGCACAACCTGACCCTTCCGTCGGTTGTTGTTTCGGCCACTTGCACTAGGCTTCTGTTCAGGAGCTCGCTTAAGTATTCCTTCGCAACTTCATCAAGCGTCTTGCCTTCTTTTCTCTCGACAAACCCTTCCGCTACCCAGAGCCGGGTCAGTCTCCTGCACTTGATGAGGTGACCGTAGGGAAATACACTCAAGTGCAAGAAACAGGACTTCAGGTAGTACGGCAAATCGCTAAAACTGAGGGAAAGCACTCTCCTTAAGTTCTTGAGCCTGTCGTTGCCATCAATCTCGGCACGAAGGCTGCATCGTAAAGCATCCCATTCATCGATCCTCTGTTTGTCTTTCGCGGCCAGAACACCACTGATGGCCATGATTGCGAACGGCAGTCCGTTACACTTTCCCAAAATGTACTCACATATCTCCTCCAGGTTGGAAGGGCAAGAGTTCTTCTGAAATGTCCTCTGACAGAAAAGCTTCCACGACTGTTCTGGATTGAGTGGCTCCATTTTTTTCACCAGGCCATTGAACTCCTTGCAGTAGGTGGATGCCAGATCGGCATTCCGAGTTGTGATGATAACCCGGCTTCCATGATCGTTGTTGGGCAAGGCATGCATGACTGCATCCCATTTGTCTCTGTACCATGCATCATCGAGGACAATCAGGTACCTTCTTCTCTGAAGCTGGTCATTGATGATCATCTTCAACCAATCGGTATTCATAGCGTTGGCTCCTGGAGGGACCGGTTTCCTCATCACCCTCACGATCTGATCAAGCATGTCTTTGAGGAGCTCTTCGATCTTTGAGGACCGAGAGAGAGTAATCCAAGCGTACACTGCAAAATGTTTCTTCACGGAGGGGTCTTCATAGACTTGCTTCACCAGAGTGGTTTTGCCCAGCCCTCCCATTCCAAGGACGGAGATGACCTCCCGCCTGTGAGCCCCATCAAGTAACTGCCCGATCAGCTCGTTCTTTGGCTGCTCAATGCCCACAAGGTCAGTTTTATCCAGTAGGAGGGCATTGCCTCGGTTGTCCATCCATGTGTTGTCCATGCTGGTCGAGCTCCGATCTTGTTGAGCCCTCCTGAATTTGTGGCGCAGCCTCCGGTGCCCATCGCATATGCCCTTTACTCTGGAGTTGATGCGCTGTATCTCTGACGTGACACGGTATCGGGCCTTCAGGTTCTTGATGCAGCAGGACATCCTGTCTATAAGGCCAGTGAACCCGACTCCATGATCATGTCTCAGGACCAGCGAGAACTCGTCGAGCGTGTCCTCCATGTCGTAGGCTGTGTTTATCAACTGCTTCACCCACACTTTGACTTCCTTGTCGCTTTCCTCAAGGGAATCTGCGACCCTGAGGAAGGCTCGGATTCGCTCCAATTCTCCTCTCACTGAGAGGGCTTCTTCTCGACCGCCTGTCAGGAACCACACCTCATTCTCAAAGAATTGTGCGAGCTTGTCGAGTAGGTGAGTCACTGGGCTGTCTGCCATGCCTCTAGTCTGGTGGGCGGTGGTGAGGTTTTTGGTTTGTGTTGCCTAGATGCTTTAGACTCAGGTTGCAAAAGTTGAGGCTTTTCGTATTCTCTGAAATGTTAAACTGCTTAACGTTAGTGAATCTTAGATTTATTGCTGCCTTGTGTGGGATCGACGTCTGCTTAGCACGTTGTACAAGTTTTGGTTTATTATAGTTATATCCTTTATTTCTTGCATGTTCCTGTTAAATATTTTTGCCTTTGACAGCAAGTTATTCAATTTTCATGTCTCGTGTGGAAAAGTTTGCAAGCATGTTTAGTATTTTATTCTTTTGTACTTTCATCTCATATGAATAAGCTAACTAAAATTTCCTAATTGCCAAAAGAAATAACTTGTATAACCTCGTCGAATATAATATATCCAAGGCAAAATCATGGGAAGTTTCGGAGATACTTTCTTGCTTTATTTTATCCGAGTAGATTATTATCTGAAACCAAGAACACCTAATTTAGATATCCTTCTTGTGAGTTCGCAATCATTTCATTTTATTCGTGTAGTATATCGAAACATATTTCAGCTACCAATTCTTGCTCGATCACCCCATTATGTCGACATAATTTTTTATTGAAAAACTTGCATTGCAAGGTATAAGAGCTGATTTTGACTAAGATCGATGGAGGAAAATTTCAATCAATTCAGAATATCATGATGGCCAAGAGTTCATCAGAATCAAGACTTCATCACCAGAGGCCAGGACAGTCCATCTGTACCTGAACACTCAATGAAATTCGCGGACTCATCACTGAATATCGCAAAAGCCAAATTTTTTTATTTTTTTTACCAGGTTACATGAAGGAAATTCAAACAACATTTCTTCTCTAGGATTTAGAAGAAATAAGAATCAACTACAGTAAGGCAATGCACAAGCAACTGAACTCAGGTTTTTGGCGAATTTCACCGTACAGTGCTCTGAATTTTCCATGGCATTACCCCACTGAATCATCTCATAAACGAAATAGTCAAGATTGCGTACAAATAACTTGTTATATAAATCATAAGCGTAAATTTGTAGCGATATATACGTCCTATTCTTCTACTGGTGAAGGAGGGGTGGATAAGATTTGAGAGGAAAAGTAACATCAATCGAATTAAAAAAGGACTACCATTACGTATGAAGTAAATAACCAGAAAACGTAAAAAGTCACATTTCAGTGACTCATGACGGATAGCATTAATTAATAGAATGACATCAAATAAATCTTTATAAAATGAAGAATTATGGAGCCTTCTCGATTAGATTAGAGCGGCTGTCGCTGTCTATTTTGTGGAGTTGATTAGGATTCCATGAGGATGAAAAGCTAGTTTTGTCTCGCCACTATTCCTAGTCAAGACAGGAACTCCCTCTTTACAAGTCTTTAAAAACACGCAATTAATTTAATAACCATTTGTTATATCCACATTGTTAGGCCATGTCTCTTATTTTGGTGAACGCATTTCGCTTTTCGATCAAATCATAGACCATACTCTCAATTTTTTATCGATGATCTTGTATTGTTATTTTCATCCATGTTAATGATTTTTGACCAAAATTAGACAAATGGACTTAATTGACAAAATGTTAAAAGTTTGGTGACTCAATTATCACAATTAAAATGTTTAGGACTGAATTGACTAATGTACAATAAATTTATGAATTTTTTGATAATTTTTCCCGATAAATCTTGATATGATAGAAGTCAAGCACAAACCCATAGAAACTTCGTTCGGCTCTTCCATAGTTTGTCAAACCCTCTATCTTCCCCAGCTACTGCCTGCTCCATGGAAACCATCTTATAATATGCAATACAATAGATTAAATAATACGTAAAACATTAAGATTGGCGATATGTTGTGCATAGCATTAAATAAGTACTAAATCTCTACATCACCCAAAGCAAAGTGGATGATCTTTAACACTTTAGGGAAAATTGTCAAATTAATCCTAAACATATTGTACGGATGTCAATTGGACGGAATATAACTTAACGGTAGAGTGTCACCTTGACATAGTGGAAGTCATCAATTCGAGTCTGATTATCCATAAAGCTAATAAGAGTTTTTATATTTGACTTACTCCCCTACTGTTATTTGCCATGAGATTCTCTTTGGAAAGTTATGTTGAATAAAAAGAATCACTCAAAAAAAAAGATGTCAAAGCAATGAGTTATACTATTTTAAAGTTTTGCCCAATCAATCATCTTTGAACCGGAGAAATAACGAGAGAGAGGTGTTGTAATGGCTTTTTTCACACATTTTTCTAGTAATTTATTATTTATATACTAACGTAAACGATTTTTGGCAAAAATTGATTGGAGGATTATATTGAAATTTTACATAAAGTTTAGGACTAAATAGTAAAATTAAAGGGTTGAAAACTAAATTGATATTTATATAATATATTTAAATCTAACAGGGTAATTTTCCCTTTACATTTTATAAAGCCTAAGATAGCAACATCCACGTTTGATAAATTAGGGCTGCATTATGGGCCATCAAACGTCACTAGTCAGCTCCACTTTCTGCTACTCTGTGAAGGCTACATTTGCCTCCAATCAACTTTCTCCGGCCATCCATTTGATTAGTACTTCACAAGTTGTGAACATTACCTACATATAAAATTGTTTAAATATAAAGGTGGGGCCATTAGCGAAAGCCAAATAACCCAAAAAAAAAAAAAAAAAAAAGAATAAAACTTTTTTTTTTGTGGTGAGTCCTGCAGTCGTTCTCTCAAGATTTGCTCACCAACTGTCAGCTTACGGTTCTTGGGTTACCTAAAAAAAATGTTTGGATTTTTTTTTTCCAATCCAATAATTAAACTTAAGACAGCAACGTCGGCAACTTCGCTCGACCATGGACGCAGCAGAAAATCCAGGGGCCCCTCTCTCTCTCTCTCTCTCTCTCTCTTAAACTAAAGACAGCGACGTGGGTAACTTCCCTCGGCCATGGACGCAGCAGAAAATCCAGGGGCGTCTCTCTCTCTCTCTCACTCTCTCTCTGAGTGTGGCAAGTAGTCAGGTTGGGATATGTTCTAGAAATCGGAATAGAATATGGCCCCGAGTCAATTTCCGGGGGTAAATTGCGAAGAACTTTCCAACCTCGGGAGCAGAGCAGGTGGAGATGGCTTTGCGGAAACTGAAATATCAACGGCCACTTGGCACAATGCCATAGCCGCTCAGGAAATTGCAGAATTGGTGTATGTCCTGGGTGTTCTAGGACTAGGGAATACGAGCACAGACGTCACTTGGCTCAAGCAGTGCCTTCTACAGCATCGTAATGTCCGAAACCGACGTTACAATCGCAAGAGGAGTTGGTGTTGACTGTAGAGGGAAGCATATGAAGAAGGCTCGGCTAGCTCCGACTAGTTTGGAGGGTTTTGCATGACCAGATATATGACGCTGAGTAAACAAGCAGATACTTCTGTTCCTGCATAACACAGGGTATGACATAACCAGGAGTTGTAAATCGTATTTTCATTATGACTGAGGCAGCAATTTCCCTATGCCTGTCAGATGACATGCCGTAAGCTAGTAAGCTTACCATCCGGCACATTCATCTTATCCTGTTAATTCCGGGAATTCAACTTCCTCGCCTACATGGCTGATGATCAATTTAATGGTATGATTAGCAAGATGAAGTGATCGGCAGGTATCTGTTGTGGGGCGACTTACAAAAGAATGCTTAAGTTTTTGATTGCTGGAGATCCCCTACTGAGTCACAACTATCAAAATGAGGAACCTTGCTAGCAATATGCACTCAGAAAAGCAATCTGTTAGGGAATGCACACGGATTAGTAAAACAAGGTTGCTGGTTTACAACCTCATCTGTCAAAATACTAGGTGGATCGTTTGCTGAACACATGCAGGCCAAATTGATATGGAGATGATAGTAGGATAACAAGAGACCCGGAGCAAGCAGGGGATAGTATTCAGCTTAGGCTGATGTTAGAACGCTATTACTTCCGATGTATCCTCTATCCGTTAGTGAGATTGTGTTTGACTCTGATACACAATGTGAGATTGTGTTTGACTCTGATACACAATGAACAAGTAAAAGAATTGTGCCAGGGTTCCAATCTGTCTATTAAAGTGGCAACGAATATAAGTATTTTGAGCCTTTCTCATTAACAGCAGTTCTGGATCTTCCCACTGCAAATGGCTTTTGAAAAGGTTGTTTGTTCTTTCCCCTCTAAGCAATCTGTTGTGTTGAAAAATGTACTTCAGTTTAGTTGTCTACAATAGGTTGTTCATCTTTCGTTGGCCTAGATACGAGCCTCTTATTATTGTACATTGACGAACATCCATGATGCCAAAGGAGAAAGTGCATTTCACGAGGAGAAAACAGTGAACTAGCTGCTTCATTCATGTCATTTACAGGCGTAGAAAATTACATTAACTTAGTATTTACATTATTTTACATGTGCCTGATATTGTCATTATTTGCTATACTTACAGTCATACTCTCCCTCGTATGTACATTGCAAACATTATGCACATAAAATTCTCACATCATGAAAAAGGAGTCAATACATTACTTCCAGCATGGAGGGAACTGATTGCTCCTCATGCCAGAGCCTTGGCGAGGAGAGGCGTTGCCGTCAGATGATCTCTCTATTGATTGGACGTCCCAGCCTCCATCTCTCCAATATCCATAGTAAACTTCTGGAATGTGTGCGACCTTCTGATAATCCTTGTCCTGCTCGTCACGCACAAACTTCTTGACCAGCTCATCAGGCATGTCAAAGAACTCAAGTACTTTGAGCTTGGTCAGATACTCGATGCCTGACGGCAGCTTCTCCAGTAGCTTGCAGCGCTGAATAATCAACTTTTCCAGGCTGGGCATTGCTCCTTCCTCCACTTCCACGGATCTGAGTTCGTCAAAATTGTCAAGACCCAGAATTCTCAACTTCTTAAAACCTTTGGCTTTGAAGCATAAGGTCTTTCCTTCATAGACCTGGAGCAGCTCGAGATGCACGAGATTGGGCAGACTTTGGAGTGATACGAGGGGGTCATCCTTCAGCCGACTCCACCGTAAATGCAGCTTGACAAGACTGTGAAGTGTGGCTAACCAGTTTGGTAGCATCTCGAGACGCCCCTTCAAGTAGATCCTCTGCAGTAGTTGAGGCGGAGAGGTAAGATGTTGCAGATCCAATATCTCGTCATCCTCGATTGAAGCCACAGATATTGCACGGAGGTTGGTTAATTTCGTGATCGATGAACATAAAGCCCTTCCGTCCTCTTTCCTCAACTTCAGGATGCCCAACCTGCTTAGCTGCGTCAGCTTCCCGAGCTCTCTCATGATGATGTCATTCCCCTCGTTGTCCACCTCAATGTAGCACAACTTTTGAAGGGACTGCAGGGCCCCGATCTCCGGGAGTGCCTTGAAGCCGTACTTGTAGTACAAATAGGATATGTTCTCATACCGATACACCAAGAGATGCCGGAGTTTTTGCAGCTTCAAGATTTCGACAGGCAATCGCGTTACGTTTGTGTACTTAAGATCTAGTGTCTCCAGGTTCTGAAGCCGCCCTATCGAAGTAGGAATTGTTTTAACCTCAGTATGCCTGAAGCTTAAATATCTTAGGTAGTACCAGTCAACAACTTGAACTGGGAACCTTGACAAAGGTGTGGCTTGCAAGTCTAAGACATTGAGCAGTTTAATGTCGCATCCTAGGACAAAGTCAATGAATGCCCTGTCTACCCCAAACATGTATAGAGAACGCAGATGAGAAAGTGACCTGTTTTGCTGTGCGGATTGCAGGCTGTTTTGCAATGAAAGGCGGCGAACTTTATCTGGCCACATGTCAGTCTGCTCTTTGGCAATCGTTGCAAAGCTTTGATCTCTTGATTTTGAAGTTATTATTTCCCTCTGGAAATCATGGATGCGGCACAATATGACCCTCCCGTCGGTTGTTGTGTCAGCCACTTGCATCAGGTTTCTGTTCAGGAGCTCGCTGAAGTAGTCCTCTGCGACTTCTTCAAGGGTCTTGCCTTCTTTTCTCTCAACAAACCCTTCTGCTACCCAAAGCCGGATCAGTCTCCTGCGCTCAATTTGGTGACCCTCGGGAAATACACTCAAGTGCAAGAAACAGGACTTCAGGTAGTGCGGCAAATCGCCGAAGCTGAGGGAAAGAACCCTCCTCAAGTTCTTTAGCCTGTCGTTGCCATCGATCTCAGCACGAAGGCTGCGCCGTACCACATCCCATTCGTCGATCCTCCGTTTGTCTTTTGCAGCCAGAACACCACTGATGGCCACGATTGCGAGTGGTAGCCCTTCACACTTTCTCAAAATGTACTTACATATTTCCTCCAGGTGGGAAGGGCACGAATTCCCCTGAAACGTCTTCCGACAGAAAAGCTTCCACGACTGTTCAGGATCGAGTGGCTCCATTTGTTTTACCATCCCGTTAAACTCCTTGCAGGAGGTAGATGCCAGATCGGCATTCCGGGTTGTGATGACCACCCGGCTTCCGTGACTGTTGTTGGGCAAGGCATGCTTGACCGCATCCCATTCATGTATGTGCCATGCATCATCAAGGACAATCAGGTACCTCCTCCTCTGAAGCAGGTCCTTGATGATCATCTTCAGCCAATGGCTATTCATAGTGTTGGCTCCTGGAGGGACCGGTTTCCTGATCACCCTCATGATCTGATCGAGCATGTCTTTGAGGAGTTCTTCGATCTTTGCAGACCGAGAGAGAGTGATCCAAGCATACACCGTGAAATGCTTCTTCACATCAGGCTCTTCGTAGACTTGCTTCACCAGAGTGGTTTTGCCCAACCCTCCCATTCCCACGACAGAGATGACCTCCCGCCCGATAGCCTCATCAAGTAAACGCTCGACCAGCTCATTCTTCGGCTGCTCAATGCCCACTAGGTCAGTTTTATCCAGTAGGAGGGCATTGCCTCGGTGGTCGTGCCATGTGTTATCCGCACCAGTCAAGCTCGGATCATGTTGAGCCCTGCTGAATTTGTGGCGCAGCCTCCGGTGCCCATCACATATGCCCTTTACTCTGGAGTGGATGCGCTTTATCTCAGATGTGACGCGGTATTGAGCCTTCAGGTTCTTGATGCAGCAGGACATCCTGCTGATAAGGCCAGTGAACCCGGTTCCATGATCGTGTCTCAGGATCAGCGAGAACTCGTCGAGCGCGTCCTCCATTTCGTAGGCTGTGTTTCTCAACTGCTTCACCCACACTCTGACTTCATCATCGCTTTCCTCGAGGGAATCTGCGACCCTAAGGAAGGCCCGGACACGCTCCAATTCTCCTCTCACTGAGAGGGCTTCTTCTTGACCGCCCGTCAGTTGCCGCACCTCGTTCTCAAAGAATTGCGCAAGCTTTGTGAGTAGGTGAGTCACTGGGCTCTCTGCCATGCCTTTGGACTGGCGAGTGGTGGTGAGGTTTTCGGTTTATGTGTTGCCTTGAGGCTTTAGGCTGTGGCTGTAAAAGTTGAGGCTTTTCATGGTCTCTGAACTGTTAAACTTTAGTGAATCTTATATTTATAGCTGCCTTGTGGGATCCATGTCTGCTTAGCACATCGTACAGGTTTTGCTTTATTTAGTTATATCTCTTTTGTCTTTCGCATGTTCCTGTAAAATACAGCAACCTATTCAATTTTCTCGTTTCGTGTGGAGAGGTCTGCAAGTTTGTTTAGTATTTAATTCTTTTGTCGTTTCATCTTATGTGAATAGTTTAACTAAAATTTCTTGATTGTTAGCAGAAATTACTTGTACGACGCTGTCGAATATAATATATCTAAGGCAAAATCACAGGAAGTTTCGAGGAAACTTTCGTCTTTAATTTATTTGAGTAGATTATTATCTGAAACCAGGAACACCTAATTTAGATGTCCCTCTTGTGAGTTCACAATCATGTCATTTTCTTCGTGTAGTTTATTGAAATATATTTCAGCTACCAAGTCCTGCTTCATCACACCATTATGTCGACATAAATTATTTTTCTTGAAAAATTTGCATTGCAAGATATAAGAGCTAATTTTGACTAAGATCGATTGGGGAAACTTTCAATCAATTCAGAATATCCTGATGGTCAAGAGTTCATCAGAATCTGGACTTCAACACCAGAGGCCAGGACAATCCATCTATGCCTAAACATTCAAGTGAAATTCGTAGACTTATCACTAAGCATCACAAAAGCCAAATTATTATTTGACCAGGTCACCTCAAGGAAATTCAAGCAACATTTCATAACTAGGAAGTAGAAAATTATTTAACAGCATTAAGGCTACGCACAAGCAAATGAGCTCAGATAATTCGTGAACTTCACCGTACACTGCTCTGATTTTTCCGTGGCATTACCTCGCCGTATCATGTTAAACATGAAATAGTCAAGATTGCAGACAAGTAACTTGTTTATATAAATCGTTCGCATAAATCTGTAGTGATATGTACGTCTTGCTCTTCCACTGGTGAAGGAGAAGGGCCCAAATTTGAGAGGAAAAGCAACAGATATCGAATTAGAAAGGGACTATCACTGCGTATGAAGCAATTAACCAAATAAAGTGGAGTCGCACTTCAGTCACCAAGGACAGATTGCATTAAACAATAGAACCACATCAACTAAATCTCTTATAAAGCACGAAAATTATGGCGCCTTTTCGATAAGATTAGAGCAGCTGTCGCGGTCTATTATGTGGAGTTGATTAGGATTCCATGAGGAAAAGCTGGCTTTATCACGGCACTATTCCAAGTCAAGACAGGAACTGCCTCCTAACAAGTTTTGAAAAACATGCAATTAAGTCAAGAACCATTTGTTTACATCCATGTTGCTAGGCCATTGTCTCTTAGTTTAGTGAAAGTATTTCGCTTTTTGATCAAATTATAGATCAAACCATAAATATTCTATTGATAACCTTGTATTGCTATTTCTCTGCCTGAGACAAGGGAAGGATTTCAGACAAATGAACAAATAGTCGACTGTCATCGAATCAAATAGGGAATGGGAGGGACCAAAGATGCATAGGTTGCTGTATCTACTTCTCCAATTTGTTAAACGATGCTTAAACAGTGTCAAATTATCTATGCCGTGCAGTTTCCATTTGAGTTATGTATCATGTATATTCAAATTTGGCCTCGTAAACTAAATTTGATCATGGATGTAACCTCAGCTAGAACATAAGACTGATTGAACCAGGCATAGTCCGTTGCTAAAGTTCGAGATTACAGCAGTACATTGTTGATGTTACTATCAGGAATTCTGTTTTGCCCTCGATGCGTGTCGTGCACTTCTTATTTTGTTGACCTTTCGTCGCCATGTCTTGGCATCAGGGAAAATGGAGGTGCTAATGCTGAATCAAAGACTCCCGGGAAGCTTGTCCACTTGACTGACCAAAGTCAAATGAGCACTTGGTCCTCAAGCGAGCTCCTGTATAGACTTTCAAACTGGTGAACGCGTTCTTGCATCTGTCTCTATTGAATAAAGAAGGGCCAACCTTTGACCCTTAACTTGATCTTTGATGGCCCCATTTGGAGACTTTGTCCTTGTAACGAGCTCCAAGGGTTGTGGCTAACTACAATTTAAGAAACAGAAGCTAATTTCCTTGAAGTTTGATAGCTGTTCCGGTGAAAGAGAGTACCCGTTACTCCAGGAGATTCAGGGGATTTCGTTAGCATTTACCGGCGAATAGTATATCAACTGATTATATAAGGGTTCATGTTTTGCTGACATTCGGTAGTTAAGTTAGTTATCTTGTCTGCTACAATGGATTCGAGGGCCACCTGTCGAAAAGTCAACGAGGGTTTTCTATCAATATCCTGTACACATGGACGTGAAGGGACCTGGCAGTACTTCCTTTATTCGATCACATTCTCGCTCTTTAAGCCTTCCTAGAAGACAGGAGCAATCATTTCTCGGCCATGTCGGGATCTACTCGGACCTAATCCATCATCGGGCTGCACATCAACTCGGGGAGTTCTGCTCTAATACAATCCATGACCGCTCAACTCGATTTATTTGGATAACTTGGCGCCGTAAAATAATAAAATATTAACTGTAATTTTTTCGAATTGATATGGAGTTTGTAAATTGACCAAAAAAATTACTTTGCTTACTACATTATTCTTTCGAAATGTAACTGTCTAGATTTATGCTGAGTGCTATTGTGCTTGAAAAGAAGTTGCGTTTATGCCATCCTATAAAGAGGCATTATGCACTCTGTAATAAAGGTTCCTTGAATCACATAATTATTTATCATTGTTATCATGTAAAAGTTGAGGCTTTTTATTGTCTCTGAAATGTTAAACGTCTGTGAATCTTATATTTATAGCTGTCTTGTGTGGGATCCATGTCTGCTTAGCAGATTGTACAAGTTTTGGTTTATTTAGTTATATCTCTTTTGTTTTTGGCATGGTCCTGTAAAATGTTTTTGCCTTTGACAGCAACCTATTCAATTTTCTCCTTTCGTGTTGAAAGATCTGCAAGTTTGTTTAGTATTTTATTCTTTTGTAGTTTCATCTTATGTGAATCATCTAACTAAAATATATTTGAGGCAAAATCACAGGAAGTTTCGAAGAAAGTTTTTTGTATTATTTTATCTGAGTAGATTCTTATATGAACCCAGGAACAAATATGTGCCCATTGTGAGCTCACAATCATGTCATTTTCTCCATTTAGTTTACCGAAATATATTTCAGCTACCAACTCCTACTTGATCATACCATTATGTCTAACATAATTTTTTCTTGATAAACTTACCTTGCAAGGTAGAGGAGATGATTTTGACTAAGATCGATGGAGGAAACTTTCAATCAATTCAGAATTCCCGATGGTCAAGACTCAAGAGTTCGTCAGAATCTGGACTTCAACACCATCTGTGCCTGAACATTGAAGTGACATTCGTGGACTTATCACTGAGTATCACAAAAGCCAAATTTATTATTTGACCAGTTTACCTCAAGGAAATTCAAGCAACATCTCATACCTAGGAAGTCGAAGAATTAATCAACTGCAGTAAGGTGATGAACAAGCAAATGAGCTCAGATTATTCACGAACTTCACCGTACACTGCTCTGATTTTTCCGTGGCATTACCCAGCCGTATCATGCCAAACATGAAATGGTCAAGATTGCATACAAATATACGTCTTGCTCTTCTACTGGTGAAGGAGAAGGGCCCAAATTTGAGAGGAAAAGCAACACCT
Organism: Eucalyptus marginata; assembly: GCA_014182565.1. Classification (NCBI taxonomy): domain Eukaryota; kingdom Viridiplantae; phylum Streptophyta; class Magnoliopsida; order Myrtales; family Myrtaceae; genus Eucalyptus; species Eucalyptus marginata. The sequence continues at coordinate 12,943,662 of CM024589.1, read as the reverse complement.
ATCGAATCAGAAAATGTCAGACCAAAAGGCAAACGGAATTAGAAAAAGGACTATCGTTGCGTATGAAGTTTTTTAACCAAATAAAGTGGAGTCACATTTCAGTCACTAAGGACAGATAACATTAAAAACTAGAATGACATCGACTGAATCTTTTACAAAGCACGAAATTATGGCGCCTTTTCGATAAGATTAGAGAGCTGTCGCCGTCTCTTATGTGGAGTCGATTAGGATTCCATAAGGAGGAAAAGCTGGCTTTGTCACGCCACTATTCCAAGTCAAGACAGGAACCACCTCCTAACAAATTTTGAAAAACATGCAATCAAGTTAACAACCATTTGTTACAACCATGTTGTTAAGCCATTGCCTCTTGTTTTAGTGCAAGTATTTCACTTTTTGATCAAATCGAAATTAACACATCTACACATCCACAATAGGGGATGGGAGGGACCAAAGATGCATAGGTTATGAGTTCGAAACCCTGCGTTGCTAGCGATTTAAGTAGGAGCCCCCGGCGGTGAGTTGTTGGGCCAGCTTCCCCCGAGGTATAGTCGTTGTAGATCCTCCACCGCGGAGGCCCGTGAGACCCCAATTGGGGGCTCCAGCGATCTCGGTCACCAAAAAAATAAAAGATGCATAGGTTGCTGTATCTACTTTTAAAGTTTGTTAAACCTATGCTTAAATAGTTTAAATAATTTACATCATGCAGAAGCTATGCATTTCCATTTGAGTTATTTTTCAAGCATATTAAAATTTGACCTCGTAAACCATATTTGATCATGGATGTAACATGAGTTAGGACATAAGACTGATTGAACCTGGTTGTCAGTCCATTGCTAAAGTTCGAGATTATAGCAATACATTGTTCATGTCGCTATAAGGAATTCTGTTTTACCCTCAATGCGTGTCGTGCACTTCTGATTTTGTTAACCTTTTATCGCCGTATTTCGGCATCCGGGAAAATGGAGGTGCTGGTGCTGAATCAAAGACTCCCAGAAAGTTTGTCCACTTGACTGACCAAAAGCAAATTACTCAAGCGAGCTCCTGCATAGACTTTCAAAGGTGGTGAATACACTATTGCTCATTCAAAGAAGTCAAAAGAATATCTGTCTCTATTCAAAGAAGTCAAAAGTAGATCTGTCTCTATTGATGGACATGGGCCAACTTTTGACCTTTAACTTGATCTTTGATGGCCCCATTTGGAGACTTTGGCCTTGTAACGAGCACCAAGAGTTGTGGATAACTACAATTTACGAAACAGAAGCTAATTTCCTTGAAGTTTCATAGCTGTTCTGGAGATAAAGCGTACTCGTTACTCTAGGAGATTTAGGGGATTTCGTTAGCATTTACCAGCGAATAGGATATCAACTTATCATACGAGGGTTCATGTGTTGCTGACTTTTGGTAGTTAAGTTAGTAATCTTGTGTGCTACGATCGAATCGAGGGCCACGTGTCAAAAAGTCAATGAGGGTTATCTATCAATATCCTCTACACAAACATGAACGTGAAGGAACCCGTCAACACTTTCTTTATTTGATTACATTCTCGCTCTTTCACCTTCCTAGATGTCTAGCAAGGCTCGAGCTCCGATCTAACAAGGCGGAGGCCTCGTTGACGTTTGGCGAGACTTGAGCTCATCGGCGTTAGGCGAGCCTAGCGAGCTCGAGGCTCACCTGTGGCCGATCGTCGGCCATCATTGTGGCCAGCGGCTGGCCGTTGTCGTGGCCAAAAAGAAAAAGAAAAAGAAAATTAAAAATTAAAAATTATATTATTAAAATATAAAAATAATTAAAGAATTCGATTTTTTTAAAAAAAATTTTTAAAAAAAAATTATAAAAATTGTCCATTAAATTTGTGTTGTATAAAAGTATTTTAGCAATATCTTTAATAAAAAAATTATAAAAAATAAGTTTTCTTATGTTTAATTAAATGAGTTGGGTATGCGTCGGATATGGGTTAGTTTGGTATGGGTCAAAAAATTTTGCACTATGATAAAAAGGTTATAAACGGATCAAATGAGTCGATTTGGGTTGGATTATTTATGACCCGATTCAAACCCAACCCGACCCACCTGTTTAACGGGTCTAATGGACAACAAACGAAAAATCCATATTCGGGGCTTCTTCGTGTAGAAATCTTCTCTATGGGAAGCATTGTTCATGTTTCAAGTGAGAGTACCGTGTGCGGAAGGAAGAAATTAGCCATGACCATGCTCACTTTACTTCTTGGGATTTCCTGGATATAATGTGTGATATAGTCTGAAGATTGAGATGGGTTCAGATAAATAGCTCCATGGACTTCACTGAGATACGGGTTGAGTCTCTCGGGCATGAATCGTTTTTTTAATTTAAAGAGTCGCATTTGTTACAATATACATCGGTTCCGCTCCATCCCTCGTCGGCGTCGATCAGACAAAGGGATGAAGTCAGCCGCTCAAAACCGTGTGACACGGTAGGATCGATCGCCCGTACTCGAAGAGGAGAGATCTTCTAGTTGAGTAAGCTGCGGGTCATGGGGAAGGAAACCGAGTTGGCTATTTCACAAATAAATTGGACTGTCATCATCCAAAGGAGATTCCGGAGATATTCATTCTCTGTCTTTAGAGCAACGCAGATAGATTCGCTAGCTGTTGTGTTCATCTTGGATTTCCTTTTAAGTAATTCAACCATTACCTCATAATAGCAGTTTTCTACATCTTTTAGAAATCAGTGTAGTCCTTGCGTATTTTCAAAAATTGGGATCTCTAATGTGTTGCATATGATCTCTCAATTAGTCCATACAAATGTTAAACTAAAGAGGGCTAGCGTGGTAAAACGCAAACTTAACTTAAACGCATCGAATTTTCAATGTAAGGCCTATGTAAAATAGAGTAGGTTTAGACATACCCAACTTTTTATTTTAATGAAAACTCTCGATCTATGAACCTGCCCGCATTAAGTACTAATATTCGGACATGTACATGGACCTGCACTAGTACTGTTAGTATTAAGTAAGATCCAGGACAACATGTGGGATTCAAATCCTTCACCCAATGGACGGCAAGATGAACATGAAAATTCTATGTTGGATGAAATTCCTATGCTCGAAGTGGTGAGGCTGGGCTAGGAGATATGCCTTGACTGGCCATGCCCAAGCCCACTGAGACATCTTTAAATCTCTAACAAACAAAGTTGAGCTTAACGGGCCAAGTTCCCATTTGGGTCGGTCTTGATGGGTCGAAACTTGTAACCCAAACTATCTTATGAAAGATGAGCAAATGTGCAAATGTTTCATCCGAGGCAGGTCCAGTAGTTGTGATTGACAGAACCTCCAGAACTACTTATGTAGACTCAGCAAGTTACAACGTGATCCCCGGCCAAAAGAAGTTGGTCACAAGACTGACAACTTCATCGGCCAAATTCGACGATTCACTGGCAGCGCGATGATGACCAGGGATCACTTGCCTCCTCACGTCAAAAACCACTGCGTTTCCAAGTCCGGGAGCTCATAATAAACTGTTTTTTTTTTCCCTTATAAGTCTATATTAACGAGTGTTCTTTCAAAATTGAATCATTGAGAAAACGATGTTGTTAGATTCATAAATTATACAAGGACAACAATTATAAAATTTTGTGGGCTATCTCTTCAATTAATTTTGGATATGGCCGGTAAACTACCTTGTTAAATTGTTTTGGTCATCTTTGATGACGTGGGGTAAACTAGGACAAGCTCTCCATGACCATTCACCCTTTCAAAACAAGGATTAATTTGCTGGTTGTCCTTAGCCATATTAATTTAACATCAACATCCGATGAGAGTCTCCAAATTTAATTAAGGAATTGGCCTGCAAAATGTTATAGTTGTCCTTTTACAATACATTAGTTAAGTAATAACAAATTTCTCAATCATACTACCTACAACCAATTTTTAAAAGGCAATTGTTGATTCTTGTAAGGTAGGGAAAAAAAATCCTGTTAGGTTACTCAACTCATTAACTTTGGTCGGCCATCTCAATCTTCGTTCAAGATTTTTTGCTTCACTTGTGAAAGGGACCATTATTGGGATTTTTATTTGGTACCCTAGGGATGTAAAAAAATCATAGCAAGATTCAAGTGCTGATTGATATGTCTGCGTTTTTTAATCCTGATAAATAAATTCATTCCATTAACATACGAGAGTTTTCATTTCAGGACAACTTAGGAAAAAAAAACGTACCTTATATAAATCCACAAATAAATACTTTGTTATTGTAATGCAATGTTGAGTTGCCTATCTCCATGTGAAGTTTTGTTTCGAGAAATGTGAATGAAATTTGTTAAGAAAAAGGTATGTAAGTGGTCATTTTATCAAAGCAAGGTATGATTCTTGTTTTTGTTTTTTTTATATTAAGGCAAGTTCGATATAATATATAGAAATGACAGTTAGACAATTGCAAGAAGTTTCCATGCTCTTTCGAGGGTTAACAACATTTTGGTACAAACAAGTGAAATGTCAGGCATACATTGAATTGGCTCAGCAAGATCACAACTAGTAGTGATAATCTAATGTTGGTATTGCGTAAGTACATAAATAAATAAAGGTAGTCCCCCTAGCTAATCTTGTTTTTAAAATTGAAATCGCTATCTCAAGCAGCTCGTTTGCATTATCATATATAAGTTTGTCTTCATCACTCCTGATGGCAATTCGCGTCATGCCCACACGAATTTGGCTCTTTTCCTTAGTGAACAAGTGCTAGACTTCCTAACCAATGAGTCACGCGATCAAGTGACTGGGAGGTTAGAGGGGGGACGTCAAAGTCCAAGGTTCAAAATCAAGCCCAAAAAAAATTTTAAAAAAATGAAGTACTTCCTCCTGAACTTTCTTTGGAAAAGTAGCATTTTAAAGATGGATTTTGTTAACAAGATTCCTAAAAAATTCAAATAAAAATAATTCTTATTTTGAAAAGACCGTCATCACGTAAGGTACAATCAGTGCATTGGAAATGGAAACGTTTCCTTATTACCTCTATTCCTACTGCTGACAAGCCAGATCTTTTGTCCTATCACATCTTCACGAATCTGTATATTTTTCAATCTTCCTCCAGCTAAAATGTGCCCCGGCCATGGGGCAGAAACACGATCTCTCCCATTCTCTCCGAGGAGGGTAGCTTCTCGGTGACGTCGGAGTCGACGATGGGGGGAGAGGCCGAACGAATAGACGGTTCTTTCTAGTGATTCTCACCCATTTGAAAACAAAAAAAAAGATTCGACTTGTGAAGTGCGCAACTCATTAAGGGTGCGTTTGTTTGTATTTTTTTTTTTTTTTTTTTTTTTTTAAGAAATAGAAACTATTTCTGTTTCGGGGAACAATTTTTTACCAGAAAAACATGTTTAGTAAACTTATTTCGGGAATAAAAAAAGAACAAAACACGTTTTGTAAATTTATATTCTTTTTTTGTTTCTTTTAATTTTTTAATATTTTTATTTTCTTTTTTTTTCTTCCCTCGACCAAACCTACTTTTGCTTGCTTCATCTCCTTCTTCTTCCTCAATTCTTCTTCATCATCATTCCCTTGAAACCAACCAACCACCGTCCCTCAGCCGCTCAAGCTCGTCCAAGCCGCCTCACGTTGCCTGCTCGAGCCGCGTTGCAACCCCAACGCCAGCCCCGTGACCAGCGTCCCTGAGCTGCTAACTCACATCCAAGCTGCCGCCATCCAGTTCCAGTCGCAGCCTCCTCCCATCCTCATCGCTACCTCCCACTATCCGTCGTCTAGTCCTCGCCGTTCCAGCCGTCCAATTGAGCCAAGCCCGTGACCAGCCCCCTTGAGTAGAACTGGTTTTCCAGCTCAAGTAGTGAGCTTCCAAGGCTGTTTTAAGCCCTTTTCAGCCCTCCGTTGGAGACGCCGTAAGCCTGGGATTTCACCGCATCGCGCCGCCGTCACCGTGAACCCGTTTGTTCGCTAATCCGGTGAGTTAGCATCTTAATATTTGATTAGGGGATTAATTACACTTAAAGGGATTAGATTAAGGTAATTAGGATTAGGGTGATTTAATTAGTGTAACTATTTAGTTAGATAGGTTAGTTAAGTGAACTAGGTGGTTAGATTAATTTAGTTAGGAGTTAGTTAGGTTATGTAGTTAGTGTAATTAGATTAAATTAGTTAGTTTAGTTAAATTAAATTAATTAGTCCAATTAGATTAGTTAGGTTAGATTATTTAATTTAATTAAGTGATTTAAATTAAATAATTTGTAATTTATTTAATTAATTATAATTAGAGTAAATTATATCGAGATAGCTGGTTGTTAGAATTTTACACCGATCATCGTGGTTGCGTTGATTTGTGAAATTGATTGCTAATTTATGCAATTGAGTACTTGATGATGATTTTTAATTATTATTGCAAAAATATGATTTTATGATATTTAATTAGAAAAATACCGGGTTTCGGGTTTGACACCAAAAATATTTTAGGTACTATATAAAATCGTGAAATTTTGAAAAGAGAGTATATCAAGTTTATGCTTCGACTTGATCGTGTGACCACGCACAATTATTTTACTTGGTATTTTTAATATGAAGAAAATTGGTCAAGTCCATTATTTGAAATAGAAGTATTTGAGTGCAAAGCACGATGTTCTTGGCTGAGCATGGATGTGCGTATGATCGCTATCAAACCCTGTCACCCGATGAAAGTGGAGGTGACGATGCCTAATTAAGTTCATATGCTCTTGACAACGAATGTCGATTACAGTGGAGGCTGGGCCAATGCTCCTTTGGGAATGCCATCTAGATGTAGACGTTGCCGTGCTCGATAAAGCGGGACGACGCCCAGTTATGCCGAATGACCGCCGACTGATGAGTTGGCCGTGGCCGTTGGGTTGTAAATAATTGGAACACGCTTGAGTGATTGAGATAGCTGCGCCTGATTATAAGATAAAATTGTGTGGCATGGAATTAGACGTGTCATAACGATTTGGCCTTATAATCGGGACCCTTATGAATATTTGATAATTGATGTGGAGTGTTCCAGTTATTGAATATGTTTGCTGTATACATATATATATGAGATGTACTAATGTGCAGGGAGGTGCTGAAGTGAGGTAAGTTTTATATGGTGTATGTTTAGGCTGCCTATAGGTGAATTCTCTTCCTATTTGGGGCTTAGGGTGTAGACTTGCTGAGACTTTGTCTCACCCTGTCGTGGTTTAAAATTTTATAGGTCATTAGATGGAGGTGCGCCACGTTCGTTTTGGGTGGCCACAAGAGGCGGAGACTGAGCGTACCATTCTCCCTATCCACGAGACTCCTTGGACCTGTGAGCTCGTCGTTACCACCATTTGGGTTGATGAGAGCGTACCTCAGTTGGTACCTCATCGATTAAAAGCGTAGTTCCATCATGGGCCTAACGGGGTTCGGGAAGGTCCCTTAGATAGTTTCGACGGACCTGCCGTCGATGTCAAGTATGAGAAGGCACTCGACCTTGTGTTTGATGCCGATATTTTGGCTGATATTGAGGCGCACCAGGGGCCTGAGGCTGAAGAGCTTGTAATAAAGGCAGCTGACCCTTTGGACATCGACATCCTAGATGGAGTTGTTGTAGACCCGAATCCTAAGTAGGTAGTGTCCGGGGTAGAGTTAGCTTGGTAGCTCCTTTTTGGGTCTAGGTCTTTTGTACATAACTTGTAGGGTTAACCTGGTTTGTTTATAAAATACGTTTTATGTTAATTGATTGTCCTGCTTTTACTGTCCCATGTGTTTGTTTGTTGGTTGGGGAGTTATTAGTTCGCTTCCGCATGTGCATAAAACAAATGGGTCAGCGACGCGTCCTAAGAATGTCGCAAATTTTAGTCGACCGCCGAGGGATGTGTGCTTGCCCGAGGTTTGGGGCGTGACAGTTTGAGAGGGTATGTTAGACATATGTAGGATATATTTCCCTTGATTTACCATATATTTCGTGATATTGCATATATTTAAAAGATTTTTCACATTATGCATATCTTTGATTGATATATTACCTTAAATAGTCATATAATAAACCCTATAAATAGGATCATGTAATCTTTATTATAACATACGGAAATATACAAATATTACCCAATTTTCTCTTCCGCAGTATTTCTTCTCTGTCTCTTCACTAAATTAACTTCTTCCTGGGCCTCTCTCTAGAATTGAACCCCATTCTCCAGGAAGTCTGTGGGCTTGCCAAGTAAGTAGTTCACTGCAATTCTGCCATGCTCTGTTTGGCATATACGGAAGTTCGGTGAATACACTTGCTGACATTCTCTGACATGGTGCTTGCATCGGCTGGGGGTTTGGAATGGAAATGGTCAAGCTTGTGATGTCTAGTCATTTCACCCGTTAATGGCTGTTTGCTCCTGATGCACACCCGCTTAGCAAGTTGAAAAACATTACGGTCTGTCTTGACGAAGTTGAAAATGACCATTATTGATATCTTTTAGTATGATTACATGCTATCGAATTTGCTTGTTTCCTTTACTAAGATAACTACTCTGTGAATATTTTATTAAATTTATGTTTAACAATTCAAAGGAAACGATAGGAAACTTAATTAATTTCCAATCCCCTCTTGCTTTATATCTTGAAAACTTCTCGGAAACTTCTGCTATGGTTTTTAATAAAAAAAATCCGTCACCATCGCAGAAGCTCAGGCAAGAAGGAAGTTAGTGGTATTCACCTAGCAATTTCTGTGCAACTTCTTGTTGGAGTTAGCGCTGTCATCAAAGTGCAAGAAGATCAAGTGACTTATTACTGAGAAACTGGTGATCTCCATTATTGCCGAAAAAGGTGGCATTAGCTTTAAAAATAGAGGGGCATCAACAGATGTCTTGGTAGTATTAAATTGATGGCACCCTTCTAGGTAAAGTTAAAGAAGTTGTCATGGGTGTGTCATGCAGGATCGATTCGGACAATGAGAGGCGGCAAGAGCTCCTCCACTGAGCTCTATTATCCGTAGAGATCTGAAGGAAATAACTTACTAGTTAGGATCCAAAATCCTCAGTCTGACTCATCGTGGGGACATCACTATGCAGCAGCACCAGCTCTCAAAGTCTACTTCATTTGTAATTGGTCCTTCTATTTATTAGGCACCAACCAATAGGAGATTGCAGATAGTTACAACTTTGTTTCTGCAAGAAAAGGTGGAAATTTGTGTGGTCATTCTATTAACTGTGTGGTGGATTGGATAGGATTGTAAGTGAACATGCAGTCGAATTCCCTCCTCAAGTGTGAATTCCAAAATGTGCTGTCTACACTAGAACAACGATCATTATTGGAAGGTTAAACAATATATTTTGCAAGCTTATACTTGCCACTAAATATATGTTGAATGAACTTAGTAACACCTTTTTTACAATATCAAGCAAACTTTTGGACTTGATGAAAACTTTTAAGTCAATGATGAATGAATTATCAAATAAAATCAGAATCTAAGTACTGGATTTTAATTGTTAACAGTATTTAGTGTTGAAAATAACAATAGGAAGTTGTTTGTTGATAATTTTAATGTATAGTTGAATATTATTAATATCTTACAAAACGTAGGATAATGACAATTATTACAAATTCTAGTGATGTATTTGGCAATTTTCTACTTGCCGTCAATTATATTTTCCTTTGAATGAATTAAGTAGCTCCTCCTTTACTTACCATCCTAAGTAAATTTTTCACTTTACTAATTCTTTTAAGCCAATGCAAATTAAAGCTATCAAACGAGCTTAATCTTATTAAAAACTGAATTTTCACTTTTTAAGATTTAATTCAAAAATGAAAGATGCCCTAAATGCATTGAAAATCTTAGTTTTGGGTACTTGCTGTTATCAAACACACCTTTAGTAGTTAGGATTTTGTCAAGGAAAAAAAAAAGTATTCAAGACACTTCTTAAGCAATTAAATAAGAGAATATTACACTTTTCAATGTACTAATTGCATTCGTGATATGTATAATTGACAATTTCCTCATTAAGTATGTTTAACAAATGTCTTAGGGTGGAAGTGACTTGATACTCGGCACTTTCAAAGTGGCAAAAATATTTTAAGACACTACATGGATAGGCATCGAAAATTGGAGAGTCAAATTCGTAGTTCTCTCTATAGGATTAACTAACATAAAGAGCAGGCAGATGATGGTAGCTACAACCGAAAAAGTAAGAACATTTTTATAATGTATTTATAGACATTACTAACTTCTTTTGATGGCTCCTTGATGTCGTTTACAGACAGACTCGCAGTCACAGCTAACTTACAATACATTCACATTACAATACATTCACATTGACCAGTCATGAGTTACAAACATTTGGCAGGCTCAGTTATTCATTCATGCAGTAGATTCACTTCCAACACGGTGGGTACTGATTGCTACTCGTACTCGTGCTTGGAACATGCACTGATCTGATCTCTCTGCAATGATCTCTCTGCACTGATCTCTCGATTAACTGGACATCCCAACCCCCGTCTTTCCAGTGCCCATAATATAATTGTGGAACATGCGCAACTTTCTGATAGTCATCATTTTGCCCACCTAGAAGAAGCTTCTTGACGAGCTCATCTGGCATATCGAAAATCTTCAGCACTTCCAGCTTTTTCAGATATTCAATACCTGATGGAAGCTTCTCTAGTAACTTGCAACGCTGAATGATAAACATCTCAAGATAAGGCATTGCTCCCTTCTCCACTTCAACGGACCTGAGTTCATCAAATTGATCAAGACCCAGAGTCTTTAGCTTCTTAAAGGATTCTGCTTTGAAGCACAATGAGCTTCCTTCGTAAACCTGAAGCAACACGAGATGCACAAGATTTGGCAGATTTTCGAGAGGCACAAGAGGGTCATTTTTTAGGCGACTGCACCTCAGGTTCAATTTCATCAGGCTACTAAGAGAGGGTAGCCAGTGTGGTAAAGCCCCCAAGCGTCCTCTCAAGTAGATTCTCTCAAGGAATGGAGGTGGACTCGAGACGTGTTGCAGATCAATAACCTCATCATCATCCACAGAAGCTACAGAAATTGCTCGAAGCCTGGTTAGTTTGGAGATTGACAAGCACAAATCCCTTCCATCTTCTTTTCTTAATTTCAGGATGGCCAATCTATCCAGCTGTGTCAACGTTCCAAGCTCTCTTATCACACTGCTGCTACTTTCGTCATCTGCCTCTAAATAGCAGAGCTTTTGAAGGGATTGCAAAGCCCCTATTCCCCTAAGGGCCTTGAAGCCGAACATGAAGGATGAATAGGACACATTCTTGTAGCGATAAACAAGGAGATGACGAAGCCGTTGGAGTTTCAAGATCTCAACAGGCAATTCGGTGACATTTGTGTGTTTAAGGTCTAGAGTCTCCAAGTTTTGAAGTTTCCCAATGGAGCGTGGAATCGTACTCACCTCAGTGGACCTGAAACTTAGATATCTCAGACAACACCAATCAGCAACTTGAGCAGGGAACCTTGTTAAAGGAGCCGCTTGCATATCCAAAACATTGAGCAGTTTTATATCACAAGCTAAAACTGAGTTCATTAATGATTTCTCTACCCCAAACAAATATAAAGAGCGAAGTTGAGACAAGGACCAGTTCCGTGGCAGAGTTTGCAGGGTGTTCTGTATTGACAGGCGACGGATTTTGTCTGGCCATTCACAATTTTCTTCTTTGGCTATTTCGGCAAAGCCCTGATCAGTCGACCTTGAAGTGATAATGTCCTGCAGCAAATCATGGATACGGCAAGTCTTGACCCTTCCATCACTTTGTTTAGCAGCCACCTCTATCAAGCTTCTGTTCAACAGCTCCACGAAGTAGTCCTTAGCAACTTCTTCGAGGGTCTTTCCTTCTTTCTTTTCAACAAATCCTTCTGCGATCCATAACCGAATCAGTCTCTGACATTTGATGCGGTGACCCTTGGGAAATAAACTTAAGTGCAAGAAACAGGATTTCAGGTAGTATGGCAGATCATTAAAGCTCAGCGAAAGAACTCTTTTCAAGTTTTTGAGTTTGTCGTTGCAGTCAATCTCAGTACGAAGACTGCGACGAACCAATTCCCATTCATAGATCCTCCGTTTGTCTTTCCCCGCCAGAACGCCACTGATGGCCACAATTGCGAGTGGTAATCCTTCACACTTGTTCAAAATGTATTCACATATCTCCTCCAGGGGGGAAGGGCATGAATTCCCCTGAAAAGTCTTCCGACAGAAAAGCTCCCATGACTGAGCGGGATCAAGTGGCTCCATATTTTTAACCAGCCCGTTGAACTCCTTGCACGTGGTTGATGCGAGATCAGCATTCCGAGTAGTGATGATCACCCGGCTTCCCTGACAGTTGTTGGGCAAGGCATGCTTGACTGCATCCCATTCGTCTATGCACCAGGCGTCATCGAGGATGATCAGGTACCTCCTCCTCTGAAGCAGGTCCTTGATGATCGTCTTCAGCCAATGGCTATTCATAGTGTAGGCTCCTGGAGGGACCGGTGTCCTGATCACTTTCATGATCTGATCAAGCATGTCTGTGAGGAGCTCTTCGATCTTTGAGGACCCAGAGAGAGTGATCCAAGCATACGCCGTGAAATGTTTCTTCACAGCGGGGTCTTCGTAGACTTGCTTCACCAGAGTGGTTTTGCCCAACCCTCCCATTCCCACGATGGAGATGACCTCCCGCCCGAGAGCCCCCTCAAGTAACCGCCCGACCAGCTCATTCTTTGGCTGCTCAATGCCTACCAGGTCAGTTTCATCTACGAGAAGGGCATTGCCTCGGTGGTCCTGCCATGTGTTGTCTGCTCCAGTTGAGCTCGGATTTTGTTGAGCTCTGCTGAATTTGTGGCGCAGCCTCCGGTGCCCATTGCATATGCCCTTTACTTTGGAGTTTATGCGCTTTATTTCAGATGTGAGTCGGTACCAACCCTTCAGGTTTTTGATGCAGCAAGACATCCTGCTGATGAGGCTGATGAAACCGACTCCATGATCATGTCTCAGGAGCAGAGAGAACTCATCGAGAGCGTCCTCCATGTCGTAGGCTGTGTTTCTCAACTGCTGCACCCACACTTTGACTTCATTGTCGCTTTCTTCTAGGGAATCTGCAACCCTGAGGAAGGCCCGGACTCGCTCCAATTCTCCTCTCACTGAGAGGGCTTCTTCTTGGGCTCCTGTCAGGACTTGCACCTCGTTCTCAACGAATTGTGCGAGCTTGTTGAGTAGGTAATTCACTGGGCTCTCTGCCATGCCTATAGTCTGGTGAGTGGTGGTGAGGTTTTGGTTTATGTATTGCCGAAAGGCTTTAGACTCAGGTTGCAGAAGTTGAGGCTTCTCATAGTGTCTAAACTCTTAAACTGTTTTAACTTCATTGTATCTTGTATTTACAGCTGCTTTGTGTGGGATCCATGTCTGCTTAGCACATTGTACAAGTTTTGGTTTATTTTAGTGATATCCCTTTTGATTTTGCATGATCCTGTTGAATATTTACGCCTTTGACATCAACCTATATAATTTTCTTGTTTCATGTGGAAAAGTCTGCAAGTAGGTTTGGTACTTTATTCTTTTGTAGTTCCAGCTAATTCGAAGAAGCTAATTAAAATTTCTTAATTACCCGCAGAAATAACTTATTTTGCTGTCGAATATAATATAAGGTAAAATCATGGGAAGTTTCAAAGGAACTTCCATGTTTTTCTTTACTGGAGTAGATTCGTATCTGACTCCAAGAACATTTAATTCAGATGTGCTTGTTGTGAGTCAAATATCCAAATATATTTCAGCTACCGATTCCTGCCGGATCACAGCGTTATGTTGCGTTGCAAGGTAGAAGAGCTGATTTATGACTAAGATTGATAGACAAAAGTTTCAATCAATTCACAATATCATTACAGTAAAAAGTTCACCGGAATCCAGACTTTAGCATCAGCGACCAGGATAATCCATCAGTGCCTGAACGGTCAAGTGAAATCTGCGGACTCATCACTGAGTATTGTAAACACCAAATTTATTTTTTGACGAGGCTACGTGAAGAAAATTCAAGCAACATCTCTTTGCTGGGAAGTAGAAGAATTCATCAACTAAAGTAAGGCAATGAACAAGCAATTAAGCTCAGATATTTCGAGAATTTCACTGTACAATGCTCTGAATTTTCCTGTGGCATCACCCTACTAAATCATCTCAAGTACGAAATGGTCAAGATTGCATACACATAACTTGTTCAAACGATTCGTATGCGTATATATGTAGCTACATATAGGTCCGGTTCTTCTACGAGCGAAGGAGAAGGGGACCACATTTGAGAGGAAAAGCAACACTTACCGAATTTATGAAAGACTCTCAGTACGCATGAAGCTATTAACGAAATAAATTGAAGAGTCGCATATCAGTCACCAATGACAGATAGCTCTAAAAAAAGAATGACGTCAACAAAATCCTTTTTTAAACACAAAATTATGGGGCCTTCTCGATAAAATTAGAGCGGTCGTCGCTGTCTATTATGTGGAGTTGATTAGGATTCCATCAGGAAGAAAAGCTGGCTTTGTCAAGCCACTATTCCAAGTCAACACATGAACTCCTCTAACAAGTTTTGAAAAACATGCAATTAAGTTAACAACCATTTTTTACATCCATATTGTTAGGCCACCATCTCTTATTGGGATAATTGTCCAAAAAGTCCTATACCTATTGGGTGACGGCCAATTCAATATTAAATTTTTCAAATTGATCAATGAAGTTCTAAACTTTTCGATATTTGCTAATACAATTTTTCTGGAATATTTTGGCTGAAAGTCGCTGACGTGAATGCTTGTCGTCTTATGTGGCACAACCATTATGTCAGCAATCGATTTATATTTCATGTATATTGAAAGTTGGCCTCACAAACAAAATTTGAGGATGGATGTTAAACGAGTTAAGACACAAGACCGATTGAATTGGGTTGTTAATACGATGCCAAGTTCGAGATTACAGCAGTCCATTGTTTACCTTTTGTAGTTTGGACTCGTAAACAGAATTAGTTCATCTGAATATCCCGTTCAATGAATGCACTTGATAACGAAAATCCAAAGAACGAATTACGATTTACCTCTTGCATGTATTGCATTTCTCATTTTAGACCTTCTCTAGCCCTACTTAGGCATCGGGGAAAAATGGAGGTGCTGGTGCTGAATCAAGACTCCAGAAAGTTTGTCCCTTTGGTCCTCAAGCGAGCACCTGTGAGACTTTTAAACGTGGTGAGTACATTCCTGCTCATCTAAAGATTTCAAAGCAGTCTGTCTCTTTTGAATGGATTAGCGGCAATCTTCGAACCTTAACTTGATCTTGGAGACCCTGGCCTTTTGATGAGCACCAAGAGTTGTGAATAAAAACGGTAGCTAGTTTCGTCGGAGTTTTATAGCTGTTCTAGAGATAGAGTTCGTTCGTTTCTCCAGGATATTCAGGAGATTTCATTATGATTTACCTGCAAATAGGATATCAACTGCTTATAACTAGAACTTTTGTTTTTAATCTACCACGGGAGATTAAAATGACATACAAGGGAGGTTAATATTTTGCTGACACTTGGTAGTGAACTTCCAGCAAGGACTCCAGTCTGATTCAGTTCAAATTATCAGGGGAACATTCTGTAGATAGTTTGAGGATGCAATTAAGCTGACCAGGTTTATCAGACAACAGATGACCTGATCTTCTTTTCATGCAATCATGGAAAACATGAGACTGGACATCTGCTGTTAGAAAGTTCATTTATCTTCTCATCATCCTACTACAGGAAAACCATAGCTGCTAGAGCTGAAGGCTAGCATCAGAAACATTCCAAACCTGGAGTAAGCAACTAAAAAGTAGGAGCCTTAAATTGTCACACCCCAAAATCATCAAGAATGGGGGATGACATGGCCGTCTTTCCATCCGAAAGACACAGCCTCAAACCACCAAAATCATCTCTCAAAAGTCCCTTAATTGATATCGCCATCATACAACTCATTGCTAGCTAAAGAACGTGAAAAAGATTGGAAGTAATTGGGTAAGCAACCGCGGTTCAGTGAGAAATGTTCTAAGTGGATTGACCTCTCACTATGCTCTTTTACAAAACATAATATCACCATTCATATATCACAAAGCTAGAGTAACATATATGTAAAATATCAAAAGTAGATAATATCTTTCAAACAAACTTTTATGCATAAGATCAATAACAATCAATTCACAATAACAAATTGACAATTAATGGTCTATTCCATTGATTTATCTCTTTTAATTGCACGACGATAGTCTATTCCGTCGACTCAAAACACACATCAATGATCTACTTCATTGACCAAATGCATAACATCCCGTGACAAGACAACTAAGGTTTCCCCTTACCTAGGTCTCCCCCTATAATGCCCGTGGCTCAGAGATATCCTAACACTAATATGCGCATATCCACAAACACTCAACCGGGTTCACAATGATATTGAACACCCAACTGTCACATTCCAATATTAGAAATCTAATCCATAAACAATCTTATATGTCAAGATACACATCACAAATCAACACATAACCTTTCGCAAAATAACTCTCGCCAGCAATACTTTTCATAAAACATTTCTCAAATCATTTTAAGACTTGTCTCGCAACCCCCGTTTTATAAACCGAATCAAATCAAATGCATAATATATATATATATATATACTAAAAATGTTTCGCATACTCAAAATATATATTTTTACCAAACAGTTCTCGTACCATTCACAAATACCAAAATATAATAGATGTCCCATCCAAATTTTCTGTAACAACCATGTTTATTTATAGTATCAAAACTTTATCATTTTGAAGACATAAATTTATAAATTCTTAGAAAAGATAGCACCACTCACTTGGCAAAGCTGAAAAAATAACCTATGGTGATTATTCGAGCCAATGTACTTGTATCCCTAACAATTAACCACAAAACGACATTAAAATCCGAGTAAAACACTCCTCCAACAAACGATTCGACGAAACCACACTTGACTACCAACAAATTGATTCCTAAGCACTAACGAAGAAGCTTGTTCATAGCGTATGTTAGAGCTGTTTTAGTTAAATGGGTCATATATGGGTCAAGTAAAAGTTAAATATGAGTAAAAAATGGGTTTGAGAAAGTACAGCACAAAAAGAAATGGGTTATTAGTAATAACCCACTTTGAACACATGGGTCATGGCCTTCTTTAATTTATAAAATGTTTTTTAATAAAAAAATCAAAATTATAATTATTTTTTATATTTCAATTTTATAGTTATTTTATATTTTCTTTTTCTTTTTCTTTTTTTCTTTCTTTTTCTTCATTCCTTAGGCCGATGGCCGGCGGGCGACGGCTAGCTACCGGCCGGCGACGGAGCCGGGCGAGGCTCGAGCTCGCCGCAAGACCGAGCCTCATTGGCAAGTCGTCGACGATTGGTGAGGCTCGAGCTCACCGATGTTGGGCGGGGCCTCGGCCATGCCCGATTGGCGAGGCCGAGCCTCGCCGAATCTGGCGAGATCGAGCTCGCCAGATTGGGCGAGGCTCGACCTCGTTGATCCGGCGAGGCCGAAGTCCCGCCCAACGCCGGCGAGCTCGATCTCGCCGGCATTAGGCAATGCCAGGCCTCGCCGGATCGGTGAGATCGAGCCCCGCCCGACACCGGCTAGCTTGATCTCACCCGTGGCCGCCGCCAACCGTCGTTGTGGTCGGTGGCCGACCGAAGAAAAAGAAAAGAGAAAAAGAAAAATAATTATTAAAAATTATATTTTAATTTTTTAAAATTAGATTTTTTAAAAATATTTTTAAAAGAATTATAAAAATTTTCCATTAAATTTGTATTGCATAAAAATTGTTAAAAAAATCGTATTGCATAAAAATGTTTTAACAATACTCTCTTTTTTTTTTTTTAAAAAAATCATAAAAATGAGCTTTTTAGGTTTAGTTAAAAAAATTTCATATTACGCTTATAAGTTATTCAATGGTATGTTCACTTCAAATAAGAGAAGTATATGCATAGTCTAGTTTTTTATAAATATTTCAATTTATAGGTTTTTTTTAACTTTTTTTTTAATTTTATTTACTAGTTTTAATTTAATTTGAAGTTTTAATCCAATTAGCATATAGTAGAAATAGGTTTTCCTATAATACTAATAGGTTTTAGTAATACGGGTCGGGTCGGGTATGTGTCACTAGATTTACAATATAATAATATAGGTCAAAACGGGTGAAATGGGTCAAATATGAGTCGACTCATTTTTGACCCGACCCATACCCGACCCGACCGACGCATTTTCCACCCCTAGCATATGTTCATGTTTTTCCTTGCGAGTATAATTTGTTACATGTAACTCGCACACAAAACTTCCAAATTTCATTCCAAACAAACCATACTTCGAAATGGAATGACCTAAGCTACTATTTCCACAGAAATTGCAGCTCAAAAAAACTCCTCAATTGAATCTCATAGTTCAAAATTCACATAACTCCAAATTTGTGCCCTAATTTCCAAAAATTATTCTGATTAGATGAATAATTGGCTCGAACATTTACCAGATATTACAACTTATAGTTGATTCCGCTAGTCGACGCGTCCAGATGGGCTATGCGTGCCAATTTCTCTCTCCTCTCTTCTTTCCCTCTATCCTTCCTCACGGTCAAGCTACTTGTTTTCCTTCTTTTCCTTGTTCTGTCCGCTGCTTTGACTTCATGTGTGATATGTAGAGAAGAAAAATGAAGATCGGCCAAGTTTGACTTTAAAAGAACATGGGCTGGGCTTATAGAGCCCATATCACATAAATCTTCCAGGAGTGAAAATGCTTTTGAATAAGAACTCATAACAGGTTGAATCTTGAATGTTTTACTTACACCAATCTTTGGATACCCATAACGGGTCTCGTGAGATCATGACATGGTTGAACCCCGCTCAATGTGACTGCGATGATCTACTTGATGAAATTTTCATGACACTGCAGAAGAAAGGGTCATCGTAAAATGAACACATTTAGAACCCCGATTGCCTTCTGACAATTAACTCCAAACATTATTAACATAGTTTTGACAGCTCCTAAATGTCATTTACAGACAAACTCGCACTCACAGCTACCTTACAAAACATTCACACTTACAAGTCACAGACAATTGGCAGATTTACGGTTATTCACTTATGTAGTACATGCACTTCCACATGGTGGGAACTCATTGCTTCCCCTGCTTGTGCCTTGGGCGATAGCTTCACCTCTCTGCACTGATCTCGCGATTAACTGGATTTCCCAGACCTCATCTCTCCTGTAGCCACAATATATTTCTGGAACATGTGCAACTTTATTGTAGTCATCATTTTGTCCACCTTGCACAAGCTTCTTGACAAGCTCATCTGGCATATCGAATATCTTCAGCAGTTTCAGCTTTGTCAGGTGTTCAATACCTGATGGAAGCTTATCTAGTAGCTTGCAACGATGAATCAATAGCCTCTCAAGAAAAGGCATCCCTCCCTTCTCCACTTCTATGCACCTGAGTTCGTTGAAAAGATCAATACTCAGAATTGTTAGCTTCTTAAAGGCTTTTGCTTTAAAGCACAAGGAGCTTCCTTTGTAAACCTGCTGCAACTGGAGATGCATAAGATTGGACAGATCTTGAAGAGACAAAAGAGGGTCATCCTTTAGGCGACTGCACCTCAGGTGCAATACCATCAGGCTACTAAGAGAGGGTAGCCAGTGTGGTGAAGCCCCCAAGCGTCCTCTTAAGTACATTCTCTTAAGCTATGGATATTGCTTGAAGTCTGGTTAGTTTGGAGATTGATGGGAAACTTTCAGGATGGCCAACCTATCCAGTTGCGTTAACATTCCAAGCTCTCTCATAAGACTGCTGCTACTCTCGTCATCTGCCTCTATATAGCAGAGCTTTTGAAGGGATTGCAAAGCCCCTATTCCTCTGAGGACCTTAAAGCCAAATTCAAAGCATGAATAGGGTATATGCTTGTACCGATTAACAAGGAGATGAAAAAGTGTCTAAGTTTCAAGATCTCAACAGGCAATTCAGTGACATTTGTGTGTTTAAGGTCTCAAGTCTCTAAGTTTTGAAGCTCCTGATAGAACTTGGAACTGTACTTACCTCAGTGTACCTGAAACTTAGATATCTCAGATAACACCGATCAGCAACTTGAGCAGGCAACCTTTTTAAAGGAGCCGCCAGTGTATCCAAAACATTGAGCCGTTTCATATCATTAGCAAGAACTTCATTCATAAATGGTCTCTCCATCCCAAACATGTGTAAAGAACGAAGTTGAGACAAGGACCATTTCTGTTGCAGAGCTTGCAGGGTTTTCTGTAATGACAGGCGATGGACTCTGGCTGTTCACGATTTTCTTCTTTGACTATTTGTGCAAAGCCCTGATTGGTCAACTTTGAAGTGACAATGCCCCTCAGAAAATCATGGATGCGGCAATACTTGACAGTTCCATCCCTTCGTTCAGCAGCCACCTCTATCAGGCTTCTTTTCCACAGCTCCATAAAGTAGCCCTTAGCAACTTCTTCGACAGTCTGTCCTCCTTTCTTTTCAACAAATCCTTCTGCAACCCATAGCCGAATCAGTCCTCGGGCAATAAACTTAAGTGCAAGAAGCAGGATTTCAGGTAGTATGGCAGATCATTAATGCTAAGTGAAAGAACTCTGTTCAAGTTTTTGAGTTTGTCGTTGCAGTCAATCTCTTTTCCAA
Organism: Eucalyptus marginata; assembly: GCA_014182565.1. NCBI lineage: Eukaryota > Viridiplantae > Streptophyta > Magnoliopsida > Myrtales > Myrtaceae > Eucalyptus > Eucalyptus marginata. The sequence continues at coordinate 12,923,041 of CM024589.1, read as the reverse complement.
GACTGCCACGAACCAATTCCCATTCATCTATTCTGTGCTTGTTTTTTGTAGCCAAAACACCACTGTTGGCCACTATAGCAAGCGGCAATCCTTCACACTTTCTGAAAATAAACTCACGGGTCTCCTCCAGATGGGAAGGACATGAACTCCCCTGAAATGTCTTTGCGCAGAAAAGCTTCCATGACTGTTCTACTGCTAGAGGCTCCATCTTAGAGACCTTCCCCTCGAATTCTCGGTAGGAGGTGCACGCTAGATCATAATTCCTGGTTGTGATGATTATTCAGCTGCCGCACATGTTGTTAGGCAGCGCATGTTTGACAGCATCCCATCCGTCTATCCTCCATGTGTCATCTAGAACAACCAGATACCTCACTCCCTGTCGCAAGTCCTTGAATAACATTTTCAGCTAGTAGATATTCATAGTGTCCGCACCACAAGGAATCGGTCGACCGATCACTCTCATAATTTGCTGACGCATGTTCTGGAGGAGCTCTCCTATATCTGGCGAGCCAGAGAAAGTGATCCAAGAACTTACCATGAAATGTTTCTTGACCTCTGGATGTTCATAAACTTCATTTACCAGCGTGGTTTTGCCCAATACTCCCATCCCAACGACTGAGATAACCTGCGGCCTAGAAGTGCCCCCAACCAACCCTGAAACCAGCTGACTCTTCGGTTCTTCAATACCCACAAGCTCATTTTTGTCTAAAAAAAAAGGCATTACTATGGTAAGTAAGGGATTACTATTGTACTTGCTAATTACAGAGCAACGATTACTATTGTAAGGTTTAAACGATATATTTGACAAGCCTAGTACTTGCCATCAGCTATTTTTTCTCTTAAGTAACCCATCCATTACTTACAATATTAATTGGTTTCTTAAAAGCACAAGACAAGACAATGATCATTATCGGTAGGTTTTAACAATGTATTTAACAAGATTCTACTTGCCATCAACTAGATTTTTTATTGAATGAATTAAGCAACCCATCCATTAAGTAGCATATTATGTGAAATTTGACTTAATTTAGCCTTTAAGTCAATAATAATTACGGATATCAAACAAGTTTAATCTCATTAAGCGTTGAATTTTCAATTTTCACCATTTAATAGAATTATGCAATACGCCTTAAATGAACTGAAAAATTTAATTTTGAGCACTTGCGGCTGTCATGCACATTTAAAAGTTAGGACTTTGTTATATGAAAAAAAAAAAAAAAAAAAAAAGTCCCCTCATACACTTGTTAAGCAATCAAATAAATAAAATTACAGTTTTTAGTGCGCTCATTGTTTTCGTGATACACATAATCATGTTTTCAAAATCAACTATTTCCTCATTAAGTATATTTAACATGTGTCTTGGGGTAAACATGATCACTGGACAAGCCAACTTGCGAGCAAGAATAATTTGAGACTTGGCACTTTCGAAGCAGGGAAAATAATTTCAGACACTACATGGGCAAGCATCAAATATTGAAGAGTTAGGTTCTCTACTATCAAGAACAGGCACATGATGGTGCCTCCAACTCGGAAGAAGTCGGGCTTCTAACAAAATGTGTAAGTGAACTTCCAGCAAGAACTCTGGTCTAATTTAGTTCAAATTATCAGGGGAACATTCTGTAGATAGCTTACCAATTTTTGGATACCGATAATGGGCCTTGCCAAATAATGACAGGGGTTGAACCCCTCTCATTGTGATTGTGATGATCTACTCAGATGAAATTTTAATGACATCGAAGAAGTGGACATTGTAAAATGAGTACAAGGTAATCAGCTCCCGTTACAAGATTTAGGTTTTAGAGATCACACAACAAAGGGTGAGCGAGAGCAATCACAACAAGACTGCATGTTTACTTCTAAATGGCTTACTAAAACATCACATCGAGCTTTATTTATAGAGCATTGAGAGACAATTAAAACCCTGATTGCCTCTAACAATCGACTCCAAACATAACTAACACAGCTTTGACAGCTCCTAAATGTCATTGACAGACAGACTTGCTTTCACATCTACCTTACAATACATTTACAAGTCATAAGTCACAAACATTTGGCATATTTCAGTTATTCACTTATGTAGTACATTCACTTCCACATGGTGGGAACTCATTGCTTCCCATGCTTGTGCCTTGGGTGGTTGCACCATCTCGTTGGACTGATCTATCGATTAACTGGATATCCCAACCCTCATCTCTCTGGTAGCCACAACGTATTTCCGGAATATGTGCAACTTTATGATAGTCATCATCTTGTGCACCTTGCACAAGCTTCTTGACGAGCTTATCTGGCATATCATAAATCTTCAGCACTTTCAGCTTTCAGGTTTTCAAGACCTGATGGAAGATTCTCTAGTAACTCGCAACGCTGAATGGCAAGCTTCTGAAGAAAAGGCATTGCTCCCTTCTCCACTTCTATGCACCTAAGTTTGTCGAAAAGGTCAAGAACCAGAATATTTAGCTTCTTAAAGCCTTTTGCTCTAAAGCACAATGAGCTTCCCTCATAAACCTGACGCAACTCAAGATGCACAAGATTGGGCAGAATTTCCAGAGACACAAGAGGGTCATCCTTTAGGCGACTGTACCTCAGGTGCAATCTCATCAGGCTACTGAGAGAGGGTAGCCATTTTGGTAAAGCCCCCAAGCGTCCTTGTAAGTACATTCTCTCAAGGAATGGAGGTGGACTAGAGAGGTGTTGCAGATCAATAATCTCATCTTCATCAACAGAAGCTATGGATATTGCTTGAAGCTTGGTTAGTTTGGAGATTGAAGAGCACAAATCTCTTCCATCTTCTTTTTTAACTTTCAGAATGGCCAACCTATCCAGTTGTGTCAACATTCCAAGCTCTTGCATAACACCGCAGCTATTCGCGTCATCTGCCTCTATATAGCAGAGCTTTTGAAGGGATTGCAAAGCCCCTATTCCTCGAAGGGCCTTAAAGCCAACTTTGAAGTTTAAATAGGGCATATGCTTATAGCGATAAACAAGGAGATGACGAAGTCGTCGAAGTTTCAAAATGTCAACAGGCAATTCAGTGACATTTGTGTGTTTAAGGTCTAGAGTCTCTAAGTTTTTAAGCCTCATGATAGAAGATGGAACCGTACTAACTTCAGTGCCCCTGAAACTTAGATATCTCAGATAACACCAATCAGCAACTTGAGCAGGGAACCTTTTTAAAGGAGCCGCTAGTATATCCAAAACATTGAGCAGTTTCATATCACTAGCAAGAACTTTATTCATAAATGATCTCTCCATCCCGAACATATATAAAGAGCGAAGTTGAGACAAGGACCAGTTCTGTTGCAGAGCTCGCAGGGCTTTCTGTAATGATAGGCGACGGACTTTGTCTGGCTGTTTAAATTTTTCTTCTTTTGCTATTTCTGCAAACCCCTGATTGGTCGACTTGGAAGTGACAATTTCCCACAGAAAATCATGGATGTGGCAATAATTGACAGCTCCATAACTTCGTGTAGAAGCCACCTCAATCAGGTTTCTGTTCAACAGCTCCATGAAGTAGTCCTCAGCAACTTCCTCGAGAGTCTTTCCTTCTTTCTTTTCAACAAATCCTTCAGCGATCCATAACCGAATCAGTCTCTTACACTTAATGCGGCGACCCTCGGGAAATAAACTTAAGTGCAAGAAGCAGGATTTCAGGTAGTATGGCAGATCATCAAAGCTAAGCGAAAGTACTCTCTTCATGTTTTTGAGTTTGTCGTCGCAGTCAATCTGTGTATCAAGACTATGACGAACCAATTCCCATTCATCTATTCTGTGCTTGTCTTTTGTAGCCAAAACACCACCGATAGCCACTATAGCAAGCGGCAGTCCTTCACACTTTTTTAAAATAAAGTCACAGGTCTTCTCCAGATGGGAAGGGCATGAACTCCCCTGAAATGTCTTCTTGCAGAAAAGCTTCCATGACTGTTCTACTGGCAGAGGCTCCATCTTATAGATCTTCCCCTCGAATTCTCGACAGGAGGTGTGTGCTAGATCATAATTCCTGGTTGTGATGATTATTCGGCTGCCGCACATGTTGTTAGGCAGTGCATGTTTGACAGCATCCCATTCGTCTATCCTCCATGTGCCGTCTAGAACAACCAGATACCTCACTCCTCGCAGCAAGTCCTTGATTAACATCGTCAGCCAGTAGATATTCATGGTGTCTGCACCACAAGAAATCGGTTGTTTGATCGCTCTCACGATTTGCTGACGTATGTCCTGGAGGAGCTCTCCTATATTTGGAGAACCAGAGAAATTGACCCAAGTACATACCATGAAATGTTTCTTGACCTCTGGATCTTGATAAACTTCATTTACCAGCGTGGTTTTGCCCAGTCCTCCCATCCCGACGACCGAGATAACTTGCAGCCTAGAAGTGCCCTCAACCAACCACGCAACTAGCTGCTGCTTCTGTTCTTCAATGCCCACAAGCTCATTTTCGTCTAAAAAAAAGTCATTACCTCGGTGTTCGTGCCACGTGTTGTCAGAGTAATTGGAGCCTGGGCCATGTTCAGCTTTACTAAACTTGTGGCGCAGCCTCTGGTGTCCATCACATAAGCTTTTGATTCTGGAGTTGATGTTCTGTATCTGCGAAATGGTCCGATATCGAGCTTTCATGTTCTTCACACAGCAAGATATCCTACAGAAGAGACCAGCAAACCCAACCCCATGATCATGCGCCGAGAGAAGTTTGAACTCGTCGAGAGCATCTTCAGTGACATTTGCAATCTCTCTCAACTGCTTTACCCATTCTCTGACTTCCTCATCGCTCTCTTCCAGGGAATCTGCGACCCTCAGCGATGCACTTATGCCCTCCAACTGTCCTCTCGCTGAGCGAACTTCGTCCTCAGCATCTCTGAAGAATTGCACTTCATTGTCCAGAAAATTTGTGAGCTTCCCAATAAGGAAGTTCACGGCAGCTTCTGCCATGCTCTAATTGTGCGTGTGCAGAAGTTGCGGATTATAACGCAGGCAGGATCCTTTACATTGTGGCTAGAAAATTTGGGAATTGTGAAACGTATGCTGTCCATGCTGAACTTTAAATTTTGTATCTCTTTCCTGAACAAATTATATTTTATAGTCCTTTTCCCAACTACTGACATCATTATTTACTCCTACCAACCATTCAATATATTTGATTTCTGTAGAAGTAGTTCTTAGTGCGAGAGTTTATGAATGTTTCGATCTTTCAATGAAGTAACATAGAATATATTAGGTAACTAGATTTGCACTTCCGTTAAACAGAAAATCACTGATTAGGCAACCCACTGCAAGTTTTGTATAAAATGACATATCCACGCTACTAGAATATATCATTTTTGCATTTCCAAAAACGAACAATTAAATTGGCCAGCTGTGAGTTCCAAATAATTTTTGCTAGTCTAGTTTGTTGAATCTATTTTGCAGGCTATCCCGCTTGATGTAGGCACTCCGACGATTCACCATAGGCTTTCTCAAGCTCGCATTTCTACGTGAAAAGTTTGGGATGAAGTTAGGCTCGAGCTGATGAAACAACTTAAGATCCGGTCAGATGTTACAAATTGCTTGTCAAGACTTTCACAACTGTCACCTTCTCTAGACCTCAAGTTGAACGATCCTCTCCCTGATCCCCGAAGAGAACCCAATCAGCACCTAAGTAGCAAATTAATTTGATTCAAATTCACAAATAAATAAATAAATAAATAATAATAAAAGAGCCTAGAATGAATTTACACTAAAAAATTAATCTACCATTTGTTAATATCATGCATTATTTTAATTTGACAAATTCAACTACATTCCATCACAATAACCCATAAAACTTGGAGAAAAATACAAGCAATCAACATCCCACTATTAAATTTAACATTTAACAATAAGTTGAAAAAAATCCACATTTCACCATGGAAAATAACAAAAGTCTTTCCCCTTTTATTATTTTCATTATTTTTTATTTTTTATATATATTACATTTTGACATCTTATTTATTTAAAATTTTTGTGTGTGTTGGAATCGCGTATTAGAATTTCGAACTCAAGTGTCGGAGCGTGTCAAGAAAGTTGACCATGAGTCAAATTTTTCGACACCTATTGACTGTGTGTTGGAGTATGTCGAACATGTGTTAAAGTATTTGATACGATATGAGACGAAGGCTTTCCTAGATCAGCACAATCTGTGGACCGAACAACCTCCAACCATCTCCACAAATCTATCCCATCTCGGCAATAGGCCAGTTCTTCAACCGCTATGCGCCTCCACGTTTCGGGATGTTAGTTCTACCTAATAAGCCTCTGCACAATTTCTTCTGTTCAACAGTTTCCACTGCCATTAGCTGGAAAGTACAAGATCAACTTTTTTTTTTTGGCCGAAACAATCAAGATCAATTGGTTACATCTTTTTAGTTGATCAATAGGAAACTGAACATCTATACTTTATAACATCATCGAAAAGTCCAATCAACCGTTTCTTCCTAGGAAATTGGGGCGAAATTCATCTAAAATGGTTCTAAATAAGTAATTGAGGTCACACACTGAAACTTAATAGTTCTTTTTTTTTTTAAAATTGTGTTTTATGAGATTGGATATTCATCGAATAAACTACTAAGGGGATTCTCTCTCTACCAAACTTAATATATACTTTGGCTTTAGTCTTCAAGAAAGCTCTTGCCCTTGTACTGTGTAGAGAGTTAGACCAAGTCCGAGTTGTCCAACAACAAATCAGAAATGGAAAAGGACATTGATTACAGCTGAGCTACTAAAATACAAACATATTGTCACAATAAATCATCAATCACTAGCGACATGAAACTTTAAAAACGGGGTCACACCGATGCATCTTTAAGAAACATTGGAGTATTCACAAATGCGTTACCAGCTATTAGGTGGAGTTGATTTGGATCCCATGAAGAGAAAATGTTACTTTTACCAGCACCAATCTACTGGATGAACACACCATAGCCGAAAAGGAAAAAAAAAAAAGAAGCAATTCCAAGACGCATGTTCTGAGTTGCTCGTACTTTTGTGTGAATTTACAATGCCTTTCGTTTGGTACCTTCGTTTCGGTCTCCGCTTGACATCTTATCAAACATTTGGTGGACAGACTTGTGAGAAAAAGCAGGGCCATCCAATTCAAACCCCTGCGAGAATTTCAAAGGATGAATTCTTCCAAGAAGTAAAAAGGTCTGTCCCTTAATTCCAAGCACCGAGAGATTTGGATTAGCATTTAACCAATGCAAGCTAATTTTCTCCTAGTTGCATGGTTGCCTGGGATGTACACGCTTACTCAAAGCAAAAATTAATTGCTTTCGTGATGAGGGCGTAATTAAATTTAAGAGATAAATGCATTAAAAATTCCAAAACTTGTCATGAAAATGCAATTGAATCCTAAAAATTTTGAAAAATACAATTAAATCCTAAAACTTTTAATGAAAATACAATTCAATTTTAAAACTATCATACAATGCAATTAAGTAAAAAAACTTGTCAAATTGGTCTAATCTAGTCTTTTCGTTGATTACACTTTTTTAAAGTTTTACAATTCATATTGGATTTAGTGCACTTTTTGAAAATTTTAGGACTCAATTGCACTTTCATGAAATGTTTTAACACTTAGTTATACTTTGTTGATAAGTTTTAGAATTTCAAATACACTTATCCCTAATTTTAATGAAACCCGTGAAAATAATAAACTAAATTCTCTTAGACAGATTTAGGATAAACATTTTGACAACATCTTAAAACCGGTTCTTCTAACTCCGTTAAATTCAGGAGTAATTCGTCAAAACTTCGGGTTTGCTCCTCTAACATAGTGCTTCCACAGGCTGGGGGTTTGCTATGGAAGTGGTCAACCTTCTGATGTCCAGTCATTCCATCAGTTTATGGCTGTTTGCTCCTGATGCACACCCGCATAACAAATATAAAAACCTAATACTCTGTCTTTTCTAAGTTGAAAATGACCATTATCAATATCGATTAGTATGATTGCACGCAACTTATTTTGCTTGGTTCATGTATCAACATACCTAATTCATTTATTTTTTACTCAATCGATGTTTAACTTTTCGAAGGAAATGACAGGAAACTTAATTAATTTCCGGTCCACTCTTGTTTCGCATCTCGGAAACTTCGTGGAAAAACAATGGTTCTAATCACAATTCTTGTTTACTAGGCAAGTTCGCTGCAAGTACTGAATATATTTTCATACTAATGTTAATGAGAGTGACATTTTCCTGCACGGCTTTCAACATTGACCGGCTACTAATTTCAGGTAATTGTTTCTAGTGAAGGTTGATGAACGTTCGCAGGCAACTGTTTTGTTTCAGAATACCATTGTGTTAAAGCTTGCTTGGTCAAGTAAAAGAATCGGCCGGGGGATTATGGCAATGACGCAGGTTAACTTCACAAGAACTTCATAGCGGACAAGACATTTTGAACTGTCACCTCCTCATTAATGTCGGAAGTCATAGTACTTCACTCAGTTTAATATCTTGCAAAATTGATTGTTTTGTTTATAGCATACTTAAGATTTCTTGGACAACAATTTGCGAAACCCTTTCGTTTGAATCAATGGTGACATTAGCTCAGAAATTAAAGGGCATCAACCGATACCTTGATAATATTAAACTGATGGTACCTTCTAGATAAGTTTAAGTCATCACTTGTATGTCATGTGAGGTCGATTTAGATAATGAGAGGCCCATAAAAGCTCCTCTATTGAGCTCAATCCTTGGGAAGATGGTTTTGCAATGAGTAGGTCTCAAACTAAGAATCGGGAACTTATCAGGCAAGTCATTTCTTGGATTTTGAAATCAGGAATTGAATTAATTCCCTTAGGAATTGGCTTGGAATTGCAGCCATTTTACGACTGCTTGAGAAACTAGATCTAATATAAGTAATATAACTAGAACATTCTATAGCATAGTGGTTAAAGCATTAGTAAATTTGCCAATCTTTCCGGTTTCGAAACCCATTTCCAATATATATCTATCTTTTTGTCAAAATGGGAACAGAAGCCGTAGTCAATTTCCCAACTTTTCACTTAAAACTTGGAACCAATCCAATTGCTCACTGCTACTCTATTACGTGCAAAGATCTGAAGGGAATAACTTGTTAGGATCCGAAATCCTCAACCTGAATCACTATGGAGGTGTCTCAACTCTCTACACAGTGACGGGTTTGCTTGAAAATCAACTTCATATTGACGGCTTTGCCCAAAAAAGATCACTTGTCTTACAGTCTGAGCCACACACCCATGTCTTTTGGCTATTTCAAATTGGACCTTGAATTTTTTTTTTTTTATTTCAAATTGTGACATCTTGAATTTTCAGTTCATGTTTTCGATTGGATAAGTTGGGCTTTTCATCGATGCACTATAGTTCTTTTCTCTGAGTTGGCCACTCACGAGATAACTAACTTATCAGGTGAAACCGTTAAGAGATTTTAATACAATAAACTTGAGAATTCGACTGCTCGACCGTGCTAGTCTGCAAGGGTCATTACGGCACTGCCGAAATCGATCAAAGACCGGAGATAGGTTAATTAGATAGAGGTATGTGATTAGTGTGTGGGTGATTCCACCTGATTGCAAAATTTATGTCGATTGATACAAGACCGATTTTTCTGTCGTTTTGGTACCCTGTACCCGTATTTGAAATCTTGAGATTTTCACGACCACCGAGAGGCGCTAATGTGTCGAAGATATATATTGTGGCTCAAAATAAATCGACCACGGGTCAATTGCACCAAAAATTTCTAAAAGTTACTCGGTAGGTTAGGTCACAGTAAAATCGTGCCAGATTGAAATTAACCGCGAATTCGAATATGATTTCAGAAATTGAAAGTTCTGTTATGTCACGATTTATTTTAGGAACATCGACTCATCCTTTGAAGATTTTTCCGCAAACCGAGATTTTTGGCGAAAATTCAATATAGGGTCGTTTTTGTCCTAAAAATTCAGGGGACCATTTTTTATCGCGTTTTTGGGATGCAAGTTGGTTCTATTGGCGAGGAAAAATGTTAATTTTGGTGGATGACACTTTAATGGAATTTATGGGGACCGAATGAGTCGAATTGAAGAGAAATTGAATCCAATTTGGGGAAAATTGCACCAAATTCGTAGGTCCTTGGTCCACCACTTTGGACCACTTCACCCCGCTTCCTGCAGAAGTTTGTTGGCTGCAAAGTGACTGAGGATAGGGTTGAACCAAGTGGGGGCCTTGTAATGATCAAATAGGAGACTTTGGAGGCTTGGAGGGACCTCCAAGGGCAGCTGGCTTCTTCTTCTTCATTTCAGCTTGCTTTCCCATTGTTGAGCAACTTTCCCCATAGTTGCCCAGCTTTAGCCCGTGCGTGGCCAATTGGCTTTCCTGGACCAATTCTTGGTCGTGCTCGGCTTTGCTTGGCCTACCAGTCCTTAGACTTGCTTTTGGGTATAGCTTTCGGCCTAGCTTGAATTTGCTCGGCCACTTATGGCCATGTTCGGCTAGTTTTGGCCCATGGTTAGCCTTGCTTGCCCAGTTTTTGCCTTAGTTACCTGGGTCCATTTGCAAAGTCGCTTAGCCTTGTTCGGCCGGTTGGCCCATGCTTGGCCGATGCTTCGCCCCACCAAAGACCGCCGATTCGACAAGCACACTCGTCCATACATTGAAATCCAACCAACTTAATGATTGCGCTTACCTCAAATCCGACTAAAATGCAGTGCTCTGTGAGTGCAAAATTTCTGCATTGAACTGTGCAATGGACCAATTAGCATGACCAAACTTCGCTAGTTTTTTGCCCATGCTTAGCCAATGTCAGCTGATATCACGAAAAACAGTCAAATATGTTGCATTGACGGAGAAGAGCTTACGATCAATTCAAGCTCATGATGTACTTACAAGTTCGACCGCTTGCACAATCGCCCGTTCGATGACATACTACGGTCACAACCACAAAGGCTAACACGATGTACCCACACAAACACCAGCCTTCGATGGTGGCGGGCAACCAACCATTCACACCCAAACAGACACCACCACTAGACAATGTGATCACGATAAAAACATCCTAATCTCCAAACCGCCACTTACAGATTCCTTGCCGACCTAGGTTAACCCATGCTCGTCAATTGAGGTAACACCAGCACTGGGAAAACGGAGGCAGTGTACCATAAAGCCATTAAAATAATCAGGCCCCCGAGTAAAAGCAAAAGCCCACGTTCGATGTGCCGGGAGTGATCATACATAATGGGATCACCAACCCATCTAGAGAAGCCACAAGCATAAAGATCAAGCACAAAAATGCACATTGTTTACTTGTAGCCGGAGATCGAAAATAGGTTCAGCCCTAAATCTCCAAAAATGGGCATGTGGGTCGTCAGGGAGGCGCTTTTAACCGCCAGGATGAAGGGATCATTCGAGCAACATAGTCCAATCTGGCAACGTTCCAGGCAAGTACCACTCTATGCTCTTTTGGGAAAATAATTCGGGGAATTTTTTTTAAAGATTTCTTAAAGCAAAAATCATAGGATATTCTTTATTCTTAAAAAAAAAAAAAAAAAAAAAGACAAGACAATGTGCTCGGTGAAATGACCAAGACAAATGGTACTGACCATGAAGAGATAATTAGAGAAGGGGGCCAATTTCAGCAAGTTATTAGCCAACCCTTGCGTCCATGACTGGATGCCACTTATCAGACCACCAAGCTATTGATCTCCCATCACCAGCAATATACTCAACGAATTTACTAATTCAATCGAACACTTCAAAACAACATCACATTCAAATTTTGCTCTTTGCACAATGACGCACAAAAGATTGCACGCATATGAAGAATCGAGCTTATTTTACATTCAAAATAAAGACGAGACGATGCATAACCACACTTGAAGAATACCATCAAGGGTACTCACTACAACAAATCTCACACATATGTCCTCCTGCACCTGCTCCTGGACATATTTATTCGGAACAATGACAAGACACACAAAAGAAATAAAAAACACAGCATTCCAAACTTGCTAAAGACCACGTCCAGCAATGCACACAGACAACGAATTTCTTCCGTAGAGTTGCTGATTCCATCCGATTTGAATGATTATATGCTCCATTAGATCACCTCTCTGGACACATTGAGCTGGACTTGTGGATGTGCAATATTCATGCCCATCTAAGGTTGCCGTTACTGGTGCCATGGAACGCTGCAACAAAAATCACAATCCTCAACTTCCAAATCCATTATGAGAGTTTATGATAAGACACCTTCTAAGTTTGACGTTAAAGCTCTTGGATTCAATTTAGCAAAACCACCAACACCAAAGCATAAATGGTGGCATCTTACAGAAACCTTCTCTGTTGCGAGCAACCTTTCTTATACTTAGTACATGTACAGAGAAGGGAAAAGTAACTGAAAAGGTCATTTTGCGATGCAGTTATGGGGTAGTTTGAGGGAGATACACTCGTCTAAACATTAACCCGACTAGCTCTATGTGAAAATTTAGAGTGTGCTTTTAAATTTGCTTCCACTAGCATTGGGCAAGAAGTGAAAAGTAACTCAGTGGTCATCTTTGTTGGTTAAATATAGGCTTGTATTGAGATTAGTTTTGTAAATATTCAGGCAAAATGACCAACACATTTTTCTTTTAGCTTAGATTGAATAGGCGCTTTCTTAATTGCGTTGAACACCATCTGCAAATAACCCGAGAAAAATTACAGGTATAGGAAGCTATAGGTAGTACTAAGGAACAAGAACAATAACAACTAAAAGCAGCAAAAGTCACCCCAAAGAAAACTTCCTTTCTTTTGAAGAGAAAGAACTCGAAAGCAAAGCCACAGTTGAAATCACAAAATCCGCCCAAACAAAAGTGAACAACGTTGATGTGGGTTTCATCTGTTTACTTCTAGGTGATTCCAACTCAGTGGGGCTGGGATTCTCCCATCAATCAAATTTAAAGAACAACTGCTGAATAATAGGTCATTCGACAAAAGGAATAGGGATACCTTTCTATGCAGTAAGCCTACCTGACCAACACCTAAAGATTTTGACTTATTTTCAGTTGGAATATGGCTTACCTCGATCCTTCGATGAACTAGAGGCGCCGTGCTGAAGGGCGCCGCACACGGTCTGTTAGGGGCTTTAGGACATCCTCTATGGCTCCTTCTTTCCAGTCTTTATGCTCAACCTTCATGCGCCTGCAAACTTCTTCATTCCCATAAACCTCTGTCACGAATTCCTTGGGCATGTCATAATGTTTGAGGCATGTCAACTCTGGGGGAAGTGTGATGACTTGTGGCACTGTTTTCAATGACTTGCATCGACCTAGAAATAACCTTTCAAGATTCGGCAGTGCTCCTCCTTGAACATTTATGGATGTAAGATTGTCAAATATATCCACACCTAAAAAGCGAAGTTTTTTAAACTTACCTTCCTCAAATGTGATCACAAATACCTCATTAAACGTTTTTTGCAGTTCCAGATGCTCCAAATTCCATAGCTTTCCCAAATATTGGAATTGATCTTCATTCAAATGACTCATCTTGAGGACCAATTTGACCAAATTAGGAGGAGAGAGTATCCAATTTGGCAAAGTTACCAAAGATCCTGTCAAGTGAACCCGCTGAAGGTGGTCGATCGTGTTCTTTCCTCTCTTAGATCCCTCTGAAAGATCCAATTTCTCTCCATCGGCAACAATTAAATGTAGTGCTTTTAGATTCTCCAACTTCGCAATGGAACAGCAAAGATCCTTTACATCTTTATTTTTCAGCTTTGAGATACCTAGTCTTTGTAAATATACCATTGTCCCGAGTTCTTCTAGCAACTGTTCTCTTTTCCATTGCTTTCTCCCCAATTTACTCTGCTCAACTGGGTTTATCTCTATTATGCATAGTTTTCGCAATGATTTCAAGAGTCCTATTCCTATTCCTATACGAATAAAATTGAAAAGAAAATTGGATTGATTCATTTTATTTGATAAAATTAGGAGTTCATAAAGAAATTAAGATTATTGTGTATACCAAATTAAAATGACTAGCATTATTCTTACTGATCAGTAAAATCCATTAAAAAAAAAGAGGATAGAAAATCCGTTTTATGGTAAAAAATTCATTCATCTCAGTTATTTCACAAGAAGAAAAAGAAGAAAACAGGGGGTCCATTGAATTTCAAGTATTTCGTTACCTGCATCCGGACTTCTGTCAGACCCGTCGTGGTGGCTCTGCTAGATAAGGCTCCGTTGATCCTTTCCCCGAAGGTGAGGAGTTCGAAACCCAGTAGAGGCACTTGGCGCCTTACTTGCTGGCCGGGGTGGTGGTTTCCTCAATGCCGGCCCCAGGTTTACTCGCCGGCTTCCGGCTGAACGGGCTTCCCTGGGTTATCAAAAAAAAAACATATGCTGAAGTTTTGCTTGCTTCAAAATATTATTTGGTAGTTCATGCACGAGGGTATCTTTGAGATCCAAGGTCTTCAGATGTGCAAGATCTTTTATGCCCGACGGAAATTTCCTTATGTTGGTACCCCTTAAACTTAGGTACCTAAGATTTCTCGACTGGAGAATCTTTTCAGGAAAAGAATTCAAAGAAACACGATTTTCTTCCTCCTCGGTCAAATGTCTTTGAATATGTGGCACCTTAAGCCTCTCAACCTTCTTCAACAGTTCTTTTAAGGATTTTCGGTAAACCTCTTCGAAGAAATGTAGGGAGCGAAGTCGTTTGACTGATGTGTTCTTATCTATTTCACGTATAGGTTTGTGAAAGGATAGGTACCATACATTCTCAGGCAATCCTTCTTCCAGGCGGGTAACAATCATAGCCATCTTTGCATCTTTTGAATGGGAAATAATGAGTTGATGCTGAAGGTTGTGAACGCGGCAGGTTTTGACCCTCCCATAATTTGTTTCCTTTCCCCAAATCACATGATGTTTTAATAGCTTTTGCAGAGTTGTCCCTGGATTTTCCCAGACTGGATCATACTTAGTAAACTCTTCTGCCATCCATAGTCGCATGATTGTGGAGTGCCTTATGGGACGGTCTAACGGGAAGATGCTCAAGTAAAAAATATAAGCACGGACATCGAGAAGGTGGTCCATGCGTAGAGTAATCGTTTTTCCATTTGTGCCAACTTTGTGCCCTCTAAATAGTAGTTCTTCCTCAAGCCTGTCAGTCAATTTTTTCCATCGAATAGCATCAGAGTCACTTGCAACATCATATTTATTATCTTCCAAATGCCTACTCGTCGTCAGAATTGTGAGTGGCAATCCTTGGCATCTTCTTAACATACGCTCAAAATTAGGTTCACGGATATCCTAGCGGAAAATATTTCGGTGAAATAGAGAACGAGAAGCATTCTCAGAAAGGAAAACATGCTCGAAGTCGTGGATAATGCAGGCAAAGAGGATGTGTTGAAACTTGTCCGAGCGTGCTCGTCACAACTCATGACAAGAGTCTATCTCGCTCCAGCTACAGAGTTCAAACCATCTTATCCACGACTTTGAGTATGTTTTCCTTTCTGAGAATGATTCTCGTTCTCTATTCCATCGAAATATTTCCCGTTAAGATATCCGTGAACCTGATTTTGTGCGTATGTTAAGAAGATGTCAAGGATTGCCACTCACAATTCTAGCGACGTGTAGCCATTTGGAAGATAATAAAGATGATGATGTTACAGGTAACTCTAATGCTGTTCAATAGAAAAAATTGACTGACAGGTTTGAGGAGCACAAAATTGGCCCAAATGGAAAAACGATTACTCTGCGCATGAACCACCTTATATTTTTTACTTGAGCATCTTCTCATTAGATCGTCCCATAAGCTGTTCTACAATGATGCGACTATAAATGACAGAAGAGTTTACTAAGTATGATCCATTCTAGGAAAATCCAAGGATAACTCTGCAAAAGCTATTATTCATTGGAAAGCATACCAAGTCTTCTTGTTTGTTCAGCCCCCTCCATGGTCAAATTCCAAATCATTGCATTTGCTTTCATGAGCGCTTCCCCATGTTGTCGGCAAACTCACAAGATCTTAAACCACCGATCCATACACAGTATTCGAAGCGATGACTTACCCTTTGGTCACAAAGCACGGCGCCCACTAGACTAGTCTTGCCTATTGCTTGCGCCCCATGGACGAAAATCACTTTCGACAAAAGGCTCTCTGTTAGCCATTTGACCAGCTGGTCCATCGGCTCTTTGATACCCACTAATGCATCTGTCTTCTCACTTAAGGCATTGACCGATGACCCAACGCCGGCCGAGCAGGAATGGGCTTGGTTGCCGGGTTATCTAAAATGAGCCTCTATGGGACCGGTTCTCCCAAGATTATCTTCGAATGTCTGCAGCGTTTTTTGGATATATCTTAATTTCTCTGCAAAAGTTCCGTCTCCATATCTGCGGCGAAAGTAGAAATTAAGACCTCTCCACCTCCCCTCGGAATTACGTCGCTTCATGTCCTCGATAGCGTCTTGAGAGTCATGGAGAAATTTCCACATCCTCCCGATGCCCCTTTTGAGCTTTTCATCGATGACCTCCTTTGAGTAGGCTTTCACGAGAAGATCCTTCATCTGCTTGATCAAGTCATTGAGGTCGTCAAGTTCATCTTCAGCAGATCAGCGAGTTTCATCTTCCCATACAATAGGAATCAGCGGCCCCAGACCACCCAACACTAAGGTGGGATCCATTTTCTCCTCCTCTGGTTGGATCACAGAGAGAGAAGGAGAGGATGAAGTCACCGATGGAAATGGCCTAGCTGGGCCGTTTCTCCGAGCAAGTATTAATGCAGATGAATCTTTCATGATGGTGATTTTGGGGGAGAGACGAAATCCCTAGATGGGGATTCTAGATGGGGATTTTTGGGGAGAGACTTTTTATTAATTGGAAGTGGCTTGATAGTGAATGAGGAACCCTCCTTCCTTGGGCTCTTTCGGCCCCCCTCCGAGCCCTTCCTTCCTCTTTATTTATGCTCTCTCCTCTCATCTCGCTATCGCTCGCAATAGGAAGGGTACCGGCACTGCACAGCCAGCGAAGAGAGAGAGAGAAGGGCTTTCAAAGGGCAAAAGCATAAGCTTGGGTCAAATCTGCTTGTGTGAATTTTTTTTTTACACCTTGGTGGATATGGCCATATAATTTAATGTAAGATAAAGTGCTATGTGGAAACCATCCAAGATTAGAAGAGAAATTATTTATTTTTTAAATCCTATTCTAGACTTTGATTTTCTTGATTGTTCTTATTATCCTTCTCTTTTAAATGCCATGTCAGAAGTCCCTTCCCGAACAACAGTCATTACAGAGAAGCCATTTATTATATGTAGATCAATTGATATTTTTTTTTGTTATGTTGAATTAATTCCATAAAAAAAAAAAAAATCATCCGTGACATTCTCAAAATAGGATAGGTCACATCATTCAAATTGTTTGTTTTAGCTTTTGATATTATTATTTTCGTTTGTCGCAAGGTACCAAATGACACGCTTACTTTCATACTGCTATTGAAAAATAATTTGTAAGATCATGGATGGTACTTGTTGATAATAGTTCAACTAAATAAGATACTTTAAGCTTAACTTGATATTTCGACCAAAAAAAAAAAAGCTTAACCCGATGAGAATGATCTAGATGGGGGAGATAAATGATTTTTATCACCTTCGAACATGGGTGAGAAATTTTCTGCGTTCGTCAATGTCGTGACCTACCCCTCGGGGAGGAATAGGTTTAGGGGTATTGTCCTAAAAAACGGGCCTAAGGCCATGATTAGGCGAGGCTCTTCCAAGTTTATACCTGCGTGATTTAGGGACATTTTTAGAACTTTGCATAAAGAGTCGCCACTGCTTATCGGGATTGGCTAGAAACCAAGTGAAGACGGAAGATGCCACACTTCCTATGCATTAGAGAATGCAGGGTCGAACTGATTACACTTCAATACCTAATTTTGTTCATTTTAGAAAAAAAAAAATTTGTCAAGCAGTTTGGATTGATTTTATACCTATCCATTAACATATGATGTAATCATGCGGGTACGCAACCATTAAAATAACAATTAACAACCAAGGAAAATGTTTAAATAAATTGCATAGGAGAGCAAATATTTAACATTAAGGAAAAGATAAATGCCAATCTTAATTGGATTAAAGGGATCAAAACAGCAAAAGTATGCAAACAAGGGTAATTATCTTTGAGAACAATTGAAACCCTAAGATAGAATCCTAAAGGTTTACTCAATTTTTTTAGCATAATTTCAGAGTTAAGAAACTTCCAATTTTTTTTAGAAAACAACTCATAAAGTCTTTTTGTAAAAATTTTCAAAAGAAAATTTGAATTTCCTGACATTTTTTTTCAATTTTCAATTTTTTAATTTTTTTTTCTAATTTTTTTATTATTATTTATTATTTTATTATTTGTTTATAAAAAAAAAACTCGAATTTTCAATATTTTCTAAAAAAAAAAAATTTCAATTTTTTAATGTTTTCTTAAAGTTGTTGAACTTTCGGAAAAGTTTTTGAATTTATATTTTTTTCGATTTTTTAAATTTTTTTAACTATTATTATTTTTTTCTTTTGTCCTTTCCCTGTTTTGTCCTATTCACTGCCCTCTCCCTACCCTTTTCAGCGACTCCTATTCCCGAAGCCACTTTCTCTCTTTTCTTTTTCTTTTTTTTTTTCCTTTTCTTTTCCTTTTTTATTTTTCTTTTGCCTTTTGGTCTTCTTCTTCTTCGTGCGTCCTCTGCACGCCGGACGCTCCTTATACGCCTTCCCCCAAACTTCACCCAGACAGCAACACCAGCATAGCAACCAGCGACCCTTCCACCGCCGAACCGCCACTGTCTATCGGTTGTCCACTCAGACCGGCGACGACCACCGTCGGCCACAAACACCGGCGGCCAAACCATTTTCGAGCACAAAAACCCCCTCGGCTCAAGAATACACGATTGCTCCACGAAAATCGTATGAAATCGCAATAGGAACATAAAAGGCGGGCACGGTCCGACGTATATAAGAGCAAGCACGAACCAAACCGAGATTCAACCCGGGTTGCTTCTCAGTTCTCTCTGGGACATTTTGTCAAACACATGAGGTACGCTACTATAACGAGGGGTTTTTGGCTCAACGAAGCTCGAACCATAACGGGATCTTCGACACACGACAAACAAGACATCGGAAACAAAAAGTAAGGCGATGCAGGCCGGAGCTCGCGTGAACTGAACGGCCACGAGCTCCGGCTTGGTGTACCCGAGAAAGAGAGCACACACAAAGGCCCAGGGGACTTACCTGGTTCGGGTGGGGCGCGGTGGCGGACGGCGGCTCTCGGGCAGACGACTGACGATGGCGAAGCTTTCCTTCGAGCTCTCTCTCTCCCTTCGGGTCGTCCTCCTCTCTCGCTCTCCCTCCCTCTCGGTTTCTCTCTGGTTCCTCTCAGCTCCTCCTCAGCTCTCTCGGTTTCTCACAGTTCCAGAAGAAGGGCGTCGGGGAGCCGGATTCCGTGCACGGTCGAGCCTCTCTTTGGCTCTCCACCCTCTCTCGAGTATTTCTCTCGCTCCAGCTCTCACTCTCGAGCACCTCTCTCGCTCAAGCTCTCTCCGTCTCTTCGGTCCCCCCGCTTCTGTTCTGTTCTCCCTGTTAATTCTGCCTTTTCGACCGTTCCGCTCGCGCGCGTGCCCTCGGCTGACCAACCAGCGGACTCTGCCAACCGGCTCTGACCTGAAGATTGCGCCGCTCGCCCGCCCCCCTGCGGATCGTGCTGTCCCCTGCAGCCGCTCCTCCCTGCTCTGGCGTCTGCTTTCTGCCTTTGTCTTCACAGGTTCCCCGTGCAGAAAACGGCTGAGGGAGAAGACAACTGTGCGGGCCGGGCCAGAGGGAAGAAGAGGGCTGGGCCGCGCGAGGGAAAAAGAAAAAAGAAAAAGGAAAAGAGAGGGGCTGGGCCCAGGCCCACGCGGCTTTGTTTTTTTTTTTTTTTTTAAGGAAAATTAATAATTAAAATTTTTGATTTTGATTTTTGATTTTATATATATACTTTTGAAAGATAAAAATTATGTGTCAAAAGTCGGTATATAAATTATAATTGTGTTCAAGCGAATTTATGGGCATTGTGGCCCGACCTCAGATAGGCACAAAAGCTAGGTTTTATCAGAGATTATTATTGATTTACTTGGACTCTAAAGCCATTTTGGATATTTTTCAATAAAAATTTGGATGAATGTGATTCTTTTGCTACTTCTTGGGATATATCTTGATTCGTTCATGGAGATTGGAAGATCAAATTACATTATCAAATATATAGAACTGAAAACTTTTAAACTAAGTTGTATTTATAAATAAAGGTTTTGGACTAAAAACATTCGATTAATTGCATCGATTGAAAGATTTAAGATTTCATTGCGTTCCTTATATAAGACTTAATAGATGTGTGTGATTTTTCTCCAAAACTCCTTAAGCATGAAAACTAGCTAAGAGCCCCCTTGTTTTGCTTTGGCTTGTCATTAGAAATAGAGTTGTTCATTTGTAAAACACAGTATTCTCATCAAAACATACGATTAATCAATCGTTAATGTAGTAATATTTTTAACAATAAGAAGTTAAAATAATACTATGTAGATGATGATGAACTTTTATCAAGTCGTATCAGTATTTTTAAGTAACAGTGAGCAGTTCGTTATTAAAAAATAGTATTGTCCTGCAAAATTAATTGTGTAATCTGGTTTGGAAATGTGAACCATCATGTCCAAAAATCTTTTAAATAGCGTCCACTAACATATGCATGCAAAATAAGTAAGTTTTAACATCAAATTTTGCATAGGTAAAACAATCTAAAATCTATAGAAGTTCAAAAAAAAAAAACTTGGTTTAAAAATAAATTGCTTCCATGCTTTAATTTTTAATAAAAAATAACAATGTGTTTTTGTTTGTTGGTGGCAGGTGTCTCTACCAAACCAACCACCCGCAAAATTTCCATGTGTCAAGAGGGTTTGAGATGATGCTAAAAAATTCGTTTATCAGGAAAATATCTTCTTTAAATTGAAAAGTAAGGAGAATGCCTTTTTTTTTTTTTAAATAACGGAAATTAATTTCTACACTCTCCCGTGGCGCACCATCCTTTACTACACAGCGTATCTTCTTTGTAAACATCATTCACGCGTTGCCACCGCCGTGCCACCGCTATTGCTAGCCACCATATGTCATTGAACCACCGCCACCACCACATCATCACCATCTCCTTCGTCATCCACAGTCACCTTCAATCAAAAACAAAATAAAAAAATTCCAGCCACCATAGAATTTTCCTTTTTTTTTCGCAGCCCCTCTCATTGCCATCATCATCTTCTACCGTCAACCATCCAAGACCCCGCCACCATCGACCATCGCTTGGAACCGCCATCAAGAATCCTTAGCCACCACCAACTACAATGCCACGGGTAATGAACCTTCACCTCGACCTGGAACTAATCCTTTGACTGCCTTAAACATCGCTAGAAACAACCAACGAAGCAATTCCATGGCCATCATCTTTGGGTTGTGATCATATTTGAGGCGTTAGGCATCGCTGTGCACATCATATAAGAACGAAGGAGAAAAAGGGAAGGACAAAATAGAGGAAATGGGAATTTGTAAGTTGGACACCAAAAGTTGAGAAAATTTCCGGCCCGATATCGCGTAAGTGCGAGGCTCAATTCACGCCGCCTTTGTATCAAACATTCTGCTTTTGATCCAATTACGACACCAACAAATTCATTACAATCTTAAACTTCTTATCTAGCGTTTTTGAGAGAAATCAAATTCCTGCATTTGGTTCAACGCAGTCAAGGAAAATAAGAATGTCAATTAGATTCCACATGACATATAAATTTTCTCATAAAGTGTGCAATTAGATCGCCTAATAATAAGAAAAAGCACACTAGAGATTCCCAATCTATTGTGCAGCAGTCAAGTTAGTACCACAATTTTTCAGTTGCTTATTTAAGCTCCTAACTTTCAAATTTTGTTCATTGGAGTGACTCTGACTACCTGGATCGTTTGAATTGGGGACATGGCATTATTTTAATGAAAAAATAGTTGCTGCGTTTTAAATAATGCCACTTCAGCTATTCTATAAAGCAAATTCTTAAATATATAACTGAATTAAATGAATTTCGAAAGTTAAGGAGCTTAAATGAGTGATCGAAAAATTGTGGCACTAAACTCAGCTATATATATGAAAGATTTTGAACCTTTAGTGTACTTTTCCCTTAACAATAGCTAGTTTTACTATTTCAATTCTACATTCCACCACCACACAAATATCAAAAGCCCATATCCATCACTGGCATCGCCTAGCACCATTGGTACGGGGTTGCCCCCGTCGGTCGCTTAGTCCCTACTATTATTGGTCGTCAATTCCTGCTGACAATTGCCAATTACAAATCCAAACCGCCAATGAGAAGTACTCTTTCATAGAAGACCACATTTTTTTGGCAATCCAAACAATTGAATAGAAATCTTATTCCACCGAATGATATAACTTGGAATGGGAAATTTACATGAGGATTTTTTGTCATGGAACCAAACAAGACCAAAATGCTTTTAGCAAGGTAGTTCAAATTAACAGATCGTGGACAGATATCTATCAAGTGGAAAAGTGTCAATAGAAAGTTAACGAGCAATTACTAGAAATATTGTGTAGACTGTAATATGGTATGTGAGTATGTGACATTGCAAATCTCACGTTAGTTGTGAAAGACTGTTGAGTGATTCATAAATCAACACATGCTTGTGAATGGCCATCACCTTGTGTATTTACAAAGAAAACTTGTTTGGGGTCTTAGCCAATGTGTAACGAACCGGGTCGTGAAAGATGGTATCAAAGTAGGACCTACTCCAATAGATGTGTGGTTGTTAGATAGACAAGGTGTAAACCCAATTGACGAGGATTAGACAAGTTGTCACTACAAGCATGCTTCTAGGATAGGAGAGGGTTTAGGAATGGACGAGGCCACACCTCATATAAGAGGAGTTTTGCTAGATGATATAGACTGGCAAGGATGATGAAGCCAGTTCTTTCAACGAGAGAATTTGTGATATCTCAAGTCCTATATCAAACGGGAGAGATCTTGTTGAGTTTTTTGACCACAAAGAACTTGGCCCATTCCTAGTGAGTTATGTCAGGAAAACTCCCATATGTGATTTTGATGATACCAAAACTATCTTTGGCACTAATATATACTTTGATAAGGTGCATATGGTAAATTAGCTTTGTAGATGTCAATGATTCCTCTATTAGCAAATATAAGAAACTAGGTTGTGACAAATAGGTGAACAAACACTTAAGGGAATGGAATTTCGTGGTGGCGTAGAAGGACTTGAGTCAAGTAAATGTTTTTGAAGGTCTTTAGGACTAATAAAAATGGAAGGATCATTGATCTTGTTATCATGCGTCATTTCATCGGTACCTTCACTCATGAGTTATCACTAATGATGGTGTACGCATATGAAAATGATCATTGATGGTACAGAAAATTGTCGCTGCAAAACTGGATTCTTTAGCTAAAAAACTAGGAAAGATGTAAGAAAAACAGTTGTCAAGTTTCTGCTTCAATGAAGTGGTAGTAGTAATAGACTTCATTTTGGGAAACCTGTAGAAGTCAGAAGAAATGATTGTATTAGCAATCTTGATTTTGGCTCATAATTCCATCTACCCTCAAATGGCCAGTTGGATCTCTTTGAAGGCTCCAATGATTAGATTGAAGAGATGTATAAATAAGGATCAGTGCAGCTTAGAAGAGGTTGAACACAAGAAAGCATTGCAGTGGTGCTTTGAATTAGAAATTCTCTCTGTTGATATATCTATGTAAAGATTTAGGTCTGTAATTGTTTATAGTCAAGTGTATAAGTAATAGAGGTCTTTGTGTCCTGATAGTATGATCTATCTTGTGATATAAACAACATATGTCGTTTTTAGGCTATCAGCTGGAGAGTGGACATAGGCTTGGATATAAAGCTGAACCACTATAAATCACCATGTGTGATTTATCTTCTTTGTTCATCATCTACCTCATCTACTCACTATTATCACACACACTATTAAACTTCTCACACAATCTAGTGTGGTTATTATTGTGTTATTCTGCGAAAGTTTCTTGGTATCCTCACTCAACCTATTCAATCCCCTTCTAGATTGTATTGTTGGCCTCAACAAGTCAAGCCCTAAAAGGCATACTTTGAAAACCACACAAGGTAGTGATAATTGGAGTCAGTGTTGACTTGTTTATTATCTAAAGGATATCTCATTGGTGCTTTAAAGATCACAAACTTTCCCACTTAAACAACCAACATCAATGTCAATGTTTGCGTGTATTGCCCAATGATATTTTCTTAATTGATGAGTAGTTCATCTATTTGTGCACCGTCCTTTGTCCTAGAAGTATGCTAGGAGGTGCACTTGATCTAAGCCCTCTATCTTCGGCAAACATTATTTTGTAAGATCTATGACCATAACCATTCCACATATGACTAAACCTCCAAAAGAAGTACTTTGAATAACCATATAATTATTATCTCAGAGGTGCATATCCACTTATGAATTATTCAACATAACTTTTTCCGTCCAATGTAGGACTTGGTAATTACAGCTAGACTATAATAAGATTTTGAATCCAAGGCATAGTGTTTAGCATCACCAAAAGTGTGGTCGACGTAAACACCCCGTTGGCAATGGTGAAGTGTCTATTCGTAGTGGTCATTGATGGAGCAAATCGGAATTTGTAAATCTGAATTCTTTTTCTTCGGGACCTTACAATCCTTAATCTTTCCAAAAACTAGGCTGTTCTATGAAAAATGAATTGTTTTTCTTAAGGATAAGGCCTCCTCCACTAATTGATTTTATAAATAAACCTACATGTATTATATGCATGTATTATCAAGTAGTTTAGATCGATCAAGTACTATCTAAAGGGAAAATTATAGCCCTTAGATTTACTATTTTGATTATGTATAAGAAAATGTTAACTCTCTTATAACATTGTTACGGCACATAATTCATACTCGGTGTGGAAAGAGATTAGCATGATATCATTTTAAGGAATATGCACATTTTAAAGGGAAATTGTCCAGAAAGTCTTAAACCTATTACACTTTTGTCAATTGAATCATAAATTTCTTAAGTTTTGCCAATTAAACCCTAATTTTTTTTAAAATTTTTCTTCCTAACCTAGGCCAATGAGGTCGTCAGCTGACCCTCGTGGGCCATTAGGTGAGGGCATTAGGCTTTGCCCGGATCTAGGCAAGGGCACAGAGGCCCTCGCCCATGGTTGGGGAAGGTAGCGACACCCTCACCAAATACAAGCTATGGTCAACCAATTACCTTGCTGGGCTAAGGTTAGGAAAAAGAAAATAAATCAATAAAAATTTTCAAAATATTAAAATATTATTACAAATTGTCTATGTTAGCGTCGGTGGTACTACGCAGGATAGTCGATATCAACATCGGTGATTTCCAGTTAAAATTGATTGAATTGACTCAATTGGCAAAATATGAAAATGTTTAAGACTCAATTGATAAAATTGAAAGTTTTATAACTGAATTGATAAAAACGCAATTGGTGTAGAACTTTTTTGATAATTTTCCCCATTTTAAATGGGGCCAAGGGTTCGTGTTTTCAAGGTAAAGAAAGCCTTACATGATTGGCAAACCAAGAGATCCACAACCCATCCTAATCAACAGGGGCAATCAAAGTCCAATTGGTGCTTCAAATGATATACTTGCCATGTGTTCTTAACTCAAGTTTTAACTCTATAGAGAGAGTGAGAGATCACATCAAAATTGTCTCTACTCTTTCGTTGGTGTTTTTCCTATTAGACACCCATATCTTTTCCTTTTGGGCTTTGGCTTACTAACGGATGTAATTTCCACTATACGAGGTTATCCGAAGCATGGATCACTCAAATACTTGTAACGGAAATGGAAATACTGAATGTTACATGTCAAAAAAGTGTTGAAAACAGAGTAGCTCATACGCACCGAGAAAAAGAAAGTAGTTTTTGGGTCATGTAGTAAAAATAAAACATTATTTATTTAATTATAGTGAAGATAAGAAACAATATCATGTGCTTAAGACATGCTTGAATCCCTAACTTGTATGTTAAAGAAAAAGTGATAGTGTTTAAATATGTTTCTTTCGGCACTGAAAATTTTACTCCGGCTATTGACCGAGATCAGAGATAAGGCTCGTTATAGAGTCAGCTCAAGGTGGATCAGCATTTTGTCCAAATGTTCAAAACAGATCAGCCGCGTGCCCTCCCAATGACAGGAAGTTAGTCAAGTGATCAGTGACGGCGCGACATTCGCAATTGATAAGGTTGAAGACGGTTGCTCGAAGGATGGACGATGTTTTTCAGGAATAGACCGGCATAAATTCCTGAAGAACAAGATGTACTTCTTTCAGTGCTCTTTATTTCCTTCCAATCTATTTCTAATCACTCCTGCAATTTATTTCCACTCATTTCAGTTATTTATTTACCTTTGCCAATCAAACACTTACTCTTCCCTTAAGAATGATTTGTGTTGTCATTAGTGAAATCATTTCATCAATTTTTTTGAATTCAATCGTCAAGTTCTTGTTCCTCTTTAGTGTACAATTGTCTATCAAGTTGAAGCTCAAGAACTATGACGTTTGGTTAGAATCATTGATTGATTAAAGCATGATAATTTCCATTGTCTCAAGTCAACAATTCGAGGAGAGCAATTTTTGAGCGAGAAAAATTCCTAACACAAATGTCCCCATGAGTTGTATATCATGTAAAAATAACATGATTATATAGATCAAAATGCTGAAAATGTTAGTTCCATGTGCCAAATCACTGGCATACTAAAATTGGTACTCTCATACTAAAATTGCGAAACACCAATCTCTATTTTTAGAAAATATGGAAGTATATGAATGAATTTTGAGGTCAAATCTCATACCATCGAATGAGTAGAGAGAGCAGAAAAGATGATTCACCATTTGATATTGAATCAAACTACCAAAACGTTTGACTGATATTTATTCATATTAGCATGCTAATTTCTATCCGTACTCAAATTTTGCCGAAAATTCTCCATTCATGAACAACTTGCCATTCTCCACTCTTTGGGTTCATATTCAAGAACATCGATTGTAGTGATCCGTTCTAATGAGATCGAGGAGTGATGGTCGGGACCATATACGTAAATAGGTTCTAACAAATTACAGCTCTTGACCAGCTTCTTGGATGGTGAAAGGAGTAGGATTGCACCAAATTGTACAGAGTGTGTTTCTAGATTGTATTTGTTAAAATTAAAGTTGACTCACAATATGCCCCTTTGGGTGCAATGGTACTTTTTAGCATGGGAATGCCAGTGTTAAATTACGAGGGTGAGTCACTTCTTGAGTCACAAAGATATTCTAAGGTCGCACCCTTCCATATTAGAAGAGGAAAATCTCGATTCATGAACAAGAAAATACTCTTAAAAATTAGAAGTGGAGCGGCCATGAGAAATCGAAACACCCACAACATTTAAACATGCATAGGAAAATTTAGACGAACGAAACTCATGAACAAGATTTAGAAACTGGCAGCACACTCAACAGCGACACAAAATCCATGGTCAAACGGGAGGTTTTCGATCTACTTGAACGAATAGAATTTTTCTAGATGGATTCCATCTGTGCTTTCACCTCTTCATCAATGCTATCCACCTGATCGGTTTCCCAGTGGCCGGCTCTCCATCGTCTGAAATAGACTTCTGATATGTGCTCATACTTCTCGTGGTCCTCTCATACCTTCTCGTAGAATTCATGAGACATATAAAAAAAACGTAAGCTTTTGGATGCCAATGTATTCAATGCCAGAGGGTAGACTTTCCAACCTTTCGGTACCTTTCTCTTTTATTTTTGAAAAATATTTGACAAGCAACTTGAATTGATTTAAATTTATCTCCCTAACATATGAGTTGATCATACGGGTGCGCAAATCACCACTTTAACACCCAAGAAAGCAAATAAATAAAATGCACAACTTATCTCAAAGCGACGAAAGCATTTGCGTTGTTAGATCGAAATTCACATCAATAGTCCTAGATATCATTTCTAATTAACATGCAATCACTCAATTTTTTGTTTTCACTTTATTTAATGAAAATCTAATATATATGCAATGCAATGTTACTAATCTAACATGAAATGATATGACATGGCAATATGACCTAAATTATATGATATGAGTAAAGTAATTTTTAAAGAAATGCAATAACTAAATGTGCAATCTAAATTAACCAAATAACCTAATTCTAATGATGGGCAATTTCTAATTAAATAAACCTATCAACAATCAATAGGGGTGATCGGGTCCAGGGTGGGTAGGGTCTAGACCTAGACTCTGTATCCGACCCTGTTATAACTGGTTCCTATTTTCTGGACCCTATACCCAACCATGTTTGTATTGGACCCTGTACCCGACCCACCCTGTTTTTCCGATCCGATTCCAGGGTCAACCCTGTTTCTATTGGAACCTGTTTTGCAATCTCTTGATATCCTATACAATTTCGAATTTTATATTAATAAGCGAGAAAATAACGTAATCCTCCTAATTTATATTGAAACATTAAGCACTGATAATAAATTAATACATGAACTTTTTTACTAAACGGAAAATTAAGGATCCATATGGTTAATTATAATAAATAAAATCATAAGGCAAAGAATTAGCAACAAACATGAGTCTAATATTATTCTTATTCTCACAACTACTATATGAAGCTACTCGTTTATGCAAACATAACTCCTTATACAAAAGAGAAATTAGGCAAGCCAATCCATGTGATACACAAGAATTTGGCGGCGACGAACACCGTTCATCCATCAGATGGTGTGGGAGGGAGCTGGTGAGGAAGGGAAGCAAATGAGGAAGAGGAATGACAAAGAAGGAGTGCCGTGCGTGTTTAAGTAAGCCAAAAGAAAAAACATCGTGTGATTGCGAGAGTAAGAATAGATATTAAGAGGAAAAAAAAAAGTTTTGTACCTCTACTTACAAAACCAGTCCCGGAACCGGGTTCTGGGTGGGTAATCACTTGGACCCTGTTCCCGGACCGGTTTAAACCAGTTCCAAATTTTGGGAACCTGTTCCCGGACCAGTTTCAATGGGAACCGGTTCCCGACCCTGTTTTCAAGGTGGGCCGGTCCGGGAACCGGGTATACCCGGTCCAGTTGCACACCCCTAACAATCAACGTGCATTTCATGAACCTAATTCTATATGACGTGCACATGGTTTTTTATTTTCCTAAAAAATACAATCTATCATAATATGCCATGACGTATAAAAAATACCATAATTCTACATAACATAGGCATGATATTTTTGTGCTTTTTTTTTTTATAAAATTCGAAATTAAAATTGCCAAATAATTAAATATGCAATTCCAATTTAAAAAAAAAAAAGAAGAAGCTAACATCCTAAATGAATGCATTTTTTTATTTTTTATTTAAAAATTCGAAATAAGATTGCAATTCTAAATATGCAAGATAACCCTAAAACCAGGAATATTCTAAAAAGCGAACATAATCCTAATTCAAAATTTTTAATTATTTTCCTTTTACAAAAATAAAATCGATTCAAACACCACGACAGCAAATCAAGTAAAATAAGATTGACATCCAAAAATTAGTGAACCATATCTTGCGCATGAGATCGGGTTGACCAATTTTAAAATTAAATCGCGAATCGAATCTCAGACGTGAGATCGGATTAACGATTTTTGCAAGCGATTGCGAGTCGGATTTTGGGCGCAAAAATCGGACTATCAATCACAAATTTCAGAGGCTATTTCATGTCAAACATCTCATCTTTACACTAAGGAATGATCATACTAAAAAGAACAAATAAAGTAAAATAAATTATAAATAAATAAATAAACTACCTAATTGTCCAAAATAATGTTTGCCAAAACCCAAAAATATGAGGGCCATGGAAGTTCCGGTGGCACAAGAAAATGCATATTTTAAGGGATTGTTGGTCGTTGGAACCTCCTAGATAATTCCCAAGAGGTAACTTTCAGAACTGATGCTCCTAGGAGGCGACGACAAGAGCGGGCTCGGGCTCGGGCTCGGGCTGGAAGAGAAGAACTCACCGAAACCCAAAAATTACGTGAACGCCAGGTGTAGATAGAGAACGAGAGAGAAGCAAAGCGTGGGGATGAAATGACATGAGGTGGGGAATGACTCGTGGAACAAGTCAAAGCTCCGCTCCTCATCGGCCGCGAACGGACTCCGAGAATTGCGCAACCACCTATCCCTCGCTACCTATTTATTAAGTCCCGACAGAGTAAGAGCGACGCACCACAAATACCAAGAAGAATGGGCTCGGGCTGGAGTTGCCCGAGCCCATTCTTCTTGGTATTTGTGGTGCGTCGCTTGTATTCTGTCTCTGTCTGGGACTTAATAAATAGGCAGCGAGGGATAGGTGGTTGCGCAATTCCGGGAATCCGTTCGCGGCTGATGAGGAGCAGAGCTTTGACCCATTCCACGAGCCGTTCTCCACCTCACATCATTTCGTCCCCGCGCTTTGCTTCTCTCTCTCGTTCTCTCGTCTACACCGGCGCTCACGTCATTTTGGGTTTCGGTAAGTTCTTCTCTTCTAGCCCGAGCCCGAGCCTGAGCCCATCGCCGCCTCCTAGGAGTGTTGGCTCTGAAACTCACCTCCTGGGAATTATCCAGGAGGTTCCGACGACCAACAATCCCTTAAAATATGCATTTTCTTGTGCCGCCAGAGCTTCCATGGCCCTCCCCTTACCAACATATTCTTCCTTCCGGAGTCATCCAAAAGCCGTCTCTTCAGCTCCCAAAAATGATAGCGATATCCGACCCAATCACCTTCTCAAATCAAACCCGAATCCCTTGAAGGACTTTTGGTAACAGAACTTCCTTCCCCTGTTTCGTGATGCCTTTTGGTGACAGAAGATGCCTTATCGTCACTATTGGAAGAGTATCCTTCTTTTGATGCTTTATCATCAATATTGGTAGCAGTTCCTTCTTCTTCTCTCTCTACGACCTCGACATCCCAGAGGATGGTAGTGCGGTGGGGAAGGTCATGGATGATAGAGTTAGGATACATGGGGTGGTTGCGGTTGGCGCGGAGGAAGGTGCCATAGTGGGTTCGGAGCTTGACGTGTGTTCCCTCCATCACGGGCTCCAACTCGAGGGAGGAGTCCGGAGGGAAGGGAGTGAAAGGAGGACCTTGCGGCTAGTCATGTCGAAGAGGGAGGGCTGGTCGAAGGCGGTGAGGTACTTGCCGTAGCAGCTCTTGAGGCGGAGGAAGGAATTGGGTTGTCGATGAACTCGACGCACCACCTGGTGCTTGTCTTGTTGTCCGGTCTCCTCCCCCTGTGCTTTCTCCTAGTCCCCTCTCCCCATCGTGAAGGATGACGACCTCATCAACCACCGCAATGAGGTATTGGCCGTCGCAGCTCCGGAGGCACACGGTAGGGGTGAGCGGTTCCCGGTTCCGGTTCGGTTCCGTCTAGAACCTGGAACCTACCCTCGAGTACAGGTTCCTCATTTTTTGGAACCTGGAACCTACCCATTAGAACCAAGAACCTGGAACCTATCCTGTCACAGGTTCCAGGGTCGATTCCAGGTTCCAACAGGTTCTTTTTTTTTTTCATTTTCAAATTTGAACTATAACAAAGAAGGATAGAGACAAACCAAAGCTTCTATGTCAGCTCAAGCCAAGATCAGAAAAAGGATGGCAACTTAGCCACTTTTGTTGTGACAATTGACAAACACAAGAAAAACGCTGATGCAAGCAACAAGGAATGCTAACTAACTTGTCCTCCTCCCGCATAATAATTTAAGCATTGAAGGCTAATGAGCACAAGTGTAAAGCATTCAAATAGCAAGGGGAAATAGATTAGTTACAAGTCATGTAATAAGATATTTTCTGGACTTTTTTCACGAGAGAGAAATTAAGGTAAGGCCAAAAGTAACATCTTAATGAACAAATTGGAGCACAAGCTGACTCACCATTTGACAAAACGAGCACCTTGCTTGTAGTATTCAGTGGACCTTGAAGCCAATCCATCCAAGCCTTAGCACCGGGATTCATTATTAGATCCAGGAAGAGGAACCAAACCCTTTGGACAAAGAGAGTGTACCGATGATAAGCACATTGACAATGACAGTTTCTATTTGAAGCATAGACGTTCAGGAAGGGCCCCTCAAAGCAAACCTTGTCAACTTTAATGCCTGGAACAATTTTCTCCTCACGCAAGCAGTCAACAAATTTCTTCCCATCTGTTGTTGATTGGTAAAGTGTCTCCTCAAACAAAATGGCACCAAAGATGTATTCACCCAGACCAGGCGTGGTCAATAGAAGTTGTCTATAAGCTTGACGATTGACCTCAGTATTGTCCAACCCAATGGATGCTAACCTTTTCCCACAAGTTGCATTTGACTCGTCAATGGCAAGGATACCACGACCAGGAGATACAATGGATTTCTATGCATAATGAACCAAGAAAAAGCTCACCGGACTGGTAGAATATGTTCACAAACATCTACTTTCAATAAAATCCCAGTGTGAGTAGATGATGTTTGAACTCTTAACTTGGGGAAAGAATTACTTGACAGTCTCTCTCTCCCTCTCTTACATAGACTAACAACAACGGTTGTAATTTATTGCAAGATCAGATAAAGGGAAAAATGTTTCGGTAATGCACTACGACTCATCCAACATAAGAATATATTATATGTTCAGATGACAAAAATATGAAGCTGCCATGCATTGCCAGAAGACAATAATGATAGCAAAACTCAACCTCATAATTCCAAAATAACACCACCAGACAGGATAACATGAGAGAACACTTAGGATTAGAAGCTTATGAAATTTAAAACTAGGAGGTACGCCGCCTCAGGGGAAGACAGAAGGAATTTGAAACACCCCACAGAGTTGGCTGTTTTGGGCCAAAGTATGAGAAATCCAGCATAACAGGCATTCGTAAACACAAAAAAATCCTCACTTTTCAGAACCAAAAGGGTACTAGTACCAAGATGCTAAATCACGAAACATGGTACCAAGAACCAGCATCTAAAACTCACAATCATCGAATCAATCACTACACAAACTACTAGAAGCGATCCTATCCAAAAAGGAAGTTCCGAATCAAGCAAAATCGAGCAACCCAGCAACATAAGAGCCAAATCGAGGAGAGAAACGAACCTCGAGGCGAGATGTGAGGACACACACTTGTACCACTTGCCGGCGTTCAGGAACGAGCCTCCGGGCTTATCAAGAACCGCGGCGTACACCTTGATGTCGTCCTTCATGAGCTGATCTTTGCCATCGAAAACGACGCCAATAAACATCCCAAACAAGCAAGGGGGCCCAAGATACCGAATCGACCGATTGATCCCTCACACGAAGAACCGAGAGAGCGAGAGAGAGATTGAAGCGTTACCCAGAGATGTAGGTCTTGCCGGAGAGGAACTCATCAAGGGACTTGAGGCCCGAGTCCGTGTGGAGATAAAAGAAGGTGATTGCCCGATTCATCGAGGAACTCGTCAACGTCAAGTAGCGTGAGGCAGGAACGGAAGAGGAAAGAGAACTGTGAAGTGTGAACTGAGAAGTGAGAAGGGTAAACATAAAATTAATTTAGGGGTTTTTGTGGAACACTAGCCGGTTCTTGGTTCCGGTTCTCGGTTCTGGTTCCGGTTCTGGTTTCCATGGAACCGGAACCGAACCGGAACCGCTGTTCCCGAAAAGGGAACCGGAACCGGAACCGGTTTCCTTAGAACCGGGAACCGAACCGGACCCTCCGGTGCGGTTCTCCGGTTCCCAGTTCTACCCAGGAACTGTGCTCACCCCTAGCGCACGGCCTTGGCATTGTAGAAGAAGTCCATGCCCGATCGGCAATGAAGAACTGTAGTTTGCGGAAAGAAAGGGGTTAGTTTATTTGTATTTGTATTCGGACATGAGGGAGGGAGCTGAGGACCTCGAATATCTTCCTCTTCCTTGGGCGTGAAATCTTTTCTTGAAACCGAACGTCTTTGCGATCCCCTCGGGTGTCTTCCCCTTAGTCATGTCAGCCACAGTCTGGCAGGTGAGATCCAGCAAGCCCTTGATGTTCAGATAATTGGCCGCCTATGACATATCAAGCGAAACACCACAGAGCACACGGATAAGTATTGTAGTCCTTAACGAGACGAGACTTTAAATCAACTTAGCAAGTTCATGAATTAAACTATAATGGTGCTGCTGAAATAGTCAAACCTCCGGATTCACAACAACAAGAGCCCCATGTCACAAAGTCATTATCGGTTAAGAATGCAACTGAGATGAGTTCCAAAAAATGGTACTGAAATCTTCAAAAGCCACATGAAACAAAGAATCATCCACAACACTAATCAGCAAAATCAACATCAAATAATGCACTTGCAGAAGGAGAAGGATAGTCATAGTAGTACATGTGAAAGCACAGTGAATTACGTTCTTACCTCCATAAAGAACCAATTGTGAAACCAAGTATCCCATGCATAAGCTGCAACAGAAAAAATTTCGTTGAGCAAAGTATGCTACAGATATTTTGCTTCAGATTGTAAAGTCTGAACTAAAATGTCAGAGAAATATATAAAACATTGAAAACCATCTTTTTTACAGACAAATGTGTCTGAGCAGATAGACTAGACCAGTCTCTCGGTGATGACCACAACAATAATTCACACAATGACAAATTTGGTACCACCAGAAAACCTGCCTCAGCAAGCCTAGGAAGAGAACCAATTATCAGCGAGATATGTGAAGAAGTGCATGACAAAATCCACAAGGTCTACAAGATTGAGTTTACTATCAAGCAATACCACGAGGGATGATACTCTCTTTTAGGCCAAAAAAGTCGAGCCCAGGAAATCACATTGTGGCTCAACCATTAAACGAATAACCAAGCACGCATAAGTACTGAAATATATCTTCACATTAGCCAGAATTAGCACAAGCATGCGAAGGTAAATGCCGATCAGGCAGAGTTCTGTAGCCTCCTCAAAGGGTACTGACCAAATAAGTTAATGCTTTCAGTGGACCAGAGAGTACAAGTAACAGCACAGCTGTGGCAACCTGTGGAGATAAACAGTGTGTTTGCCAATACGATCAGTCACAACTCAACTTAAGAAGATGAAAATTTTTAACAGCCAATAGGATTCGAACCATGGTTTTCCTCCCAGCTGCAATGCCCCATCTCATCGAGGAGATCACTATCGGCAATCCGAAAAAACAACCAAAGTAATTCTGTCCAAAGCGAAATAATGTCAGCCCACAAAGCAAAATGAGCATCAAGAAATTTGAACCGAACCAGCCTCCGACAATATCCGAGAAACCCGGTCAAACAACCCACCAAGACCAATGGCTTCACGATCAACCACAATGCATTGCAACCGAAAATCTGAACTTTGAGGCATGAGTCGAGAGCTAAGCTCATCTAACGACGACCCATTATCATGCGCGAGGGAACAGTGCGCGAGGTTGCGGTTTGGACTTGGGAGTGATTTGTCGAGATGATTGACACCGTGGAGTGCTCTGCTCAGGACTAGCTGGGTCGGAGCCGGGGAGAGAGGGAACCGGGATTCTTTTGGGGGATTTCTGGGTGAAGAAGATGAGCTCCGAAGGATATTCAGTTGAAGTCACAGGCCTGTCTCCCAGAGCCACCGTGCGGGACCTCAGCGATTTCTTCGGTTTCTCCGGCGCCATCCTCCATGTCGAGATCGTCAGGTTCGTCTCTCGCCCCCTGATTCCTTGCTCGTCGGGGATCGTGGCATCTCGTTTTGACGTCGACTGTCGTGCTTGGTAACTGTTCCGTGACCATTTTCGCGCAAGGTGTTTAATTTTTTGTTGGGTTCTCGGAAGGGTTGAGCTTGAGGCTGGGGTCTTCCTTTCCAGCTCACGGTTTGTTTATGCCTGGATTGATGAAATTTGATCTCGGCTATCTTGCACCTCGACTGAGATTGCCGTGGGATCGGATCAACGTCCTCTGGATTTGAAAGAGATTCTTTGATATATTCGGTTAGATTTTTAGATAATATTGCTTGTTAAGTAGATTTTATTTTCTAAAATATATTGCACGTTAGGGTAGACTCTATCTAGTTAGAGATAATTTTTCTTTAAATTGGGATTTGGTGTAGTTTATTCCTCAAATTGAATTGGATAATACCTAGAACTAAGTAATTTATTTTGGTTATTTCCAATTTCGAATTTTCATGAAAAACACAAAAAATATTACATGCATATCATGTACTTTGGGTCATGCCCTGTCACGCCCCGAACCTCGAGCACGCGCACATCCCTCGGTGGTCGATAGAATTTTGCGACGTTCCCAGGACTTGTCGCCGACCCTTTTCATTTTATTGCACATGCGGAAGCAAATTCACTAATCCCCTGACAACAACATATATGGGATAGAAAAGCAGGACAATAATTTCAAATCAAATACACTTTTATAAACACTTCAAGCATACGAAGGTCTATGTCATAAAGAACTAGCCACCTATGCTCCCGACCCTTCCGCTTCAAGCTCCCGCCTCTTCACACTAGGAACCTGAAAATGGTTATTCAATAACCAGTGAGATATAAATCTCAGCGAGTTCCACCCCTAAGCCCCGGTTAGTACACCAACTCAACCCAGGGTATCTATCCAGAACTACCTCACCACAAGCAACAACCAACAGTCAATTCGCATACAACCTTACCTGGTATGCCATACCCTGCACGTTATAATTCAGCACGATACACGCAATGCACATGGCCGTTAGATGATGCAGTTCATTAGTCACATACGAATCGCGTTACCAGCGATCTCACCTGGCCATTGCCACACTCTGCACATTATCGATTCATGCGTGTGTGCCATAAACAATATGCTTAACTCATGCATGACCGGAATCAACAATGCAATGATTCTCATGCATTCTTGCACACTAGTGCGTCACTCATCACGTATCAATCGATCACACGGGTCCATCAATTCAATCAATCCAATTGATACCATACGATTGACACCATCTAACAATTCATACCATAAATGATGTGATTCACTCATGCATATAATTAATGCATATAACAATTTCACACATCAATGCATCAATTCGATCGAGTCATCAATCAATCGACCCGTCAATTACATGCCACCACGACCTTTTCCTCGGTCGGTACAATCAATACTATCTATAAGTCCGACCATGGTCCAGGACGCTCACTCTAAGCTGATATATAGATAGTATAGCTCACACTAAGCTGATAAGGTTAAGGTATACTTTGCTCTCGCTAAGGCGACATATCGCCCACGGGTGATATAGTATACCGGTATCTTGCTCTCGCTAAGCTGACATATCGCCCGCAGGCTGATATAGTATACCCCTGATGCTCTCGCTAAGCTGATAAAGTGTATTGCTCGCGCTAAGCTGACATATCAGAGCCCGTAGGTTGATATAGTACACTGGTATACTGCTCTCGCTAAGCTGACATATCGCCCGCAGGCCGATATAATATACCCCGATGCTCTCGCTAAGCCGATAAAGTGTGCTTCACGCTAAGGCGACATATCGCCCGTAGGCCGATATAGTACACTGGTATGCGCTCTCGCTATTGCTCGACATATCGAGCCCGTAGGATGATATAGTATACTATCCGACCATTCAATCCATTCCATCTTTTATCCTTCTCGATAAAATAGCCGTGTGTGGGGACACGGTTGGCCTTTAGCCAAAATATCATATTTTGCTTTTAGAACCTCCCACCATTTTCAACAGCCCATAAACACATTTTTTGCGCGTGAACCGATGCCCGGTAATTACCAATCAATTACCACAATTCAAATCATTTAGGAATAAATCCTAAAAATACATAATTAAATCAATTCGTCACAATGTAGGGCTCAAATAAATAAACAAACACCGCACCACGACAATCGCACGAAATTCCAGTCATATCAACTCAACTCATGCGAATGCCCATGCATTTACACATCCATTCACTTCATAAAATCAACACACATGAAACAAGGTAATTTTTCACTCTCGGGTGAACAGTAACTAGTGAACAAATGTCGCGTGAACAAAGAACTCGTGAACAAAGGTGCACGTGAACAGTGTTTTTGTGAATAGTGTCGCGTGAACAGTAAATTCTCAGAATTCAATAAACAATAAATTATATTCAAAAATCATTAAAACAATGATTAAATTAAGAAAACTAATCAATTAAGATAAACATGCTTAATTAACCACATAAACCACATTAAGCAAATAAAACAAGATTAAGCTAAAATAATCGAATCCATTAATCTAACCACCTATCTTAGGACTAATACAACTTAATTAAATCACTTAAACTAGAATTAAATCTAACTAAACCAACCCTAAGCAAGTTTATGCACTAATCGAAGGATTAGGAGCTAAACTCACCCGTTAAGCGGGCCGGAGGCACCGACGCGGCGGCGACGACGGTGGCTACGCACCGGAACCTCTACCACGATGATCCAAGGCGGTCCCAAGCTCAACACAGCAACCACAGCTCGGACTCCCACTGAAAACACTGAAAAACAGCCCTGCCGGAGGAGAAACTGAGTTGAACGGCTTGGCCGGAGCTCCGGCGAGGGGGTTGGTCGACAACCAGAGGCTCCCGGGGGTCAAGGCAGACCTGCTGGTGGTTGGGCTGGGCAAAAGCTCGGTCGAAATGGGAGAAAACTCAAAGAAAACTCGAAACAGGCGGAGCTGGGCGGAACCGGGTGGTCCGGCGGCCGATGGCTTGACGCAGGATTTCGGGACAGTCGGCTGCTCTGTTGGGGGCGTGGTTAGACTTGCTGGAACGGGCTGGATCTCCTCGTCACGGTGATGGGTGGAGCGTTCTCTGATTCAACCGGGAGGACCACTTTCAACTCCGATCTTTGGAGAGGGTCGGCTGGAGCAGAAACTTAAGGAAGAGGAAAACGAGGGAGAGAGGAGCTCGTCCGTTTGGAGGCCGAATGGGGGAGAGAGAGAGTGATAGGAGGGCTGTCAAGATCCCCATAAATGCTTGCTTCAAGTCCCCATGCATGACATCATCTTCTCTCTCTTCCTTTGCCCTTATCCAAATGCTTTTAGGGGCAATTTGGTCATTTCCACCTTGCACAAATTACACATCTGACCTTGGGCTGAAATTGGTGGATGGTCCTAAGAAATGGGCTTGGCCATGAATAGGAGTGGGCTTGGGAATTTATTGGGCTTTGAAATGGTTAAGGCTTGGCCCATGGGCTTAGAAGATGAATAGTTGGTTTGGCCCAATGGGCTCATTTGCTTGACTTAGGCCCATTTGGTGGCTGTCCCAACTTGGGCCTAAGGCCCACACTGACTTGGCCCGGCCCATGTCCTCACGGGCTCGCTTCCTCGGTCCGAATCCCTTTTTCAATTGCTCGGCTTCACGGGTCTGCCGACCGTGCTCGAAGTAGCTTCATCCAAAGTCCGTCCTGACATTCCCGATAATTCGAAGCCCGGTCCTAAGTTCTCTTGCCATGTCAATTTCGCCCTAATGCCATTTTGGTTATAACTCGGGGCGACGGGCGGCTCGGAGGATTCACGCGTAACCGACTCGTGCCAAACCACGTTCAAGACATCTCGACTCATGGACGACGTCCTTGACGCATGAAATTACGGAGGATAGATTCTTATTTCAAAGTACGCGATCACGAGGATCGACATAGGGTCGTTCGCGGATTCGATAATGGCAAACGGAATCACCCGTCGTTCCATTATGTTATGTCCGCGAATCGACTCCCAATCGTCCTTGAAATCGGCCTCACCTATCTACAGGATCGTCCTCACGCAAGTCTCATGGTCAAGTCGTTTTCCAGTCGAGTCCTTTAGGCGTACGAGCTTTGTCCTCATTAGCCCTTCCCCTCAAGGTCAGTATTTCAGGAGTGATCAATTCCGAGTGAGATCAACCAACAATGCATTGACGAAATTCACATTCATCCATCCTTCAGAGGACTCGAATTTCAGGATGTCACATGCCCGCCATGTAATCATTGCATGCCATGTCATAACATGTGCCATGTCATTAATCGTATGTCATTTAGGGGTAAAATATATATAAATTGTTTGTCATTATAATTAGATCATTTAGTTAAACTGCAAGACATATAGCTTAGTTTTCATTTAAATAAGAAAAAACCCAAAAAGAGATTTTAGTGAAACTTTACGACAATCATAAATCACATTTAGGTTGAATATGTGTTTCTAATTAATATTTGTTATAGATGTTTGTGTTTGCATCGAGATAAGTGTTCCTTCTTTATTTGAAAATTTTCCTTTCTTTTTCCTAATCAGGAATGGGTTCCTTATTAGTCTTTTTGGGGATTTAAAATCTAGTGCATATTTTTAACCGGTCGTTGAAGGCGAGGTGCGGGATTAATTGAATGAGTTCACGTTCGAAGACCCGATAGACAATAAGAAAGGCGGTCTCTCTTTTGGGAACTGGCGTCTCGGCCAATTGAGGTGTTCTTCTTCTTCTGTTCTTTTCTTTCCCACCTCTCTTGAAGGATAATCTTGAATTTAGTCCTCGCGATTATTTATTTATCTAGCTGATTAGCATTTACCACCGAGGTGGTTGGCCGGCGATTTAAAATTCAATCGCCCGCGTGTACATGTCAAAGCACCAGAAAATCTTAAAGCAAAGCCGGTTCAACTTATCTCCCAGTACTTGCATTCTGGTTCCGAGGCTTTTTGTCATTCGAATTGATCGCGCTCTAGTGAATTCACAATCTCCCTCAGGTCCGCTAATGCAGAACGAACATAATCAACAATGTTCTCTTCTCTAGTGATGAGTTCTTCGCAGCTGAACTATAGTTGTTGAGCTTATCAAGTAGAAACACCAAAAAATAACCAATATTTTATTGTTATTATGATTATTATTATTGACAAGTGATAGACATAATCGATGTAAAAAAAGTTGGTCATTAGAGGAGTTATCAACAACTAGAACAATAAAAAAGTCAAAGGAAATCGACAATGTATCAGTGAAATTATCAACAACAGACATCACAAGTTATCAATGAGAGCCATCACCATTTGATGAGATCGTTGACACAAGCATGTAATGGTCAAGGTGGTAGAGTCGATGCAACAATCAAGCAACCATCAAAGTAGCAGTGATGTAACCATCAAGGTAATGGAGTCGACAATCTCAAATGTAACTATTTTGTAGATTAGTGTTGCTGAATATTAGGAGTCACGAAGAGCGTGGTTAATGGCTTAGTAACCCTCTCTTAATTGTCAATAGTTAGTTATAAATGCATCAAGTGTACACATTGTAGGAACCCTCCAAATCAATTACACATCTTCATGTTCTCCTAAAAATGTATTTTTATCTATACTTTCATGTAGTTATCTTTCCTTAATGATCACGATTGTAACAATATGTGTATGTTCGAATTTCTCATCACTTATAGTCCTGTCAATAAAAGACCATTCACAAATTTGTCAATTTTATAAATATATTTCTTCAATTTTTGGGTGAAACATCTTTTTGACATGTTTGATGGGACTTATTTTGTTGATTTGAGAAGACTACGTGGCAAGTGCTAAAAATTAACAAGAGTCCGGCTATGTTGATGGCAAAAACAACCCATTACCACAAATTGGTGATAATAAGGCTTCTGCACATTCTCACCAAAAGTGGCAGAGGGTAACTAACAAGGAGATGTTGATCTTCCCGAGCACCTTAGTAGAAAACAGTTTTCCTAAACACCTTAGTAGAGAACAGTTTAGGAAGTTGCACCAAATCTAGTAAGATGTCAACCATGCAGAGATTGTTCGAGGAGTAGCAAAATTAGGCGGCCAATTATTCCATTAGCCCTATGTCAGACGTGATCAAGTCGATGGTCATCAATATTGTGAAAGATGTTCTGTCAAGACAAGGATTCTTGACCCAACCACTACAAGCAAGTCTAGTGCTAACAGGTACCTTCCTAGTTTTCGTGCTTTTAATAATCTTGACAATGTTGGTCAGACTAGTCAAGCCCATGTAAGGATTATGTGGAGGCTCGAATCTTCTAATAAGGCCGAAGTAGTAAAAATAATCAAAACAATGCTAGTCCAAATAACCAAATCGGCAATAACAATTTGGCAAACTAGACTGGCCAAATGCCAAATATAGAGAATTTAAGGCTAGCGGTTACTTTGGCACTACCTAATGTGAACATTCACGTTGGGTTTAATTTGCCGACTAATATTGAGATAGATAATCTGGTAAGATTAGCATAACCGCCTAGGGGAGGTAAGATGACCACTCGAATCCTCAATTTAACCCAACACAATTTGCAGAAGGTTCAACAACACTCGGCGTAGGATAGGGGTGTTATAAGACTTGTATATGGGAAACCTCATATTGAGTGAGCCGAAAATCAGTACTTTCTATCGGGTTTAAAATCCATAACTTTGCCATCTTCACAAGCAAAGACGAAAAATCAACCATGAGACACATTAATCGATTTATAGCCCACCACGGGGATGCGGGAACAAATGAATTCTTAAGATGTAAGTTGTTTCCTTTATCTTTGTCAAAATTTGTCTTTACCTAGCATACTGAGTTACCATTCAACGTAGGGTAAAGATGGAAAGACAATTCTATTCTCAAATTTATAGAACCATATCCGAAGCATCGGTTGTTAATTTGGGTAGACTTTACCAAATACAATAATGAATTCATCAATCAGTTTTTTGCTTGATTCAAGAACGCTATAAATATAGATGCCTTGTGCGCAAAAAAAGAAATATAGATGCCTCACTTTGCTCTTGCTCTTAAAAAGAAGAATTAACAAATTTGGCTTTTAACGAATTAAATTTCCAATTGAGAGAAGGATTCAAAGGCCAAGACTTAGCTGATTTATTGCATTTGGCAACAGAAGTGTCTACGTATGAGTAACTACTTAAAGAAAGAGACAATAGGGCTCTGTTTGGTAAAAATAATTTATGTTCCCTAGATCAACTATTTATGTTCTTTTGTTCCGGGGAACGAAAAAATAAATAGAAACGTATTTGGTAAAATTTTTGTTCCCTATGTGAACGGAAGTAGTGAGAGGGAGCGAGGGAACGTCCTCCTTGTCTACTTTTGAGAGCCTTTTATAAATTTATAAAGATCTTATTAAAGAGTGCTTTAAAGGACACTAAAATAATCATACCTACTAAAAAAAAGATTTTCATTTTCGTTATACTAATTGCGCAATAGATGTGAAATTTTTCCACCAAAAAATTTCAAATATTGAAATTAATTTACAAGCAAATATATCATATACTCTTTGTCAAATCTTTTGTGTCTGTGTTAATTCAATCCATCCGGTCAATTTAATACAGTAAGATGAACATCGAGGATCTGTCCGACGCTGATATGGCTAATTTTTAATAACTATTTTTTTTTTCATCTTCTTTTTCTTTTTCTTTTTCTTTTTTCTTTTCTTTTCTCCATAGTAACCGGCCATGGGCAAGGCCATGGCCGCCTTGACCCACGGCCGCGCCTCGAGATCTTTTCAAGTTGCAGGAAGAGACCCGCTTCCACATGGCAACGGTTTTGGGTCCACCGCACGAAGGCCTTCGCATTTTTGCCATGTCGCCATCTCCGCTTCGTATTTTGGTCGCAATCTTTGAGTCAGCCATTGCTCCGTATTTTGGTTGCCTACGAAGCATCGTAAGGGAAGAGCAGCGAAGGGAGGGGGAGCAAAGATGGCGGAGAACACGGAGGCAATGTTGAAGAAGGACAAGAAAGGCTCAGGCTTAGGTTAGAGGATTGTCTTGGATGCAAGATCGATCGGCTCAAGGAGACGGCGTGCCTTACAAGCTTTTCTTTTTTGGTGTGGACATTCACCGGGGACAAGTCGATGCACTTGTAGGGAGCCAGGATCACGAGGCACGGTTGCGGGTGACAGGCAAGGGCCGCGACCCTCCTAACTATCGTGAGAAAAAAAAAGGAAAAAAAATTAATAAAAATTAGGCAAATGAAAATATTATTAAAAATTATTTACGTCGACATTAGTTGACGTTCACATAGCGTCGACCAGCCAAAATTAGTTGAAATGACTGAATTGACACAAATATAAAAAATGTTCCTCTTATCTCCTTGTCGAATCGAACCTCAAGAATTTTAGAGACAAATCACCGTTGTTGGAAGCAATCACTCACCTGCCTTTATTATTTTAACAAAGCAAAGCAAAGTGTCTTTGAATAAGAATTCATGATCACCTGGACCCAAAATACAACGCTCACCTTAGTAAATGACTCTTCTATATATATATACACATCTCTCCCTCCATGACTTCTCGGCGTTAATAAACAAAAAGACAAAGGAAGGAAGTCGGCAGTAAGGAAATGGGATTATCATATCACTTTCTCTAGTCCCCACCCCAACACCAGCAGTCCCACTGCGACAACATTCCCCCGATAGCTGCATTTATTATTATACTTCAAATTAGCCCCCTTTTTTTTAATCTTTTCTATCGTTGTAAGTTGTAGAATTTGGCCAAACATAATATGATTAAAGATTCGAAGTCGTTTGTCCCTTTTACATTTTAGTGAGAAAATTACTTTTTCAGCTTTCCAGCTAAAAATTTATAGTATCATTCAAATTTCAAATATCATAAGAAACAATGTGTGAATCTAAGTATCAATATTTGTGCTTTTACAAGTTTTCAGGTGCTGTCCACTAAATGAAAGTTAAAATGTGTACGCCGGGAATCTGAAGGAAAAAAGAAAGCGAATGGCAAAAGTAGTTTCAAAAAGACAAATAGAATACGTACACACTAGCAATTAAAGTTTAAGGAAACTTGGCAGGCTGAGTTACATGATATAACTATACTAAATTACCAAACCTAGTGAAGCTTCTATTGTCAATTTGCTTTCTGTTCGAAGAGTAAATATCTAGTATTGCAAAACCAAGTAATGTGGGAGGAGCAGCCCACTA
Organism: Eucalyptus marginata; assembly: GCA_014182565.1. NCBI lineage: Eukaryota > Viridiplantae > Streptophyta > Magnoliopsida > Myrtales > Myrtaceae > Eucalyptus > Eucalyptus marginata. The sequence continues at coordinate 12,878,154 of CM024589.1, read as the reverse complement.
GTATCTGTCATCAATACGGGTAAAGCATCAAAGAGCTACTTAGACAACTGCAACCAAAAATCAAAACTCGATCAATCCAGATCGGATCTTCCAAGGTCAGCAAAAGCTTTTAACTTGCTCAGAAAGTGTTCTCTTGAAATCCTGCAATGGAGATTCGAACGCAATTCCAACAGAGAACAGGAAAATGGCAACAAGCATGTTAGGCAGACCAGCCACTAGCAGGCCTGACGAAGCCGAAAGAACTGCAGAAAATGCTCTCAGATTTGCTTTCAAAGGAGTGATGGAAGAACAAATGGACAAGATTTGCTTTCAAATGAGCGATGGAAGAACAAATGGACCTCTGGTTCATCTTCCAGCTTGCCTAAGACAAATTCCATCGAGGCGGCTCTGTTTACCTATCAAAGGTTTGCAACCTACTTAGAAGGACTGGCCAGTCAATGAAAGCAATCTTAGGCGCATTTGGTTTCAACCAAACGAGACAATGCTGACTGCTTTAAAGTCCTCTGCAGAAACACCAAATTCCATGCTGCACCTGAGGTGAACTCCCCATCTGTCTTCTGGGTTTGAATCAGGATATATGCAACCATGCCAACCACAAAGTGCAACCAGGTACAACCCGCATATCACACAAATTCTTGAAGTCAATATCACAAGTTCACAACAACCAGTTGTCTTTGGAGCGTCACTATTAGATTCGTCAGCTGTTATGTCCATCTCGATTTGTTTAAATGCAAACTCAATTTAGACTGGTCCATTTGCTAATGGAGGCCTATGTAAATTGCCTCAATAAAAGCTCGCAATCCAGGAATCCACCCACATTGAGTAATAACATTTGGATACGTGCATGGACTGGCACTCACACTAAGTAAGACCCAGGACAGACGTGGGGATTTGAAATCCTTCCCTAAATGAATGACATGATGAAAATGAAGTTTCTATGCCAAGCTCAAGGCAGGATCGCATGAAATTTCTATGCTCGAATTGTGAGGCTGGGCACGAAGAAATGCCCGACCGGCCATGCCCAAGCCCACTCATTACCTACAAGATTCATCACTTTTACTATTCAACCAAAGCAATATCACAACACCATCACATTCAATTTTGCTATCCGCACAATGATGTACAAAACATGCTCGCATCTCAAACATCAACCTTACATTAAAAATAATTCCAAAACCGTGTTTATCTATAAGACACAGCAAAGTATTCCAAACTTGGTGAAGATCATGCCTACCAAATCATGCAGATGATGAATTTCTTCCATAGAGCTGCTGATTCATTTGTTTTGATTTTGAATGAGTATATGCTTCCAGTAGATCAACTATCTGAACACATATCGAGCTGGACTTGTGGATATCCAAACTTCATGCCTTGTAGAAATGTCCATCTAGTGGTGTCGTTGCTAGTGCCACTGTACACTAAAACAAAAATCATAATCCTTAGCTTCCAAATCGATTATAAGAGATTATGAAGATGTGCCATTCAAGTATGAAGTTGATGCTCATGGATTCAATCTATCAAGACTGGCAACACTGAAGCACATATCAAGTACATATATAGAAGGAAGAAAGTGAAATGTAACTGAAGTGTGATACAGTTATGAGTAGTTTAAGAGAGATACGGGTATCCAACATTAACCTGACTAGTTCTATATGAGTTATGCCTTCAAATTTGCTTCCACAATACTAGGCAAAAAGTGAGATGTAACTAAAACATGTCGTTGTTTGTAAAAAATAGGTTGATATGAATTTGGGAATTATTCAGGCAAACAAACCTACACATTTAGTTGTAAACATTCAGGCACATTTCTTGTTCTGAACACAATCTGTTACTGACTCAAGGAAAATGACAGGTCTAGGAAGCTAGAGATACGAAGGAAGCAAGAACAACAACTACTAAAAGCTCAAGAAGTAGCAAAAGTCACCCCAAAGAAAACCTCTTTTTATTTTTCAGAACATGAAACGGGTGGAAAACAAAGCTACCGTCAAAATCACAAAAAGAGGCCCAAAAATAGTTAAAAAAGATAGAAAGGTAGAACACAAACTCAAAAAGATCAAGAACATTGGACCATACATTGAATAAGAGATTATTGAACTGTCAATAAAGTATCAAGTAACCACAACAATCAACAGAATAATGGCAAGTCCTATGAAAATGAGATCCACATTGAAAGAAGCTACAACAACACACCATTCTACCACAGAAAGATAAACAGGCAGTGTCATCTTCGTAGACAATTACCTCGTTGATTGTCCCTTTGAAGTCAATCATCCCCGTCAAGACAGCCCATGCTGCAAGAAGAATTCTTGGATTTTGGATGAAACTAATCCGCGAGGTGGGACTATTCTCCTCAAAGATGGCCTCATAGACACCATCCAATTTAAAAATGGGAAATCGTCACCTACATCATTGCAGTTCCATAGATTTATCTCCCTCAATGTATTGCAATTCTTCACCACCTTGGCTACCCCTTCGTTCGACAGATGCACACAGTCCATTAAGTTGAGATTCTTGAGATGGTAACATCTACTTATAAATGCCGCTAGTTGCTCCTCGTTGAGTTTCAAGCCTTCTGCTTGCAAGACCTCCAATCGTGGGAGTTCAAAGTCGATGCATATATTCCTTATGTTTTTTAAACCAGAAATCTTCAAATAACAGATTTCAGGGCAGCTCTTCAGCACACCTGAAATGCCATCCCCAGTTATCTTCAAACAATTGCTTACATCAAGATACTGCAAGTTGGGGCACATACGCCCAATCTTCTTGAGGCATTCGTCGGTCAGTTTACCATTAGAAGGTATGCAAAGAGACCTCACTTGAGAATTCACCACAATATCAGTTTCATTAGCATCATCCTCCCTTAGGTTCGTCTTCCCCATTTTGATTGCCTTCAGTAAGGGACATTGTGTCATGAGGCTATACAATGTTGTCATCGTGAGATGGGAGCAGTGACTGATGTTAATGTGGGTCAGACTGCGAAGATCTTCACATATCACGCTCATGTTGTCATCTGTGAGGAAACCTACTGCCTCCAAATCTAAGACCTCAATGTCCTGGCGACATAGCATGATCATAAGAATCCCGTTGAAGGAAAACCCCAGAGCGTGCGAAAGTATGAGTCTCTTGAGCGGAATGTTTGCCTCCGCAACAGATATCAGCAACCCATCCCAGATAGACGAGCCCGAGAAATCCAGACTAATAAAACCCCTGGCGTGACCAAAGGAATCCACCAACTCCTCACATAAAATCTCCTCCTCTTCCATATCTTTGAGGGCCAAGGAGACCAAGTGAGGAGTGTTCCTTATCAACGAAGCAATACCTTTCAAAGTAATTAAGTCACAATCCCCAAACTTAATTTCCTTCAGAGACGGGCAATTCACCGACAGAACAACAAGAGACTGATCAGAGAGAGACCGATTACCCGAAAGGTCGATTCGCGACAGCCTCTGCAGCTTCCGCGACAGGTCCGAGATACCGTCGTCCGTGACCCGAGCCCAGTCACTCTGCTCCGGATAGCTAATATCGAGCTCTTCGAGCTTGGGAAAGCACTCCGCGATCGAAACCAAGTCGGCATCCTCCAGCGACCCAATATAGGACAGCACCAAGACCCTCAAATCCCCGAACTTGGACCCCATCTCGCGCAACCCATCGAAGCGGAGGGACTCCTGGTAGGAGAGGTCGAGGCGTTCGAGGGGCAACGGGAACTGGGCGATCTGGAGGAGGACGGAGGACGGGTCGCCGCGGAACGAGCTGAGGTCGATGGACTTGAGGAACGTGAAGCGCCGGAGGAGGGAGCCGAGGTGGAGCGTGGTCAGTCGGTTGGTCATGGAGAGGCTGGTGCGGACGGTGTTGGAGATGTGTAGCAATCGCTTGCAGACGGAGGAGACGGACTCGAGGTCATCGGCGGAGACCAAGCGGCGGAGGACCTCCTCCCAGCACAGTGCGGGCAGGTCTTCCCACGGCGGTTGCTCCGCCGTCGTCAGCTGTTTTTTCTTCTGCTCCGCCATCGTAAGTTACGTGCTGCTTCGGCTTGGTGGCCCTCTCCTAGCTAGAATTTACCGTATCGTGGTTGTCTAGGCTATGCTTGGTCTTTGAAATTTGGACGTTTTGGCATCGAAGGTTGGACTTGGTGTAGGCTGAACGAGATGGACTTTCATCTTTAGAGTACAAATTTCAAGCTCATGAAACAACACCCGTTAATCTAATTATATGCATCAAAGAAGACATCCATCGAAATTTGAATTTAATGTGATGTCCATTAAACAATGGATAGTGTCACCAATTTCAGTTTGCACCAAACATATCTCACAACTTTAATCACCACACTCGAGTTCCTCAATTGTTGATCCGATAAAATATGATTTGAGCGCTACAAAATAGAATACATGTTGACAATCTAAAGGCATTCCAAATCATGTGGAAATCCTTTTGAAAAGATTGGATTTGATCACATGTTAACAGAGAACCGATGCCACTAATGAATCTTGGCCTCCAATTCCAAAACCCGGTCTTGTTTAGCAAAGTCCATTGGAAAATTAGCAAAAATAAATGTTCTTGTTCAAATTATTAAAGTGTTTTTGATGGTGATCTCACTAAAAATTTATGGGAGATTTTGCATTTCGAAAATGTCAAAGAAAACCCCAACGCATTTGTCAAAACTCATCAATTGTGTTTTGTTATGTTTCCTTCTCATGTGTTTGTGTTTTGTTATGTTTCCTTCTCATGTGTTTATATGCGTTATTTTTAATTTGACTAGTTTTCAGCTATGTAGCACGGACACTCTTTAGAAGCCTTTGTATCGTGTCCGACACGTATCCGACACGCTTCGACACGTCTCGACACGCGGTCGATGAGTGTCGAAAAATCCGACACATGGTCAACTTGACTCCGACACGCGAGTCCTGGAATTGACACGCGATTCCGATACGCACGGGATCAATTTTAAAAATTTCTAATACTTGAGGGATCAAAATATAAATATACACAAAAGAAGTAATAAAATTGCTATAAATATACACGCACGGGGTCAATTTTTTTTTTTTTTTTTTTTAGTTTTGTTTTTTTAAGAATTGTTTTAGTTTTTTTAAAAGTCTTTTACTATGAAAGAAGTAATAAAAAAATGCTATATATGATAAATAAATAAATTTAAAAATATCATTTCAGCATTTTTCTTTAAACAATGTTTTGTCCTCTAAGTTTTATGTATTATTGTAACAAATTAAAATAATGAATGATATTATTTAATATTTTTCGTGTAAATTAATTCTAGGCTATTATTAATATATGTATTAGTATATAAAAATATATTTAATATATAACGTATCGGAACATGTCGAAATTACCACATTTTTAAGAAATGACGTGTGTCGGCATGTCGTGTCGTGTCGTGCGTGTCGCATGTTCGTGTCGGTCTTCACATAGGTTTTCAGCAATTTTAACTAGTGCCCTTTGAGGCACTTGTTAACAGGTACATTTTTTTTTTTTGTTAAAGCTATGTATCAAATGCCGTCACTGTTATTATCGACACCAAGTAACTAGTGTTGAAACAAACAAGTCATTGAGTTAGTGAATAATAATGTGTTTTTCAGACAAATAAGGGAAGCAATTGCCGATAAGATAAGAGTGCATCCGTTCGACACTTGCAAGAAGATTTGTAGCTGGCTCGACACATGCAAAAAAATCGATATGAGCAAGACTTGACACGCATTAAAGTGTTTTGACAAAAACTTATATTTCATCCAATTAGGCAATGTTTTTTAAGTTATGCCACATATTATCATAACTTGGCAGGCACTGATTAATGAGACAAACGTGAAATTATGACATAAATAGAATATCTATCTCAGATTGCAATACAATGAGATTGGTTCAAAGAAATATCCCAAACGAAATACTTACCATTTACCAAAGGAGCCCATGGGCTTTCGAAGTGTTCCTCATGCTCCTCTCCCCATTTTGTTGACAAACTATGTCGCCCCCTGAAAACATGATGTAAAAGTCGGTGCCGATTGAGGGCACTTGATTGTTAATGGATTATTTTATCTTCAAATTGTCTTTCCTCCACTCACTAATTGGAATCCTCGATAATTTCAGGAATTCATTTATGACTTTAGGCTTCATTTATTTTGCAAAAATAAATAATTTAAAAAAATAATTATTTATATCACTTGAAATAATTAGTCAATAAAAACATTCTCATTAACAGTAATGATTTATATCTAAAAAATTTCATATTCGACAAAAATATTTCTTCTTCGTTTATTTTTGTAAACGATATCGTTTTTAAAAAATATTTTTCAAATCATTTATTTTTTGCGAAATAAATTGAGCTTAAAATCGTCTCACTCTTCTTTTAAGTTCGAAGTATTCGGACTCCTTTGCTTGATTTAGGCTTTATGGTCTCCGGCTTATATCGCATGGACCAATAAAGAAATTTTGACGGCATAAAAATTAATGGAAACAAAAATTTTGGGTTGAATGGGCCTGCAGAAAGTTGTTACGAGACTAGAAATACTTCTCAAGTTAGGGCTTAAAATGTGTCCCTTCAATCGCATAAAAGGCTTTTATGTATTTGTTTGGTTTGAGCCCAGAAATACTTCTATGTGTTCCTTATCAGTTGATTTCGTTAGTCACCACAGCTGAAACAAAATAAACTAGATAGATGCATTTTTTTGGGGAAGAATAATTAATTTGGAAAATATTTTTTCAAAAAATGATCGCTTATATCGTTTAGAAAAATAAATGAATAGAAAATATTTCCATTGCCCGTAAAAATGATAAATATATGTTATTATCAATGATGAAAATAATTTCCATTAGCTGATTTTTTTAAACGATATAAGTAATCATCTTTCAAAATCTATTTTTCAAATTACTCATTTTCCATGAAATAAATAGTAAAATCATAATCCCAAAATTATTCATAATCAAACCGACTCTTCTATCACCATTTAACAAAATGGGTTTGCACAGGGCTCATGTTCGGCCCATTTATTAAGAAAGAAGGTTAACAAAATACTTTCAAACCAGCTCTTTTATGACTCCTTCGAGCACACACGAGCACTCTATTCCCTCACGAAGGTGCGTCCATTTCCTTTCTGAAATATGTCCCTCTCTCTCTCTCTCTCTCTCTCTCTCTCTCTCTCTCTCTCTCTCTATATGTGAGGTCCTGCTTGCGAGAAGCTTTTGCTTCACCCTCTCACCGAGCTAGGACTGCTGAGCGTCCCTGATTTCGGGCTTTTCTTCATGCCTTCAGTGGCATCTTGTCTAGTCATTCTCTTTTGCTTACCAATGACTAGACAAGATGCGACCGAAGGATAAGTAAGGTATTAACGTTCTTCTTTTTCCGAGAGATTCAACACAGTAATTAGCAGCAGACCTAGTGGTTGCCCCCTTCTCATGTTGGGGAGGGGAACCTTCTCAATGTTTCTTTAATGGGATCAGTTACCATGGCTAAACGATTTAGCAATGCGTTCAGTCTACTTGCCATTTTGAAAACTCACAATCTATAAATCCACTCATGTTAGGTAATTAGGGGTGAACATAGTTTCAAGGTAACCAAGAAATTGAAAATTGGATTGATGAGAACTAGTCCGATTCTAGCATATGTAGGATAGGTTTTGGATTCCAAAAAATAGGAAATTTATTCTGACGAATAGGTTCCTAATTCCAACCTAAAACTTGGAATAAACTTTACGTTTTTCTTGTTCTATATCTTCCCCAATCCCGCAAAATCCATGACGTTCAACGATGAGTGTGTCATTTGAAATCACTAGTTTGAGCTTCCAATTTCAATGATACCCATGGCCAAAAATTTTACTTTATTAATTTTAAATATGAGTTGTGATCAGTGAATTGTGGCATAATATGGTCATTAGAAGTGATAATTTACAGTAGAGGTGGCAAAAACGGACCCATTTTGCGACCCATATTTTTCACTATGGGTCATATATGGGTTATGAAGGATGTAATGGGCTCATTCCAGCATGTGACCCATTTTAAGTTCAATTCTAATATGGGTCGAAAATGGGTCACACGCTGTGACCCATTTTCGTAAAGTGAGTCGCGATTTTTAGGGAACCGACTTCGACTCTTCACTTCAGCAACTTCGACTCTTCAGCGTCTTCTCCTCTTCGTGAGAATCGTGACTTCGGCATCGGTGACCCATTTCGACCCACCTCCGCCGCTCGCCTCCGCCACTCGCCGCCTCTGCCACTCGCCTCCGCCACTTGCCGCCTCCGCCACTCGCCGCCACGGCTAGCCTCCGAGTCGCCTCTGCCGCCCGCCTCTGGCTCTGAGGCTCGCCTCCGCCGCTCCCTCGAAGGTCGACGAGCTCCGTCACCCATCTCCTCGGCTCGCCTTCGAGTCGCCTCCGCCGCCCGCCTCTGAGGCTCACCTCCGCCGCTCCCTCGAAGGTCGACGAGCTTCGTCACCCACCTCCGCCGCTCGCCTCCGCGGCTCACCCACGAAATCGGAGGTGTCCAGGCCGACGCCCTACGATTTGGCCTCCAAGGCGTCAAGAGCAAGATCGTCGGATCTCACCCTCTCGAATCCGCCTACCTATCGGTAACCCCTTTTTTTTCCTCCCTTTCCGTTTTCGGTTCTGCTATTTTGGATCAGCATGTTGTTTTCTGCGAATTGCTTGGATAAAGAGGGAAACTTGGGGTTGGTCGGGTTCTTATGGGCATGGGAAGTGAAATTGGTGAACTGGGCTTGGTGCTCATTGTAGGTTAGGCGCAGGGGAGAATTTCTCCTCAATTGCTACGTTTATCTGTCTCTGATCATCATGGCTTCGACAGTGGGTTGGTGTCACTGGAGGGTAGCCGACAAAACACTATGCTTCTGAAGGGGAAAGACTTGTTAATAGTGTTTAGTAGGTTTGCGACGACAGATTGTTAGCACTCTTTCAGTCGCACGCTCTATATATGATTCTATCCCAATTCTTTTATCTATGGATGTCTTCAACTCAGTAAACGTGCTACTAGTGGTTACACCGACAAACAAAAGTAAAGATGTTAATGTCAGGTTGTATAGAGTAATTTGGGAAATGGGGGTGATGGGATCTGTAATTAGGGGCAAATTATTAAATATTTCTTCAACTTTAGTATGTTTCCCAGCTTGTTTGTGTGAATTTTATTTCTTTTGACTACTGCTGCGGGGCTAGACGACCAATTGAAAGATTGAAGTATTATTTTGTCTGTAATTTCTGAGCATTTAAGTAGCTTGAATCTTGATTTGTAATCCACTACCTACCTTTTTTTTTGTTAAAAAAAAAAAAAACTTCATTCTCAATTACTAAAGTTTAAACAAGGACATTCAGCATAAGAACACAAAAGATTCCAAATATGCGCAGAAATTAGAGGGGAGAGCTTTCCTATGATAAGCTTTAGCAATCCAATCGACCACTTGATTTTCTTCTCATGGCCAATGGGCCAATGTCATGTTTTTGAATTGGGCAGCTTCTTCTGTAGCCGTCAATGATAGCCGTCAATGCTCAGTTTATGCTTTGGTGTTTTGTAGATTGTGTGGACTGTGCAATTCCATGTGGACGTGTTCCCTGTAAATGGGCAAAGTAGTTCTTTTTGGGTCTTCTGCATGTTTTCTCTTTTGTACTCTACTCTTAAAGGAGAATGAAAGTTGGAGATGTTTTCTTTTAGGGTTAAATAGAAATATAACATGTCATTTTTTCTTTGAGTAAATAACTTGTTCTAATTCATGTTTTCTTTAACAAATTAGTTGACATGTCAAGATCTAACGAGGATCAAGAAGAATATTCAACAACAGAAGGGTCTAAGAGGCGTAGAGTTGTACCCTTATTTCATGAGGATATGGAAGATAACTCTACTTGCTCTAAACAATCGAAAAAATGCACTTCTACTGTATGGTCTGAATTCGAAAAATTCACAGATGAGGATGGCAAGAAAAAGGCCAAGTGTAAATGGTGCAAATCAGCTTACATGGCTAGCCATGGGACAAAAAATTTGTTGCGTCATTTACGTACTTGTCCCAATCGAGAGGTTAACGTTGATGATTCCATAGAACAGTTTGATCAAACTGTGTTTAGAAGCAAGCTAGCAAAAGCAATAGTCAAACACAATTACACATACTCTTTTGTAGAGCATGAAGCTACCAGAGAGTTGCTTAGTTATCTTAATCCCAATGTGAAGCACATATCGAGGAATACAGCAAAAAGTGATGTGGTGAAAGTTTATGAGAAGGAGAAGAGAAATTTGAAATCAAATATAATGTCACTTTCTAGCAGAATATGTTTAACTTCTGACTTGTGGACTTCTGTGACAACTGATCATTATATGACTGTCACTGTCCATTACATTGATGAGAATTGGGAATTGCATGCCAAGGTTTTGTGCTTCTCCTACGTGCCACCTCCATACAATGGCGCCATTTTATTGGAAAAATTGCTGACTTTGTTGAGAGAGTGGGGCATTGAGAGGAAAATTTTTAGTATCACATTGGATAATGCATCATACAATGACAATATGGTTGATATTTGGAAAAGTACACCTTCTATGAGATCCTCTTTGTTGTGTGATGGGAAGTTTTTTCATGTATGTTGTGGTGCACACATTCTGAATCTTATTGTCCAAGAAGGTCTAAAGATGATTGATGGATTATTGCAAAATATTAGAGAATCTGTCAAATATGTGAGAGCTACACAAGGGAGGAGAGCAAAATTTGTTGAGTGTATAACACGCCTTGCTTGAAGACGGGTAAAAAGGTACGTCAAGATGTGGCAACTAGATGGAATTCCACGTACTTAATGCTTTAAGGTGCTTTGGTCTTTGAACATGCATTTTCTCATTTGAAGCTCATTGATTCTAACTTTCTTACATGTCCATCACCTGAGGATTGGGTTAAAGCCAAGAAAATTGCATTCTTGTTGCAACCTTTTTACGATATTACTACTCTCTTCTCCGGAGTTAGATATCCCACGGCAAATTTATATTTCTATGGAGTATGGCAGATTCAGCTTCGTTTGATAAATGCAAGGAATAATGAGGATGCAGCTATTAGATTTATGGCTATGGCAATGCTAAAGAAGTTTGAAAAATATTGGAAGTGTTACAGTGTTGTCTTATCTTTTGCTGCTGTATTAGATCCTCGATATAAGCTACACCTATTAGAATTTTGCTATTCGAAGTTGGAGATGGATGATCATGTGGAATTTGTACGGAGCATTCGAGAAAAGCTTTATATGCTTTTTGATGAATATGTGACCTCTACATCGAGAGATGATCGCTTTGCATCTTCAATTAGTCGAGGTAACATTTCAGTTGAGGACATTGTCGAAAACATTGGGGACAATCTTGATGAGTATGATGCATTTGAGAGTGAACACTTTGGCTCACAATCTACTAAATCACAATTGGATTTGTATTTAGAGGAGCCCGGGGTCGATAGAAAAAATTCCCCGATCTCAATGTCCTTGATTATTGGAAAGCTAATTCACATCGATATCCCGAGTTATCTCTCATGGCACGTGACATATTGAGTATTCCTATCACTACTGTTGCCTCAGAGTCAGCCTTTAGCATTGGAGGACGCATCCTAAATAAATATCGTACTTCCCTTTCGCCTGAAAATGTGGAGGCTGAGCTATGCACTAGAGATTGGTTATTTGGAGTTCCGCCTGAGGAAGATCTTGAGGACGAGTCTCTCATTGTCGACTTCCAAGACTATTTGCATTAGGTACTTTCTTTTAAATTATCTCTTGTCTCCAGATTCAGACTAGCATGTTAAAATGGTTTTTGTCTTGTTCTTGCAATATTGTAGGTTCTTGCCCCTGTGCCCTTGGGTTGGCAACACCTACTGCTGTGATGGTGGCAACAGGGGTTGGTGCCAACGTGGGGTGTTGATAAAAGGCGGAGAGGCTTTGGAGAGCCCAGAAGGTTAAGTATGTAATATTTGATAAAACAGGCACCCTTACACAGGGGAAAGTCACCGTCACAATTGCAAAAGTTTTCAATGAGATGGACCGCGGACAGTTCCTCAATTTGGTGGCTTCTGCAGAGGTAACTATGTATTCTTTGTCCATTTATTCAAGTCCCCGCTCCCCATTTCTCCTAGAGAGAGAGAACAGAAAAGAGAAAGAGAGTAATGCACACATATAGGGCAGTATGTTTGTTCAAATGGAGATTGCAGATGCAGACATTTAGAAAACTGAAATGGCCAAGATAGAGGAGGACCATATACATCAGTTCTTATGATGTCATCAAGATATGGAGAATCTGAACTGATTGTCTGAGGATCAAATCTTGAACATGTACATTTGGAGTTTATTTTAGGACGGATTCTACTAATTAGCAGCCTTTCTAAAACATTTGAAAAATTACTATCACCTATAGAATATTACCAATCATGGATGCATAAATTATGGTTTGGGCATAAATTACGCATGCATTTTATATCAAGCATATCACTGCCTTCAAACATGATACCTAACTGCTTCACTAAGATAAAGCTTATTTAGATTCTTGTTTAGCCATGTGGTAAAGCTGACTTCAAACAGAGACTTTCGAGTGCCCAAGCTCAAACTGCAAAACTCCGCTTGCATTGCCTTCTCTGAAGATGTGGGCTGTAGTTTAAAAGATTCGTTTTATGCTGATATTCTTGACTTCTTTTTCAACATTGCATTGTAATTGTTTTTGTTACTTATCTCAACTAGGCTAGCAGTGAACATCCTCTGGGGAAAGCAATTGTGGAGCATGCACGCCATTTCCACTTCTTCGATGATCCTTCTGAAACTGATGATGCTACAAACTCCAAGGAGTCAATGAATTCTGGATGGCTCCAGGATGTCACTGAGTTTTCTGCTCTTCCAGGAAGGGGAATTCAGTGCTTTATTGAAGGGAAGCGAGTGCTGGTGTGTTTCCTGAAATGAAGATCTAAAAGTTTTGCTGCTTTACTCAATAATATGCCTCTGACCCAAAAAAAAGAAAAAAAGAAAACTCAATAGTATGCCTTTCGATAGCATGTTAATATGCTTGTTGGACATGCAACTTTGACAGGTTGGTAATCGGAAGCTGTTGGCTGAAAGTGGAATTGCCATTCCAACTCATGTGGACAATTTTGTTGTAGAGCTTGAAGAAAGTGCCAAAACAGGCATTCTTGTTGCATATGGTGATGCCTTGATTGGTGTTTTAGGGGTTGCAGATCCGCTGAAAAGGGAAGCGGCTGTAGTTGTAGAAGGCCTCAAGAAGATGGGTGTTAGTCCTGTAATGGTGACAATTTGCTGTGTAACTATTATTTATTTACAGGCATATGCTGTCAATTTGCTGTGTAACTGTTACAATGACACTTGTTTTGCTTAGCCTTCTCCCTTGTCCCAAAAATATGTTTTTGTGTAGCTGCAACATGGCATTATGCAATGCCATCTCAATATTAAAGTCTTGTTTGATGAATTCCTTACTGGAATAGGTATCTTAATCAAGATGATGAACTCATTTGTGAGTAAATAATTTGACCTCAATAGTATGCTCACTTTAAATAAAAGAAGTATGTGCATAGTTTAATTCTTCATAAATATTTCAATTTATAGGTTTTTTTAACAAATTTTATTTTATTTACTATTTTTTAATTTAATTTGAGGTTTTTATCCAATTAGCATATAACTTAAAGTGAGTGCGGGTTTTTTTTTTAGAATATTGGTAGGTTTTAGCAATATGGGTCGGGTCGGGTATAAGTCGGATATAGGTCGGGTCGGGTATGGGTCATTATATTTACATTACAAAAATATGGGTCAAAACGGGTTAAATGGGTCGACTATGGGTCGACCCATTTTCGACCCGACCCACCCATTTGCCACCTCTAATTTACAGCAATAATTCAATTAAGAGCACATGGTAAACTCTAGAACTTGTGACAAGGTAAGTTCCAAATTTCTTAGTATGTAAGGTAAGTTTTAAGTTTTAAAAATTAAAAAACATGTTCCGATGGAATCGGAATAGAATCAAGAACCACTCGTCTCTATGGATAATAACATTTGGATGTGTGCGTGGACCGGCACTCACACCAAGTAAGTTCCAGGACAGACGTGGGCATTTTAATCCTTCACTAAATGAATGAAAGGATGATCATGAGGTTTCTACGCCGAGCTCAAGGCAGGATCGCGAGAAATTACTATATCAGAAGAAGAAGTGTGAGGCTGGGCTCGGAGAAATGCCCTAACTGGCCATGCCCAAGCCCACTCATCACCTTCAAGAAATATGAACTTGGGCTCAAATGGTCAAGTTCGCATTTGGTCGGGCTTTGACAGGCCTAAAGTTGTGCCCAACAACAAAGGATGAGCAAATGTCAATGTTTCATTCGAGGCAGCGGCAGCTTCAATAGCTGTTTTTGACAGGATGCATGGAAATATTTTCATCGCAGCCAACAGAAGTGGGTCGCAAGATTGAAAACTTCATCGGCCAAACTCAACGATTCACTCGAAGCACGATGATGACCAGAGCAGGGATTACTTACCTTCTCACCCAAAATCCACAGAATCAGGGAGCTCATCGTCGCTTCTTAAATGAAAAACGAAAAACATCGAAAGTTGATAAAGAATGCAAACAGATGTTACGATCAAATCAATTAAGCCAAGCATGTCCAAGGTATAGAGAGAGAGATGTCTCCTATGGATTTAGAAACGTGGGATTATCTTTGAATACTAGGTGACGTAACTGTGCTACGCATAGGCTCACCTTAAAAACGTAATTGCAAACTATTCATGCATACATATATATAATCAAATTGTTCACGTTATTAAATCATCGCTTTTACTATTCAACCAAAGCAATATCCACAACAGTATCACATTAAAATTTGCCCTCTGCACAATGACGCACAAAAGGTGCTCACATTTGAAGCATCAAAGTTACATCCCAAAATAATTGCGAAACCATGTTTATATATAAGAAAGACATAGCAAAGCATTCCAAACTTGGTGAAGAAATTACCTACCAAATCAGGCCGACAATGAATTTCTTCTGTAGAGTTGCCGATTCCGTTCGTTTTGATTTTGAATGAGTATATGCTTCCATTAGGTCAACTATCTAAACACATATCGAGCTGGACTTGTGGATATCTAAACTTCATGCCCTGTAGAAATGCCTATCTAGTGGTATCATTGCTGGTGCCACTGTACACTAAAACAAATCATAATCCTCAGCTTCCAAATCCATTATAAGAGTTTAAGATGATTTGCCATCCAAGTATGAAGTTGAAGGTTTTTGGATTCAATCTATCAAAACCGCCAACACCGAAGCACATATCAAGTACATGTATAGAAGGAAGAAAGTGAGGCAAACAAACCTGCACTTTTAGCTTTAAACATTCAGGCTCATTTCTTGTTCTGAACACAATCTGTTATTAATCCAAGAAAAATGACAGGTCTAGGAACCTACAGGTACCAGGGAAACAAGAACAGCAACTACTAAAAGCTCAAAGTAGCAAAAGTTATTTTTTCATTTTCAAAAAGGGAAACAGGTTGAAAACCAAGCCACAGTCAAAATCACAAAGCGGCCCAAAAAAAGTTAAAAACCATAGAAGGGTAGTAAACAAACTCGAAAATATCAAGAGTATTGTTGTATTTTCTTCAGTTTGGAAGGAAAAGAAGAACGAAAGGAAAGAAAAATATATATGTGAATTATAAAAAACAGATAGCATACTTGGCGAAACATCAAATAATGTAATAGTAGATTTCTAAACAATTATATCTTCAAGAGTGTTCTCTCATCACCTAATTTAAGTTATTATAATTAAACATAGCTGATGACCATTTCAGCCTCAAACTTTGATTTAAAAAATAAAATAAAATCCTACGACCAAAACAGTGCTAATATATGATATACCCAATAATCAACAAATAACATAGATGGACAAAATCATAATTCACCACAATCAAGAAGATTGATAAGTAATCAATGCAAGTCTTACCTTTTAAATTTTGCATTTAAAGCTCTTTAAGAAATGGTCGACACGGCTGGAGAAACTAAAGTAGAGAGAGTACAGTAAATAAGAGATTATTGAACCGTTGATAAAGTATCAAGTAACATAACAATCTACAGAGGCGAGTCCTATAAAAATGAGGTCCACATTGAAAGAAGCTATGACGACACACCTTTCTACCACAGAAAGATGCACGGGCATTGTCATCTTTGTAGACAATTACCTAATCGACAGTCCCTTTAAAGTCAATCATTACTGACAAGACAATCCAAGCTGCAAGAAGTCTTGAATTTTGGATGAAACTAATCCGCAAGGTGGGACTATTCTCCTCGACGATGGCCTCACAGACACCATCCAATCTAGAAATGGGACATCGTCGCGTACATTATGGCAGTTCCTTAGATTTATCTCCCTCAATGTACTGCAATTCTTCACCAGCTTTTCTACCCCTTCGGTCGACAGATGCACGCGGTGCACTAAGTCGAGATACTTGAGATGGCAACATCTACTTATAAATGCCGCTAGTTGCTCATCCCTGAGTTTCAAGTCTTCTGCTTGCAAGACCTCTAACTGTGGGAGTTCAAAGTCGATGCATAGATTCCTTATGTTTTTTTAAACCACGGATTTTCAAATACCTGATTTCAGGGCAGCTCTTCAGCACACCCGAAATGCTGTCCCCAGTTATCTTCAAACAATCGCCCACATCAAGATACCGCAAGTTGGGGCACATACGCCCGATCTTCTGGAGGCATTCGTCGGTCAAATTCACATTAGTAGGTATGCTAAGAGACCTCACTTGAGAATTCACCATGACATCAGTTTCACTGGCATCATCCTTCCTTAGGTTCGTCTTCCCCATTTCGATTGCCTTCAGGAAGGGACATTGTTTCATGAAGTTATACAATGTCGTCATCGCGAGATTGGAGCAGTGACTGACATCAACGAAGGTCAGACTGTGAAAATCTTTACAAATCACGCTCATGTTGCGATCCGTGAGGAAACGTAGTGCCTGCAAATCTAAGTCCTCGACGCCCCATTGCTTTAGCACGATCTTCCAAATCCCGTCGATCGAAAACCCCAAGGCGCGCGAAAGAACGAGCCTCTTCAGCGCAATCTTTGCCTCCGTGACAGACATCAGCAACCCATCCCAGATAAACGAGCCCGAGAAATCCAGACTACTCAAACCCCCCGCATGACGAAAAGAATCCACCAACTCCTCACAGAAAATCGGCCCCCTCTTTCATATCATTCAGGGCCAAGGAGACCAAGTGAGGCCTGTTCACTATCAACGAAGCAATACCTCTCCCAGTAATTAACCCACATCCCCTAAACTTAACTTCCCTCAGAGACGGGCAATTCAACGACAGAGCTACAAGAGACTTATCAGAGAGAAACCGATTGCCCGCAACGTCGATTCGCGACAGCCTCTGCGGCGTCCGCGAAAGGGCTGAGATACCGTCATCCGTGACCCGAGCGAACGATTCCGCCTCGGATAGCTAATGTCCACCTCTTCCAGCGCGGGGAAGCACTCCGCGATCGAAACCGAAGCGACATCCCCCGCAACCCAACATTGGACAGCACCAAGACCCTCAAAGCCCCAAACTTGGACCCCATCTCGCGCAACCCACGAAGCGGAGGGACTCCTGGCTCGAGAGGTCGAGGCGGTCGAGGGGCAACGGGAACTGGGCGATCTGGAGGAGGACGGGGGACGGATTGCCCAGGAACGAGCTGAGGTCGATGGACTCGAGGGACGTGAAGCGCCGGAGGAGGGAGCCGAGGCGCGGGGTCAGTCGGTTGGTGATGGAGAGGGAGGTGCGGACGGTGTTGGAGATGTGTAGGAATTGCTTGCAGACGGAGGAGACGGATTTGAGGTCTGCGGCGGAGACCAAGCGGCGGAGGACGGCCTCCCAGCACAATAGGGGCAGGTCTTCCCACGGCGGTTGCTCCGCCACCGTCGGTTGTTTTCTCTTTTGCTCCGCCATGGTCCGTTACGCGCTGCTTCGGCTTGGTGTCCCCTTTCCTAGCTAGGGTTTATCAATTAACCCATTTCGATGTTTGGCAACGTAGGTTGGACTTGGAACGGGCCAAACAAGACCTATCTTTAGAGAACAAATTTTAAACTTACCAAATTGTATGCATCAAAAAATATAAACATCAAATTTTAGATTTCATATGAGTTCCGTTAAACAACCGATGGTGTCATGAAATTTAATTTGTACTGACTGTGTCCCACGACCGTAATCACCACACCCAAGTTCTTCGACCCCCCATTCGATAAAATATGGTTTAAGCAATGCATAATGGAATAGTGTTGACAATTTAAGGGACCTCGAATTGTGGGGAAATCCTTTGGAGCGGCGAACCTAGTTTAATCGAGTTAGTGATAGTGCTAATTATGTGCTATGCACCTTTCCTAGTTAAATACTAGATCGACCCATGGGTGGATCAATTATATGTGAAAACAATTTAGTAATCGTTTGATGTGAAAACAATTTAGCCAATGTCAGCTGATATCACGAAATACAATCAAATATGTTGCATTGACGGAGAAGAGCTTACAATCAATTCAAGCTCATGATGTATTTACAAGTTCGACCGCTTACACAATCAGTTCAGTGACATACTCTGGTCACAACCACAAAAGGCTAACACGATGTACCCACACAAACACCGGCTTCGATGGTGGCAGGCAACCAACCATTCACACCCAAACAGACACCACCACTAGACAATGTGATCACAGATAAAAAACATCCTAAGCTCCAAACCGCCACTTACAAATTCCTTGCCGACCTAGGTTAACCCATGCTCGTCAATTGAGGTAACACCAGCACTGGGAAAACGGAGGCAGTGTACCATAAAGCCATTAAAATAATCAGGCCCCCGAGTTAAAGCAAAAAGCCCATGTTCGATGTGCCGGGAGTGATCATACATAATGGGATCACCAACCCATCTAGAGAAGCCACAGTTACAGCACTGAAGCACAAAAATGCACATTGTTTACTTGTAGCCGGAGATCGAAAATAGGTTCAGGCCCTAAATCTCCAAAAATGGGCATGTGGTCGTCAGGAGGCGCTTTTAACCGCCAGGATGAAGGGATCATTCGGAGCAACATAGTCCAATCTGGCATCGTTTCGTGCAAGTACCACTCTAATGCTCTTTTGGGAAAATAATTTGGGGAATTTTTTTTAAAGATTTCTTAAAGCAAAAATCATAGGATATTCTTTATTCTTAAAAAGAAAAAAAAAAAAAAAAAAGACAAGACAATGTGCTCGGTGAAATGACCAAGACAAATGGTACTGACCATGAAGAGATAATTAGAGAAGGGGGCCAATTTCAGCAAGTTATTAGCCAACCCTTGCGTCCATGACTGGATGCCACTTATCAGACCACCAAGCTATTGATCTCCCATCACCAGCAATATACTCAACGAATTTACTAATTCAATCGAACACTTCAAAACAACATCACATTCAAATTTTGCTCTTTGCGCAATGACGCACAAAAGATTGCACGCATATGAAGAATCGAGCTTATTTTACATTCAAAATAAAGATGAGACGATGCATAACCACACTTGAAGAATACCATCAAGGGTACTCACTACCACAAATCTCACACATATGTCCTCCTGCACCTTCTCCTGGACATATTTATTCGGAACAATGACAAGACACACAAAAGAAATAAAAAAACACAGCATTCCAAACTTGCTAAAGACCACGTCCAGCAATGCACACAGACAACGAATTTCTTCCGTAGAGTTGCTGATTCCATCCGATTTGAATGATTATATGCTCCATTAGATCACCTCTCTGACACATATTGAGCTGGACTTGTGGATGTGCAATATTCATGCCCATCTAAGGTTGCAGTTACTGGTGCCATGGAACGCTGCAACAAAAATCACAATCCTCAACTTCCAAATCCATTATGAGAGTTTATGATAAGACACCTTCTAAGTTTGACGTCAAAGCTCTTGGATTCAATTTATCAAAACCACCAACACCAAAGCATAAATTGTGGCATCTTACAGAAACCTTCTCTGTTGCGAGCAACCTTTCTTATACTAAGTACATGTACAGAGAAGGGAAAAGTAACTGAAAAGGTCATTTTGCGATGCAGTTATGGGGTAGTTTGAGGGAGATACACTCGTCTAAACATTAACCCGACTAGCTCTATGTGAAAATTTAGAGTGTGCTTTTTAAATTTGCTTCCACTAGCATTGGGCAAGAAGTGAAAAGTAACTCAGTGGTCATCTTTGTTGGTTAAATATAGGCTTGTATTGAGATTAGTTTTGTAAATATTCAGGCAAACTGAGCTTAGATTGTATAGGCGCTTTCTTAATTGCGTTGAACACCATCTGCAAATAACCCAAGAAAAATTACAGGTATAGGAA
Source organism: Eucalyptus marginata (assembly GCA_014182565.1). Lineage (NCBI taxonomy): Eukaryota > Viridiplantae > Streptophyta > Magnoliopsida > Myrtales > Myrtaceae > Eucalyptus > Eucalyptus marginata. The sequence goes on along the minus strand of CM024589.1, from coordinate 12,857,807 downwards.
GCTATAGGTAGTACTAAGGAAACAAGAACAATAACAACTAAAAGCAGCAGAAGTCACCCCAAAGAAAACTTCCTTTCTTTTGAAGAGAAAGAACTCAAAAGCAAAGCCACAGTTGAAATCACAAAATCCGCCCAAACAAAAGTGAACAACGTTGATGTGGGTTTCATCTGTTTACTTCTAGGTGATTCCAACCTCAGAGCGGGCTGGGATTCTCCCATCAATCAAATTTAAAGAACAACTGCTGAATAATAGGTCATTCGACAAAAGGAATAGGGATACCTTTCTATGCAGTAAGCCTACCTGACCAACACCTAAAGATTTTGACTTATTTTCAGTTGGAATATGGCTTACCTCGATCCTTCGATGAACTAGAGGCGCCGCGCTGAAGGGCGCCGCACACGGTCTGTTAGGGGCTTTAGGACATCCTCTATGGCTCCTTCTTTCCAGTCTTTATGCTCAACCTTCATGCGCCTGCAAACTTCTTCATTCCCATGAACCTCTGTCACGAATTCCTTGGGCATGTCATAATGTTCGAGGCATGTCAACTCTGGGGGAAGTGTGATGACTTGTGGCACTGTTTTCCATGACTTGCATCGACCTAGAAATAACCTTTCAAGATTCGGCAGTGCTCCTCCTCGAACATTTATGGATGTAAGATTGTCAAATATATCCACACCTAAAAAGCGAAATTTTTAAAACTTACCTTCCCCAAATGTGATCACAGATACCTCATTAAACGCTTTTTGCAGTTCCAGATGCTCCAAATTCCGTAACTTTAATATTGGAATTGATTTTCATTCAACTGACTCATCTTGAGGATCAATTTAACCAAATTAGGAGGAGAGAGTATCCAATTTGGCAAAGTTACCGAAGATCCTGTCAGGTGAATCCGCTGAAGGTGGTCGTTTCTTTCCTCTCAAATCCCTTTGAAAGATCCAATTTCTCTCCATTGGCAACAATTAAATGTAGTGCTTCTAGATTCTCCAACTTTGCAATGAAACAGCAAAGATCCTTTACATCTTTACTTTTCAGCTTTGAGATACTTAACTTTGTAAATATACCATTGTCCTGAGTTCTTCTAGCAACTGTTCTCTTTTCCATCGCTTTCTCCCCAATTTACTCTGCTCGACGTTTAGCTCTATCATGCATAGTTTTCGCAATGATCTCAAGAGTCCTAATGCTGATGGGACCTTCACACCAAGCTTTGGGTTACTACACCTCCGAGACTTACGTCGACCCGTATACTAACATATGGCGAAGTTTTGTTAGCTTCAAAATATTATTTGGTAGTTCACGCACGAGGGTATCTTTGAGATCTAAGGTCTCCAGGATGTGCAAGATCTTTTATGCACGAGGGTACCAACATTTCTTTTATCCTCGTGCATAAAAGATCTTGCACATCCGGAGACCTTGGATCTCAAAGATACCCTCGTGCATGAATTAGCAAATAATATTTTGAAGCTAACAAAACTTCATTATATGTTAGTATACGTGTCCTACGTAAGTCTAGAGGCGTAGTAACCCAAAGCTTGGTGTGAAGGTCCCATCAAGATTAGGGACTCTTGAGATCATTGCGAAAACTATGCATGATAGAGCTAAACCCAATGAGCGTAGTAAATTAAGGAGAAAGCGATGGAAAAGAGAACAGTTGCTAGAAGAACTCGGGACAATGGTATATTCACAAAGGCTAGGTATCTCAAAGCTAAAAAGTAAAGATGTAAAGGATCTTTGCTATTCAATTGCGAAGTTGGAGAATCTAGAAGCACTACATTTAATTGTTGCCGATGGAGAGAAATTGGATCTTTCAAAGGGATCCGAGAGGAAAGAAGACGACCGCTCTTCAGCGGGTTTACCCGACAGATCTTTGGTAACTTTGCCAAATTGGATACTCTCTCCTCCTAATTTGGTCAAATTGGTCCTCAAGATGAGTCGCTGAATGAAGATCAATTCCAATATTTGGGAAAGCTACGGAATTTGGAGCCTCTGGAACTGCAAAAAGCGTTTAATCTTAGGTACTTGAGATGTCTTGACTGGAGAATCTTTTTAAGAAAAGAATTCAAAGAAACACAATTTTCTTCTTACTCGGTCAAATGTCTTTGAATATGTAGCACATTAAGCCTCTCAACCTTCTTCAACAGTTCTCTTCGAAGAAATGTAAGGAGCGAAGTCGTTTGACCGATGTGTTCTTATCTATTTCACGTATAGGTTTGTGAAAGGACAGGTACTATACATTCTCAGGCAATCCTTCTTTTGGGCGGGTAACAATTATCGCGATCTCTGCATCTTTTGAATGAGAAATAATGAGTTGATGCTAAAGGTTGTGAACGCGGCAGGTTTTGACCCTCTCGTAACTTGTTTCCTTTCCCCAAATCACATGATGTTTTAATAGCTTTTGCAGAGTTGTCCCTGGATTTTCCCAGCCTGGATCATGCTTAGTAAACTTGTCATGCCCCGACCCTCGGTCACGTGACCATCCTTAAGCTTTGGTCGATTTAGAAATGCGATATCCCGGACTACATATCGCCGACCCTTTTCTTTTTTTAATGCACAAGCGGAAGCGTATAAAAATCCCCTGACAATAAAAGCAAATGGAATATACAAGTAGGACTAGAAATATGAACCGAAAAACCGACACCCTTTATGAACATACACAAGCCGATAAAAACAAGGTCTACAAACAATTAGGGAGTTCGGGTCCACATCCTTCTCTTCATCATTCTCCACACTCCCACTTGGAATCTTGAGATCGCCCGAACTTCCGAGATCTTCAAAATCCAAGTCTACTGAATCTAGGGACCCGAAATGGTTATTCACAACCAATGAGACTACGTCTCGAAATTCTACCCCTAAGAGCCGATTAGTAAACCAATACACCCTAGGGTTGCCTATGCACAACATGAGTCAAAGAGCTTACCTTGGCCTCAGTTCCCATCTGCATATTAGCACAGATCAAATATACACCCAAACAATCACAGCACTGATCGAACATCGATCAAATCGACCTAGTCGATTTCACACCAACAAGACTACTCACGGTCATTCCATTCAATCAATCAGACTCAAACAATGATCGATCACATCAAATCACACCCAGTTCGAATCATAAATCAATCGACTTAGTCGATTACATGTCAGTCGAAATCATCACACGATCATTCTGACTATTCATTCTCAACTCTCAATCATGGCCTTACAGGTAAGTCTATATGTAGTGGCATCACGGCCCCACTCGGCAATGTTATATGTAGTGGCATCACGGCCCCACTCGGCAATGTTTTATGTAGTGGCATCACGGCCCCACTCGCACCATTCCACACACTTTACAACCCAACAAAACATAAGAATGCTGAATAAACACACTTGGCCATTATCCAATCAATAACTCAATCTCAATCAATTCCAAGCAATTTAGGGTAACTCCCTAAAATATCACAATTTATTTAATTCCATGCAACGTAGAGCTCAATTAAATAAATGGACCACACCACGACAATCAGCACGAAATTCCGGTCACCGGCCATCCCGGTTGAATTTCCGGAAAAATAAATAATTAAATAATTAATTTCGAAAATTAAATAAGTAAATACAATAAATTCAATTCATCACAATATAAAGCTCAATTAAATAAACTGACCGCACCACGATCATCAACATAATATTCCGGCCATTAACCTGGTTAATTTTCGGAAAATAATTAATTCCGAAAATTAATATTTAAATGCCAAAAATTCCACTTAGGCCTGAATTGCTAAATTAACACCCGATAAGGGCCGGGAAAAATCCCAAGAAGCATCCAATAAATACTATAGACAATTCTTTAGTTAATTACACAAGTCATTTAACTAATATGCCATGAAATCAACTAATAAACACTAATCCACTCTAATCCAACAACCTAATTACACTTAACTAATACTAATCAACCTTTAAGTGTAATTAGCAAACTAAGAAGGCATTAGAGTATAAAACTCACCCAAAACGACGGCAACGATGCGAGGATCGACTTTCCCCAAAGAGGGCCGAGCATCCGGGCTCGGGAAGGCGGCCAAAACGGGTCACAAAGTCGCTGCCATACCCATTTTTCTGCTCTCTGTGCGCTGCTGGTTGGGCTCGAATTCAAGGCCGAGATGGTGAGGCAAGGCCGGCGGAGGGCGAGGGGGCTCCGGTGGGTCGAGGTGGCGGCGCACGGTGGCCGGAGGTGGCCGAACCATGGCCTGTGCTGGCCAAAACGGAGCTAGACAGCAGCTCTGGAACAGCGAGCTGGGCGAGAGAGCGACCAAGGTGCGCGGAGGGCAACCGGCGAGCGGCGGAGCACGCGGGCGACGTGCGGGCGGGGCGAAGCAGCGATGGCAGCTCCGATTTTCTTCTCTCGGCGCTGCCGTTCCACTTCTGTTTCTGCTTCTCTTCATTCGAACGAACCGAGAGGGAGAGGAGGGAGAGTGTCGAGCGGATGAGTACCAAGAGAGAGAGAAAAGAAGAGATAAAAGAGAGAAGGTAAGTTTGAAAAGTCAAAAGGTGAAAAGTGGGGAAGTAAAGTGGAAGGCAGCTGTGTATTCGGTGGAAGGGGGGAAAAGAGAGGGGAGAGAGAGAGAGAGAAGAAAAAGAAAGAAAGAAAGAAAGAGAGAAAACTTGTGGGACAAATAGGGGAAAAGGTATTTGGCCAAATAGGGAAAGGGAAATGGGAATAAATTAAAAGAAAGAATTTTCTCAAATAGAAAATTCTTGATCCAATTTCTTTTGAATAAGCTCATTTACTCCCAAAGGAAATTCCAACTAGAGTTCTTGATTCCCCTCTTGCATTTCTGCATCTAAAATCCCTCTTGAATTTTCTCTCAAATAACTCTCATAAAATCAATTGATGTCTCGCTTATCAAATTGATTATTTTTCTCATCCAAGAATTCCCTCATGCTTCTCAATTTCACAAGCCCCGCTTCAACCGAACGAGAACGGCCCTAAACCGACTTTTTCCCAAAAAGTCTCGCTTGTCAGAAAAATCTTCTGAGACTGAGTCAACGTTCCTAAAATTTATTGTGACATGACAGACGTTTCAATTTCTGAAATCAGACTTAGATTGGCGATTAATTTCACTCAGACGCGTTTTGAGCGTGACCTAGGCTACCGGGTAGTTTTCAGAACTTTTTAGGACAAATGACCCGTGGTCGATTTTCTTCGAGCCACGATGAACCCACTCGACCCATTGGCGACTCTCTGTTGTCATGAAAATCTCAAGGATTCAAATACGGACACAGGGTACCAAAACAATAAGAAAATCGCCTAGTGCCGGTCCGACGAGAATTTTTCAATTTAGTGGTGTCACCCACGATTGGCCAAACATCTCTGTCGAACCAGCCTATCTCTGATTTCAAATCGATTTTATACTGTGCCGCAATGATCTTTAAAGATGAGCACGGTCGAAAAGTCGATTCCTGGTCGAATTCTTAAGTCTATTTGCCTTAGAGTCCTTAATAGCTTACCCAATTAGTCTAGTTATCTCGTGAGTGGCCAACTCAGAGAAAAACACTGTAGCCACGTCGATGAAATGCCCAATTTATCTAATCGAAATTAGAACCCAAAAATCGGGATGTCACAAAACTCCATGCGCAGAGTAATTGTTTTTTCATTTGGCCAACTTTGTGCCCTTTGGATAGTAGTTCTTCCTCAAGCCTGTCAGTCAATTTTTTCCATCAAACAGCATCAGAGTCACCTGCAACATCATCATCTTTATAATCTTCCAAATGCCTACACGTCGCTAGAATTGTGAGTGGCAATCCTTAACATATGCTCAAAATCAGGTTCACGGATATCCTAGTGGGAAATATTTCGATGAAATAGAAAACGAAATCATTCTCAGAAAGGAAAACATTCTCGAAGTCGTGGATAAGATGGTTTGAACTCTGTAGCCCAGACATGGAGCAAGATAGGCTCTTGTCACGAGTTGTGACGAGCACGCTCGGACGAGTTTCATTTAATTTATTCCGGAGGAAAATGAACACATCCTCTTTGCCTGCATCATCCAATACGAGAACCCAGCTAAAGCTTTCGGGCGGCCTTCGTTGGTAAGCGTCTTCGAGTTTAACCGAGCCTTCTTGTTTGTTCACCCCTCCATGGTCAAATTCCAAATCGTTGCATTTGCTTTCATGAGCGCTTCACCTATGTTGTCGGCAAACTCACAGGATCTTAAATCATCGATCCATACACAGTATTCGAAGTGACGACTTACCCTTTGGTCACGAAGCACGGCGCCCACTAGACTAGTCTTGCCTACTCCTTGCGCCCCGTGGATGAAAATCACTTTCAACAGAAGGCTCTCTTTGATACCCACTAATGCATTTGTCTTCTCACTTAAGGCATTGACCGATGACCCAACGCCGGCTGAGCGGGAATGGGCTTGGTTGCTGGGTAATCTAAAATGAGCCTCTATGGGACCAGTTCTCCCAAGATTATCTTCGAATGTCTGCAGCATTTTTTTGATATATCTTGATTTCTCTGCAAAAGTTCCGTCTCCGTATCTGCAGCGAAAGTAGAAATTAAGACCTCTCCACCTCCCCTCGGAATTATGTCGCTTCATGTCCTCGATAGCGTCTTGAGAGTCATAGAGAAATTTCCACATCCTCCTGATGCCCCTTTTGAGCTTTTCATCGATGACCTCCTTTGAGTAGGCTTTCGCGAGAAGATCCTTGATTTGCTTGATCAAGTCATTGAGGTCGTCAAGTTCATCTTCAGTAGATTTAGCGAGTTTCAATTCTTTTTGCTATTCTTCCCATACAGCAGGAATCAGCGGCCCTAGACCACCCAACACTGAGGTGGGATCCATTTTCCACTCCTCTGGTTGGAACAGAGAGAGAGAGAGGGAGAGGATGAAGTCACCGATGGAAATGGGAGAGGATGAAGTCACCGATGGAAATAGCTAGGCTATTTCTCTGAGTAAGTATTGATGCGGACGAATCTTTCACGATGGTGATTTTGGGAGAGAGATGAAATCCCTGGATGGGGATTCTAGATGGGGATTTTGGGGAGAGACTTTTTATTAATTGGAGGTGGCTTGATAGTGAAGGAGGAACCCTCCTTCCTTGGGCTCCTTCGGCCCCCCTCCGGGCCCTCCCTTCCTCTTTATTTATGCTCTCTCCTCTCGTCTCGCGCTATCGCTTGCAATAGGAAGGGTACCGGCACTGCACAACCAGCGAAGCGAGAGAGAGAGAGAGAGAGAGAGAGAGAGAGAGAGAGAGAGGGGCTTTCAAAGGGCAAAAGCGAAGCTTGGGTCAAATCTGCTTGTGTGAATTTTTTTACACCTTGGTGAATATGGCCATGTAATTTAATGTAAGATAAAGTGTTATGTGGAAACCATCCAAGATTAGAAGAGAAATTATTTATTTTTTAAATCCTATTCTAGACTTTGATTTTCTTAATTGTTCTTATTATCCTTGTCTTTTAAATGCCATGTTAGAAGTCCCTTCCCGAACAATAGTCATTATAGAGAAACCATTTATTATATGTAGATCAATTGATATTTTTTTATTATGTTGAATTAATTCCATAAAAAAAATCATCTGTGACATTCTCAAAATAGGATAGGTCACATCATTCAAATTGTTTGTTTTAGCTTTTGATATTATTATTTTCGTTTGTCACAAGGTACCAAATGACACACTTACTTTCATACTGCTATTGAAAAATAATTTGTAAGATCATGGATGGTACTTGTTGATAATAATTCAACTAAATAAGATACTTTAAGCTTAACCTGATATTTCAACCCAAAAAAAAAAAAAAAAAAAGAGCTTAACCCGATAAGAATGATCTAGATGGGAGACATAAATGATTTTTATCACCTTCGAACATGGGTGAGAAATTTTATGTGTTCGTCGGTGTCGCGACCTACCCTCGAGGGGAGGGAATAGATTTAGGGGTATTGTCTAAAGAACGGGTCTAAGGCCCATGATTAAGCGCGGGCTCCCCCAAGCTTATACCTGCGTGATTTAGGGACATTTTTTAGGAACTTTGCACAAAGGAGTCGCCACTAGCCTATTGGAGTCGGCTAGAAACCAAGTGAAGCACGAGAGTATGCCACACTTCCTACACAAACTGTAGAATGCAAATGGGACTGATTACACTAATTGACCAATTAGTGCCATTTCAAGATTTAATTTTGTTCATTTTAGAAAAAAAGATTTTTGTCAAGCAGTTTGGATTGATTTTATACCTATCCACTAACATACGAGATGATCAATGTAGGAGTACGCAACCATTAAAATAACAATTAACAACCAAGAAAAATGTTTAAATAAATTGCATATGAGAGCAAATATTTAACATTAAGGAAAAGATAAATGCCAATCTTAATTGGATTAAAGGGATCAAAAACAGCAAAAAGTATGCAAACAAGGGTAATTATCTTTGAGAACAATTGAAACCCTATGATAGAATCCTAAAGGTTTACTCAATTTTTTTTAGCATAATTTTAGAGTTAAGAAACTTCCAATTTTTTAGAAAACAGCTCATAAAGTCTTTTTGTAAAAGTTTTTCAAAAGAAAATTTGAATTTCCCGACATTTTTTCCATTTTCAATTTTTTTATCATTTTTTATTTTTCTAATTTTTTTATCATTTTTTTTATTTTTTAAAAAACTCGAATTTTCAATATTTTCTAAAAAAACTCAATTTTTTAATGTTTTCTTAAAGTTGTTGAACATTTCGGAAAAGTTTTTGAATTTATATATTTATATATTTTTGAATTTTTGAATTTTAAATTTTTTAATAATTATTTTTTTTTTGTTTTGTCCTATTCACTGCACTCTCCCACCCCTTTTCAGCGACTCCTATTCCCGAAGCCACTTTCTCTCTTTTTTTTTCTATTTTTTCCCTTTTCTTTTCCTTTTTTTTTTTTTTTGCCTTTTGGTCTTCTTCTTCTTCGTGCGTCCTCTGCACGCCGGACGCTCCTTCTACGCCTTCCCCAAACTTCACCCAGACAGCAACACCAGCATAGCAACCAGCGACCCTTCCACCGCCGAACCGCCACTGTCTATCGGTTGTCCACTCAGACCGGCGACGACCACCGTCGGCCACAAACGCCGGCGGCCAAACCATTTTCGAGCACAAAAACCCCCTCGGCTCAAGAATACACGATTGCTCCACGAAAATCGTATGAAATCGCAATGGGAACATAAAAGGCGGGCACTGTCCGACGTATATAAGAGCAAGCACGAACCAACCGAGATTCAACCCGGGTTGCTTCTCAGTTCTCTCTGGGACATTTTGTCAAACACATGAGGTACGCTACTATAACGAGGGGTTTTTGGCTCAAGGAAGCTCAAACCATAACGGGATCTTCGACACACGACAAACAAGACATCGGAAACAAAAAGTAAGGCGATGCAGGCCGGAGCTCGCGTGAACTGAACGGCCACGAGCTCCGGCCTGGTGTACCCGAGAAAGAGAGCACACACAAAGGCCCAGGGGACTTACCTGGTTCGGGTGGGGCGCGGTGGCGGACGGCGGCTCTCGGGCGGACGACTGACGATGGCGAAGCTTTCCTTCGAGCTCTCTCTTTTCCTTCGGGTCGTCCCTCTCCTCTCTCGCTCTCCCTCCCTCTCGGTTTCTTTCTGGTTCCTCTCAGCTCCTCCTCAGCTCTCTCGGTTTCTCACAGTTCCAGAAGAAGGGCGTCGGGGAGCCGGATTCCGTGCACGGTCGAGCCTCTCTTTGGCTCTCCACCCTCTCTCGAGTATTTCTCTCGCTCCAGCTCTCACTCTCGAGCACCTCTCTCGCTCAAGCTCTCTCCGTCTCTTCGGTCCCCCCGCTTCTGTTCTGTTCTCCCTGTTTTCTCTGCCTTTTCGACCGTTCCGCTCGCGCGCGTGCCCTCGGCTGACCAACCAGCGGACTCTGCCAGCCGGCTCTGACCTGAAGATTGCGCCGCTCGCCCGCCCCCTTGCGGATCGTGCTGTCCCCTGCAGCCGCTCCTCCCTGCTCTAGCGTCTGCTTTCTGCCTTTGTCTTCGCAGGTTCCCCGTGCAGAAAACGGCTGAGGGAGAAGACAACTGTGCGGGCCGGGCCGGAGGGAAGAAGAGGGCTGGGCCGCGCGAGGGGAAAAGAAAAAAGAAAAAGGAAAAGAGAGGGCTGGGCCTAGGCCCACGCGGCTTCGCTTTTTTTTTTTTAAGGAAAATTAATAATTAAAATTTTTGATTTTGATTTTTGATTTTATATATATACTTTTGAAAGATAAAAATTATGTGTCAACAGTTGGTATATAAATTATAATTGTGTTCAAGCGGATTTATGGGCATTGTGGCCCGACCTCAGATAGGCACAAAAGCTAGGTTTTATCGGAGATTATTATTGATTTACTTGGACTCTAAAGCCATTTTGGATCTTCTTTTCAATAAAAATTTGGATGAATGTGATTCTTTGCTACTTCTTGGGATAATCTTGATTCGTTCATGGAGATTGGAAGATCAAATTACATTATCAAATCTATAGAATTGAAAACTTTTAGACTAAGTTGTATTTATAAATAAAGGTTTTGGACTAAAAACATTCGACTAATTGCATCGATCGAAAGATTTAAGATTTCATTGCGTTCCTTATATAAGACTTAATAGATGTGTGCGATTTTTCTCCAAAACTCCTTAAGCATGAAAACTAGCTAAGAGCCTCCTTGTTTTGCTTTGGCTTGTCATTAAAAATAGAGTTGTTCATTTGTAAAACACGGTATTCTCATCAAAACATACGATTAATCAATCGTTAATGTAGTAATATTTTTAACAATAAGAAGTTAAAATAATACTAGGAAGATGATGATGAACTTTATCAAGTCATATCAGTCTTTTTAAGTAATAGTGAGCGATTCGTTATTAAAAGATAGTATTGTCCTGCAAAAATTAATTGTGTAATCTAGTTTGGAAATGTGAACCATCATGTCCAAAAATTTTAAATAGCGTCCACTAACATATGCATGCAAAATAAGTAAGTTTTAACATCAAATTTTGCATAGGTAAAACAATCTAAAATCTATAGAAGTTCAAAAAAAAAAAAAAAAAAAACTTGGTTTAAAATAAATTGCTTCCATGCTTTAATTTTTAATAAAAAACAACAATGTGTTTTTGTTTGTTGGTGGCAGGAGTCTCTACTAAACCAACCACCCGCAAAATTTCGATGTGTCAAGAGGGTTTGAGATGATGCTAAAAAATTTATTTATCAGGAAAATATCTTCTTTAAATTGAAAAGTAAGGAGAATGACTATTTTTTTTTTAAAATAACGGAAATTATTTTCTACACTCTCCCGTGGCGCACCATCCTTTACTACATAGCGTATCTTCTTTGTAAACATCATTCACGCATTGCCACCGCCGTGCCACCGCTATTGCTAGCCACCATATGTCATTGAACCACCGCCGCCACCACGTCATCACCATCTCCTTCGTCATCCACAGTCACCTTCAATAAAAATGAAATAAAAAAATTCCAGCCACCATAGAATTTTCCTTTTTTTTAGCAGCCCTCTCATTGCCATCATCATCTTCTACCGTCAACCATCCAAGACCCAGCCACCATCGACCATCGCTTGGAACCGCCATCAAGAATCCTTAGCCACCACCAACTACAATGCCACGGGTAATGAACCTTCACCTCGACCTGAACTAATCCTTTGACCGCCTCAAACATCGCTAGAAACAACCAACGAAGCAATTCCATGGCCATCATCTTTGGGTTGTGATCGATTTGAGGCGTTAGGCATCATGTGCACATCATATAAGAACGAAGGAGAAAAAGGGAAGGACAAAATAGAGGAAATGGGAATTTGTAAGTTGGACGCCAAAAGTTGAGAAAATTTCCGAGCCCAGATATCAGCGTAAGTGCGAGGCTCAATTCACGCCGCCTTTGTATCAAACATTCTGCTTTTGATCCAATTACTGACACCAACAAATTCATTACAATCTTAAACTTCTTATCTAGTGTTTTGAGAAAAATCAAATTCCTGCATTTAGTTCAACGCAGTCAAGGAAAATAAGAATGTCGATTAGATTCCACATGACATATAAATTTTCTCATAAAGTGTGCAATTAGATCGCCTAATAATAAGGAAAAGCACACTAGAGATTCCAAATCTATTGTGCAGCAGTCAGGTTAGTACCGCAATTTTTCAATTGCTTATTTAAGCTCCGAACTTTCAAATTTTGCTCATTGGAGTGACTCTGACTACTTGGATCGTTTGAATTGGAAACATGACATTATTTTAATGATAAAATCGTTGTTGCGTTTTTAAATAATGCCACTTCAGCTATGCTTGGACTTACTGTTACGTTAGCCATAATAAGAGAGTTGCTCACGACATCGGTTTACACATTTCAGCACACAGCTAGCGAGCCAGCTTGAGAGGAAAATATTGACCACTTTTAGAACCCGAACTCAAGTTTGGACTTAAAAGAAATCATCACGAGACAACCGAAATCAACAAACAACACCCAGCTCAAACCCAGCATGCGTATGGGCTTAAGGAAACCAAGTCTCGGCCTTGCTTCGATCAAAACAGCGCTGAATAACAGGGATTCACGAAAACAACCGTCGAATTGCGGAGTTCCCTACCCGACTCGGAGACGGCGGCAAGCGGGCCAGCTCATGACAAATCGGGCTATGGTCTGCCGCCTTGGTATCTTTGAGCCGGGATCCTTAGGCAAGGTAGGTTCGAACCAAGTAAAGAAACTCGCCAGTGACGTGGAGATTTGGGAGCGAAAGATCGCGTGCTCGCGGGCGTCGGCTAGAGGTAGTTGGAGGGGGTTCGGGCGTGGTCGATCCGCTGGAGAACTCCTCCCGCTCTCCCTCAAGCTCTCACCAACTCCCTCTCCGATTTTTTTTTTCTCCAGCTCGCTCCCCCTTGAACATCTCTCCCGCTCGAATCTCTCTCGGTCTCCCTCTCCAGCCCCCAAAACGAAACCACTCTCACACTTTTAAGCACCGGCGCGCATGGCCTCCTGCCGGCCTCCCCCCCGACCGAACGTCTCATGCGACGTTCGCCATGTCCTCTCTCTGACCTCTGTCCCTCCTCTTTTCTGCAGAACGCATGAAGGACAAAGAAGGAGAGGAAAAGAAGGCTGGGCTCATCTTGGGCAAAAAAAAAAAAGTGGGCCGGCCCAGGCGAAGAGAAAGAAAAGGGAAAGAAAGTGGTCGAGTTGACCTGCTCCCAGCCCGGTCTCGTTTTTCCCATTTTCCTTTTTTTTTTTTTTTTTTTTTGTAACTAATTTCTTTAAATAATATTTTTAAATTCTTTTCCTTTTGATAACAAATTTTTTGGAATTTTAAAAAAAAAATCATTCAATATGCAGTGCAAAAATGAAAACACAATACCTTTTAATGAAATTTTTTTAGTTTTCCTTCTCTTTTTTTAGTGATTAATTCCTAATTTTATATGCGATTAAGTTCTAAATAAAATGGTAAAATTTAGGTATCAACATGTCTAAGTTTCAAGATCTCAACAGGCAATTCAGTGACATTTGTGTGTTTAAGGTCTAAAGTCTCTAATTTTTGAAGTTTCCGATAGAACTTGGAACTGTACTTACCTTACTTACCTCACTGTATCTGAAACTTGGATACCTCAGATAACACCAATCAGCAACTTGAGCAGGGAACCTTTTTAAAGGGGTCGCTAGCATATCCAAAACGTTGAGCCGTTTCATATCACTAGCAAGAACTTTATTCATAAATGGTCTCTCCATCCCAAACATATATAAAGAACGAAGTTGAGACAAGGACCAGTTCTGTTGTGGAGCTTGCAGGGTTTTCTGTAATGACAGGCAACGGACTCTGTCTGGCCATTCACGATTTTCTTCTTTGGCTATTTGTGCAAAGCCCTAATTGGTCAACTTTGAAGTGACAATGCCCCTCAGAAAATCATGGATGCGGCAAATACTTGACAGTTCCATCCCTTCATCTAGCAGCCACCTCTATGAGGCTTCTGCTCCACAGCTCCATAAAGTAGCCCTTAGCAACTTCTTTGACGGTCTTTCCTTCTTTCTTTTCAACAAATCCTTCCGCAACCCATAACCGAATCAGTCTCTTACGCTTAAGGGGGCGACCCTCAGGAAATAAACTTAAGTGCAAGAGGCAGGATTTCGGGTAATACGGCGGATCATTAAAGCTAGGCGAAAGAACTCTGTTCAAGTTTTTGAGTTTGTCGTTGCAGTCAATCTCTGTTCCCAGACTGCGACGAACCAATTCCCATTCATCTATTCTGTGCTTGTTTTTCGTAGCCAAAACACCACTGCTGGCCACTATAGCAAGCGGCAGTCCTTCACACTTTCTGAAAATAAACTCACAGGTCTCCTCCAGATGGGAAGGGCATGAACTCCCCTGAAATGTCTTTGCGCAGAAAAGCTTCCATGACTGTTCTACTGGCAGAGGCTCCATCTTATAGACCTTCCCCTCGAATTCTCGGCAGGAGGTGCATGCTAGATCATAATTCCTTGTTGTGATGATTATTCGGCTGTCGCACATGTTGTTAGGCAGTGCATGTTTGACAGCATCCCATTCGTCTATCCTCCATGTGTCATCTAGAACAAGCAGATACCTTACTCCCTGTAGCAAGTCCTTGATTAACATCTTCAGAGTGTAGATATTCATAGTGTCCGCACCTCGAGGAATTGGTCGTCCGATCACTCTCATAATTTGCTGACGCATGTTCTGGAGGAGCTCTCCAATATTTGGCGAGCCAGAGAAAGTGATCCAAGCACAAACCATGAAATGTTTCTTGACCTCTGGATGTCATAAACTTCATTTACCAGAGTGGTTTTGCCCAAGCCTCCCATCCCAAAGACTGAGATAACCTGCGGCCTAGAAGTGCCCTCAACCAAGCGTAAAACCAGTTGCTTCTTCGGTTCTTCAATACCCACAAGCTAATTTTTGTCTTAGAAAAAGGCATTACTATGGTAAGTAAGGGATTACTATTGTACTGGCTAAATACAGAGCAATGATTATTATTGTAAGGTTTAAACGATATATTTGACAAGCTTGTACTTGCCATCAGTTATTTTTTCTCTTAAATAGATTAAGTAACCCATCCCTTACTTACCATATTAATTGGTTTCTTAAAAGCACAAGACAAGACAACGATCATTATTGGTAGGTTTTAACAATGTATTTAACAAGATTCTACTTGCCAACAACTATGTTTTCTATTAAATGAATTAAGCAACCCATCCATTACTTAGCATATCATGTGAATTTTGACATAATTTAGCCTTTTAAGTCAATAATAATTACGGATATCAAACAAGTTTAATCTCATTAAGTGTTGAATTTTCAATGTTCACCATTCAATAGAATTATGCAATAGGCCTTAAATGCGCTGAAAATTTTAATTTTGAGCACTTACGGTTGTCACACATTTAATAGTTAGTTAGGACTTTGTTATATGAAAAAAAAAAAAAAAAAAAAAAGTCCCCTTAGACACTTGTTAAGCAATCAAATAAGTAAAATTACAGTTTTTAGTGCGCTCATTGTTTTCGT
This sequence comes from Eucalyptus marginata, assembly GCA_014182565.1. Classification (NCBI taxonomy): domain Eukaryota; kingdom Viridiplantae; phylum Streptophyta; class Magnoliopsida; order Myrtales; family Myrtaceae; genus Eucalyptus; species Eucalyptus marginata. The sequence goes on along the minus strand of CM024589.1, from coordinate 12,842,317 downwards.
GATACACATAATCGTGTTTTCAAAATCAACTATTTCCTCATTAAGTATATTGTCTTGGGGTAAACATGATCAATGGACAAGCCAACTTCCGAGCAAGAATAATTTGAGACTTGGCACTTTCGAAACAGCGGAAATAATTTAAGACGCTACATGGGCAAGCATCAACTATTGGAGAGTTAGGTTCTCTACTATCAAGAGCAGGCACATGATGGTGCCTCCAACTCGGAAGAAGTCGGGAAATTTTTCTAACAAAATGTGTAAGTGAACTTCCAGCAAGAACTCTGGTCTGCTTCAGTTCAAATTATCAGGGGAACATCCTGTAGATAGTTTACCAATCTTTGGATACCGATAATGGGCCTTGCGAGATCATGACAGGGGTTGAACCTCCTCATTGTGATTGTGATGATCTGCTCAGATAAAATTTTAATGACATCGAAGAAGTGGACATTGTAAAATGAGTAAAAGGTAATCAGCTCCTGTTACAAGATTTAGGTTTTAGCGATCACACAACAGAGGGTGAGCGAGAGCAATCACAACAAGACTGCATCTTTACTTCTAAATGGCTTTCTAAAACATCACATACGAGCTTTATTTATAGAGCATTGAGAGACAATTAAAACCCTGATGGCCTCTAACAATTGACTCCAAACATAACTAGCATAGCTTCGACAGCTCCTGAATGTCATTGACAGACAGACTCGCATTCACATCTACCTTACAATACATTTACATTTACAAGTCATAAGTCACAAACATTTGGCATATTTACAGTTATTCACTTATGTAGAACATTCACTTCCACATGCTGAGAACTCATTGCTTCCCATACTTGTGCCTTGGGTGGTTGCACCATCTCTGCACTGATCTATCGATTAACTGGATATCCCATCCCTCATCTCTCCGGTAGCCACAATGTATTTCTGGAACATGTGCAACTTTATGATAGTCATCATCTTGTCCACCTTGCACAAGCTTCTTGACGAGCTCATCTGGCACATCGAAAATCTCCAGCACTTTCAGCTTTGTCAGGTATTCAACACCTGATGGAAGATTCTCTAGTAAGTGGCAACGCTGAATGACAAGCTTCTCAAGAAAAGGCATCGCTCCCTTCTCCACTTCTATGCACCTGAGTTTGTCAAAAAGGTCAAGAACCAGAAAATTTAGCTTCTTAAAGCCTTTTGTTTTAAAGCACAGTGAGCTTCCTTCATAAACCTGACGCAACTCGAGATGCACAAGATTGGGCAGATTTTCGAGAGACCCAAGAGGGTCATCCTTTAGGCGACTGTACCTCAGGCACAATTTCATCAGGCTACTGAGAGAGGGTAGCCAGTGTGGTAAAGCCCCCAAGCGTCCTTGTAAGTACATTCTCTCAAGGAATGGAGGTGGACTAGAGAGGTGTTGCAGATCAATAATCTCATCTTCATCAACGGAAGCTATGGATATTGCTTGAAGCCTGGTTAGTTTGGAGATCGACAAGCACAAATCCCTTCCATCTTCCTTTTTAAGTTTCAGAATGGCCAACCTATCCAGTTGTGTCAACATTCCAAGCTCTCTCATAACACTGCAGCTATTCGCATCATCTGCCTCTATATAGCAGAGCTTTTGAAGGGATTGCAAAGCCCCTATTCCTCTAAAGGCCTTAAAGCCAAATTTGAACCATGAATAGGTTGTACTCTCATAGCGATAAACAAGGAGATGACGAAGTTGTCGAAGTTTCAAGATCTCAACAGGCAATTCGGTGACATTTGTGTGTTTAAGGTCTAGAGTCTCTAAGTTTTGAAGCTTCACGATAGAACTTGGAACTGTACTTACCTCAGTGCCCCTAAAACTTAGATATCTCAGATAACACCAATCAGCAACTTGAGCAGGGAACCTTTTTAAAGGGGCCGCTAGTATATCCAAAACATTGAGCAGTTTCATATCACTAGCAAGAACTTTATTCATAAATGGCCTCTCCATCCCAAACATATATAAAGAACGAAGTTGAGACATGGACCAGTTCTGGTGCAGAGCTCGCAGGGTCTTCTGTAATGACAGGCGACGGACTTTGTCTGGCTGTTCAAATTTTTCTTCTTTGGCTATTTCTGCAAACCCCTGATTGGTCGACTTGGAAGTGACAATGTCCCGCAGAAATTCATGGATGCAGCAATAATCGACAGTTTTGTCACTTCGTCTAGCAGCCACCTCAATCAGGCTTCTGTTCATCAGCTCCATGAAGTAGTCCTTAGCAACTTCTTCGAGGGTCTTTCCCTCTTTCTTTTCAACAAATCCTTCAGCGACCCATAGCCGAATCAGTCTCTTACGCTTAATGGGGTGACCCTCAGGAAATAAACTTAAGTGCAAGAAGCAGGATTTCAGGTAGTATGGCAGATCATCAAAGCTAAGTGAAAGAACTCTCTTCAAGTTTTTGAGTCTGTCGTTGCAGTCAATCTCTGTATCAAGACTGTGACGAACCAATTCCCATTCATCCATTCTGTGCTTGTCTTTTGTAGCCAAAACACCACCGATAGCCACTATAGCAAGCGGCAGCCCTTCACACTTTTTTAAAATAAACTCGCAGGTCTCCTCCAGATGGGAAGGGCATGAACTCCCCTGAAATGTCTTCGTGCAGAAAAGCTTCCATGACTGTCCTACTGGCAGAGGCTCCATCTTATAGACCTTCCCCTCGAATTCTCGGCAGGAGGTGTGTGCTAGATCATAATTCCTGGTTGTGATGATTATTCGGCTGCCGCACATGTTGTTAGGCAGTGCATGTTTGACAGCATCCCATTCGTCTATCCTCCATGTGTCGTCTAGAACAACCAGATACCTCACTCCTCGCAGCAAGTCCTTGATTAACATCGTCAGCCAGTAGATATTCATGGTGTCTGCACCACAAGGAATCGGTTGTTTGATCACTCTCGCGATTTGCTGACGTATGTCCTGGAGGAGCTCTCCTATATTTGGAGAGCCAGAGAAATTGATCCAAGCACATACCCTGAAATGTTTCTTGACCTCTGGATCTTGATAAACTTCATTTACCAGCGTGGTTTTGCCCAATCCTCCCATCCCAACGACTGAGATAACTTGCGGCCCAGAAGTGCCCTCAACCAACCACGCAACCAGCTGCTGCTTCTGTTCTTCAATGCCCACAAGCTCATTTTTGTCTAAAAAAAAGGCATGACCTCGGTGTTCATGCCATGTGTTGTCAGAGTAATTGGAGCCTGGGCCATGTTCAGCTTTACTAAACTTGTGGCGTAGCCTCTGGTGTCCATCACATAAGCTTTGATTCTGGAGTTGATGTTCTGTATCTGCGAAATGGTCCGATATCGAGCTTTCATGTTCTTCACACAGCAAGATATCCTACAGAAGAGACCAGCAAACCCAACCCCATGATCATGCGCCGAGAGAAGTTTGAACTCGTCGAGAGCATCTTCAGTGACATATACAATCTCTCTCAGCTGCTTTACCCATTCTCTGACTTCCTCATCGCTCTCTTCCAGGGAATCTGCGACCCTCAGCGATGCACTTATGCCCTCCAACTGTCCTCTCGCTGAGCGAACTTCGTCCTCAGCATCTCTGAAGAATTGCACTTCATTGTCCAGAAAATTTGTGAGCTTCCCAATAAGGAAGTTCACGGCAGCTTCTGCCATGCTCTAATTGTGCGTGTGCAGAAGTTGTGGATTATAACGCTGGCAGGATCCTTTACATTGTGGCTAGAAAATTTGGGAATTGTGAAACGTATGATGTCCATGCTGAATTTTAAATTTTGTATCTCTTTCCTGAGCAAATTATATTTTATAGTCCTTTTCCCAACTACTGATATTATTATTTACTCCTACCAACTATTCAATATATTTAATCTGTAGAAGTAGTTCTTAGTGCGAGAGTTTATGAATGTTTCGATCTTTCAATGAAGTAACATAGAATATATTAGGTAACTAGATTTGCACTTCCGTTAAACAGAAAATCACTGATTAGGCAACCCACTGCGAGTTTTGTATAAAATGACATATCCACGCTACTAGAATATATCACTTTTGCATTTTCATGAACGAACAATTAAATTGGCCAGCTGTGAGTTACAAATAATTTTTGCTAGTCTAGTTTGTTGAATCTATTTTGCGGGCTATCCCGCTTGATGTAGGCATTCCGATGATGCACCATAGGTTTTCTCAAGCTCGCATTTCTACGTAAAAAGTTTGGGATGAAGTTAGGTTTGAGCTGATTGAACCGCTTAAGATCGGGTCAAATGTTACAAATTGCTGGTCAAGACTTTCACAACTCTCACCTTCTCTAGACCTCAAGTTGAATGATCCTCTCCCTGATCCCGAAGAAAACCCAATTAGCGCCTAAGTAGCATCGATACTAGTATGAGACACACGATATGATACGACATGACACGCTAACACGTCATTTTTTTTTAAATAAAAAAATCTAAACGTTGTGACACGTTTTAATTAAATGCTGGAGTAGATCCTAAAGAGATCCCACTTCCTCATGAATTTATCTTGAATCGGGATCTTTTGGCTCAACTTTATCCCAGTTTTGCCGAGGGAGCAACCCCATTTTTTACCTTGCATTGGTCAAAATATGCGGAATTTCTTACTTTTCGTGGCGGATTAGATCTAGTAACTGGGGGTCTATGGCTGACTGATATTGCTCATCATCATTTAGCTATTGCAATTCTTTTCTTGATAGCAGGTCACATGTATAGGACCAACTGGGGCATTGGTCATGGCATAAAAGATATTTTAGAGGCTCATAAAGGTCCATTTACAGGCCAGGGCCATAAAGGCTTATACGAGATCCTAACAACGTCATGGCATGCTCAATTATCTCTTAACCTAGCTATGTTAGGCTCAAATTTACAAATAAATAATTAATAAAAAAAGAGCCTAGAATGAATTTACAATAAAAAAATTAATCTATCATTTGTTAATATCATGCATTATTTCAATTTGACAAATTCACCATCACAACAATCCACAAAACTTGGAGAAAAAGTGCAAGCAATCGACATTCCACTATTAAATTTAACATTTAATAATAAGTCGAAAATAATCTACATTTCACCATGGAAAACAACAAAAGTCTTTCCCCTTTATTATTTTCATTATTATTATTTTTATATATTTACATTTTAACCTTTCATCTATTGAAATTTTTTTGTACGTGTTAGAATTGGGAATCGAAATTCCAGACTCGTGTGTCGGAGCATATCAAGAGAGTTGATCACGCGTCGGATTTTCCGACACCTGTTGACTGCGTGTTGGAGCGTGTCGGACACATGTTAGAGTATCTGACACGACATGACATGAATACTTCAAAAGAGTGTTGGTACTTCCTAGATCAGCACAATCTGTGGACCGAACAACCTCCAACCATCTCCACAAATCTATCCCATCTCGGCAATAGGCCAGTTCTTCAACCACTATGCGCCTCAACAATTCAGGATGTTATTTCTACCTATAAGTCTCTGCACAGTTTCTTTTGTTCAACAGTTTCCACTGCCATTATCAATTAGCTGGAAAGTACAAGATCAACTCTTTTTTTCGGCCGAAACAATCAAGATCAATTGGTTATATCTTTTTAGTTGATCAATAGGAAACTGAACATCTATACTTTATAACATTATCGAAAAGTCCAATCAACCGTTTCTTCCTAGGAAATTGGGGCGAAATTCATCTAAAATGGTTCTAAATAAGTAATTAAGGTCACATACTGAAACTTAATAGGTCTTTAAAAAAAATGTGTTTTATGAGATTGGACATTCATTGAATAAGCTACCAAGGGGATTCTCTCTCTACCAAACTTAATGTATACTTTGGCTTTGGTCTTCAAGAAAGCTCTTGCCCTTGTACTGTGTAGAGAGCTAGACCAAGTTCGAGTTGTCCAACAACAAATCAGAAATGGAAAAGGACATTGATTACAACTGAGCTACTAAAATACAAGCATATTGTCACAATAATTATCAATCACCAGCGACATGAAACTTTAAAAACGGGGTCACACCGTTGCATCTTTAAGAAACATTGGAGTATTCACGAATGCATTACCAGCTATTAGGTGGAGTTGACTTGGATCCCATCAAGAGAAAATGCTACTTTTGCCAGCACCAATCTACTGGATGAACACACCATAGCCGAAAAGGAAAAAAAAAAAAAACAATTCCAAGACGCATGTTTGAGTCGCTCGTACTTTTGTGTGAATTTACAGTGTCTTCCATTTGGTACCTTCGTTTTGGTCTCCTGCTTGACATCTTATCAAACATTTGGTGGACAGACTTGTGAGAAAAAGAAGGGCCATCCAATTCAAACCCCTGCGAGAATTTCAAAGGATGAATTCTTCCAAGAAGTAAAAAGGTCTGTCCCTTAATTCCAAGCACCGAGAGATTTGGATAATCGCATTTGACCAATGCAAGCTAATTTTCTCCTAGTTGCATGGTTGCCTGGGACGTACATGCTTACTCAAAGAAAAAATTAATTGTTTTCGTGATGAGGGCATAATTAATTTTAAGGGATAAATACTTTAAAAATTCTAAAACTTATTATGAAAATACAATTGAATCCTAAAACTTTTGAAAAGTACAATTAAATCCTAAAACCTTTCATAAAAGTGCAATTCAGTTCTAAAACTATCAAACAATATAATTAAGTAAAAAAAACTTGTCAAATTGGTCTAATATAGTCTTTTTGTTGATTACACTTTTTTAAAGTTTTACAATTCAGATTGGATTTAGTTGCACTTTTTGAACATTTTAGGACTCGATTGCACTTTCGTGATAAGTTTTAAGACTTAGTTATACTTTTTTGATAAGTTTTAGAACTTCAAATACACTTATCCCTAATTTTAATGAAACCTGTGAAAAATAATAAACTAAATTCTCTTAGACAGATTTAGGATAAACATTTGGACACATCTTAAAACCGGTTCTTCTAACTCCGTTAAATTCAGGAGTAATTCGTCAAAACTTCGGGTTTGCTCCTCTAACATAGTGCTTCCACAGGCTGGGGGTTTGCTATGGAAGTGGCCAACCTTCTGATGTCCAGTCATTCCATCAGTTTATGGCTGTTTGCTCCTGATGCACACCCGCATAACAAATATAAAAACCTAATACTCTGTCTTGTCTAAGTTGAAAATGACCATTATCAATATCGATTACTATGATTACACGCAACTTATTTTGCTTGGTTCGTGTATCAACATACCTAATTCTCCTATTTTTTACTCAATCGCTGTTTAACTTTTCGATGGAAATGACAGGAAACTTAATTAATTTCTGGTCCACTCTTGTTTCACATCTCAGAAACTTCACGGAAAAACAATGGTTCTAATCACAATTCTTGTTTACTAGGCAAGTTCGCTGCAAGTACTGAATATATTTTCATACTAATGTTAATGAGAGCGACATTTTCCTGCACAGCTTTCAACGTCGACCGGCTATTAATTTCAGGTAATTGTTTCTAGTGAAGGTTGATGAACGTTCGTAGGCAATTGTTTTGTCTCAGAATACCGTTATGTTAAAGCTCTCTAAAGCTTGCTTGGTCAAGTAAAAGAATCGGCCGGGGGATTATGGCAATGAAGCAGGTTAACTTCACGAGAACTTCATAGCGGACAAGACATTTTGCACTGTCACCTCCTCATTAACTCAAAAATTTTCATGCTTTTCGTTGATTCTTCCATGGCTTCATGCTAATAGAAACATCATTCAGTGAGACTAATGCAGAGATCTTTATATGTCTAGTTTCAAGCAAATTTCTTGGCTCTAGTCTCTAATAAAGTAGATTTCTTGCCCTTTCCGGTCAAGTGAGATAGATCAAGTCTAAGGAGGACATGGTCTCTTGTTTTGTCTAGGGCATGTGTCCACGCATTTGCAATATAAATGAGGTGAACTGTAATTAATGTGCCCTAGAAATTATAAATGGGAGTCTCTTATGTAATGTTCTTCTGATCTGATGTCGGAAGTCATAGTACTTCACTCAGTTTATTATCTTGCAAAATTGATTGTTTTGTTTATAGCATACTTAAGATTTCTTGGTCAACAATTTGCGAAACCCTTTCGTTTGAATCAATGGTGACATTAGCTTAGAAATTAAAGGGCATCAACCGATACCTTGATAATATTAAACTGATGGTAACCTTCTAGATAAGTTTAAGTCGTCACTTATATGTTATGTGAGGTCGATTTAGATAATGAGAGGGCCATAAAAGCTCCTCTACTGAGCTCAATCCTTGGGAAGAGAGTTTTGCAAGGAGTAGGTCTCAAGACTAAGAATCGAGAACCTACCAGGCAAGTCATTTCTTGGATTTTGAAATCGGGAATTGAATTAATTCCCTTAGGAATTGGCTTGGAATTGCAGCCATTTAACGATTGCTTGAGAAACTAGATCTAATATAAGTAATATAACTAGAACGTTCTATAGCATAGTGGTTAAAGCATTAGTAAATTTGCCAATCTTTCTAGGTTCAAAACCCATTTGCAGTAGATATCTATCTTTTTGTCAAAATGGGAACAGAAGCCGTAGTCGGTTTCCCAATTTTTCACTTAAAACTTGAAACCAATCCAATTGCTCACTGCTACTCTATTACATGCAAAGATCTGAAGGGAAAAACTTGTTAGGATCCGAAATCCTCAACCTGAATCACTATGGAGGTGACTCGACTCTCTATACAGTGACGGGTTTGCTTGAAAATCAACTTCATATTGACGGCTTTGCCTGAAAAAGATCGCTCGTCTTACAGTCTGAGCTGCACGCCCATGTCTTTTGGCTATTTCAAATTGGACCTTGAATTTTTTTTTTAATTTCAAATAGCTCCCCAGATATGGAATTTTGAACATATTCCTTGTTTGATGCCCCACTCTCGACGAGCCTGCCTTCTATTGACTAGCTTCCCTGCTTCTCGCACTGTCTTCTCATAAAGATAGCCGTATGCAGTAACACTGTTTTGTATTAATTGGATTGAACGACGAAATATCTTTAACTGAAAGTGGTTCTTTATTTTTTATAAAAAGAAATATGTTCTGTGGTGACTTAGGAAAAAAAAAAATAACACACAAGCACAAAAAAAAACTTATAAAACCCAATTTAACGGAATTAGAAATATACAAATTTTGTCAAAATTTAATCGAGGACAAAGCCCAATGATATAAAAATGCAATATTGAAATCGACGACGAAGATTTGAAAGCTACGACTAAGATACACACCGAAATTTAATTGATGACAATGAACTAAAAGCTACAACTAAAATACATGCAAGAATTTAATCAACAACGAGGTATTTGAAAACTATAACTATGATATAGAACCGAAAAATAATGGAAAGACCACAGTTTTTTTTTTTTTTTTTTTTTTTTTTTTTTATTTTATGGGGGACTACAAAGAGTACGATATGGCTATTAAAGGACTACAATCAACAGTTACAAATAGAGGTTACAAACAGTTTATAAAAAGAGATAAGTTCTTGATGGTTACAGGAAGTTGCAATATCATAATTTCCTATTATCTTGTAACAGTTATTTAAAAAAGCTTAGTTATCAGAAATATTGCTACGTAGTAGCTACACATCAATGTCGATATCGATGAGTTAATCCAAAATAACTAAAATTTGCTGCTGCTATGTGAAGGCTAGGGAAGCGATATCCATTTTTGATAAATTAGGGCTGCATTATGGGCCATCGAACGTCACTAGTCAGCTCCACTTTCTGCTACACTATGAAGGCTACATTTGCCTCCGATCAACTTTCTCCGGCCATACATTTGATTAGTACTTTACAAGCTGTGAGCATTACCTATATGTAAAATTGATTAAATATAAAAACAGGCGATATCCATAGGTGTGACCCATTTAATCACAAGGGTGGTAGGAGGAAATATGGGCCATAAGCGAAAGCCAAATAACCAAAAAAACAAAAAAAGATTTAAACATCTGTTTTTGGACTTTTTTCAATTGTTCAATGTCATTGTTTGGAAACAAAATTTGGCAATCGAATCCTTAAACCAAAGATAGCGACCTGGGCAACTTCCCTCGTCCATGGACGCAGCAGAAAATCCAGGGCCTCCTCTCTCTCTCTCTTCTCTTTCTCTCTGAGGCAATTAGTTAAGTAAGGGTGAGCACGGTTTCAAGTAAAATCTGGAACTGGAGAACTAAACCGATGTGAACCTATTCGATTTTAGGTTCCAAGATAAATAAGATAAGTTCTAGATTCCAAAAATTTGAGAACTTGTTTTGATGGCTAGGCTTCAAATTCTAAGTAGATGGAACTTGAAAATTGAACCTAGAACAAGTTCTGTGTTTTTCTTGGTCTATGTCTTCATGCGATCCTATAGTGTTTAGTGGCGTCTGATGATGAGTGAATAATATGGAACTACTAGTCCGAGCTTACATTTTATAACCAAGACTTTTACTTAGTTCATGTTTTGTATTCTTTATGTGCCTAAATATAAGTTGTGGTTAGTAGATTAACAGTAAGTGGTGATCATTAAAGGTAATGATTCACTGTAATCATTCAATTAATAATACTAGAAATTTGGGTTGACCCTAGAACCCATGATAGGGTAGGTTTGAGGTTTGGATAAGTTCTAGGTTTCAAAAAAAAGAAAAGAAACCTGTTATAACATGTAGGTTCTAGGTTCCAAGTAGAACTTGTACGGAACCTCCGAAACTGCTCACCCTTATAGTCAAGTTGGGATATGTTCCTAGATCGGAATAGGATTTGGCCCTTAGTCAATTTCGGGGGGTAAATTGCAAAGAACTTCCAAATGTCGGGAGTGGAGCAGGATAAGGGGCCTTTGCGAAAACTAAAATATCAACGGCAACTTGGCACAATACCGAAAATTTGGGTGCAAATGTAATTCAGCCAATTTTATTATTTTGTGGTCCTCAAATCCGATATATATAGGTGGGTTACCTCCGGAAATTGCAGAATCGGTGTATGTCCTCTGTTCTACGACTAGGAGTACGAGAGGTTTGGCGTCGCTGGGCTGAAGCAGTTTCTTTTACAGCATAGTAATGTCCAAAACCGAGGTTAAAATCCCACGAGTCGGTGTTGGCTGTAGAGGGAAGCATATGAAGAAGGCTCGGCTAACTCCAATTCAATTACTTTGTTTTCGTATTAAGAGAAGTTCAATTTAATTTGCAGAAATGACACCCAAGAGGATTGTGAGAAGTTCCCATGATCTTTCAAGTGTCGATTTCGTTCCTGGCGACGCATGTTAAATGTCGGGAAACATCCAATCAGATCAGCAAGATTACAACTAATAGCGATAACCTAACATGGGATTGCGTGAGCACATTCACAATTAAAAAAAAAAAAATTGACTTCCCACGTAATTTTGTTTTTGAAATTGAGATGGCTTCCTCACGCATTTCGTTTGCTCTATCATAGGGATAATTTCTGTTTTTTAAACTTAAGAATGTCAACTTAAGCAAGAGAAATTAAAAAGAGGAGATACTTGCTGGTCCACGCATATGCTCCCACCCCTTGATTGGAATAGCATCACTAAATTGAAAAGGGGAAGCTATCATCCAATGCAATTCGTATCATGTCAAAACATTTGCTTTGGTAGATTGTGCATATGTTCAAAGTTAGTGTCATGAAGATCCCAATTTTCATATCGAAGAATAGTTTCCTTCATTTCTAATTGAACAAAATTCTCTCCAAGCATGCCTACGATTGATAGATTAGAAGTTATGATTATTACCCACGATACAAAGTTGACCAACACTAATAAAAATGAATGACGTCCATATTAGAGAATGATTAGAGGAGAACATGACCAATCATATTTTAACATGGGAAGTATGTAATTAATACACTATGAAAAGTAGGGGTGAGCAGTGCCCAGATTCTGCCTTGCCTGTTTAACTTCGAACTCTACCCCTGCATGCCTCACTTTTGAACTTTAACTTACCCATCGAACCAAGAACTCCGGAACCTACCCCGTCACAAGTTCTCTAGAGTCGGTTCCAGTTTCCAACAGGTTCTTTCTTCTTCTTTCTTCTTCTTTCTTCTTCTTCTTCTTCTTTTTTTTTTTTTTTTTTTTTCAAATTTTTTAATTTTTTAATTTTTTTTAATTTTTTAATTTTTTTTAATTTTTTAATTTTTTTTATTTTTTTCATTTTCAGATTTGAAATATAACGTACGCGCACACTCTAGAGTGGCGTTGGCGACAGGCAGAGGCAAAGCACGGCAGCGAAGGGCATCGAGCGGCGAGGGTTTGCGCGAGCGGCGTCGGCGACTAGCGTCCGACGGTGGTAGCCTTGAGGGCGAGCGGCGTTCGGCAGTGAGACTCAGAGTGGCGTCCGGCAGCATGAGTTCCAAGTCTGAAATCTGAATAGGGAGCGCCGAGCGGGGGAGGGGGGCTCCTTTTGGAGCCCTAACCGGTTCCGAAACCGGTTCCGGTTCCGGTTCCCGGAAAAAAGGAACTGGGAACCGGAACCGGTCCTTTAAGAATCGGGAACCGCGCTCACCCGTAATGAAAAGTGCATAGCTTCACTATTTTTCTTTTCCATCAATGCGCCGTAGAAAAATTAAATTAAGTAAAAAATTTCGTATGAGCATCCTTTAACTAAACCCATACCATGAGCAAGCAACAGTCGAGATACCCCAAGTTGCCATAAGTTGTTCCCATAGAGCTCTTCCGAAAGGACATTCTTGATGGTTATTATCAAAGCATGCATCACTTGTCGTTTTCATTTAAGTTTCTTTTTCTCTTTTTATATTCGTTCCTTCTTTTTCTCCGGGTAATCAAATAATTTCGTTTCCCAACTTAGCAAAGTCCCTTTCAAGTCCAAATTTCACAGCCCATTTAGAAGTTGACTACCCATTAAGCAACCCGGATAAACCTCACTCAGAACAACAAGAGCACTAATTATAACCACCTTGGTAAATAGATCGTCAATCTTCCACGAGATCACAAATTCGATTCACATCAAGATATCTGAACACGCCTCATTACTTAGCTGAACAATGCTATGACATACCTCGTGTGGAAATATGTACATTCAGATATATACATATTCATTTCGAACAATCATAAAACATACTCACACATGAAAGAAGCAGAACATCCCTACTTGCGGAAGATCGCAACCGGCAACGGACAAAATAACGAGTCAATCTCGCCGAAAGTACACGACGAACTTCTTTCGTTGAGCCTCCCGTTCCATTTGTCTGAAATAATTAATACTCTTTCATATCAACTATCTATACATAACATGCCACCCGTTTCACGGCATCTAAATCCACACAAAACTTCATAACGAGTGCAAGGTTGAAGTTGAAGGCTCCTGTGGTGAATCTGTCGAAGCCACACCCACCGAAGCATAATTACAGCCACATGGCTCACCAATCTTACACAAGATCACAGATTTGATTCACCTCGAGACATTTGAATACGCCACATTGTTTAGCTGAACAAGGCTGCTACATACCTCATGTGAAAATACTTCCCGATTGTTACCATCTTGATGGGACCATGGTGATTGGCTCGCCAATCTCACTTCTCGATCACATGTAATGCAAAATAGTTTTGATTGGTGGATCGATAACCCTTATGCTACCTTTCAGAGGAGGGGCCTCACGTATCTGAAGCAGCACACTAATTCAATTTGCTTTTACATCCACAATACGTATGATGTTCAACCAAACTGTAAAACACCATCAATTGTACTTGCGGCAACACATCCCGCACATATGTCCTTCTGCACCTGGACATATTCATTCCGAACAATCACAAAACACGCTTGTGCATGAAAGAAGCAGAACATTCCTTGTGAAGATCACAACAACCGGCAACAGACAAAATAATAAGCCACTCTCGCCAACAGCACATGACGAACTTCTTTCGTAGAGCCACCCACTCCACCTATCTTGAATGATTAATGCTCTTTCAAATCAACTATGTCAATACATATCATGCCACCCGTTTCTCAGCATCCAAATCTACACAAAACTTCATAAAGAGTGCAAGTTTATAGTTGAAGGCTCCGGTTGTGAATCTGTCAAAGCCACGCACATCGAAGCATAAATGGACGACGAACAAATTAGCCATGACCATGCTCCGTTTACTTCTTGGGATTTGATGGCTATAATGTGTGATGTAGTATGAAGATTGAGATGGTTGAGATAATTGCTCCATGGACTTAGCTGAGATATGGGTTGAATCTCTTGGGCATGAATCCTTTTTTCATTTAAAGAGTCGCATTTGTTATTATATATCCATCTCTCGTTGGTGTTGATCCGACAAAGGGATGAAGTCAGCCGCTCACAACCATGTGACGCGGTAGGATCGGTTGCCCGTATTTGACAAGGAGAGATCTGCCTGTTGAGTTTGCTTCAGGTCGTGGGCAAGGAACCCAAGTTGGCTATTCCACGAAGAGATTGGATTGTCATCATCCGAAGGAGATGCCGGAGATATTCATTTCTCTGTCTCTAGAGCATCGCGGATAGATTCGCCAGCCGTTGTGTCCATCTTGGATTTCCTTTTAAGTAATTCAGCCATTACCTTATAATAGCAGTTTTCTACATCTTTTGGAAATCAGTGTAGTCCTTGCGTATTTTCAAAATTTGAGATTAGCTCTAATGTGTCTGCAAATGATCTCTCAATTAGTCTACACAAATGTCAAAGTAGACATCGAATTTTCAATGGTGGGCCCTATGTAAAATAGAGTAGACTCAAAACATACTCAATTTTTTGGCTCAATGAAAACTCTTGATCTATGAACCCGCCCGCATTGAGTAATACTATTCTGACATGTGCGTGGACCTGCACTCATACTGATAGTATTAAGTAAGATCCAGGACGCCGTGGGGATTTGAATACTTCACCTAATGGATGACAGGATGACCATGAAATTTCTACGCCAGATGAAATTCCTATGCTCGAAGTGGTGAGGCTGGGCTGGGAGATATGCCCTGTCTGGCCATGCCCAAGCCCACTCATAACCTACAAAGGACATACATATCAAAATCACTAATAAACGAAGTTGAGCTTAACGGGCCAAGTTCCCATTTGGATCGGGCTTGATGGGCCGAAACTTGTACCCAAACTATCACGAGTGTTCTTTCAGAATTGGTTACAGGTAATCATCAATAAAACGATGTCGTTAGACTCATAAATTGTACAAGGACAACAGGTATAAAATTTTGCGGGTTATCTATTCGATTAATTTCGGATATGGCCGGTAAACTACCTTGTTACAATTGTTTCGGTCATCTTTCATGATGTGGGGTAAACTAGGACAAGCCCTTGATGACCATTCACACTTACAATAAACACGGATCAATCTTGCTGGTTGTCCTTACCCAAATCAATATAACATCAAAATCCATTGAAACTTTTCCAAATTTATTAAAGATTTGGCCTGCAAAATACATTAATTAATTTGATTAATAGCCAATTTCTCAATCACTACCTGTAATATATGGACTTTAAAACAAGAAAAGAAAATAAAAGAAAAGAAAAAGAAAGGGTTGAAAAGTCAAAAAGGGAAGTTGAAGGAAAGTGGAGGAAGCTTCGACTGAGTTTAAAAAGGTAGAGAGAGGGAGAGAAACATAAGAGTACCGGCAGAAGCAGGGAAAAATGCGAAACAGGGGAGAAGAGAGAAAGAAAAGAAAAGAAAAAGGGAAAAAGGGAAAATTTTGGTGCGCTCATGATCCGAACGCCTCATCAAGCCAACCCAAGTGTGTTTTGCAACCCTGGTAAGGAATCGAAGCTTTTAATCACCTACTTCAAGCAATCGCCGCAATTAGGGCTCGAAATTAGGACTTCTTGGATATTTGTGTGGTGAAGCCCGATTTTTGAGTCGTTGAGCTGTATATTTTTATAGAAATGGTACTTTGGGACGTTGTGAAGCTATAGCATCTTACGGATCGTGATTTGAGCTTGTGGTTTGTCCGAACAGAATTTTGAAGTTGGGGACGCAATCTGGTACCATGAGCGACAGTAGCTTCAAGCCTCTTTTTTTTGTCGTTTTCGGTTCTGTTTTGGGGCAGCTGAGTTGGGGTTGTTGTTGTACGTTAAAAGAGCTTTCTAAAGATTGTAAGATGGCTTAAATCGGAAATTTTTGGAGGGAGTTATGGCGTGATGAAGTTGGCGCATGGACCGCGCCTAGCTGAAAATGTTGGGTTTCTGCTAAATTGTGTGCTTTTGTGGCACGTAAGTGTCGTTTTATCGACTAATAGGCCTAGTTTAGGTGAGTCGTTGTAAGAATATTCCTTTTTACTCGGCCTTTTGATATTGTTTTTCCGTTAATTGTTAGGGATCCGAGTGCGTGGTTCGAGTGAGCGTCGTATTTGATTTTTGGCTTTTCCCTGGTGAGTGACACTATTTCTTCTTTGTATTTTAAACTCATGTTTTGAGAAACATGGTGAATTATATACTTTATAAGTTGATAAAATGCAGCTTTTGTTACATAAAACAGGATCGAGTTATTACTGCCATTTCATTATTTGAAAGACTGAGTTATATTTCGAATTCAATTTGAATGGTTGTTGAAAATGGTTTGTGAAATTCTTTATGAAAGAATCTTGAAATGGTTTGGAGAATGCTTTGATATTTATATATCAAATTTTGAGTTATGATATGACTTTCTTCTCGATGTTGGATTACCTGGATATTGTGATTGGTGGTTGGTGCTCAATGTCTCTCGCAACCCCGAGGGGTGTGTGGGTATGCGCATACTTAATCTAGATATCCTTGTGGGCCGAGCCACCGGCTAATAATAGGTGGAGACTTTGCCAAGGGGGGAATCTTGGTCGTTTTGTCACGGGCGTTACGCGTGACCATGGTTAGACATTTGAGCATGAATTGGTCAATGGAGTGGATCATTGACGTGTAATTTGAGTTTGGTCGATGGGATGGACCATCGATGTGATTTGATGAGATTAATCAATGGAATAGACCATTGATACATGTTTTACGAGATTGACTAATGGATTCGACTATTGGTACTTTCGGTATTTGAGTTATGTTTGTGTTTTAAAATGTGCATAGTGATTTCTCGATCCGCTTAGAAGAAATGTGTTACTCACTGAGCCGTGGGAGCTCACTCCTCTCATCTACTTGCTTTTCAGGTTCTTCAGCGAGTCGCAAGTAGGCGTGAGCGTTCGTTCGGGGAGGACTTTTGTGGTGGAAATTTTTGGGTATGACTTGTGCATAGTTAAAAGGTTTATGTTTTGATTTTTTTTTGTGGATTATAGATATACTCTGATATTGTAACCAAATACCCTTTTTGTCATATATATATATGGATGTATATATATTGTTTTTGGATTGAATTTTGGTTATGTTGAGGCTGCGTCCTTTGGTAAAAGGACGGCCGTGTCATGCCCCTTTTTCTTGTGAATCGGGGTGTGACACTACCTACAACCAATATTTAAAAGGCAATTGTTGATTCTTATAAGGAAGTAAAAATAAGAAGAAAATTCTTGTTAGGTTACTTAGCACATTAACTTTGGTCGGCCGTCTCCATCTTCGTTCAGAATTTTTTTAATTCACTTGTAAAAGGGACCCTTTTTGGGACTTTTATTAGGTACACTGGGATGTAAAAAAAATCATAATAAAATTGAGGTACTAATATGTCTAAATATTTTTAATTCTGGTAAATAAATTAATTCCACTAAAATGTGAGTTTGTCTATTTAATGACTACTTGAGAAAAAGAAATATTTTACACCGGTAATGTACCTTATATAAATCCACAAATGAATACTTTATCATTGTAATGCAATTTCAATCGCCTATTTCAATGTGAAGTTTTGTTTAGAGGAATGTGAATGGAATTTGTAAAGATAAAAAAAAAAAATGTAATTAGTCACTGTATCAAAGTAAGGCATGTTTCTTGTATTTGCTCTTTTTTGAGGTTACATCGTGATGTCCGCCGGAAGCACTGGAAGTTCGGCGAGAAAGAGAGAAACTGGGGAAGATTAGGCGAATTGGGAAAGCAAGATAGGGTACGAGCGAAAGAAATTAGATGGAGAAGGATGGAAAAGAGGGGAATTGATGTATCAACGAAAGCCTGGCTTTCCTTCAGACCGAATTTTGAAAATGAAGACGCTGGGAATCAACAGGGAAAGAGGGTAGAACGGAGAAATAGGGTTCGGGAGAAAGAAACTACCATGAAGGTAGAAGATGCTCTGCAAAACGAGAGAGATTTCAACTTTTCACACTATAAGAGAAGTTAAGTTAAATTTGCAAAAATGACACAGACGATTGCAAGAAGTTTCCACGCTCTTTCGAGGGTCGGCTGCATTTCAGGACAAATAAGTGAAATGTCAGGAGCCATTGAATTAGCTTAGCAAAATTACAACTAAAAATAATAATAAAATTATGGTACTGCGTAAGTACATCCATATATAAAGGTTGTCTTCCTACCTAATCCTGTTTTTGAAATTGAAACCGCTTTTTCACGCCCCTCGTTTGCTCTATCATATATAGTTATAAATTTGTCTTCATCACTCTTGATGGCGATTCGTATCATGCCAACATAAGCTTTTCACCTACTTGGGAATTTAGCTCTTTCTTTCGTGAACAAATGCATGACTTCCTCAACATTGAGTTCGAAAAATAGCATTTTGACAATGGGTTTTGTTAACAAGATCCTTGAAAATTTAAATAAAAAAATTGTCATTCAAAAAACACCATAAATTAGAATCATTGCATTGGAAATGGAAACGTTTTCCTATCAGTAACAATTAACCAGTGCTATAGGGTCTCTTGTTAATAAAAACTTCAACCACAAAGGAAAAAAGAGAGAGAGAGAGACTCTGAGATTCAAGATACATCTTGCACAATAGCCTCAAGTCATAATTTTTATACTATTTACCCGGTCTATCCGGAGTTGCAGCCAGCTTTGTAAGTTCAGCCAAATGGTTTATGCCAACTCACTTTTAGTCCTTTTCCTGTCATCCACTTTCCAAGCTTCAACTTGAGGAAGCTTTCCATTCTATTTTCGAACATTGTGCTGCGCATGGCTGCTTGGGTATTTATTTGGATATATACCAGATTTTTTTTTTTTGTTGAAAATACGATTACTATTTATTTACTTAACCAAGTTTGGAGCAAATACATCAAAAGCATCGACGCATAATAAATCAAAGAGGGCGGGCGGGGGATTAGCTACCCAATTACTAGGAAGGCAGTTAGATCATTGGGCTTTTGCAAGCCAATCTGCTGTTCTATTAATTCCCTGCTACAATGGGCCAGAGAGAGGCCTAGAAATTCCTTTAGCTTGGTCTTGACCCGGTCCACGATAGCCTCCACTTCCCAATTTATCTCTGTCGAAGACATAACTCCTTGCACGAGCTGTAGACAGTCAGAGTGTACTTGCAAACTTAGATTAGATCTGGTGGAGAGGAACTCTAGGGTTTCAAGAAGAGCAAGAGCCTTCGCCTATTCTGCCGAGGATGCCGCCACCAGCTTGGAGAAGCCATCTACTAGTCGACCCCTGGAGTCTCGGCAGATGCGGGCGATGGATCCCTTGTGTTCGTTCGCTCCCTTGTTCTCCTTGGAATCTGATGTTGCATCTTCGTTCCGGGCAAAGGAGGCATCGATGTTAATTTTCAGCGTATCTGAGGTCGGGGGTTGCCATTTGTAAGTTTGGGCCTCGCTTTTCTTTTCTTCTTTTGATTTTCGATTCCAAGTCACAAAGTTTTCGTGTAAAGCTATGGCCTTGAACAACGTTTGTTATGGGTGCAGGGGACGTTGTCCGAAGATAAAATGGTTCTTGTCTTTCCAAATACACCATAGGGTTGTAGCGGTTTAGTCGAACTTAAGAGTGCTTCGTGGGTCTTCTTTTAACATATGCAGTCATTCATCAAGTTGTGTTAACCCGATTCTTGTAATTTTGATTTGTAGGGGGATAGCACTCCATATTCGAGTTGTCCAAGGGCAGAGCAGCAAAGTATGTTCAATGGTTTCGGCTTCTTGTTTGCAAATAGGGCATAATGAGTCAAGTACTATTCTTCTCCTGTGCAAGTTGTCCAGTGTAGGCAATGCATTTTGACATGCATTCCAGAGAAATAATTTAACTTTGGGTGGAGTTCCAGAGTGCCAAATATATTTCCAGAGTTCTGGTTTCGTTTGGTGAGATGAAGTTGCTATTGTTGTATGTGGGCTGGCTGATCTATCTCTAGTGGTGAAATAACCGCCTTTCACTGTATAGGACCCTGACTTGTTGTTAATCTAGACTAGTTTATCTTTTATAGTAGGTAGTCCAATAGGGGTTGCAAGGATTTCCTTCACTCTTTGATCATCAAACAACGACCTTACCATTGGTTCATTCCATTTTTTAGTCCCTTGTTCTATTAATTCGCCCACTTTAACTGGCTCATTTCTTGTTGCTGGGCCGCCAATAGGTCCACTCTTCAACCATTTATCCTCTCTAATCAAAATTTTCTTTTCATTCCCAACCGACCACATAACTTGCGGAGATATAGAGTGTGGCACCCAGGAACTCAAACCCATCTTCCGAAAATTTGCTTTTAAAAAAAAAAAGAATAAATAAATTTCAGAATACAAATTAAACTTCACTCCAAGCTAAAACAGAAGAAACTGAACTGCACTCATGCAAGGCTTCCTATGGTTTACCCATGTAGATGGGACTCCAAGAACGACACTACGTCGCAACCGGACAGCAACCAGCTCTAACGACTAACGATCCCAACCATGGACAGAGCTTCACCAGCCGTCCCCTGCAACCCCCATCGCAGCTACTCAACCCAAAACCGACATGCAGCACCAGGCGAGCAATTCCATGAATGCGAGGCTACAAGAACAGCTCCACTTGCCTTGATCTTTCACCAGTGGGGAAGGGAGGAGGCGTCAAGCGAGCTAGGGTTCCACGGCTGGCGGCAGAGCTCCGAACAAACGACTTTGCTGTTGGATGGAGGCACCGGGTCGTGAGAGGCCGAGATGAGGTTGGGCTTTTGGGTGGAACGAAGCAAGAACAAGGAGAGAAAAGAAATGGGTATTTCGGTAGAGAAGAAGAAGAGAAGACGCTGGTATGGGGAAAATGGGTCGAAGGTTTCAAGGAAGGAGAATGATTAAAAAAAAAAAAAAGAAAATAAATAAACTTTACAAGTGTTGCCTCCCCCTTCCTTCTCAACCCCACTTGGCTATCTACGTGGGGGAAGAAGAAAATTTTCTCATTAAAATAATCCCCACCCTTTTTCACTCTCTCAAGTACGAAGTAGGTCTTTACCGAATAGTTTTTTTAATAATTTTTTAAAATAAATTTTTATTTTATTTTTATTTCATTTTTACTAAAATATACTTAATTTAACTAACGAAATTTTCGGGCGTCACAAACCTTCCCCTCTTAGAAAATTTCATCCTCGAAATTGGACTTCAACTAAACAAATGAGGGTATCGTTGACGGATTTCTGTGTCATTTTCCCACGTCACTTCTTCAAGGCCATGATGTCGCCACAATACCTTAACTAGTGGGATCACTTTCGTCCTCAACACTTGGTCTCTTCGGTTCAAAATTTGTATGGGCTCTTCCGTATAATTCACGTTTTGATCCACTTCGATGGTCTCGTAGTCCAACACATGAGTAGGGTCGGGATGATATTTTCTTAACATGGAAACGTGAAACGCGTCATGTATGCCTGCTAACTTTGGGGGTAATGCTAATCTGTAGGCCACTTCCCCAACCTTATCAAGTATTTCAAATGGTCCAATAAAACGTGGACTCAACTTGCCCTTTTTACCAAATCTTGACACGCCTTTAACTGGCGAGACTTTCAAGAAGACCTTATCTCCCACATTAAATTCCAAAGGCCTCCTACGTTTGTCTGCATAACTTTTCTGTCAACTTTGGGCAGTCCTTAGTCGCTCCTTAATAGTTTTTATAGCATCGACAGTAACTTGGACTAATTCGGGTCCAATTAATCTTCGCTCGCCTACTTCATTCCAACATACTGGGGTTCTACAAGCTCTCCCGTATAGTGCTTCAAAGGGGACAGCTCCAATACTTTGCTGAAAACTATTATTGTAAGCAAATTCCGCCAAATATAATTTTTCATCCTAGTTTCCTTTGAAATCCAACATATAGGCTCTTAGCATGTCTTCCAATATTTGGATTACCCTTTTAGATTGTCCGTCAGTCTGAGGATGAAAAGCTGTACTAAACTGGAGTTTAGTCCCTAAAGCAACCTGTAAGCTCTGCCAAAATTTCGATGTAAATCTTGAGTCTCGATCAGAAGTGATAGACACAGGAACACCGTGTAGACGGACAATTTGTCTCACATATATTTCTGCATACTTATCCATCGAATAATATGTTCGAACTGCCATAAAGTGAGCAGATTTGGTCAAACGATCCACTACTACCCATATCGAGTCATATCCACTAGAAGTCCTTGGGAGTCCCTGTACAAAATCCATAGTAATATGTTCCCATTTCCACTCTGGAATATCTAGGGGTTTCAAAAGCCCAGCTGGCTTTTGGTGCTCGGCTTTCACTTGTTGGCAAGTCGAGGCACCGAGAAACAAATCTTGCGATGTCAGTTTTCATACCATTCCACCAGTAATGTTGCCGCAAATTTCGGTACATTTTTGTACCTCCGGGGTGAATGCTATAAGCACTCTTATGTGCCTCCGACAATATCTCCCTTCTAAGTTCCTTATCCTTTGGCACACAAAGACGTCCTTGATATCTAACAATTCCGTCCTCAGACAACTGAAATTCCTTCCTCTTTCCACTTTGCATTTCATCTTGAATTTTTAAAATTCTCGGGTCCGATTGTTGTAGGATATGATCCTCTGGATCACTCGCGGTTCAATCCTCAAAGTTGCCAACACTCCTGAAAGGTGATCTACCTCTAGTCTAAATTCGGAGTTGGCAATGGTTTTTAAAAGATTCCATTCTTTCACCCTTAAATTTGTCATATTCACAGTTGACTTACGACTAAGGGCATCTGCCACTTTATTAGCATTCCCTGGATGGTACACTATTTCACAATCATAATCCTTAAATAACTCCATCCATCTTCTTTGCCTCATATTCAACTCTTTCTGCGAAAATAAATATTTCAAACTTTTATGATCGGTGTAAATTTCAAATTTCTCCCCATATAAATAATGTCTCCAAATTTTCAATGCGAGAATAATCGCAACCAACTCTAAATCATGGGTAGGATAATTCTTTTCATAAGGTTTCAGTTGTCTTGATGCATATGCTATGACCTTTCCATGTTGCATTAAGACACAACCGAGTCCCTGATAAGAAGCATCACTATACACTGTGAATCCACCAGACCCTGAAGGTAGGGTTAATATTGGTGCCGAGGTCAATCTTCTCTTAAGTTCCTGAAAACTTTGCTCACACTTATCATTCCATTCAAATTTCACACTTTTCTTAGTCAAGTGGGTCAAGGTGTAAGAGTTTTCTTAATGTGGACTACATTAATTGATATTGTAATTTACCGTTTAACGGTTACCGTTTTATGGGGTTGGTCTAAGGTGAGATAGAAAGTTTCTTAATTAGTCTAATATGGGGCTGGCTAGTGTGAGCCGAGTTGAGCCTAGCTCGTAATGAGGGGGCCTGGCTGGAAACTCTATAAATAGTGCTCAAGTCTCTCCTCTAACCCTAATTCTCACATGTGTCCTCACCTAAGGGGCGTTTACCTAACGCTAAACGTGAGGGGGGCCGTCTCATTGAGCCAGTGATACGGAGGGCAATAGAGGAGAAGGACTTGATGCGTGGATCCCCTTGATATGTGGGAAATCCCTTTTCTGCTTCCGCTTTATGTTTGATGGATCCCAAAACAGGTGTGTTAATCTTCCTACTCAATTATGCGTGTTCTTGTTCTAGTTATGGAGATCTTGGGGTTGCGTAATTTGCGTCTAACATGTGGTATCAGAGCCTCCATAACCCTAGAACTCGAATGCATAAAATTTTTGCCCTAATTTGTGATTTTTGAGATTTTTTTGTTCAATAAAAATAAAATAAAATTACAAATTCGGACTGGGCTCGTTAAGGCGAACAGATTCGTGGGCGACACGTCGCCGAAGAGGGCCGCACGCGCCCCCACGCGCCGCCAGATCATTATTTTTTCATGTGGATTTTTTGCTCGATTGATCCTGAAACCATGGGGTTTTTGTTCTACATGTCGAGATCTTTCCAACCATATATAATTTGAATAATTTTGTTGAGAATTGAATGAGAATTTTAAATTTGAAATTCTAGGGTTTATACATAGAAAAAGTTCTAGAATTTTAAGTTACATTCTAGCGTTACCTTCGTTTTTTCTTCTCCACTCTTTGCGTCACGTCATGTTGTTTGAATTATGAACTGTCGGTCATCGTGCGCACTCTTTTGCTCGTCCGTCTCTGATTTCGAAATCGACTTTCTCCTCTCGGCGGTTTTGTTCTATTGCCGTGGCGATTTTGCCCACAGTTACTAGTCAATGTTGAATTCGTTCGAGACGAGGATAATGGGGTTTGTGAAGATTTGTATTTGTGTGTGTGTGTGTGTCTATATATATATATATAGGTGGTCGACGGCGTTGGACTCGTATCTTCATCCTCTATCTTTTGGTATGTTTATTTTACATGTTTGATAATTTAATGGATGTGAAAATACATATGGAACCCTAAATACATGTATTTTTAGTGTATTTTTGCGTATTTTTCTTATATTTTATGTGATTTTGGAAATATAAGTGTTGGGTTACAGGTATGTTATCATATAAACATTATAATGGTGTGATTCATTAATAAAAAAAAAATTAAACTTTATTGTGAACTGAAGTTGGCTTAATGAGATACAACCATTATGGGATAGTAATTGAGCTATGTATTGATTATAAAATTTTTGTTGTTTAAGCATACTCCTTTACACACTGGTAATCTTTGAATGATGGACGTCTTAAGAACTCGTGACCAAACTGATTATATTGATTAACACATTTGCTGAATGTGGGTAATGCATGTCAATTAAGTTACTGCATATTGTATATGAACTCATCTGGTCACTTGTTAATGTCTATCAAGTTGAATATTTTTTATGGTTAAGGAGTATGACAACATTTACGCAGAGCAATAGTATCTACTGTTAAATTTTAGATATTTGGTTCTCTGGTTTGACTTAATTAATAGGCTATTGGTTGATAACAATGATAATTTGGTTACTTAAAAAAATTGGCTAATATATTAGCCGTTGGCCTTAGAGTCATGTTTTGCCTTATGAAACTCATGAGCAATAGTGGATTAGTTATCTGGGGTATCCTGTATTGCTATTGATGTTAACTTATGAGAGATATTCTAGATCAGCATTCTTTTAATGTTGCTCTAGTAATCAGTAATTGGGGTACATAAGAGATGATTGCTTTTATGTTATTAGAATTTTCTTGTGTTGCTGTGATCGTTGATCTCATTGGAATCTGTCTTTCAGGTTCGCTACAGATATATATATATATATATATATATATATGTATAATAAAGATTTTATTAATGAACAAAGCAATGTAATTAGCATAATATGTGATTTTGGTGATTTGGTGCCCCTATCACTAAAGTTAAAATCACATGTATATGGTGTATGTGAGGAGTAAAGTTTATATCCCTGGTATGAGAGAGCTTCAAGAATTCAATTGAGTAGTGACCGCCAAAGTGGCACGTTTGATTGGGTTTGAGAAATTTTGGTCTCGTATATTGATTGGGATGTCTCCTGGTCTAATGTGTAGTCATACTCCCAAAGGAGGTGATTGTGTATTAGTTCATGGAGGGATACATGATGGTATGGTGGAGGAGTGACTGATCCTAGTGGTTCATATGCCCAAAGGTGATGAATTCACGAAGATTGGAATAAATTCTCATAACCGCTATCATGTGGGGAGTGTACAATTGCATGTCATGTATTCTGCCCAAAGGTGATTATATGATTTTGCATGTAACTCTCGGATGTGTACTTGTACGTCAAGTTACACAAAGTGCTCACATGATGTTAATTATATACATTGCTTGTTATTTTAGTCACATTTTCTGTAATTAATAACTCCACTTTTATTGATGTTTTTACTGCTTCAAATTTTAAGTTGTGGACATATGATTTGTTGCTTGAGAATGCAATAGAATTTGCTTACTGTCCATGAAGTGTTCCATTCTGAAACACTAGAAAAAAGGTTTGCTTGCGGATTGCACTGCTATAAGATGATGGAAGCCTTAGTTGCTTGAAATTATGTCTTGTATGATATTGAAATTAGGACATATCTGCAAAGATTGTGTTTAAGTCCTAATGACATATATCTCGTATATGATTAAAAGGTTGTTAGGCCTAATAGTAGCGATAAGTATTTTGGCAAGTATGACAATATTGAATTGCTTAAAGGGTCATTTGTCAAATACTTGGTAAATTCTGGGGTGGTAATTTAATTACTATGCCTGAAAATCCTGACAAAAAGATTTGCCAAAAGGCATAATTGCACCATAATTAACATGGTGATGAGTAAGACTAATTTATCGGTCTACTGTGGGTTGATATTTTGAAAGCAATTTTTTCACATACAAAACGTATTTCTTATCAAAGTTGTTTCATAAACTTCTTTTGAGTTATGGACTGGACGTAAATTGATTGAATCATATTAAATTTAGAGGTATCATGCAGGAGTGAGGTTATCTAATCCAATATTAAGTACGTTGGAATTTAGATCCACTCAAAGTTATTTTGTATCTTATCCAGATTGTTAAAAGGGGTATTAATTTTATGACCCTAAAGAAGGTACAAGAATTATGGAATCACATACTCTAAAGTTTCTTAAGATCGACGTAATTGTAGAGGATAGCTGCTCTAAGACTATTAAAGATAATAGTATGATGGGGATTACTGTGTTTTTGTCTTTACCTATACAGATAATTATGGAATCTCCTATACCATACACTAAACTTGTTGAGGTTTAAGCTACTATTCTTGATATAGTTTATAATGAAATTTCTTAAACCTCTCAAGTGCAGAATAAAGTGGTTGCAGCTTTATTAAGGAGATTTGTTAGGGAAAGACGATCAGTTATGCCATCAGACTATATAGTCTATTTGTGAGAGCATGATTACAATATCCATTACATGGTTGTTTTAGCAACTTATATAAATGTCGTTTCTTGTTCTTAATTAAGTATGTGATTAGATGCCATAAAAAAAAAAGGATAATAATATTTTTACTCTGAAAGAGGGGTGGATAGTTAGTGAAGAAATAATTATTTCTTTATAGATTCTTTCAGAGTGAACGTGGCATTGATAGTTTATTTTTTATATGGAGTTACGCCAAATAGATACAAAATCTATAGTGCAATCGTTTTGCAAAATTCGAAAAAGTCTTAATTTTTAAGCAGCAAATTCAATTAAAAGTTTCTTGATGTTGTATTTTGACAATTGAAAAGTCTTAATTCATGGTCTTAACATGATATTTTGCAAGTTTGATCTTGAAACATCTTATATTATTAAAGTTTCATATTATATTAGATGTTTGTTGATTTTGTTTCAATATACAAAGTAATTCAATATTAAAGTTTCATGATGTTGTATTTTGTTCAAGGGAACAAAGTAATTCAATATACTGCAAGGTCGTGGGAGGAAATTTTTTTTTTCATACTCTATGTACATGATATTTTGCTTACAAGTTGTGATCTTGAAACATCTTATATCTTTTGTACTAAGGTCTGTAAGGATTGTTTTTTGCCATATTATATTAGATTTTCTTGGAGGACATTTGCTGATTGTATACTGGAAATATTCAATATACATTATTGCAAGCCAAGAATTGCTCCTGTTGTTAAGGGTGATGGACTGAATCTATCACATTGTCCTTATTTAGATATTGAGAAAATCTAATTAAAGGGTGTACCTTGTGTCAGTGCACCTAAAAGTATAATGTATGCTCGAATTTGCACTAGACTAAATATTGTCTTTGTGACGGGACTTCTAGGCAGATATTGGTCAAATCCAAGACGTGATCACTGGGTTGCTGCTAAGAAGGTTTTAAGGTACTTAAAGAGGATAAGAGATTATAAGTTAATATGTGGATATGTTCAATTCTTGCAGTTAGTAGGGTATTTAGATGTAAACTTTGCTAGCTGTTATAATGACATGAGATCAATAACAGAATAAATATTTATGTTAGTAGGAAGTGCAGTAAATAAAGTTCTATATCATCTTCTACTATGAAAGCAATGTTAGTAACATTCTTTTAGGCTGTTACTTGGGCTATTAGGCTCCGGAACCTTATGAAGGAGTTGACCATTTTAAACTTTATGGATAGACCTATACGGTTGTATTGAGATAACAAATTTGTAGTATTATTTATTTACTACAAAGGTCTCAAGGGATCTAAATATATGGTGGTCAAAACTTTTGACCAAAAGGAAACGGTACAGAAAGGTGACGTTTTAATATAACACATTTCCATAGATGATATGGTAGTAGATTCACTAACTAAAGGTCTACGCCCATGTATATTTTTAAGCGACATGTCATTAGCATGGGCCTAGGAGCATTATGAGATGCTGTTGTTTAGTGGGAGCTATTTTGGCTTTACTTTGATAAAGGTTTCATCTATGTTCGTTACATTGGTAATGGTTTGATATGTATCAACTTTTGCATTCAATAAAGTATTTTTGAATGTGTTGTTATTATGTTGAATACATATTGATAAAGTCTCAAGGTATTGTATAAACCTTGAGTGAAGGCTAGGGGCATCCGGTTATTAGCCTTGTCCATATGTCTTGTTATACATAAAGAAAGGTTAACCGTAAGGACAAGACATATGTGGGTTCATGGAACCATAAAGACATTCTCTAGTGGCACAAGTTTTTTGTGACGCTTAAGGTAAGAGAATGGACATTCTCTAGTGGCACAAATTTTTTGTGACGCTTAAGGTAAGAGAATGGTGATCGACAAATGGGATCTCTCTATGAGAGATGTTGTCCATTTGACACACTACCATATTGGATCCATATCAATAGAGTTAAGAACATTCATGACCATGGAAGGCTCTGTGTGTATACATGCAGTTACCGCCATGATTCGGTGTTTGAGACTTTATGAGATAGGATTGACTATTAAGAATTATCTCTAGACCAATGTGCGCACATACAGTACGATTTCAATTAATATAGTCCAAGTGGGAGAATGTAAGAGTTTTCTTAATGTGGACTACATTAATTGATATTGTAATTTACCGTTTAACGGTTACTGTTTTACGGGGTTGGTCTAAGGTGAGATAGAAGGTTTCTTAATTAGTCTAATATGGGGTTGGCTAGTGTGGGCCGAGTTGAGACTAGCCCGTAATGAGGGGGCCTGGCTGGAAACTCTATAAATAGTGCTCAAGTCTCTCCTCTAACCCTAATTCTCACATGTATCCTCACCTAAGGGGCGTTTACCTAACGCTAAACGTGAGGGGGGCCGCCTCATTGAGCCAGTGATACGGAGGGCAATAGAGGAGAAGGACTTGATGCGTGGATCCCCTTGATATGTGGGAAATCCCTTTTCTGCTTCCGCTTTATGTTTGATGGATCCCAAAACAGGTGCGTTAATCTTCCTACTCAATTATGCGTGTTCTTGTTCTAGTTATGGAGATCTTGGGGTTGCGCAATTTGCGTCTAACACAAGGGACTTGCGAGTCGTGCAAATCCTTCTATGAACCTTCGATAATACCCTGCAAGTCCTAAGAAACTCTGAATCTCCGTCGGTGTAGTGGGTCTTGGCCATTCAATTACAGTCTCAATCTTTGCTGGGTCCACCGTTAATCCTTTTCCTGACACCACATGACCCAAAAATGCTACTTGGTCTAACCAGAACTCGCATTTACTAAATTTGGCGTATATTTGTGTTCTCTAAGGGTCTGTAGCACTAGCCGTAAATGTTCTTTGTGCTCTTCTGACCCTTTTGAGTATACCAAAATGTCATCTATAAAAACAATCACAAATTGATATAGATAAGATATAAATATCCTGTTCATCAGATCCATGAAGGCAGCAGGCGCATTGGTCAGACCAAAGGGCATAACTAGAAATTCATAGTGTCCATACCGAGTCCTAAAAGCTGTTTTGGGAACGTCTTCCTCCTTAACTCTTAATTGATGATACCTGCACCTCAAGTCAATTTTCGAAAAGACCGAACTACCAGCTAGTTGATCAAAAGATCATCAATCCTTGGCAGGAGGTATTTGTTCTTAACCGTAACTTGATTCAATTTCCTATAATCAATGCAAAGACGCATTGATCCATCCTTCTTTTTTTCACAAACAGACGGTGCCCCCCACGGAGATACACTCGGTCTTATAAATCCTTTATCCAATAATTCTTGCAGCTGGATTTTTAACTCCTTCAATTCCGTCAAAGACATCCGATATGGAGCTTTTGATATAGGTTCCATCCCCGGAAGTATTTCGATAGCAAACTCAACCTCTCGGTCTGGGGGTAATCCAGGGAGTTCTTCTGGAAACACATCAGGAAATTCACGTATTACACTAATTTCCTCTAGCTTCGCTTCTTTCTTTTTCTGATCCTTAACCATCACTAAATATTCTTGACATCCCCCACCTAAAAGTCTATATGCTTCCATTGCCGAAATAAGGTTCGCAAAGGGGGTCATTTTGTTCCCAAAGAATTCATAACTAGGTTCATCGAGGGGTTAAACTGAATTCTTTTTCTATAACAATCCACATTGGCTCGTCGCTTCGAGCCAATCCATGCCTATGATCGTGTCATAGTCATACATACCAATTTCTACCAAATCAATAGGATGTGTCTTTCCCCCTATTGTGACTTTGCAATTTTCACAAACTAATGTGGATAATACTTCGTCCCTTAATGGTGTGGAAACACTGAGAGGTATTACGAGAGGTGTCACTTCTAAATTATGTAATCGCCTATATCTTTCAGAATAAAGGAATGGGTTGTGCCCGGATCAAATAATGCATAAGCCTTTGATCATTCAATGAAATCGTACTGTAATAACGGTCTTGGAAGCTTCCGCTTCCTCCCGAGTCATTGCATACACTTTTCCTTTTGCTGCCGGTCTCGCGTATTTCCAGGTGGAAGTGCTCCCCTTGCGCGTGGCAACGCATGAAGCAACTGATTATTGTCGGCTTGCTGCCTCCCTTGGGGACATTCTCTTTTGAAATGACCCTTCTGTCCACACTTAAAACATCTCAATGGATCGGGGTAAGGTCTTGGCCCATGTCGCTGGTTACATCATTGGCATAAGTCGTTCTGAAACATAGCCCGATTCACGTATTGTCCTTTACTCGTCCCTCCAGAACTTCCATAAGTGGGCCTCTTCTTGGAACTCCAGGGTGTATCCCGAGACGAAAAAGGTCGCTTGTCGCTACGCACATCCTTTGTGACTCCTGGCGGTCCTGATATGACCTTTTCCCTGTCCTCCATCTGCTCTCTAATGAGCTCTTGCTCGACCCATTGAGCTCGAGCATACACTTCATTATAATCTCTTATACCCAAAGGCACTAACTGCTTTCTAATATTAGTCCTTAGGCCATTCAGAAACCTCTTTGTTTTATCCTCGGGATCCTCAATCAATTTAGGAGCATACCTAGAAAGTTCTGAAAATTTTGCCTCGTATTGATCCATAGTTAGTCCCTCTTAATTCAGTTGGACAAATTCAGTAATCTTTCGATCCTTCGTACACTCTGAAAAATGTTTCTTGTAGAAAGCTTTCACGAACTCATCCCACGCCATTTCCGTACCTACCGGAAATATGGTATCCCTTGATGCTCTCCACCAATACATGGCATTCCCTTCCAACTGATATTCAGCAAGTGTTATCTTTTCTTGGTCATTGCAACCAAGAAATTTAAAAATTCTCTCCATACCATCAATCCACTGCTCTGCTTCCTCGGGACGTCCCATTCCCAAGAATTTTGGTGGCTTTAATTTTAGGAACTGCTCTACCAGTCCCTGGGCGCGATGCTCCGCCGGAAGTGGCTGTTGAGGTGGCGGCAGGGGTGGTTGTTGCAATGGAATTTGGGCCTGTCTCTCCACCAAACTCCCCAAGGAAACCAGGGCTTGCAACACATCCTCCATCCTCGGCCCTGCCCCCAATGCAGTCGCCCCCGACTCAGCCGCCTCTCTCCTCGGTGGAGACGAGCTCCTCGATCGCACCATCTTTCTCCTAAACTTTCTGCACATTTCCCACATCCGAAGTTAGAGATTAATGCTATTAGTTAAAAGTAACGTAATATTCCCACGTTACTCAAACCACATTAATCATGCACTAACTGCCCATACCAATAATTGTCCCAAATTTACACGGACAATTATGTCTAAACACTCAGGTATACTACCATTCATCTAAAATTTCTACGCCTTATCACTCCAACAAAACCGAGCTCTAATACCACTCAATGTGGCACCCAGGAACTCAAACCCATCTTCCGAAAATTTGCTTTTAAAAAAAAAAAAAAAGAATAGATAAATTTCAGAATACAAATTAAACTTCACTCCAATCTAAAACAGAAGAAACTGAACTGCACTCATGCAAGGCTTCCTATGGTTTACCCATGTAGATGGGACTCCAAGAACGACACTACGTCGCAACCGGACAGCAACCAGCTCTAACGACTAACGATCCCAACCATGGACAGAGCTTCACCAGCCGTCCCCTGCAACCCCCATCGTAGCTACTCAACCCAAAACTGACATGCAGCACTAGGCGAGCAATTCCATGAACGCGAGGCTACAAGAACAGCTCCACTTGCTTGGATCTTTCACCGGTGGGGAAGGGAGGAGGTGTCAAGCGAGCTAGGGTTCCACGGCCGGCGGCAGAGCTCCGAACAAACGACTTTGCTGCTGGATGGAGGCACCGGTCGTGAGAGGCCGAGATGAGGTTGGGCTTTTGGGTGGAACGAATCAAGAACAAGGAGAGAAAAGAAATGGTATTTCGGTAGAGAAGAAGAAGAGAAGACGCTGGTATGGGGAAAATGGGTCGAAGGTTTCAAGGAAGGAGAATGATTAAAAAAAAGAAAATAAATAAACTTTACAAGTGTTGCCTCCCCCTTCCTTCTCAACCCCACTTGGCTATCTACGTGGGGGAAGAAGAAAATTTTCTCATTAAAATAATCCCCCACCCTTTTTCACTCTCTCAAGTACGAAGTAGGTCTTTACCGAATAGTTTTTTTTTTTTTTTTTTTTACTAAAATTTACTTAATTTAACTAACGAAATTTTCGGGTGTCACATAGAGTCTCTTCCCAAGATAATGCTTTGCCATCCCCACGAAGGTCGGGAACCTTTTCCAGCTTTCCAAAACTCACATTGTGGATAATAAAGACCCTTCATCACTTGGCTTAAAAGGGACTGAGGGTGCTGTGAAATACGCCAAGCTTGCTTCCCTAACATAGCTTTATTGAAAGCTAGTAAATCTTTGAAGCCAAGACCCCCTCATCCTTCCTAAGTTTCAAAATTTCCCATTTTTTCCAATGAACCCCAGCAGTTTTGTTACTATTTCTTCACCAGATATTGACAATTTTCTTTTCAATAGCTTTGCAAATTGAAATAGGGATTTTGAAAATGGACATTGCATATTGAGGAATGGCTTGCACCACTGATTTAATCAATATTTCCTTCCCTACTTTTGACAGCAAGTTATCCTTCCAGCTTTCCAACTTCATGTTAACTCTGGCAAGCATCCAAGCAAACATATCTTTCTTCAAAACTCCCCAATCCAAGCAATGATATTATTGTAAGGTTTAAATGATATATTTGACAAGCTTGTACTTGCCATTAGTTATTTTTCTCTTAAAGAGATTAAGTAACCCATCCCTTACTCACCATATTAATTGGTTTCTTAAAAGCCCAAGACAAGACAACGATCACTATTGTTAGGTTTCAACAATGTATTTAACAAGATTCTACTTGCCATCAACTACATTTTCTATTGAATGAATTAAGCAACCCATCCATTACTTAGCATATTATGTGAATTTTGAGTTAATTTAGCCTTTAAGTCAATAATAATTATGGATATCAAACAAGTTTAATCTCATTAAGCGTTGAATTTTCAATTTTCACCATTTAATAGAATTATGCAATACGCCTTAAATGCACTCAAAATTTTAATTTTGAGCACTTGCGGTTGTCATACACATTTAATAGTTAGGACTTTGTTATATATAAAAAAGGAAAAAAGTCCCCTTAGACACTTGTTAAGCAATCAAATAAGTAAAATTACAGTTTTTGGTGCGCTCATTGTTTTCGTGATACACATAATCATGTTTTCAAAATCAACTATTTCCTCATTAAGTATATTTAACATGGGTCTTGGGGTAAACATGATCATTGGACAAGCCAACTTCCGAGCAAGAATAATTTGAGACTTGGCACTTTCGAAGTAGCGAAAATAATTAAAGACACTGCATGGGCAAGCATCAAATATTGAAGAGTCAGATTCAAAGTTCGCTCTATAGGATTCTTGACTATCAAGAGCAGGCACATGATGGTGCCTCCAACTCGGAAGAAGTCGGGATATTTTTCTAACAAAATGTGTAAGTGAACTTCCAGCAAGAACTCTGGTCCGATTCAGTTGAAATTATCAGAGGAACATTCTGTAGATTGTTTACCAATTTTTGGATACCGATAATGGGCCTTGCCAGATAATGACAGGTTGAACCCCTCTCATTGTGATTGTGATGATTTACTCAGATGAAATTTTAATGACATCGAAGAAGTGGACATTGTAAAATGAGTACAAGGTAATCAGCTCCCGTTAAAAGATTTAGGTTTTAGAGATCACACAACAAAGGGTGAGCGAGAGCAATCACAACAAGACTGCATCTTTACTTCTAAATGGCTTACTAAAAGATCACATCGAGCTTTGTTTATAGAGCATTGAGAGACACAACATTGCCTCTAACAATTGACTCCAAACATAACTAATACAGCTTTAACAGCTCCCAAGTGTCATTGACAGACAGACTCGCTTTCACATCTACCTTACAATACATTTACAAGACATAAGTCACAAACATTTGGCATATTTCAGTTATTCACTTATGCAGTACATTAACTTCCACATGGTGGGAACTCATTGCTTCCCATGCTTGTGCCTTGGGTGGTTGCACCATCTCGTTGCACTGATCTATCGATTAACTGGATATCCCAACCCTCGTCTCTCTGGTAGCCACAACGTATTTCTGGAATATGTGCAACTTTATGATAGTCATCATCTTGTGCACCTTGCACAAGCTTCTTGACGAGCTTATCTGGCATATCAAAAATCTTCAGCACTTTCAGCTTTGTCAGATTTTCAACACCTGATGGAAGATTCTCTAGTAACTTGCAACGCCGAATGGCAAGCTTCTGAAGAAAAGGCATTGCTCCCTTCTCCACTTCTATGCACCTAAGTTTGTCAAAAAGGTCAAGACGTAGAATATTTAGCTTCTTAAAGCCTTTTGCTCTAAAGCACAATGAGCTTCCCTCATAAACCTGACGCAACTCAAGATGCACAAGATTGGGCAGATTTTCCAGAGACACAAGAGGGTCATCCTTTAGGCAACTGTACCTCAGGAGCAATTTCATCAGGCTACTGAGAGAGGGTAGCCATTTTGGTAAAGCCCCCAAGCGTCCATATAAGTACATTCTCTCAAGGAATGGAGGTGGACTAGAGAGGTGTTGCAGATCAATAATCTCATCTTCATCAACAGAAGCTATGGATATTGATTGAAGCCTGGTTAGTTTGGAGATTGACGAGCACAAATCCCTTCCATCTTCTTTTTTAACTTTCAGAATGGCCAACCTATCCAGTTGTGTCAACATTCCAAGCTCTCGCATAACACTGCAGCTATTAGCGTCATCTGCCTCTATATAGCAGAGCTTTTGAAGGGATTGCAAAGCCCCTATTCCTTGAAGGGCCTTAAAGCCAACTTTGAAGCTTAAATAGGGCATAAGCTTATAGCGATAAACAAGGAGATGACGAAGTCGTCGAAGTTTCAAAATGTCAACAGGCAGTTCAGTGACATTTGTGTGTTTAAGGTCTAGTGTCTCTAGGTTTTTAAGCTTCACGATAGAAGTTGGAACCGTACTAACCTCAGTGCCCCTGAAACTTAGATATCTCAGATAACACCAATCAGCAACTTGAGCAGGGAACCTTTTTAAAGGAGCCGCTAGTATATCCAAAACATTGAGCATTTTCATATCACTAGCGAGAACTTTATTCATAAATGATCTCTCCATCCCAAACATTTATAAAGAGCGAAGTTGAGACAAGGACCAGTTCTATTGCAGAGCTCGCAGGGTTTTCTGTAATGACAGGCAACGGACTTTGTCTGGCTGTTCAAATTTTTCTTCTTTGGCTATTTCTGCAAACCCCTGATTGGTCGACTTGGAAGTGACAATGTCCCACAGAAAATCATGGATGCGGCAATAATTGACTGCTCCATAAGTTCGTCTAGCAGCCACCTCAATCAGGTTTCTGTTCAACAGCTCCATGAAGTAGTCCTCAGCAACTTCCTCGAGAGTCTTTCCTTCTTTCTTTTCAACAAATCCTTCAGCGATCCATAACCGAATCAGTCTCTTACACTTAATGCAGCGACCGTCAGGAAATAAACTTAAGTGCAAGAAGTAGGATTTCAGGTAGTATGG
Source organism: Eucalyptus marginata (assembly GCA_014182565.1). Lineage (NCBI taxonomy): Eukaryota > Viridiplantae > Streptophyta > Magnoliopsida > Myrtales > Myrtaceae > Eucalyptus > Eucalyptus marginata. Next base: position 12,805,741 of record CM024589.1, on the reverse strand, counting down.
CAGATCATTAAAGCCAAGCGAAAGAACTCTCTTCAAGTTTTTGAGTTTGTCGTCGCAGTCAATCTCTGTATCAAGACTATGACGAACCAATTTCCATTCATCTATTCTGTGCTTGTCTTTTGTAGCCAAAACACCACCGATAGCCACTATAGCAAGCGGCAGTCCTTCACACTTTTTAAAAATAAACTCACAGGTCTTCTCCAGATGGGAAGGGCATGAACTCCCCGAAATGTCTTCTTGCGTAAAAGCTTCCATGACCGGTCTACCGGCGAGGCTCCATCTTATAGACCTTCCCCTCGAATTCTCGACAGGAGGTGTGTGCTAGATCATAATTCCTGGTTGTGATGATTATTCGGCTGCCGCACATGTTGTTAGGCAGTGCATGTTTGACAGCATCCCATTCCGCTATCCTCCATGTGTCGGCTTACTGAGGAGTCAGAGAGGAAATGATTCAATTTGGGTAGTAGTCGATAGATTGACAAAGTTGGCTCATTTCATTGCTGTACGAAAGGACCTCGGTCTGGATAGGCACGCAGACCTGTACGTGCGTCAGGTGGTTCGTATGCATGGACTGCCGGTTACGATAACGTCAAATAGAGACCCCAGGTTTACTACCGCTTTTTGGAAGAGCTTGCAAAGTGCTCTAGGTACAAAGCTTCAGTACAGTACGGCTTATCATCCTCAGATGGATGGCCAGTTTGAGAGGACGATTCAAACCCTTGAAGACATGCTGCGAGCTTGCGTGTTGGATTTCAAGGGAAGTTGGGAGGAACAACTTCACCTTGTCGAATTTTCCTACAACAACAGTTATCAACAGAGCATCAAGATGGCTCCTTTTGAAGCATTGTATGACAGAGCGTGCAGAACGCCGGTTTGTTGGGATGAAGTCGGAGAACGGAAAATCACAGGCCCAGAGTTGGTTCAGCAATCAGTGGATGCAGTTGCCGTTTTCAGGGACAAATTAAAGACCGCTCAAAGTCGCCAAAAAAGCTACGCTGATAAGCGTCGAAGGCCATTGGAATTTCAATTTGGTGATCACGTTTTTCTGAAAGTGTCACCAACGAGAGGTACTTCGCGCTTTGGCAAGAAAGGAAAACTGAGTCCGAGGTACGTAGGTCCATTTGAGATTCTTGAGAGAATCGGGATCCTAGCGCATCGTCTTGCATTACCGCCGAGACTGGTGCAAGTGCATGACGTCTTTCATGTGTCGATGTTGAGGAAGTATGAGCCTGACTCGACCCACGTGCTTAATTTTGAGGAATTAGACGTGGACGACAGAGTATCATACGTTGAAAGCCCAGCTCAGATTGTAGATCGCAAGGAGCAGGTTCTGCGCACCAAGACCATTCCATTGGTCAAAGTGGTCTGGCAACACCACGGCACTGAAGGAGCAACTTGGGAAACCGAAGAATCGATGAGGCGACTGTACCCCCACCTTTTTGTTTAAAGTTTGTAAAGGTTTAAATTTCGAGGACGGAATTTTTATAAGAGGGGAAGAGTTGTGACATCCTGATTTTCGAGTCTAATTTTGATGAGACGAGTTGGGCTTTTCATCGACGTGTCTATAGCCTTTTTCTCTGAGTTGGCCACTCACGAGTTAACTAGCCTATTAGGTGAAGCCGCTAAAGAATCTAAATGCAATAACCTTGAGAATTCGACCAAGAATTGACTGTTCGACCGTGCCAATCTGCAAGGGTCATTACGGCACCGTCAAAATCGATCAGAGACCGGAGATAGGTTGATTCGATAGAGATATGTGATTAGTGTGTGGGTGATTCCACCTAATTGCAAAGTTTCTATCGAACGGCACTAGACCGATTTTTCTATCATTTTCGTACCCGGTGTCCGTATTTGAAACCTAGAGATTTTCACGACAACCGAGAGTCGCCAATGTGTCGAAGATGCACTATGTGACTCGAGATAAATCGATCACGGGTCAATTGCACCAAAAATTCCTAAAAGCTACCCGGTAGATTAGGACGCGCTAAAATCACGTCGGATTGAAATTAACCGCGAAGTTGAACTCGATTTCAGAAATGGAAAGTTCTGTCATGTCATAATTCATTTTAGGAACGTCGGCTCACTTTCCGAAAAATTTTCGGAGATTCAGAGATTTTTACGGAAAATCGATTCGGACGATTCGGAAATCGAACGGAAATTCGGTTTAGCTCATTTGAAGGAAATTTTGATTTCTAGGCCGAGCTACTGGGTGATGGGAATTTGTGGAAGTGTGTGGGATTTTTCTTCGACGAAATTGGACTTCAAATTTCAGAAATTGAGGATGAGATTGAAGCTTAATTAAGTGAAATTCGGAGCTATGGATTGAGGGCTGATTTTTGACATCAAAATGGTTATTATTGAATTTAATTTGTTGGAAAGAATTAAGGGGGGGACAAGCTTTTAATGTAATGGATAGACTCTTGACTTTGGCCCCCCAATCGGTGACTTCTCCTGCACGTTTAATAGCCGCCTCTCCCTTCTCCGCTGTCTCCCTCTCTCTCTCGATCACGGCCCGCCCTTCTCTTTTACTCGAGCGACTCATCCCCACATTTCCTCTCTGGTTTTGCTTTCATTTCTCCCTCTGCTAAACACCTCCACCGAAGCCTTCATTTCCCTACTCCGCTGACGCTCGCCCACTTCCACCCACCATTTCCCCTCTGCTAGCCACACGTCTCCTTGGTCAACCAAAGAAACCCCTTCCCAACTTGTTGATTGTGAAACCCCCACATCTCGCCGATCCCTTCCACCGAAGCATCACCGGGTCTTCTCTTCATACGGCCACGAAGACAGCTTGCCTTGATTGTTGACCGTTAGCTCACCCGTGGGGTCTCCTCGAAGCCGAGCTTTGTTGCCGCGGCCCGCTCGTCCAGCTTTCATAATTCAAGATCAAGCTCAGCTTGGCTGAGCCGTTTTGGACCTGTTTTGGCCGGTCCAATCTTCCGTCGACCTCGCCGTGAGTTCAAATCTCGGCCGCCGTCATGCCGCCGTCGCCGTGAGCCGATTTTCGTGCTAACTTGTGAGTTGCGTTCTAATCCTTAATGACACTTGGAGGTGTGTTAGTTAGCTAATTGGTGGATTAATTTGGTTAATTAGGTTTAGGACGGTTTAGTTAGATTAAGTGTATAGTTAGTATTTAGTTAGTTTAATTATTTTAGTTCGATGGATTTAGTGAGGAATTAGTTAGTTTATATAGTTAGTGTAATTAAATAGAATGGTTAGATTTAATTGTTAGTTAGATTATTTAGCTTAGTTAGTTTAGGTTAATTTAATTAAATGCTTTAAATTTATTTATTTTGTAATTTATTTAATTTTCGGTAATTTATTTAATTATTAATTATTTTTTGAAAATTAGACCGGGATAGCCAGTGACCGGAATTGCGTGCTGATTGCAATGGTGTGTTCAATTTCTGCAATTGGATGTTAAATTGTGTGCAAATTGAGTGCTGATTGGAAATTGAGTATTTAATTCCAAAAATTGTGAATTTTGATATTTATTCAGAAAATTCCGGGTGTCGGATTTTAACACCAAAAATAGTTTTATATACTATATAAAGCAGTGGGATTTTAAATTGGAGGTTATGTACTATTTTATCGTGTATTTTTAATACGAAAAAAATAGGCTAGGATCACTATTTTAATTGAGGCATTTGAGTGCAATGCACGGTGACCTGGGCCGAGATTGATTAGTCGTGGGTTGGTTAAGAGAACCCGTCTCGAGCAATTATGCCGGATGTTACTAAATCCCTTTTCGAGTTACCCATGCATTAGGGTAGCGGGTCGCAATAGATTCTAGACCTATGCTCCTTCGGGAAAGCCGTCAATGAGACGTAGCCGTGCTCAATGGGGAAGAGACGATGCCTGGCTATGCTATTAGACAGCCGAACATGGGAGTTGGTTGTGCCTTGAGTGGCTTAATTAACAATTGGAACGCATGATTGTTTGAGTTTGATGCACCTGATTATGAGACAAAACTGTGTGGCATGGTATGGGACGTGTTATAATGGTTTGGCCTTATAATCGGGACCCTTGTGATGAATTGAGTTGATGAGGTGTTCCAGTTGTTATGTACGTTGGTTATATGCAATGTGATATGAACTGTGCTGACGTGTAGGAAGGAACTGAGGCGAGGTAAGTCCTCTATGCTAATTGAGTGGTTGTGTGGTTAGGACACTTCTAGGTGTATTTCCCTCCTAATCGGGGCTTAGACCGTGAACTCGCTGAGATTTATATCTCACCCTGTCGTGGGCTTAAAATTTTCAGGGCCGTAGAGGGAGGACCAGGAGCTGAGCTGAGCTGAGGTGACCTAAAGAGTAGGTCAAATAGGATAGCCTTTTTGGGAGTTAGTCTTTTGAAATCTTTTGAATATGGGATTTTGTACTTGACTCAATATGTTTATAAAAGCATGTGTTGTTTGTGAATGTGTTGTCCTGCTTTTCTATCCCGAGATGGTTACTATCAGGGGATATATTACTCGCTTCCGCATGTGCAATAAAATGAAAGGGTCGGCGACTCGTCTTGGGAAGTCGCAAAATTTTATTGACCAGAGTGGGATGGGCATGCACTCGGGGTCTGGGGCGTGACAATAGCGCAGTGGAATTTTGGTTAAGTATGGAGAACTTCAGTTTGTTGTAATAAAGTTGTAGAAAGGAGAATCGCTGACTAGAATTGTACTTGACTAGTTTGTTTATGTATAACTTTGATGTTATATATAAAAGGTTTGGCTCGAGGAGCTTTCGGGGGTTATGAATCATAGTAGTGATATAATTTGGTTTGTTCAGTTAGCGTGCGAAAGTTTTGAATTACCGAAAGTCGAAGAGGACCTTCACTCCTGGTTATTCGTCGCTGAAGATGATCTGGTTCTGGTTGTTGGTTGCCAAATCTACATGGCAATTGTAATGGATGCGGCAGTTGAGGAGCCGAATATGGAGAGCATAACTGTGGTACCGAAATTTTCTGAGGTAATTCCTAAAGAATTGCCGGGTCTGTTGTCAAAAAGAGAAATAGAGTTCGTGATTGAATTAGCACCCGGAATAGAGCCAGACTCTAAGACTCCTTACTGGATGACGTTGTTAGGGCTGAAAGAACTGAAAGTGCAGATACAAGAATTGTTGGAAAGGGGATTCATACATCCCAGTGCATCACCTTGGGGGGGCACCCGTTCTATTCGTGAAGAAGAAAGATGGTTCGTTGCGTTTGTACATCGATATTCTCCAAGATCGACTTTAGGATAGGGTATTATTAGTTGAGGATCAGGAAGAAAGACATACCGAAGTTAGCATCTCGCACTCGATATGGCAATTATGAGTTCACTGTAATGCCGTGTGGTTTGACAGACACTCTAGCTGTCTATATGGATCTGATGAACAGAGTGTTTAAGGGGTACTTAAATCAGTTTGTAATCGTGTTCTTTGACGTTATCCTGGTGTGTTCGAAGAGTGCTGAGGAGCACGAGAGACATTTGAGGATGATACTTCAGACCCTGAGGACTCTTGGATTTTATGCTAAACTTAGCAAATGCGAGTTTTGGATGACTTGTGTTGAGTTCTTAGGTCATGTGATTTTAGGAGAAGGAATCTCAGTGGACCCAGCTAAGATTGAAGCAGTAATCAACTGGCCAAGACCGACTATAGTGACAGAGATCAGAAGTTTTCTGGGTTTAGCAGGGTAGTACAAACAGTTCGTAGAAGGGTTTTCAGCGTTAGCGTCACCGTTGACAAGAATTCTGAAGAAGGAAGAAAAGTTTGTGTGGTCAGATAAGTGCGAGGGCAGTTTCCAAGAGCTTAAGTAGAAGCTAACTACTGCACCTATGCTTACTATTCCATCTGGTCCAGTAGTAGGATTCGAGATCTACAGTGATGCGTTGTTTAAAGGATTGGGTTGCATGTTGATGCAGCATGACAGGGTTGTTGCATACACGTCTCGTCAGTTGAGACCTCATGAGTTGAATTATTCAACGCATGACTTAGAACTCGCAGCGATCATCTTTGCCCTAAAGATTTGGAGGCATTATCTGTGTGGAGAAAGATTCCAGATTTTCACTGACCATCAGAGTCTCAAGTACTTATTCTCTTAGAAGGAGTTGAATATGAGACAGCATCGATGGATGGAGCTTCTGAAGAACTATGACCGTGAAGATTTTGTATCACTTAGGAAAGGTGAACAAGGTCGCTGATACACTAAGTAGGAAGTCTTCAGTCGCGCAGATGATACTCAAGGAATGGAGTCTACTCGAGAGAGCACGAGATTCGGGTTTCAAAATTGAGGTAGGCCACCTTTCGAATCTTATGGCCACCCTCAGAATTGATCCGGAAGTGCAGATCAGAATTAGAACGCTTCAGCCGTCAGATCCAGAGATTCAGAAGATTGTGCAAGCATATGCAGATGAGAGAGAACCTGATTTTCAGATTTCTAAGGACGGAACGCCAAGGTTCCGAGGACGATTGTGTGTAACTGACGATTTAGAGATTAAAGAAGAGATCTTATCGGAAGCTCTTCGTAGCAACTTCAGCTTTGTCCAAATAGTACGAAGATGGGTCAGAATCTGCATCAACAAGATTGATAGACTGGTATGAAGACAGATATCATTGACAGGTCACAAGTGTCAGATGCGCTGTCAAGTGAAAGCACAGTTTTGCAAGTCGAGAGAACCCTTGTAATCTCTCGAGATCCCCGTGTGGGAGTGGGAACACATCACAATGGATTTGGTGACAGGTCCACCAAGAAGTCAATGTGCTAATAATTTCATTTTGAGTGGTAATTGATAGATGGATGAAATCAGCCTACTTGGTGGCTGTGCGAAAGGATCTTGATTTGATTAAGCATGCAGAAGTGTATGTGCGTTAAATAGTTCATCTGCTTAGAGTGACAGTGACTGAGTTGTATCAGATCTAGACCAGAGGATCCCGTTTTTAGCGAGATCGCTTAGATGGTTCCTTTTGGGTCGATCTTAGAGCGAGTGTTGAAACTTCGCTTGTTGAGTTGAGGTCGGGAAAGAAAGATCACAGCCCCGAGTTAGTTCGGCCATCCGTAGTTTAGCGGATCGGTGGAGCGATTGCGGTTGTTAGAAGCAGATTGAAGACCGCTCAGAGCCGCCAGAAGAGTTATGCTGATAAGCGTCGAAGGCCATTGGAATTCCAAGTTGGTGAGCACGTCTTTCTGAAGGTGTCATCGATGAGAGGTACTTCCCGCTTTGGCAGAAAGGGGAAAATGAGTCCGAGGTACGTGGGTCCCTTCGAGATTTTGGAAAGAATAGGGACTCTAGCGTATCATCTTACATTACCGCCGAGGTTGGCACAAGTGCATGACGTCTGTCACGTGTCGATGTTAAGGAAGTATGAACCTGATCCGACACACGTTCAAAATTTTGAAGAATTAGCCGTGGACGACAGGGTGTCGTACGTTGAAAGCCCAGTTCAGATCGTGGATCGCAAGGAGCAGGTTCTGCGCACCAAGACCATACCATTGGTCAAAGTGGTCTGGCAACACCACAACACTGAAGGAGCAACTTGGGAAACTGAAGAGTCGATGAGACTATTGTACCCCCACCTTTTTGCTTAAGAATTGTAATGGTTTAAATTTCGAGGACGAAATTTTTATAAGAGGGGAAGAGTTGTGACATCATGATTTTCCACTTCTATTTTCAGTAAATTGAAGTTGGCATTTCATCTGCACGCATATAGTTCTTTTCCCTAAACTGATCACTCATGGGATAACTAGTCTATTAGGTGAAGTCGTTAAGAAATTCTAATGCATCGGACTCGAGAATTTGACCAGGAAACGACCTTTCGACCGAGCTAATCTGCAAGAGTCATTATGGCACAGTTAAAAATCGATTAGAGACCGGAGATAGGTCGACTCGACAGAGGCATGTGATCGAGTGTGGGTGATTCCACCAGATCGCACAATTCTTGTCGATCGGCACTGGATCAGCTTTTCTGTCGTTTGGGTACCCTGTGTCCATATTTGAAATCGTGAGGTTATCACGACAACCGAGAGTCGCCAATGTGTCAAAGATGTGCATTGTGGCTTGAATCGATCAACCATAGGTCAAATGCACGAAAATTTCTAAAAGCTACCCAATAGATCGGGACGCGCTAGTATCGTGCCGAGTGAAATTAACCGTGAAATTGAGATCGAATTTAGAAATTGGAAGTCCTAGTGTGTCACAAATCATTTTAAGAACATTGACTCATCTTTGGAGGATTTTTCAGGCAAACCGAGTTTTTTAGCAAAATAATCAAAGTATGGTTAATTTGGCTCGAGAAATTAGTAGGCCCGCTTTTGGTTGTGTTTTTGGACTCAAGTTAGTTCTATGGTCAAGTAAATATGTGAATTGAAGTGTGGTGATATTGGATTAATTTTATGGACTTCAATTTGGTTCAATTGGAAAGAAATTGAATGAAATGTGTTGTACAAGATTTTGGAGAATTCATGCCACGACGGAAAATGAAATTGAACCAATTGGAAAGATTGTGGTGGAAGTTTTGAGATAGTGGGTGTAACATTATCAAGTGATGTCATGGTGGGCTTGTGTGGCTAGGATCTTGACAAGTGGAGGGTGGATATTGGCTCTTGGAAAGGTGACCCATCAACATCATCTTCTTCAATTGGTTTTGTTTTTGAAAATTGGGAGGAGAGAGAGAGGAAAGCTGCGTGTGACCAGGCCAGCCCCGACCCCCTTCGTCCGCCGCTCGGCCACCCGTTTGCTGTTGCCGTCCATCGCTGCCGATGCCGTTCCTCCTTCGCCCGTGCGACCAGCCAGCCCGCGCGCTGCTCCGCCACTACCCGCGTGACCAGGAACCTCCAAGGCCGTCGTCCGTCACGGCCTGCTGTCGCCAAGGCCATCGGAGGACCACCGGAGCCGCTGCCAGTCATTGCACGAACTGCCGTCGCCCTTCTCCGCCGTTTCCGCGCACGAACGACCGCTAGCCAGGGCAGCCCTCCTCCGACCGCGATCGGTAGCTCGCCGAGTGGGTATCCCACCCCGGATGCTTGGCCCGCCTTGAGGAAAGTCGATCCCCACGACGTCCCCATCGTTTTGGTCCAATCGGTTTGTTTATCGGGTGAGTTTAGCTCACTAAATCTCGATTAGAGGGTTAATTATGCTTAGGGTGTTTTTAGTTTAAGTTAAGTGAGTTTAGGTGGTTAGATTAGTTTAATTAAATGTGGTTTAGATTAAGAAATTTAATTAGTTTAAAGCATGTTTAATTAGTGTTAAGAAGGTTTATTTTATAATAAGCCTTGATTAGACATAAAGGATTTATTTTTGATTTAAATAAAGATTTCAAAATTATTTAATAATTTAATAATATATTATTATTCGAAATTATTAAAATATTATTATTTAATTAATTTTCCTAATAAATTTAATTGTTTATTAAATTCCAAAATTTTGTTGGGACCTTAAATTCTCGAATTTTGTACTGATCGCTATTGTGTAGTCAAATTATGAATTTGATGAGTGGATATTGCAAATTGAGTGTTGATTGTGAAAAATATGGATTTTATTCAGAAAACCCCAAGTGTCGGGTTTTGATACCAAAATTGGATTTTAATGATTATATTAAATAGTGGGGTTTGAAAAAGTGAGATATTGGCTTTCTGGTTCGAAATTAACGTGCCCTCACACACGTGAATAATTTATGGAATATTTTTAATATGAAGAAAAATGGCTGGGATCACTATTTTAAGTGGAAGCATTGAGTGAAATGCAAAGTGTTCTGGGGCCGAGTATGATTTCGTTGTGTGATAATTAAGAGGAATTGTCCTGGGCTGTTGAGCCGGACTTGCCCCTATATGGGAGGCCCCACATCAACGGGCTTGGGTCGCAGTTGATTCTGGGTCTATACTCCTTCGGGAACGCCATCGACGTAGTGACGAAGCCGCACTCCAAGGTGGGGAGGCGATGCCTGGCATTAATGTTAGTAGATAGCCGAACAGTGAGTAGGCTATGCCCTTGTGTGGCAGTGAATAACAATTGGATCGCATGCTAAGTGTTATTGACGGGTCGGATTATGGGACGGAATCGTGTGGCATGGTATGGGACGTGTCATAACGGTTTGGTCTTATAATCCGGACTCCTGTGGTTGTTCGAAATGAAATTGTTGGCGTTCTAGTTGTTTAAGTTCTTATTACTATCTGTGATTGAGTGATATGAACATGATTGAGTGATTCGAATTGTGCTAACCTGCAGGAAGGAACTGAGGCGAGGTAAGTCCTCTATGTGGTGTAGCTAGGCCACCCTTGGGCGTATTTTCTTTCTAATAGGGGTTTAGGGGGTTGAACTTGTTGAGACAATGTCTCACCCCGTTGTGGGCTTACATTTTCAGGTCCCTAGTGGACGGAGCGGCCAGTTCGTTACGGTTGGCCTTGTGGAGTTGCAGAGGTGAAGTCTGTTGGATTGGAGTTCGTGTTCGACTTGTAGGTCGTAGGACAGTTTCTTTTTAAGAGCTGGTCTTTTGTAGACTTTTGGCTGTAGACCTCTGTTTGTAAACTTCGTTGGTTTATGTAAGTGATTGGTTGTGAAATTACTTCCTGCTTTTCTATCCCGTATTTTATTGTTAGGGGTTTTATAATACGCTTCCGCATGTGCATTAAAGAACTGATTGGGTCGGCGACTTAACTTGGGAACGTTGCATTTGAGTGACCATGGTGGAATGTTGGCGCGCTTGAGGTTCGGGGCGTGACAAAAAGAGTGCAGAGCACAAATGTTATGATCTCTCCCCTTTATAGATGCATTAATTGCCTCGTTAAAAACTTTAAGCCGGAAAAACCCTGTGGGAAAAAACCGGATAAAAAGAAAAAAGAGTGCAATGTGATAGGGCTAGTAAGAACACCTAAAGGGGGGTGAATAGGTGTTTAAATGAAACCTTGGCAAATATATGCGGAATAAAATAAAGTTCAGGGAAGAGAATAAGAACACAAGGTTTGTAATGGTTCGGCTTAATCCAAGCCTACGTCCACTCTCCCACACTAACAGCCTTCTTGGCTGGATTCCACTATGCAATCAACAAGAGATTACAACTTTGAGTGCAAACACTTAGTAGTAGATCACACTATCTCACTAAGTCACTCTTTTGATATTTCTCTCACGATCACAAACGTTTAAGCTCACAAGAGACAAGTGTATGATTGAAGATTGCTCAAACTTTGGAATTATAAATTCTACGGTCCGTCTCTTACTTGCTCATCGGTCCTTCATCTCCTTAAATACTCCTCCATTTCCAAACTAGCCGTTGGACAGCATCTTGAGGATCGTCTTCTAATCTACCCATTGGACAGCTCTGTATCTAGAAGATTTGGTAGCCGTTGAGTGACAAAAGTAGAATCCCAAATTGATTCCGATCGCCCATACAAACAGAATCTTGGTTTCCATAAGTAAAGCTTCTTCGTATAGAAAGTTCTTTTCTTCAAGATCCAATTGTCAATCAATTAGATTGAGTCAATCAAATCAATCTTGATGTGGAATCCAAACCAGATCACTAGCCGTTATATCTTCGACGCTTGTGTTACGTTCTGTCGAATTTGGATGTAAAGTCTGAGAGCAATAGACTTTACAATCTGAGTCTGAGTGCGATAGACTTTGCAATCTGAGTCTGAACATATTCTGCTTTTGAACAGATTTAACTTTAAGGTCTGTACCCAGTTCAGCTTCAGCATAGCGTCCGTTTTTTGGTTCTTCCAAGCATAGACTTCGACAATATCCTTTACATGTTCTATCATCTGCATAGTCTATTACTTCAACCATTAAACATATTAGTAGCCTTTGATTTATTTTGTCATCTTCAAAACATCATAAGGGATTTCCCTAACAATCTCCCCCTTTTTTGATGATGACAAAACAATCTCTAAATATGCAAATTTGTAAACATACTTTTAAAAATATTAATTTAAATCAAAGGATATCAGAAGATAGCAAATAGATTGAGCATAACAATATATAGAAAAATAATCGCAGCTCAATATTATGCAATAAATAATATCAACCAATCAACACATATGCATATTCATATTCTCTCCCCCTTTTTGTCATAATCAAAAAGCGATAACAATAGAAATAGTATCACGTAGAGAATATAAAACGATAGCAAACAATTTCCAAAAATCAGCTTTTATAAATCGAATATTAAAGATATGCAATATAGCTCACTTCGATCATATATATCAACAAATAAAAATCACGGATGCATTATAAAATTCACTTAACCCATTTTGTCATAATAAAAAGATAATATCAATAAGAGATTTGTTAATGACAAAAGGTAATAAGAGATGCACTAACCGGATTTTGTAGAACTTGGTAAGTTCTAACACATTTACGTTTTCCTTCCTTCCATAATAATCAAGATCACGATCAATTCAAAAAGATTTTTCCATAATTGATCAATGCTCCCCCTCAATTTGTTGCCTTTTTGAGATGATCACGATTTTTTCCTTTTTCTTGGATTCGCTTGCTCCCCCTGTCATCATGACAATATTTGCGAATAGAAACAATTGTTGCTTGTGCACGTTGAACAGAATATTTTTCCAGTATTTCCTTTGCAGCGACAACATCCGCAATGATCACTTGCATTTTGAAATTCGAGGCAAAAATTTATTTTCTTCAATCAAGCTCGTCTCGAATTTAACCTCCAGAAGAAAGTACAGAATCTCCATGATTTTCAAATCTAGCTTTCCAAAATCCATATGGAAGATTCTTTTGCGACTTGCAAATTCTTGTATAATAGATAATAATCTTTGCACATAATACATTCCTTTGATTTATGGATCAAACTTGCTAGATATGAGATATCTTCTAAAAATATAGCAAGAGTATCCTTGAATATGCAATAATATATTTCGAGATCAAAGGGATTTCCTTGAGCATAGATCTCAAAAATATATTATAAATGCATTTCACAAAAAGAAAGATGATATTGCTATCACGTGCCAAATCAAGTAAAAAATATTGCAATGCCTTATATTTATGAGAAGAAATATTTGCAATATAAATGATAAGCAATCGTCCAAAATCAGGATAAATGCACGTAGAAATTTGTATGGCGGAATGATAAAAAAATCTCTTACCCAAGGTATATGTTCGAAATATACCATTGATTAAAAAAAGATCATTACCAATCTTCGTAGGAGATACTTTTCTGATTGCGCCAAAATCTGCGTAGATTCGAAATCATTCTTGCTTTATTGAATTTCCTGCAATCAACTCATTTCCTTTTTGGTATCCATCAATTTGGATCCTTCATTTTCGTTAGTGTAAAATAGAAAATCTCCATAGATAAAAAAATATTCTTTCTTGATTCATCATAACAAAGTATTCAAAGAAAGAATATTATGCACAATGATATTTTGAAAGATAAATTCTCACTTAGTCATAGTACCATAAAAACAGAGAGAATAAAATCCTTGAGTATCTAAGAATATCTTGCATAATAAATTAATATTACGTAAAACAGATTTTTACTTGGCAAAATATGATAAAATCTGAGAGTATAAAATCAAACCAAATAAATTCATTTGTCTCTAAACAAAATGATCACACATATTTAAATCAAATCTCAACTTACGAATCACAAAAACAAATCACACGATTCTTTCTTCAATAAAACAAATCATTGAATACAATCATTATAAAATCTGAATCAACCAAGGATATATCGAATATCAAGCATAATGAGAAATTTTAAATTGTGTACTCAAACCAAATTGAGAATAAAAATATATACATTCCTTACCAAACTCTCCTTCTTCTCTTCCTTTATTTCCTGCAAAAATAACTCATCTTTTCTTTGGTACCCATTTTTTCTTGGGTCCATGAGAGTTAGTAGAGTTTGCTATTTTTATCCAATCTTCCTTAATAGGTCTCCAGACTTTAGGACATTCTTTCTCAAAGTGTTCTGAATCTCCACAATTTGAACACTTGAAGGCATTTCGACCAACAGGTTTTATAAACACTTTTTGAAAATTATTTTTGTAAAATGCCTTTGGAGGTCTTTGTCTAAGTCTCTCCTTAACTTTAGGAAAATCTATTAGAGAATCACTTTCCTTATTGAAGCCAAGTCCCGACTTATTATAGTAAGGTACTTATATGGAAAGGATATGCTCTAAAGTTTTTGAACCATTTGAAAATTTTGTCGAAATATTTGAAAATTCCTTTTTTAAAGAATCATATTCTTTAACAAGTAAATCTCGACTTTCTTTTGTTTGTAGAAAATATTTTTGCAAAATTTCAAACTTTTCTTTTTGAGAAAGATCCTTTGCCTAAGCCGAGAATTCTCCTTTTAAGTTCGGAGATCCTTTTAAGATAAGATTTGAGATTTAAGCAAAGCTCATTTATATATTTTGAGACTTTGATAGGAATTTTTGAATTGCTTACCTCGATTTCCTCATCGGATTACAGTCGTATGCAGTCGACTTTGATTTTGAGTCTCGTATGCAGTCGGACTCGATTAGATTCCGAATTTAAGTTTGAATGTGCCATCAAGCATATATATCCTTGCTCATCATCTTCTTTCATGGTTCTTTTCTGCTCATTCTGCTCGTGTTGTCTTCTTCCATGGAATTTCTGTTCTTTTCTATTCAGCTTTTTGAATTTCTTGATCATAAAAGCAAGTTCTTCGTCGTCCATATCATTTTCTGAATCTGTATCATCAAAATCAGCATTAGATATTAAAGCGATGGACTTCTTACCTTCGGGATCTTCATCATTGATTTGTTCCACTTCATAGGATTGAAAAGTGCCAATCAATTCATCAACGGAGAGTTGCATGATCCTCTGAGTTTCCCGGATTGAGGTCTTGACATGATTCCAATCTTTTGAGAGACCTCGCAAGAGTTTGTTGACCTTCATTGGGGAAGAAATTGGATGACCTTGATATGCCAAACCATTTACAATTTCTGTAAAACGATCGAACATATCTCCAATCGACTCTCCTTGCTTCATCTTGAAGGATTCATATTTGCCGAGCAGGAAGTTTACTTTTGTCTCTTTTACACGATCATTCCCTTCATAAGTAACATGAAGTCTATCCCAGACTTCCTTAGCTGTTTCACATGAAGAAATTTTGTTATATTCAACAGGAGACAATGCGCAATATAAAGAATAAATGGCTTTTGCATCAAGCGCTTCTCTTTTGCACATCTCCGTCTGAGACATAGGAGCAGGGGGTTTGGTTTCTTTGTCTTTGCTATTCTTATTTGATGTAGACGCGGCAGTGGGATTGATTCCTCTTTCCACAACATCCCATTGCAAGGGATCTCTGGATCTTAGGAATGCTTTCATTTTGTTCTTCCACACGTTGTATTCCTTTCCATCAAAATACGGTGGCCTTATGTTGCTTTGTCCCTCCATAAGTCTTGGTGCCAAGATACTAGCCATAAAAGATCTTTAGCTCAAAAGTAAAAACACTTTTATGAACCGAGCACTTGGCTCTGATACCAATTGATAGGGCTAGTAAGAACACCTAGAGGGGGGGGTGAATAGGTGTTTAAATGAAACCTTGGCAAATATATGCGGAATAAAATAAAGTTCAGGGAAGAGAATAAGAACACAAGGTTTATAGTGGTTCGACTTAATCCAAGCCTACGTCCACTCTCCCACGCTAACAGCCTTCTTGGCTGGATTCCACTATGCAATCAACAAGAGATTACAACTTTGAGTGCAAACACTTAGTAGTAGATCACACTATCTCACTAAGTCACTCTTTTGATATTTCTCTCACGATCACAAACGTTTAAGCTCACAAGAGACAAGTGTATGATTGAAGATCGCTCAAACTTTGGAATTATAAATTCTACGGTCCGTCTCTTACTTGCTCATCGGTCCTTCATCTCCTTAAATACTCCTCCACTTCCAAACTAGCCGTTGGACAGCATCTTGAGGATCGTCTTCCAATCTACCCATTGGACAGCTTTGTATGTAGAAGATTTGGTAGCCGTTGAGTGACAAAAGTAGAATCCCAAATTGATTCCGATCGCCCATACAAACAGAATCTTGGTTTCCATAAGTAAAGCTTCTTCGTATAGAAAGTTCTTGTCTTCAAGATCCAATTGTCAATCAATTAGATTGAGTCAATCAAATCAATCTTGATGTGGAATCCAAACCAGATCACTAGCTATTATATCTTCGGGGCTTGAGTTACGTTCGTCGAATCTGGATGTAAAGTCTAAGAGCAATAAACTTTACAATCTGAGTCGAGTGCGATAGACTTTGCAATGCGAGTCTGAACATATTCTGCTTTTGAACAGATTTAACTTTAAGGTCTGTACCCGGTTCGGCTTTAGCATAGCGTCCGTCTTTTGGTTCTTCCAAGCATAGACTTCGACAATATCCTTTACATGTTCTATCATCTACATAGTCTATTACTTCAACCATTAAACGCATTAGTAGCCTTTGATTTATTTTGTCATCTTCAAAACATCATAAGGGATTTCCCTAACACAATGCATATATAGCCACTGCTGGGGCTAATCATTCTTGCATCTTATGAACTCGCCGCATATCAATGCTGCAATGCATAGTTCATAATATTTCCCCCTCAATTGAGCCATATAGCCACTTCTGGGGCTAATCAATCTTGCATCTTGTGAACTCACCGCATATCAATGCCATATACTAATTTCGCAAAACTTGATGTTGGCAATGATTTGGTAAAAGGATCTGCAAGATTATTTATGGATTGAATTTGTTTAACATCAATTTGTCGACTTTCTTGGAGTTCATGAGTATAGAAAAATTTCGGCGAGATATGCTAGGTCCTATCACCTTTGATATATCCTCCCCTAACTTGTGCAACACAAGTAGCATTATCTTCATAAATTATAGTGGGAGAATTTGTAATCGGTATTAAGTAACAAGAATTATGAATATGTGTTATAACGGATCTTAACCAAACACACTCTCTTCCAACTTCATATAAAGCAATAATCTCAGAGTGGTTAGAAGATGTAGCTACTAGCGATTGCTTCGTAGAACGCCAAGAAATAGCAATGTCGTTATAACAAAATAAATACCCAGTTTGAGGGCGAGCCTTATGTGGATCGGATCTATATCCAACATCAGCATATCCAACTAAACCAAAGTTAGTGGAATCCTTGGAATAATATAATCCCAAATCTATGGTTTCTCGGAGATAACGGAAAATATGTTTAACTCCATTCTAATGTCTCCGAGTTGGCTCAGAACTAAAACGTGCCAATAAATTTACCGCAAAAGCGATATATGGTCTTGTACATTGTGCCAAGTACATCAAAGCTCCAATTGCATTGAGATATGGTACTTCAGGACCAAGTATCTCTTCATCAGATTCTCTAGGACGAAATGGGTCCTTTTGGGGATCTAAAGACCTTACAACCATAGGGGTGCGCAATGGGTAACTTTGTCCATGTTGAAACGTTTAAGCAATCTTTTAACGTATGCTGATTGATGGACGATTATTCCATTTGCTTTATGCTCAAGCTCTAGACCAAGACAAAGTTTGGTTTTACCCAAATCTATAACTTCAAACTCCCTTTTCAAATACTCAGCAGTTTCAGCTAACTCTTTTGGAGTTCCAATTAAATTTATATCGTTGACATAAACTGCTACAATAGCAAATCCGGTTTCTGATTTCTTAATAAACATGCATGGGTAGATAGGATCATTCTTGTACCTTTCCTTAATTAGGTACTCACTTAGGCGTTGATACCACATGCGGCCGGATTGCTTTAACCCGTACAAGGATCTTTGCAATTTTATTAAGAATAAACTGGGGGAATGCATGCTTTAGGCATTTTGAATCCCTCGGGAATTTTCATATAAATATCAAAGTCTAATGAGCCATATAAATATGCCGTCACAACGTCCATAAGACACATTTCCAATCTTTTAGAGATTGCTAGGCTAATGAGAAAATGAAATATAATCATATTCATTACAGGTGAATATGTCTCATTATAACCAATCCTAGGTCTCTGGGAGAATCCTTGGGTAACGAGTCGGGCTTTATATCCGACGACCTCGTTTTTCTCATTTCGTTTCCGAACAAATACCCATTTGTATCCAACGGGCTTTACATTATCGGGGATACAAGTTACGGGTCCAAAAACCTCTCGTTTAGCTAGGGAAGCTAATTCAGCCTTAATTGCTTTCTCCCACTTAAGCCAATCTTGCCTTTGACGGCATTCAATAATAGATTGCGGCTCACAATCATCATCCATAATTTTATGAGCAACTGAGAATGCAAAAGCATCATCAATGATGATTTCATTTCGATCCCAAATTTCATTACAATATGTAATGGAATTCTCAGTATTCCCGAGATTGGTGTTCCTTTCATGGGTTTGCGCCTCTTCAGGGGCAATAAGCTCTTTGGGAGCAAGCACAACGCTAGGCTCTTCTGGAGCGGATTCCTGATTCTTTCCCCTTCGTTTTCGAGGAGTAGTATCTTTTGATCCTATCGGTCTACCACACTTCAAGTGCGGGGGATTTTGATCCATTTTAGCTTGTCCTTTGAGAACAGCTATCCTAGCTGGAGCATTTGCAGCTGCAATATGATAATAATGCAAATAAACGTGCAAATGTGTCATTGCGCGTAGATAATAGGCAAACATGGGACCATCTACAAGATGCGTCCACTAATACCATAAAATATTGAAATGGTCCACTTAGTGGTTGTATTGGTCCATAAATATCACCCTGAATTCTTTGCAAGAATAAAGAAGATTCAAGATTAACCTTTGTTATGGAAGGTTTGATAATGAGATTTCCTTGTGAGCAAGCCTCACAATTATAATCTTTGGACAACAATACCTTTATATCCTTTAAAGGGTGCCCTTTTGTATTTTGAATTATTCTACACATCATTGAAGCGTCAGGATGACCAAGGCGATCATGCCATAGTCCAAACTGATCAGGGTTTACCAATCTCCAGGATGTGGTGGCGTAGGTTTCAACAGCCTTAATCATGACACAATACAAACCCATAGAAGAAGCTTCTAGCTCTTCATGGATGGTCTTCAGGCCCATCTTATAAGAGGAAATGCCAATGTATTCCTTATCTTGCTCATAAATAGTCTCAATATGGTACCCATTACGGCGTACATCTTTGAAACTAAGCAGATTCCTTTTTGATCTAATGCTCATAAACGCATTCTCAATATGCAGGATTGTGCCATTTGGCAAAATAATTGTGGCATTCCCAAAACCATCAATAATCGGAACAGGACCTGATATTGTATGGATTTGTGCCTTACGCAATGTCATACTCAAGAAAAAATGTCTATTACAAAATATAGTATGTGTTGTTGCACTATCAAGCAAACAAACATCTTCCTTTTTCTCGGTATTTTCCATTTGCATTTATATTGACAACTTCAGGTGTCAAGTATCATAAAAGTTGCATATTAGTTATATAGTCGAATAAAATTTAAAATATAAATATTATATAAGGTTCATAAGCATTTCATAACCATATTAAAGAACAATAAAAAGTAATACATTTAAAGCGAAACAACATAAAATTTGAAGTTCAAATTATCATCCACCAATCTGATGCCTTATCAAAGTAATCAGAGGTTCTCAAAGAAATCAGAGACATCCAAGGATGCATTTGCTACTTCAGGAGCAAGAGGAGTCCCACCAACGGAGATATTGTTGGCCTCAACAGTGGTTATGGCAGTAGGATTGATTTCAATGGCATGAGATTCACCACGCTTGCCCGTATTCTTTAAAGATGCATGGTATAGATCAACAAAAGGTTTTGGCGTACGACAAGTACGTGACCAATGCTCAGTCATGCCACAGCGATGACAAATACTTTCATTAATCACCTTCTTTGGCTTCTTTTCTTTGCCATGATTCAGGCCAAAGTTTGATTTCCTAGGGTGATTAAATTTCTCGCTATCCCTTCTAGGATTATGTTCTTGCCTGCGCTTATAGCTCTTAAAATGGCCAGTATTTTTCTCAAAGTTAGCATGTGCTTCAGGCAATGCTTTTGAGCCAGCAGGTCTAAAATTATGATTTTTGAGCAGCAATTCATTAGTTTGCTCGGCAGTAAGAAGCACAGAAATTAATTCAGAGTATGTGGCAAACTGACGCTGCCGGTATTACTGTTGCAATATAATATTTGAAGCATGGAAGGTGGAGAAAGTTTTCTCCAACAATTCCGCATCAGTGAGTTTGATACTGCATAACTCAAGCCGAGAAACGATATCAAATAAAGCGGAATTATAGTCAGACACTGATTTAAAATCTTGCAGTATGAGATTTTGCCAGTCATATTGTGCTTGAGGAAGGATAGCAGTCTTGGTATGATCATACCTATCCTTCAACCTCCTCCACAAGATATGAGGGTCTCGAACGGATAAATATTGAGTCTGCAGGCTCTCATGCAAATGACGGCGAATAAAAATCAGCGCATTTGCTTTATCCTTTTCATTTGAGGTTCCATCCTCTATAATTGTATTAGCGAGACCTTGCCCTTGGAGGTGCATTTCCATGTCAAGGCACCATGATAGATAATTCTTTCCACTCACTTTCAGGATGTGGGATTTGGGCTTTTCAATATTTGCCATAATCCTTGCAAAAGTAAATCCTTAAATTAATTATAAGGATTTCTAAATATCCATCGCTACTTCAGGAGCAGAATGATACCTTTAGATTTGAAATTTTGTGGCACCCCCTCGACACGACCCCCGATCCGTTAGGGTCGCCACAGTACTCTAATCCTTCAATAGTCCTAACGACATGCCACTCTAATACTATTGAACTATAGAGGATCCAAAAGTCCTAGGGGTTTGCATTATTTAAATCGGTCCCAGCGCAGTTCATATGGCGGAAGCATAATCAAATTTCCCATCCCATACTCCAACAACATAATGCAATACACACCAACTACACATTTTCATAAGATAAATCGAGCACTTTTATTTACATCACTTGATGGACTACATGAGTTGGTACAACAAAAGGCCAAGGCTTTTCTAAAACTCGGCTATAACCAAAAGCGTCCAACTCTACAATAGTCATAAGCTTCAGTCCATCAGATAGTGTCGGCATCCAAAAAAAGCTTCCTCAGCTACCCACCACGCACGATCGATCACACCCAGCCCGGTCCATCGGCTGGCGACGGCGGCAGCATGCCCATCATAATCCCGTCATGGCGAACGTGCACGGACAGGAACTCCTGTACCACGGGGCCTCCAGGTAGACCCACATCATACATGACCAGGACTCGTACACGGACGAATACCAAACCCCGGACACTAACACAAATGTGCTCCGAGCATGAGCACTCGACATCTACCGGGACGCCGTAAAAAGTGCCTCGTGAAACGAGTAGCAGAGGCATCTCTCTCAATCTGAAATGTTAGTCCCCAAAGGGGTGAGTACAACCACTCAGCAGTAAAGGTCCATCAAACTACATAATGCAACAAGTAAGACAACCAAGGTATCATAAGCAAAGCACATATCATTCATGCACTCAAGCTTACATCACCATGCAGTCATGCATATATCTCCATGCAGTCATGCATACATCTCTTTGAGATCCATTCAATACCTTGGTGATCACACTTCCAAAAATCATGCAATACCAATTCAAGTTCAAAGACAATTTATACACCAGGCCATGTACACACATGCACATAATTCAATTCCCATATTGATTTTTCAAAAGGATCTCATTGTTCTTCCAGGGACCAGTGTTTGCATCCCTCATATCGCTCGCACCCAACCTGGCATCGTGAGGAACCTCCGGCACACACCTCCGGGCATCTGGCACATACCTCCGGGCATCTCGAAACTCCCGAGGACATCCGGCACACACCTCCGGGTATCATTGACTTAGCCGTCCGACGGTATCATCATTATCATTTCACATGGATATATCTCACTTTGCAAAAATGCCATTTGATGCAATAGTGCCAAAATTTCATTAAATTTTACATGTCATGTGAAATGCATAATTGTCACCACACATACTACATAGATAGCAACTCAGAATACTACATCCCCTAGAATAATTTATTTGTTCTTAAAAATAAGACAATTTTCAAATAAAACAAAATGCATTCCTTTAATTAAAATTCAGGAAACATTAGTAATTGATATTAATAAATTATGAAAATTTAACATGATGTAAACAAGACCTAGAGAAAGAGGTTTCATGAAGAACACTATGTCAAGAAAGTTTCACATCAATCACATAGGTCCATACATCACAGCAAAAGAAATTCCAACACCACTTTTGCACAGTTTCGGAAATAATTTAGATTAAATCCTTAAATGAACTCCGAAAATTCTGAGATTTTAATATGTTATAGTTGAGACCTAGAGGTAAAAGTCCCATGAAGAAATCGAAGTCTAATTCATTCTGTATTAAAAGATATGATTCTTACAACTCACCCTAACCCTCGGCTCAATCTCCAGATTTAATCCCTTTCAAAGAAAAATCATTTCCCGAATCAATACTGGTCCGTTTATTCTCAAATTTCAGTATGTTGTTCCTCAAGATGTCGTCTACAACTCTTATCAAGGATACGAGATAAAATTCGGACGGGATAATTTCACAAAATTCACAGAATCGCAAGGGATCAACATAACAGTTTTCCAGATTCTAGTATCTTTGAAGAAAAATGGTTTCACCAACAAATACTTGTCCGTTTCCCCTCAAATTTTAATATGTTAATCTTCAGGAAGTCCTCTACAACTTTCTTCAAGAACACGGAGTGAGATTCCAGCTAGAAAATTGCTTTACAGCTCACGAAATCACCAAAGGTCAACATAACAATTTCCAGATCTAGTTTCTTCAAAGAAAAATCATTTCACCGACCAATACTTGTCCGTTTCATCTTAAATTTTAGTATGTTACTCCTCAATATGTCATATACAACTTTCATCAAGAAGTCGAAGTGAGATTCCAACTAGAAAATTGCATGCAGCTCACGAAATCACCAAAGGTCGGACTGTTTTTCTAGAAAACAGATTACTAGGCTAAGGCACTACTCCTATAACTTCGAAAATCCTAACCTCCACCACATCCGAAATTCACCATACATCACAAACAATCACAGCAAGCAAAGTGTAGATCAATGGACTCTACTTGCCTTAAATCCAATGAAAATCACAGCAAGCACAACGGCGGGGCTAGGCAGGCTCGATCGACGGCGGCAGCTAGGCGGATGCACGGCGGCCGGTCTTCTTCCTCCTCTCTCGACTTCACTCTCTCTCTCTCTCTCTCTCTCTCTCTCTCTCTCTCTCTCTCTCTCTCGGTGCCTTGCTCAATCTGCCCCCTCCCCTTTCCTTTTTGGTTGATTAAAAGCTTGCCTTTGATTAATTTTGCATGGAAGGACACTTGTCTCCGAGAAGGAGACAAGTGTCTTCTTGTTGGAGACACATGGAGGAGGCCCATCCGGTCCCCCCCCTCCTTCAGTCGACGGCCCTCGGGGCTTCTTGGGCCGGGCCTCTTGGCCCACTTTGGGCCCAACACTTTTGGGCCTAAAGTCCAATTTTTAAATGGCCCAAAAATAATACTAAATAAGCTCATATTTGCTCTTAACAATTTACTTTAATCCCCACTTAATTTCATAATCTCAAATACTCACATGGCCGTATAAAATTGCAACATTAATCAATGAAAATCCAACTTATAGAGTGCACGGCCAAGGACAGAAAATTCCTTGTCAAATTATCCTTTAGTACAATCCTTGATCACACTTAGATATAGGATACATTTCCAAATCAAAACGATAGTCCATCCAATGTTTGGCCTTGTTTAATTGGAATCCGTCGGTCTAATGACTACAATATAGTCCGACGGTGCTTCCAATACCTCCTCAAGGGTTGCAGTGTATCTAGGGATCGTTATGAAATTTTAGGATGCCACAAATTTGGCTTCGGGCCAAGAAAAATAAAAATGAAGAATTGATAGAAGAAGATGAAGTATAAGTTAATTAATAAAAAGAATACCCACCATGCAAAAATTACTTATTCAGTCGGTAGATCTTCGTGCTGATAACGTGTTGTAAAATATTGCATTGTGGCATCCCAAAAACTTCATGGCGACCCCTAGATGCTTTACAACCTATGGAAAGGTGATGGAAGTGTCATTGATCTATGTTATGGCCTTTAGGCCAAAGAAGTGTAATAGATTAATGGCCGAGCATTTAATGGACAATTATTTTGTTGGAAACGTATCCTATGTCCATGTGAGACTAAGGATTGTATTGAGGAGGAAATTATGTTTTATTTTGGCCATGAATTTTATAAGTTGGATTTTTATCGATCTATGTTATAAAGTTTTATGGCCATGTGGATTTGTAATTTGGTATTTATATAAATGGGGATTAAGATGGATTATCAAAAGTAAACATGGGCTTATTTAAGAAATTGTTGGGCCATTTAAGTTAGGACTTTAGGCCCAAGAGTGTTGGGCCTAAAGTGGGCCAAAAGGGCCGGCCCATGAAGCCCATTGGGCCGTCGACCAAGGAGGGACCGGAATGGAGGGGTTGGCCCATGAGAGGCCCATCTTCTTTGCATGGCAATTACCAAGTGTCTAAGAGGGATTATCCAAGTGTCCTCTTGCATGTATTGTGATGATTACATGCTAATCATGAGGGGGAAGAAAAGAAGAAGGGGCGGACTGAACAAGGGGGAGGTGTCGCACGAGAGAAAGGGAGAAGGAGAGGAAGAGAGAAAGAGAGGAAGAGAGGAAGAGAGAAAGGGAGAAAGGGGGCATGTGAGAGAGAAGGAGGAGGAGAAGACCGGCCACCGTGCGTCCGCCTAGCCGCCGCCGTCGAGCCCGCCTTGCCCCGCCGTGTGCTTGCTGTGTTTTGCTTGGATTAGAGGCAAGTAGAGTCCATTGATCTACCCTTTTGCTTACTATGATGTGTGTATGGTGGATGGTAAACGTTGGATGTGGTAGAGGTGAGGAATTTTCGAAGCATTGGGGAGAAGTGTCTTGGCCTAGCATTCTGTTTTCTGGAAAATCAGTCCGACCCTTGATGATTTCATGAGCTGCATGTAACTTTTTAGTTGGAATCTCACTTTGATCTCTTGATGAAAGTTGTAGAGGACATCTTGAGGAGTAAAATACTAAAATTTGAGATGAAACGGACAAGTATTGGTTGGTGAAATGATTTTCCTTTGAAGAAACTAGATCTGGAATTTGTTGTGCTGACATTTAGTGATTTCGTGAACTGTAAAGTAACTTTTTAGTTGGAATCTCACTTCGACTTCTTAATGAAAGTTGTAGAGGACTTCTTGACGTATAACATATCAAAAATTGAGAGTAAATGAACAAGTATAGGTCGGTGAAACCATTTTTCTTTGAATAAACTGGATCTGGGAAACGTTACATTGACCTAGTATGATTCTGTGAATTTTTATAAAAGCATCCAGTTGCAATTTGATCTTGTGTCCTTAATGAAAGTTGTATATGACATTCTGAGGAATAACATACTAAAAATTGAGAAGAAACAGACATGTGTAGGTCGGTGAAACGAATTTTCTTTGAAAGGAGTTAATCTGGAAAAACAGTACCGAGAATAGGGGAATTAAATCGTCTATAGCTATTAATATAGAACGAATTGGGTTTCGATTTCTGCATGAGATATTTACCTCTCGGTGTTTTCTATAACATATAAAAATTTCAGAATTTTTGGAGTTCGTTTGGGTATTTAATCGAAATTATTTCCGAAACTGTGCAAATTGTAGTGCTGAAATTTTGAAAGCTGTGATGCATGGACCGTACCGAATTGTATGAAGTTCTTTTGGTATGGTGTTCTTCATGAGATATTTGCCTCTAGGTCTCGTCTATAACATGTCAAATTTTCAGAATTTATTAAGACCGTTTACTAATTTTCCTAGAGTTTTAACTAAAAGAGTGCATTCTGTTTTATCCAAAAATTGATGCATTTTCAAAAATAAATGAATTGCTCTATGTGATGTAATGTCTTGAGTGGTTGCTTTTGCTGCACATGTGGTGAAATTTGGCATGTCATATAACATCAAAAAGTTGGTTTAAACCTTTGACATTATTGCATCAAATGCCATGTTGAAAGTGAAGCACACATGTGAATATAAATTGTGAAAATGATGATACCGTCGGACCCTTGAGTCGACGATGCCCTCGGGAGTGTCGAGATGCCCGGAGGTGTGTGCCGAATGCCCGGAGGTGTGTGCCGGATGTCCTCGGGAGTTTCGAGATGCCCGGAGGTGTGTGCCGGAAGCTCCTCGCGACGCCAAGTTGGGTGCGAGCGATAAAAGAGGGATGCAAACATTGATCCCTTGGAAGAAAGATGAAATAAGATCTTCTTGAAAATTGAAAATTGAATCATGTGCATGGGTATGTGCATATGGCATGGTGATATATGTATGACTGCACGGTGATGTATGCTCGATAGCATGGATGATATGTACTTTACTCGTGACATCCTGATTGTTCTGCTTGCTGCACTATATAGTTTGATGGATCTTTACTGCTGAGTGGTTGTACTCACCCCTTTGGGGATTAACATTTTAGATTAAAAGATGCCTTTGCCACCGGTCACGCGTGGTACCTTCTACGGCTTATCGTCTGATGTTGAGGTTGAGTGCGCGGAGCACATTTGTGTCAGTGTTCCTGGTTTGGTGTTTGTTCGAGTCCGTGTGTTGGTTATGTATGATGTGGGCCTGGCTAGGGGCCCTGTAGTCCAAGAGTTTCTGTCTGTTCACGTTCGACGCGATGGGGTGATGCTAGGGATGCTGCCGCCGCCGTCGCCCGATGCACCGGGTTGGGTGTGGTGGCTCGTACGACTGGTAGAAGCTGACACTTTTTGGGTAGCCGACACTTGTTGATGGATAGGTATACATGTTTGATGTAGGGGTCGAGTTTCTTTTGAGTTATAGCCAAGCTTAGTTAAAAGTCTTGGCCTTTTGCTTTATCTTGACCCGAGATGTCCATCTTGAAAATGTAAATAAAAGTGACTCGGCTTTATCTTTTCATTTGGTGCGTAGTTGGTGTGCATTGCATTATTGTATTGGAGTAAACGATGGTGAGACTCGTTTATGCTTCCGTTAATGAGCTGCGCTGGGACCTTTTAATATATATATATATATATATATATATATAATAATGATAAAAACATTTAATTGATCAAACCCCCCTTGAACTATGGTTCCACTTTAATTAAAAAGGTATTAGACTGGTATGTAGTAGGATAAGTGATAGGTACTTGTGGCAACTCTAACGGATCGGGGGCCGTGCTGAGGGGGTGCCACATGCGTTGCAAATATATAATAGAGAGAATAGAGAGATTGAGTAGAGAAAATTAGACACCAGAGATCATAGATAAAGTCAGAGGAGAGAATTTTATTTCTAGTGTATCACTGTTATATGACTGTTCATATCATTGTTATATCACTGTTATGATTGTTGTGCTTGTACATCAAAACTAAACTCCTACTTATAGGAGAACAAGAATGCAGTTATCATTAATATCAATATATTGAATGATACATGTACTGGATAAGGGAGATGAACGTTCATTGTATAGGGAGATGTACTTACAATGTATGATACAAATGTACCATAATAAGTACATTAGATAAGATGAATATAATGAATATTCATTCATGTAGTTCATAACAAATTGGGGTTTGTTAACGACTATCCTCCAATATACTTGGTTCGATTTTCAAGATATTGATTGTACATAACACGAGCATAATCGATGTATTTAAACCTATAAAATTGATTACTTAGCTTGTGTCCGGGCACTCGTCAACAAAATCTTATGAATAAGTATAGTAGAATCAAATTTTAGATTTTCGGATTCTAATTCTACGTTAATTACATATCTGTCTTCCATAATATGGTGGCCTCTTATGCATCAATGCTTTCTTCCGTACCAAGATAGAGTATAATAGTAAGTTCAATATGAACAATCAATACTCCTAAAAGGTCTTCTTCTTTTTTTTTTTATAGCGACAAGATGATTTTAAGGGTGCATTTTTTTGTTTGTCAAAAAACGAAATTTTATTTATATCATAACTACTGATGATCTAGCCGCTCCCAAGAGCGGGGCATCATTACATAGTAGGGCCCAAAGGGTTGGGGTGGAGAAGAAAGCCAATTAGGCAGTAATGTCTGTTTCCTCTGCTCGCGCGCAACCTAGTCCGTAACAGCATTTGCGATTCTTTGACAGGAACGAAGGCCCACCAAAGCTAAGTTCTGTTGAAGGTTTTTACTTGTCCAGCTAGCATGTGTGTCCTAGTTAAAGTCTTATGCGTACTTGAGATATTTTACCAGACTTTGACAGTCAGACTCCACCGAAACCACACCCATCTGCTTCTTCTTGATTTTAAGGGTACATTTGACAACTTGCTAAATAGTAACAATTTCTATTCTTTTGTTATGGAGAGTGGATTTGGAATAGAGATTCGTTTGGTAAAACTTTTATTCCTAAGAATAAATTTTTTTTTTTTTTTCTCGAAAGTAGATTTTGAACATAATCGAGAAGTAAAAAAAAGTTGATTATTTGTTCCCGGGAACAATTTCAGAATCAAGCCAACCAATTTTTTCTTTTTTCTCTTCTTTTTTCTTGTTCTTCTTCCTTCTCTTCTCTTCTTCAACTACTGTTGCCGCCGCCGCCACCATCCTGCTGCTACCGCCACCGCAACCATCCACTGCCGCTAGTTGCTGGCGACTAGTCCGGTGAGGTCCAACGAGCTCGCCAGAGGCTCGCCCCGGCGAGGCTCGACCTTGCTAGATCCGGCATGACTAAGCCCCGCCGGTGGCTAGGCGGTCCTTGGCCTCGCTAGATCTCAGGCGCGACCAAGCCTCGCCGGTGGCCGGCGGGCCTCCCTCGACCACCCGCAAGCCTCGTCTAACTAGGCAATGCTTGACCGAGCTCGCCTAGCTGTTGGCAGGGCTTGACCTTGCTAGATTTGGGCGAGACCACTCACTCAACCAAGACTTGGCTGAGCCTCGCCCAGCTACCGGTGAGGCTCGACTGATGAGGTGTGACCTCGGCGAGGGCCAGCGACACTCCGACAAGGTTGTCGGGCCTCGTTTGGCCCGTCATTGGTCATCCTAAGGCCGACGACCGGCAACCCTTGAAGAAGAAGAGGAGAAAGGAAAGAATAAAAGAAAAGAAGAAAAAGAGAAAAAGAAAAAGTAATAAAATTATTTAAGAATTAAAAGAAAATAATTTGAAGTAGAAATTTTGAGGATGGTGCCAAACGCAATTCTATTCCGGGAATTGAAATTTTGGATAGTTACCAAACGGTTTAAAATGCTTAGAAATTGTTTTCGGGAACAAAATAAAAAAGTAATTTCTGATTAAAAATTGTTTTTGGGAACAGAAGCGTTACCAAACGCACCTTGAATAAACATGTCTCGACCTCATGAAAATTGTCCTCACTAACACAAATATGAACAAAGTAATGTGCATATGTTGCAGCTACACGTGTGGCTGATGCCTCGAAAGATTACACAAGTGAGAAGGGAAGAAGAAGAAGAAGAAGACAACGAAACCCGACCCGATCAGAAGAACTACTCGAATCGAACGAGACCTAAATTGAAAATTTTCAAGTCGGTTTGGGTCAGGTCAGGTCCGGTCTATTTGGGTTAGGTAATTTTGACATCCCTAGATGCTGTATTGCACAGGAATGCGGTACTTAGCTAGTGCAAAGCATAGTGCATTGCACAGTGCAAAAGTTTTCCATTGCATTGAGCGATGGACTGATTAACATGACCAAACTCGGATTTAGTTGGCCTATTTTTGGCCCACCCAATTTTTGTTCCATGCTTGCCCAGCTTTAGCCCATGCCGTGGCTAATTGTTAGCTTTCCAGGGCCACTTCCTGGTCGTGCTTGCCCAGGCCAGTTTTCGGCCCATCAAGTCCTTGGACTTGCTTTTGGGCTGGCTTTCGGCCTTGCTTGAATTTGCTCGGCCAGTTTCGGCCTTGCTTGCCCTGTTTTCGGCCTTAGTTCTAGGTCCATGCACGGCCAGTCCTTAGCCTTTTTCGGCCAGTTTGTCGCCCATGCTTGGCCGATGCTTCGCCAATTCCACTAAAGACCACCAGTTCCAACAAGCACACTGTCCATACGTTAAAATCCAACCAACTTAATCGATAGCGCTTACAACAAACAGAACTGAAATGCAGTGCTCTGCGAGTGCAAAACTTTTGCATTGCACTGTGCAATGGACTAATTAGCACAGCCAAGCTTGGCTAGTTTTTTGCCCGTGCTTAGCCAATGTCGGCCAATATCACGAAAAACAGTTAGATATATTGCATTGACAGAGTAGAGCTTACAATCAATTCAAGCTCATCATGTACTTACAAGTTCGACCGCTTGCACAATCATTTCAGTGACATCCTCTGATCACAACCACAAAAGGCCTAACACATGTACCCACACAAACACCACCTTCGATGGCGGGAGGCAACCGACTCACACCCAAACAGACACCACCACTGGACAATGTGATCACAGATAAAAGCATCCTCAGTTCAAACCGCGACGTACAGATCCCTTGCCGATCCTGGTAAATCCATGCACGTGAATTGAGGTAACACTAGCACTGGGAAAACAGAGGCAATGAACCACAAAGGCACGAAATAATCAGGCCCCCAGGTAAAGCTTCTCTCTCTCCTTCTGCTTTGCCAAAATTTAGCTTTCACTGACTTTGTCCTTTGCAAAAGCCCGTGTACGATGTGCCGGGAGTGCTCCTACATAATGGGATCATCAACCCATCTAGAGAAGCCACAGCTACAGCACTACAAGCAAAAAAATGCACCTTGTTTTCTTGCAGCCTGAGATCAAAAATAGGTTTAAGCCCTAAACCTCCAAAATTGGGCACATGGTCGTCAGAAGGCGCTCTTTACTGCTGGGGATGAAGGGAGCATTTGGAACAACAGGGTCCAATATAGGATTGTTTCGGGCAAGTACCGCTTTGAAGTTCTTTTGAGAAAATAAGTTCAATTCGGTGGACCAAAGTAAGTCCAAAAAAACTCTAAAATTTGAGGGTATTTCCTCTTAGGTGGAGAAAACAAATACTCACCTAGGAAATTGGGGGATCTTCGATGGAGAAGGTAAACTCCACGTCTTTTCTTTGGAAAGGGTTGCCTCCGAGTAAGCCGATATAGTAGCCGTGCCTGTTAGGGGTGTGCAAAAGAACCAGAACTCACCCGGATCGCCCGGAACCGGACCAGAACCGCCCGGAACCGGTAGTTCTTGAGTGAACCGGTCCAGTTCCCGGTTCCAATTTATGGGAACTGATGAGTACGGTCCAGTTCCCGGTTCCATGGGCGGATCCGCCCACTCGAACTGGACCATTATATTATAATATTATATTAATTTTTAATATTAAAATAAATTTCGAAATTACTAATTAGCAAACCTAAATTTTAGGACTCTATCTCCTCTCATGGTTTCCATGTTTTTATAAGAATTTAGTAAAGTGTATAAGCTGCCTTTCAGCAACTCAACAAATGGCTCTTTCAAAGGATACTTCCGAGACTCATATGGGACATTGTGTTCAAGAGTATGTGAAGTATCGGTGGAATTGTTTTTACAGAAAGAATTCAGTAAAGCAAAGGTTGTAAGATATTGTGCTTCACACACGCCTAGTGCCCGCGCATGAGATGAGAAGACAAAACTTTCTGTTAGGGTGACATGTGCTTCACACAATGTCTTTCAAATGACTTGTCAACTCAGGACCTCTGGTTAAAAGATACTGTGCGAAGTATCAGCCGATCTCGGATTGTTTCAAGCAAGTACCACTCTAAAGCTCTTTTGAGAAAATAAGTTCGATTTGGGGAATTTTTATTTTAAGATTTCTTAAAGTAAAAATGATACGACATTTTTTATTCTTAAAGAAAGGATAAGACAAGACAATGCTCAGTGAAATGACCAAGACAAACAGTACTAACCATGAATAGATAATTAGAGAAGGGGGCCAAATGTTAGCAAGTTATTAGCCAACCCTTGCGTCCATAACTGGATGCCAATTATCATACCACCAAGCTATTGATCTCCCATCACCAGCAATATACTCAACGAATTTACGCATTCAATCCAACACTTCACAATATCAAATTCAAATTTTGTTCTTTCCATAATGACGCACAAAAGGTTGCGCACATCTAAAGCTTCGAGCTTATCTTACATTCAAAATGAAACACGAAACGATGGATAGCCATACTCGAAGAATATCATCGGGGTACTCACTACCACACATCTCACACATATGTCCTGAACCTGGACATCTTTATTCTGAACAATCACAAGACACTAACACGAGATAAATAACAAAGCACTCCAAACTTGCTGAAGACCCCATCTAGCAAAGCACATAGACAATGAATTTCTTCTGTAGAGCCGCCAATTCCATCCGTTTTGAATGATTATATGCTCCGTTAGATGAACTATTTGGACGCAAATCTAGCTGGACTTGTGGATATGCAATCTTCATGCCCATCTAGTGTTGCCTTTGCTGGTGCCATTGCACGCTGCAACAAAAATCGCAATCCTCAGCTTCCAAATCTATTATAAGAGTTTATGATGATACGGCGTCTAATTTTGAAGCCGAAGGCTCTTGGGTTCAATCTATAAAAACCACCAACAGCAAAAAAAAAAAAAAAAAAAAAAAAAAAAACGGTGGCATTGAACAAAAATCATATTTTGGTCACTTTATTCAGAAACCTATTCAGTTGCAAGCAGTGACTCATATATCAAGTACATGTACAGAAGGAAGAAAGGGAAAAGTAACGAAAAATCATTGGGTGATGCGGTTAATGAGTAGTTTGAGAGAGACGCTCGTCAGGACATTAAGCCGACTAGCTCTATGCGAGGAATTAGACTTTATGCTTTTAAATTTGCCTCGACAAGCGTGGAGCGAAAAGTGAAAAGTAACTAAAACATCATGTTTGTTTGTTAAAAGCAGGCTTGTATTGGAGCGGTTTTGAATTATTCAGGCAAACAAACCTCCGCATTTTTTATTTTAGGCTATAAACATTTAGGCACACTTCTTAATTGCCTGGAACGCCATTTGTAAAACACCCAAGTAAAATGACAAGTATAGGAAGCTATTATTACTGAAGGAACAAGAAGAACAACTGCTAAAAGTTCACGAAGTAGCAAAAGTCACTCCAAAGATTTTTCAAAAAAAAAGAAAAAGAAAAGGAAATGGCTCGAAAACAAAGCCACAGTCAAAATCACAAAATCCGTCAAAACAAAGGTGAAAAACTACAAATGCAGTTAATGACCTCAGAGTGGGCCGGAGATTCTCCAATCAATCAAACATCAACAACTGCTTCATAAGAAAAGGCTTTATCGGACAAAGGACTAGTATCACGAAAAACCTCCAAACTGACGTACTTATGACAATTTTTTTTTTTTTTTAAATTTCTGATAAAATTTATCATCAAATTACTAAGTTGAACAACTTGTGATAGTTAACGAGTGTGCCAGTTTGGAGTTTTACCTTTCGTTTGTCATAAGTGTACCACTTTATGATTTTTCGTAATATTAATCTAATTAAACGAAAACTAACAAAAGGTAAAAATGTCACAAATGTACTAATTTAGGATTTTATATAGTCAAAAATAGTTTTGAATAAATTTGTCACAGATGTATTAGTTTTGGATTTTTTGTAATAAAAAAATTAGTTCACAAGTATATCGATTTGGAGATATTTATGATATTAACCCTTACATAAATGGACTCCGAATACCTTTTTATGTAGTGATTGATATGATCTCATGAGCCTACTAGACCTACAACACTAAAAATTTTAATTCATCTTTAGTTGGACTATGGCTTACCTGGAGCCTTCAAGGGAACTATTTCTAGCGTGGAGAAGGATCCGAGGGGCTCCCTGCACTGTGCGCTGGGAACGGCATGACTAGCTCGATAGCTCCATCCAACCAGTCTTTAAAGTTAACCTTTATGTGCTTGCGAACTTCTTCATTCCCCTTGGTCGCTGTGATGAATTCCATGACCTCCTTAATGAATTCCTTGTGCATACCATAAAGTTCGAGGCGTTTCAACTCTCTGGGACGTGCGATGTCTTGTGGCACTGTTTTTAATGATTGGCATCGAGCTAGGGACAATATTTCGAGAGTCGGTAGTGCCTCTTCTTGGACTATAATGGAATCAAGACGGTCCATTGTATCTAGGCTTAAAAAGCGAAGTTTTGGGAACCAACCTTGCTCAAACTTCATCTTACCTACATCAGATGCTTGTTGTAGTTCCAGATGCTTCAGACATTGTAATTCTCCCAAATGTTGGAGTGCATCTCCATTCAATTGACTCATCTTCAGAACCAATTTGACCAAACTATCAGGGGAGAGTAACCAGTTTGACAAATTTGTGAAACGACCTGTCAAGTGAA
Organism: Eucalyptus marginata; assembly: GCA_014182565.1. Classification (NCBI taxonomy): domain Eukaryota; kingdom Viridiplantae; phylum Streptophyta; class Magnoliopsida; order Myrtales; family Myrtaceae; genus Eucalyptus; species Eucalyptus marginata. The sequence goes on along the minus strand of CM024589.1, from coordinate 12,771,389 downwards.
CCCGTTGAAGGCAGGCAGGTGCTTTCTTTCCTTGTGAAAGATCCATTGTCTCTTCTGGCGCGGCAATTAAACGTAATGCTTCTAGTTTGGCCATGCCCTCAATGGAAGAGCAAAGAAGTATCACATTTTCACTTCTCAACATTGAGATACCTAGCCTTCGTAAACTCGTCAGTTTTCCGAGTTCTTGTAGCAACTCTTCTTTTTTCCAAGGCTTTACCGGCTTGTGTTTTCTTTTCCCACACTTTCCCTGCAATTCATTCGGCTTGACTGGGTTTAACTCTATCATGCATAGCTTTTGCAATGATATCAAGTTTCCTAATGCTGACGGGGCCTTGACACCAAACTTTGGCTCAACTGCATCCGGACTTTTGACAGACGTATATACCAACAGATGACAAAGTGCTTTTAGCTCTAAAATACCATCAGGTAGTTCACGCACGCAGGTACCTTTGAGATCCAGGGTCTCCAGATGTACAAGATGTCGTATGTCCTCCGGAATTGTGCTTACATGGGTACCGCTTAATTTTAGGTACCTAAGATATTTCAATCTGGGAATCCCTTTAGGAAAATAATTCAAAGAAGAAGCTTCAAGATGGAGGACGTTAAGCCTGTCAACCTGTTCCAGCAGTTTTTCCATGAACTCCGGGCACACTTCTCCAAAGACAAGTAGGGAGCGAAGTCGTCGGAACTTTTTGCCATGCTTGTCTATCCGGGCCTCATTTTTTTTATCGGATGTCTCTGAAGAGACATTAGCTGATGCACTTTTATGCAAGCTTCTGTGAAAGGACAGGCGCCGTATAGTCTCAGGCCATTTTTCTTCCCGGTCTCCAACGATCATTGCGAACTCATTATCTTTCGACATTTTCATAATGATTTCATGTAGAAGGATGTGAATGCGGCAGGTTCTGGCCCTTCCATAACTTGTTTCCTCCACCTCCTGAATAAAATTATTATCTAATAGCTTTCTCAGGTTTTCATCTGCGATTGGTAGGTCCATTCCCCCATCATTCTCCATGGCAAATCTTTCTGCCATCCAAAGCCGCATTAATGTGGAGCACCTTATGGGACGATCTAACGGGAAGACGCTCAAGTAAAAGAGACAAGCACGGACATCGTGAAGCTGGTCCATGGGCAGAGTTGTCATCCTTCTAATAAGGTAGTTATGGTGCCTTGTGGATAGTAGTTCTTCTCCAAGCTTGCCACTCACTTCTTGCCATATGACACTCGGAGGAGTGCCATTACGACCACTCTGAATATATTCCAAAACGTAACAAGTCGCGAGAATTGCAAGTGGCAATCCTTCGCATGTTTTTAAGATGCTCTGGGAAGCTTTTGGTAAAACATCTGGAGAGTCACCACTATAAATATTGAGCATCTCCATCTTCCGGCGAAGTAGTTGGAGAGAATGGTTCATGGAAATGGAAACATGCTTGAAGCTGAGGAAACCATTCAAGTTGTGGGGGCCTTTACCGCTGGAATTTACCCCTTGAGTAGCTGCGGATATACCAGAGGCAGATGCTAGCTGTTTGGCGCATGACTCTAGGCTGCTGTCACGAGTCGTGATGAGCACACTCGGACAAGTTGCATCTAAATGAATATGGTGAAATTGATTCAGAAGTGGTTTGCGCACGTCATCCAAAACGAGCACCCATCTTTTTCTGTTGTTGCTCAAGTCGGCGTCATCCCTCATGCGTTGGAAAGCCACTTGCAGTGTAACTTGTTCGTTGTCCTTCGTAGTTAAATCCCATTTGTCTACATTTGCCTCCATGGGCACATTGTAGGATCCTAAATCCTTCATCCATACACAGTATTTGAAGCATTTTTTCACGTCTTCGTTGCGAAGTACAGCAGCCACTAGACTAGTCTTCCCTACTCCTTGTGCTCCGTGCACGAAAATTATATTTGGATTGGCTTCTTGTGTTAGCCGTTGAACCAGGCAGTTCTTTGCATCGTGGATGCCCTCCAGCTGATTGTCGTTTTCGAGAAAGGCAATGTGCAAATGGCCATCTGGGCTGGGATTGGCAGATTTTGCTGGGAATTGAGGTATCAGAATACCCATTTCCTTTTGTCTATCACTGTAATTTTTCAGCTTTCTCTTGATTTTATTTGCTTGGGAAACAAATCTTCTGCAACGGAATAGCTTGTCCAAGTCAGGAAGAAGACGTCCCAACCAACGGTTCCATTTATGCTGCATCAAGTCATCGATAGCATCTCGAGAGTCATATATAAGCTCCCGTGCAAGCTTCTGCTCCCGTGCAAGCTTCTTGGAATCTTTGGTGCCGTCGTCATCGATGGTCTCCATCGAGTTGCCACTCTTGAGGAAGTCATCGAACTCGCTGATCATGCTATTGAGTAGGCCAAGTTCCTCTTCATATATTGAAGCCTGGTGCAATTGCTGTTGCACTTCGCGAAGAATCTGCAGACTAGGCCGTATGGCTTCCGCCATGAGAGAGAGAGAGAGAGAGCGAGCGGGGGATATACTCACATATGGAAATCACAGAGAGAGAGAGAGAGGGAGAAGCCGGGGGTGGGGGGATGGATATGCTCACTTGTGGAAATGAGAGAGAGAGAGAGAGAGAGAGGGGGGAGGGGGGCGGCGGCCCGTGGCCTAACATGACAAGTTTCTTCGAAGTATTAATATAGTTCAAGTCTACGAAACCATATTGTGTTGGTATTCGGGCCGTTTACAAATTACAGCGTGTTTGTTTGTTGGTGGCAGAATGGGCTTCGCATTATAGACTAAGAAAAATAAGTATGACATATATTTTCGTGAAAAACTCAATAATAAAGAAGAAATCATTTTTCAGGATTACGATTAATTTCCTTTTATTTATTGATATATGATTGAAAATGTTTTTCAATGTTTGGATCTCATTGAAAAATGATTTCACGGTTTATCACAGCAATTTTTTTAATTTAAAAGATTATAATTTTTAATTTCTTTTGTTTTTATACTTTAAATTTTTTTATTTATTTTCATTTCCTCTTTTCCTTCTTCTTCTCCTTCGCTCCTTAGCTTCCTCGTGCACCATCCCATCTACTTCCTTTGGCAGTGCATCCATAGTCAGCTCGTGAGGGGCGAGCTTGAGCCGTTGTTGGAGGTTGCCGGCTCACTCAATCTAGCAAGGCTCAAGGCTTGCCGCTAGAGGCCGCAAGCTTGTTGGCCTCAGGCAAGCTTGCGCGATCTAGTAAGGCTCCGGGCTCATTAGCCTTTAGCGCATGAGGCTCGAGGCTAGAGGCACGAGTTCGCTTGATCGGTGAGGCTTCAGCTCATCGGCCTCGGGCGAGCTCGAGTCTCACCACCGAGATTGCGAGCTTGTCCGATTCGGCTAGAGGCTCTATTTATTTCACGGAAAATGTGGCATTTTTAGAAAAGAAGTCATTTTTTAGAAATGATACTATTTTCCGATGTTCGGTAAAATTTGAAATTAGAGTGGAAAATATTTTCTGCCGTTTGGTATACGATTTGATTTTTCTCCGGTATTCTTTTTGATCATTTTTTATTTTTATTTTTTATGTTCTTTTTATTATATGGTGTTTTTTCACTGGCGTAAAATGTTTTTCTTGACTAGTTTATTTTTCGTAAAGTAACTATTGGAAAATTTGAAATACGTTTTTCTGGAAGTGATTTTTCGTTAAGTCACGAAGTTGGCTGACTACGCTAATGGAGCTTAATAGAAAGAGAAAAATTGGAAAAGAAAATAAAAGAACCCTGCAAATGTGATGGTGCCACAATGACCACCAATTCCCATTTGTGAGGATTTGGCAACCAGAAGTCCAGAAAGTTGGGAAGATTTTCAGGACCATAACTACAGCAATATTGAAAAGCAAATTCATTTGGTATTATTATTTTGTTACGGAATGACAAGATTTTGGAAATTTGAAATTCTTTTATAGTTCTTTTTAATGGCATTAAAAATGTTTTCCCTTCTAATGCTTCCCACCAAATCTTAAAAAAAAAAAAAAAAAAAAAAAAAAAAGGGATTACATACACTATATAAATATCCTCACTTTGCAATTATCCAAAAAATGCACGAATCACTTAAGGGATTAAATACCGACCAAAAAAAACTTAAGGGATTAAATAACCCACCACTAAATTTTTAATCCCTACAAATTGATGAATTCACTGAAATTCATCGATTTGGAACATTAACTTTTGGCTTGGGGAAGAAAGAACTCGGTTCACTAAACCTAGGTTTTTCAATTTGGGGCTCATTTTTTTTTTTTCTATTTTCTCGTTAAAACAGATAAGTTCTTGATTGAAAAAAAACTAGAGTGTAAAACATATTTTGCACCCTTGTTGTTGCTAATAGTAATTTTACATTTTTTTAATCTTGAATATTCAACTCGTTCTTTTTTGCACTAATTTTTAAAATATTTAAGACTGATAATGTTAACAAGTTTCCTTTTTATTCTCTTATTTTTAATTTTGGCTATTTTTTTTTCTAATATAAGAAATCCCACTTGGTGGGTTGGCAGTCTTTAGGATTCATGATTTTCTCAGAGAAGCCGGTAAACAAGTCACTTGGTTTCCTTGAGAAAATATGGGGTGTGCACAATACTGTTACGCTCCTGCGTGAACCACTCTCATTTCCTAAAAGAAAATAAGAAAAGTCTAGCAAAAAATATATAAATAAGGGCATCCACTTAACTTGCCATGTGTTACTGGGTTGAAGGCCCCGTTCGGTTCACTTTGGGGAAATGCAAAGTCGTTTCCCGAAGCTCTTTAGCTCGAGTGTACTTTGTTCAAAGCAACTAGCGTTTGATAGGTGAATTTTGGTGCGGTTTTCTGTAAAGTAATTTGAAATTAAGAAAGAAAAGAAAAGAAAAATAATGGGCAATGTTTGTCTTCTTTGTTGAAGGGAGGAATGGGAGACTGTTTGCAGATCTATCTCCCATCCACTATTTCTCTGCAAATCCTTAATCTAAAGCCTCAAACCGTCAAAATCCTAACACTCTCGCGTTGACTATTGTGCGGTACCCTAAGATTGATCGCACCACGCTGGATGATGGTTTGCTGTGGTTGTGTGACCTCTGGCAACCTAGATCTAGCCCTTCGACAGTCGGCGCGACCTAGGTGAGGGCCGGGGAGGATGCGCGATGCCAAGCGAGGCAATGAAGAGGTCGCAAGACCACCATCGAAGGGTTGCAAAAGATAGATGACAATGCGGTTTAAGAAGATGATGGGTTGATCCTCGACCTGTGCGACTTCGATGTTGACCCTCAACTTGCGGGATCTCGATTTCGGCAATCGGTGACCTCAATGATCTTAGCGATCTTGGTGACCAGCGGGCACAAAGATAGTGGGTTAAAGAAGATGAAAGACGATGGTTGAAGAAGATGAATAGTTATTTTCAGGGCAAAAGTGGAACAAGTAATAATCAGTGAGGGTAATATTGAAAAGAAAAAAAGTCATTAAATCTTCATAATAACATTCCGAAAATGCTGAAAGCCCAAAATGAGTCTCTAGCTGTCTTAAGTTTTCAGCTTTTCAAAGGCTAGCATTTGTCCAATGGAGTCCCGAAAGATACTTATAAAACACCTCATATTTTTCTCAAGGGGTTTTGAAGACTGAAAGCCCCCGTAAAAAGTTGAACCAAAGGGGACTTAAGACTAAGAAAGATACTTTCCCAAAACAATGTCAAGTCTGTAGTGGCCAACGATGTTGCTTCCTCAATTTTGTATGTTTGAGTCCTTATTCTTTGGCACCTTACAATCCTCAGTATTTCCAAAAATTAGGTTTGAGTGGTCTAGAAAAGTCAATTATTTTTCTTAAGATTAGAGTTACCACTAATCGATTTTGCACATTAGCCTACACCTTACATATATAATTATTGAGTAGCTTAGATCGATCAGATACAATTCAAGAGTGAAAGTTAGAATCCTTGTCTTCACTATTTCGATATGTACGAAAAAAGGTACCTCTCATTGTGTCCTTTCAACACCATAATTCAAAAGCAAAAGTTAGGTCATTTGCGGGGTTCTTTGCTTATGGCTTTCGAGGACATTGTAGAATAATAATAGTTGAGCGAGGGCAAAGTTGACAAAATAAATTGTACTTGCATTTTAGAAATACAACATTTCAAAAATCCTTTGGATATGCCTTGGATTAAAGGCCTTTAGAGGCCTTTGGAAATGCAATTGCATTTTCCCAAAATTCTCTAAGGGCGTGTTTGGTAACCATTTTGTTCCTGGGAATAATTTCTGATCAGAAGTGATTTTTTTTTCTTTTGTTCCGGAACAATTTCGAGCAAAAAAGAACGTATTTGGTAATCGCACAAAATTTTTAATTTGGAATAGAAAAAGAATAGAAATGCATTTGGTAACTACATAAAATTTCTATTCCAATTCTTTTTCAATTACATTTTTAGATGAGTGTAAATTTGATAATGAATTCTCATGGACCACTTACCAATATAATTGTTTTCTTATGAGTGAAGAAATCATATTATATTTTATTATATTTACAATTTCATAAGAATTTGAATTTAGAATTCTACTCCATTAAAAAATTCTATCAAATCATAGAAATTCTATTGATTAATTATATTTATACTAAGTAATAAAAATATTAACTAATCAAATTTTTATTAAATAATAAATAATAAATAATAAACTATAGTATAAACTATAATTATAAATACTAAATAATAAATCAAAATACAAAATTGAATATGTATTCTATATATAGCAAAATTTCAATTCCCGCTTCAAATCATTTTTTTATTTTTTAAATAATTTTATTATTATTATTTTTTTCTTCTTTTCTTTTTTTTCCTTTCTATCTCCTATTCTTCTTCTTCAAGGTGGTCGGGATGACCAGCGATTGGCCAAACGAGGGCTGGCAACCTCATCGGAGCATCACCGGCCCTCGGCGAGGCTGTGCCTCGTCGGTCGAGCCTTGGTTGGGCAAGTGGCCTCGCCTAGATTTGGCGAGGCCGAGCTTGCCCGGTTGCAATCCGGGCTTGACCTCGCCGGCCATCGTGAGGTTAGCCTCGCCTTGGCCGGCAACGCCGACCTCGCAGGTGCCCCGGCAAGGTCAAGCCCCATTGGCGGCCGGGCGAGCTCGGCCTTGCCGGAAGGCAAGGTCAAGCCTCGCCCAGCCATCGGGGCGGACCGAGCCTCGCTTGGCCAAGGGAGGCTCTTTGTTGGCTAGGGGGAGGCTCGACGAGGCCCGCCTGGCCACCGGTGAGGCTTGGCCTCGGGCGAGGCTCGCCGGTGGCCGGGGAGGCTTGGATGAGGCCTGCCTAGCTACCGGCGAGCTCGCTGGTGACTGATGGCGGATGGCGGGGGCGCAGCGGCGGCGACGGCAATGGTGGTGGCGGCACTTGAAGAACAAGAGAGAGGCAAGAAGAACAAGAAGGAAGAAGAGGAAAAAGAAAAAAATAGGTTGACTTAATTCTAGAATTGTTCCCCGGGAATAAGAATCAACTTTTTTTTTTTTTATTCTCGATTCTACTCCAAATCTATTCTCGGGAACAAAAATTTTACCAAACGCGATTTTGTTCTAAAATTACTCCCGGAAATAAAAGAATAGAAATAAACACTATTTGGCAAGTTAACAAACAGGCCCTAAAAATGAATTAAATGTTATTTGCATTTGCCCAAGAGACTTTATAGCCCTAAAATTCATTTGAAAATGCTGAACCAAATGCACTAGATGACCAGGGATTCCTTGCGTTCTCTCCTAAAGTCCATTGCTTCATGTCTGAATCAGGGAGCTTGCCGTTGCTTCTTAAATGAAAGACGAAAAACATTGAAAGTTAATGGTATTTTTGACGAATGCAAACAGATTCTACGACCAAACTTGTTAAGCCAAGCATGTCCAAGGTGGACGGAGAGAGAGGGAGGGAGAGAGAGAGAGAGAGAGAGAGAGAGAGAGAGAGAGAGAGAGAGAGAGAGAGAGAGAGAGAGAGAGATGTCTCTTATGGATTCAGGAACGTTCATTATCTTTTAATACTAATTGACTTACCCCTGCTACGTCACTTTAAAAATATCATCGCAAACTATTTTCATTTTATATATATCATATTATAAAATTTTATTGTGTTATTAAATCATGCAAATTCATCACTTTTACCCCTCATTAGTAAAATTTTATTGAATAAGTCCTATTTATTATAATGTTTATTGGTTACGTAACGGATACAAATGAATGAAAATAATCAATTTTTTTCTCAAAGTAAATGGACAGTTGTGCTTCTCCATAGTTGATCATAATCTAAAAATGCATGAAGATCGATGGATTTATCTCACTTCTGTTATTAACATAATTATTATTATTTTAAAAATATGTGATACATATTAAAAGAATGATATATCTCTACAATCAATTTAATTGAAAAATACTAGTTGCCTTTGAAGATATTGCTACATGAACTTGAAATTTCTTCTCGACCTTTTTTCGTGCTTTATCTCATTGGATCAATTCAAGAGCTTAAGTGAGCGTAATCTGTAGGGAAACATAGGGACATTTCCAAAAAAAATTTACTTGATATTAAGCTTATTTGAGTTTCCAAGAAATAGACAATCATGCTTGGAAATTGGAAGTTTAGTCTGCTGAATGTTTAATTGAGTTCGTGAATCAGAAGTGCTAGGGAAATGAAAAGTCATTACATCTTGAAGTGCAGTGTGCTAAGTGAGATTCCCCAGTGATGGATCTTCATGAAAATCAACGGAGTTAGTCTCTTGAGCTTTCTTTCTAGAAGATGCACATAAATATAGGCCATCGGTGTAAAGGAGCAACTCTCTCTTCTGTACAACCTCCAGATGCAATATGTCCTTCAAAAACTGGTATGAAAGTTTCAACAAGATGATCCTCGATGCTAGGAACAAACCTACTATCACAAGCTGGAAACAATATGAGTGAAAATTATAGGGAGAATTCATAGGCAAAAGGATGGAATGAATGGCTACAGTGGCATCATGGTCCACCCTAGGATTAAGGGTATATTGAAACTTCAAAAAATGTTCTTTGCATCATGGACTCCTAGCTGAAAATGGGGAAATGACTTTAAATTAAACGGGCCATTTGGGGAGAAGAGGGTTGACACATCGCGTGTTGAACGGGCAGTTGCGGGCGATGGGATATAAGGGAAATCTCATATTGTCACGTCATGGCAGCTTTGACATACTTGACGAAGGAGATAGAAAAGTGGGTCGACGCTTATTTCGAGGAGATATTCATGCAGACCTGTGGCCATACCGTCACTGTTGTAGATGGCAAGCAAACTTGGCCTCCAAGAGCACCTTTGATTCCACCAGATTTCCCAAGCAAGTTGGCAGGAACAAAACAGAATGGAAGAAACCACAGGATAAGAAAGGTTGATAAGCCCTGATGAAGAATGAGAAGAAGAAGAAATTTGTGGTTCAACTTGTAAGAATAAAGCTGAAGAGATAAAATACCACAACTACCTGCGGTTTTTGTGGTATGTTTGGCCAGAATAAACTCCACTTGAAGAATCCAACACATCAAGTTCTACACCAGCGACGACCTCACAGGTTGTCATGGAGTGCCCTCCCTCGACTGAAGGACCATAGCAGCTTACGGAGCCTCCATAGGCTAAAAAACTGCTGCTTCAACCTTTGGCGATATCTCAGTCATTGGTAAGTATGGGTAAGGAAGAGGATGCAGGAGTATAATGCGTTATATATTGATAGTTCAAATAATGCTAAAAATAGTTCCTCTGTTCTTTAAAATACTGTAGGCAAGTAGGATGGACCGATATGCAAAACTGAAGGTGATAAGAGGGAGATGGTGGAGGATATGCCATAACTGAAGATTTTGTGTTTGGGAGTCCTTTGTTTTTGTGTGCACGTGCTTGCGCACGTGTGTTTGTGTGAAGGGCCTATAGTAATGAAGGGCAAGGGCCTATAGTAATGAAGGGCAAATAGCCATGAAGTCGTTTATGATTTTGTGACAAAAAAACAGCCCAAGTGCCAAAATTTGGTACAAGGGGACACTTAAGTGTCAAAAGTTAGAAAAATGATACTTAAGTGCCATTTTTTTTTTTTGACAAATATGGGACACTTGAGTGCCAACTCTGGCGAATCTCATCGGAAATCTTACGTGACAATTTTTATTAATATTGCTCGCTTACGTGGCTCGCTGGAGAGCTCACTCAGCTTTGACTCACCCAAAACAATGCCATTTCCATAGTTGGCCAAAATAAAAGCCCTAAATAGGCCAAAACAACGTCATCTCCTCAATTACCCCAAATCTAAAACCCTAAATTGGTCAAAATCTCCATTGAAGCACTCAAACCCTAATCTTGAACCTTAATTTCGATTTGTCCCAAATTTCACTATCAAATATTGGAAATGGAGAGCAAGACTTTCAACAGCGCCTTAAATTCCTCTCACCGAAGCAAAGGAGAAGGCGAACGTTTATGTTTTTGTGGGTTGCCGAGTCCAAGAAGAACATCGTGGACTCGAATAAATCTCGGGAGAAGATTCTTTGGATGTACCTAATATGGAGAAGGGTCGAAGTGCAAATACTTCAAATGGATCGATCTAAAATTCTCTCACCAAGCCACAAAGACAATATTGGACCTACTTAATGGATGACATTAACCTCTATCTATGCTCGTGGACGACTTGGACAATGTTGACTAACCATTTAAAGAATGAAGTTTCAAAGATGAAAATTGAACAGAAGTGTTATCAAGTGTTTATTGTGGTGTTGTTTTGTTATATATCCTACCTTATGATGAAATGTAAAACATTTGAAGATGAGAAGAAGTTTCTCCGACTGCCATAGTTAAAAATGAGTGGATAAATGTAATTGTTTTGGATCAAATGTAGGCTATTATTTTTCGAAAGATGAGAAGAAGTTTGTGTTGTCCACAAGATTGTTGTGGCTTTGTTGTTATTTGTGTTGTCATATGAATTGTGAGTTACTTCTTGTGTTTGTGGCGAGGTCAAGAAAATGGAATGAGTGAATGAGATGCTACTTGTACTATGTTTTTCCTTGTTCTTGAATATAAACTAGTAAGGATAGATGTGTATTGGCTCAATGTATTGTGGTGGCTTTTTTACTTGAATTGAATATAAACCAGCAGCAAACATTGAATTGAATAGAGTTATCATAAGTTGAACTGAATATAAACTTATAGCTTCTTTGGTTTGTTGCAAATCGTCCTATACATAGGATAAACACGAGTGATTACTCGAGTGCCATAAGTTGTATTTAGTGATCACTTAAGTGCTAGTCATGATGGAAAAAGAATCACTTAAGTATCAAGTTATTATTAAAAGTGATTACTTAAGCGTCACTCGTGGTTAAAAGTGAATACTTAAGTGCCAAATTTTTTAGAATGTGATCAGTTAAGTGCCAATTTTTGTAGATTTCCCTTAAAAGTTACACTAGCCACCGCCATCGCCTACCACTGGCCACCACTAGCCACCAGCTAGCACCACGAGCCACACTAGGCTCTTTAGCCACCACCTCGAGCCATTACCAGCCAACACTGTGATGGTGGTAACTATTGCATAAGATGTTGGTGCAAGTTGAAGCTTACACCAGCTTGCACCAATACCACTTGGTGCAAAATTACCAGCCGCCACCACTAGCCACCGCACTAGCACCCCAGCCGTCAGCCACTGTGCTAATTGTGGGTCTGTTGTAGAAGGTGCTGATGCAAGCTGAGCTTTGCACTAGCTTGCACCATCACCACTTGGTGCAAGATGTGCACACTACACACTTACATCTTACACCAGGTGCAGCACGAGCTCCCAACCTAACCCCTACAACGGACCCTCCACCACCAGGTATAACTAGCTATCACCAGTTGCCACCACCAGCCACACCAGTACCCCAACTACCACATCGGCACCCAGCCACCACTATAGACCCACCACCGGCCATTATGTCGGTGGTGGGTCTACTACAGAAGGTGTTGGTACAAGCTGAGCCCTGCAAGTATCACTTGGTGCAAGATGTGTACACTGCATACTTGCACTAGGTGTAGTATGAGCTCCCAACCCAACCCCCATAATAAACCCACCATCATCAGACATCACCGACCACCACCACTAGCTACACCAGCACCTTAGCCACCACTACAGACCCACCAATAGCAGCGGTAAGTAAAAGCGGAATCCAAAAAATAAAAAAGGAAAAAAATTGACAAGTAGTAAGATCGTTCCATTGGTATTGAAATTAAGTCTCGCAAACTCAATGACAATTAACAAAAAAAAAACATCCATAGCAAGTTATAAACAAAACTGACTTCCGAGCTCCATAAACCCTACCCCGTCCCATCTCATCAATCAATATGCAAAATGCCCATTCTTCAATTGTCTTAGGATGCACTGATTTAGATGGAACTTCAACTGTCCTAGGCTAAGCTAATTCAAAAGGAGCTGCAACTGTCCTAGGCTCAATTGATTCAGATTGACTTATAATTAGGTTCTTACTCTTCTTTTTTGTTGGTGCAGCCGTTGATTCTTGAGTCGGGCCTTGAGAGATAAGAATCTCCGAACTTCTCCTAGCACACAAAAAGACAATTAAATGATCAACAAAATTTTGCACCATAAATTAAATTAAATGCAACCAATAAAACTTACATTAAGAATGACTATTCTAGTACGCTTATCTATATAAAGGTCATAACTATATTGTCTTAACTTCATCCCAAGAGCCCCTCTTGTTCGAAGGGGAGCGTCCTTTTCAGGAACCTATGATTTGTTGGCTCCTCTTCTCGCTTGTGATTTCTTGTTGGCCTTTTAGCTACAATAGGGGCTTCTTTGGCCAATTTTTTAGCTGGGTGTATTCTAGATGGCCTTCTTGTAGCTGGCTTTTGACCTAGCCTTCTTCTAGTTGTCCTTCTATCTAGCCCTTCAGTTTTAGTGACACATTCTATTGGCCTTATGGTGGTCCTTTTGATGGCTCTTGTGGTGGCCCTTCAGTTGGCTTTTCCATTGGTATTTGAGCTCTAGCTTGCCTTCTTGGAACTTGAGAAAGAGGCAAAAGACATCATAAATATAACATTGGGCCATATAATAACGTAAAGGAAAACTAAACACAAATTGTTGAACATATTGAGTATTTTCTCCTCTACTACTGAAGAATAGTTGATTGAATTGGCCAGTCAACTACTTCAACCAATCCTTCAGCTAGCTGTCTTCTACCTTGCCTTCTTCAAATAGGCCTTTCAGTTTTAGGTGCAGCAAGGGCTTTAGCCAATCCTTCACGTCTCCTTCTCGTGACTTGACAAAGATATTACATACAAGGCCAGTTGAGGCTATGCACATATTTGTAATAATCCTTAAAGCAACATAAACACAAATGTCATGATTTACTGGGTTTCTTGTCGTCAATGGAAGAATAATTGATTCACTTGGCCCTTTTGTTTGCCCTTCTTCATCTGTCCCTTCACTAAGCCCTTTGGCTGACCTCGACTGCTCTTGCCGCTTCCTCAATTAATAACCTTTAGTATTGGGCCCTGCTACGTGGCAATAAGAGCATGTCATCTTTGGATCGGTCCTATTCATCCTTTGCTGACCTGAGACCTCTTCCTTCGTCATTCTTCGTCTTCGTTTTGCCTTCCCATTTTCTTCTTTAGTGGCAAAGGTTGAGGTGCTTCACGATTTGTTGGCTCCCAGAACTTGCTACTTTTGATTTGCTGCATCTTGAATTGATACGAAGCAAGGTATTTAGGTTTCTTGTACCAATCATCGATATAATCATCTACATTGTGACCTTTCAGCTGGATGGCACATATGACATGTGCACAAAGAATTCCACTGAGTTGCCATGCTCTACATAAATATTTCCTCGTACTTACATGGACAACATACTTTTCATTATCTCGTATCCTTCATCCCCATTACAAATGGGATGACAATACCTATTTGCAGCCAAGTTCCCATCAAATTTCTTGGCAATCCTAGGACCACATTGCCTAATCCACTTTGTAGCCTTGTCTCTTTGTTTGTGCAGTTGAGTCATGACCATATCTTGTATATTTTCAAGCATTAAGATGATTGATTTGCATCTAACATCTATTATCCTCCTATTGAATGCTTCGCATATATTGTTGTCGATGTTATCACACTTGAACTCCTCGTTGAAGAACTCCCTGCACCAATGCTTCGATTTTGTTTGGAATGGTGCAGCAGAACCTTTATTTATCAACTGAAGCAATCATTCTTTGGCCATCTTAAAGTTAGCCATGTTCATTGTAACATCCTTGATTTGGACCTTTATTTTGGCCCAACTAGCAGGCCAAAGGCCCAATACACCAATGGTGAGACTTGGCCGTGAGCCGACCCGCGGGCCAATCATGAGTCAAGTGATCATTCAGGGATCGGTAACCCAAGGTCCAGTTATAGAGTATTCGACCATGCAATGATTATTCGATCATAAGGATCAGTCATGGGACGATCACATATCATCATGAATCGATGGACGGTCATAGCTCGATTCCGTGCGGTCGATGCATTGGTTGTGCATGATTTCGCCTGGTCATTATACCGACCATGGACGACCATGAGCCAGAGCGAATCGGTTGATTCCATATGATTACATGATAATCGATAATCAACCATGGATCAAATGTACTCAACAGGGTTCAATCTCAAATTGACCATAACTTGTGGTGAAGGACCTTGGACTAGCCATATGACCAACCATGGAACCGATCAACTGGGCCACAGGCTTGGCCAAGAGGAATTGGCCCATGAATTGATTAGAGGACCGATTGATTGGGCTAAGGCCCGACTCTAAGACCCAGCCACGAGCCCTTTTCTTGGTAAAGGGGAGCTCGAACTCGATTTGGCCAATCAAGCCCGGTTGTGTTCGGCTCCATATAGACATGGCTTAGGCGCGAACCTCGGCCTAAATAACATGGTTGATTGTGGTCAAACTCAATTAAGTCCCTACCCAATGACAAAGCCTTCACAAACTTAGACACTTTCCAAGTTGCAATTAAAACATGCGTCACATAGTAAATTAAGAGGCATGGACACTTGGTGCGTTGGGACTTTACCGAAGAGGATAAGACTAGACTTGGACTAGGAACAATTAAGGAAAGTGACACCTAAGTCTTAGCTAGTCAAAGTCTCTTAGAAGAACTAGTGTGAACAAGTGTGAACACTTTAAAGGAGCTGTGGAGAAAGGAAGACTCTAGAACCTAAGCCTATCACTATCCTAGAATCTAAGTGTGAATGGTAGACTTTGAAGCCCACAAAGGAGAGGGCACATGTCTAAGGAGAGAGAGAAAAAGGAGAAGGGCAAGACAAGTCCAACTTTAGACTAAGACAAGTCTACCTTATTTCTATTGGACTTTAGCCAATAAATAACAGGGATAAGTGTCTAAGCTAGTATAGGGCCTAACTAGGATCTTGGAAGATAAGGTTGTACAGCCATGGATGACCTTTGACTCAAGGTTAAGTGGGAACACTCCTCTTCCCAACTAGAATATGCCTATTTTGATTTTCGAAATCACTAAACCTTTGTTATTTGTTAAATTTACAGAGCTTTTCGTGTTACGAATTTGAAGAAACTTCCTTCACAAAAGTTGTTCAAGACGTCTTGATATACAACATACTTAAATTTAAGATTTTTATAGGGTGAAATGGTACGGACCAAGGTCCAATCATGCATTGTCTAGAACCTGCTGTGTAAGAAAAACGTTGACTAGGTTGCCTTATCGAATTTTTACAAAATTTTCCTTTTCAAATTTAAACATGCTTCTTTCATAAAATTTTTAAAGGACATCTATATCTTAAAGAGTTTTGAAAAGAATTGGCTGTCAAAATGGGTTCTCTTTTACAGACATTGAATCTGCTAGATGGATAGATTTTTGGCATATGTTTGGTGATTTGCTGCTCTTTCTACATCACAAATTGGACTTAGCTTCCATCATGAAAAATGTTAATTAAGGTATTCTCTATAACATATTAAGATTTCATAATTTTTCAATTCCATTTGATAAGGCAATGACATTTATTTCATAAGCCGGTCAAAACTGTTTTTCTTATTCAGAAGGTGTAAATCATGCCCAGTTTGGCCTCTAGTCCTTAATTACTCTCTTAAGGTGTTTCAATCTACTTAGCTCTAACCCTATCCTATCTTGAGGCTTGAAGAACAAGTAATACCCTTCATAAATGCCTCTTGACCAGTTTCTTTAAGGACAATAATGCCAACCTATTGGAAGACCTAGGGCGCCTATTGGGGGGAGGAGACGAGTGGGAACATGTACAAACACATTTAATGAATTGCGACTAAGTGTGAACATGTGCGGACGCATTTAATGAGTTGCAGGCTAAGTGCGAACATGTGTGAATGCATTTAATGCCCTTTTTGGACTATGCTTGGGCGAGGCCCTATAATTAGGGGTAGAACCCCCCTCATCCCAAGCCATCCTCACTAAAGCCCATCCTCCTCTCCTCCTTTCCCTCAACTGACCAACCTCTCCCTCTCTCCTCCATTTGGCCATCTTGCCCTCTAGGAGTCCTTGCCATTGATCTTGCCGCCGTTGTCGTCGGTTGAAGCCGTTGGTCTAGAAAGTTATGAGAATTCTAATTCTTGGTTAGGGCGATAGCCTATGTCGTCGAGTTTAGTGGTGTGCTCATTTGTGTAAGTCGTGTGTATGTTGTATTATTCTTTTGTATGGTTTGCTCATGTTTGCATGATTGAATGAGTTCACACCTCGGGATGAGGTCAAGGTTCGCTCGGCTTGGAATCGATGTCAAGTTGCAATGGCCTAAGGCCGTGAGGTCTTGGATCGGCATTGAGGCATGCTTGTTCCAAGTCTCATTCGGTTCGGGGATTGCCCAAGGCCGCAAGGCCTTGGATCGCCATTGAGGCATGTCGATTACAAGTCTAGTTTGGTACTGGGATCGCCCAAGCCCACGAAGTCCTGGTATGGCATTGAAGCATACCGATTCTAAGTCTTGCGTAGTACAGGAATCAGCCTAGGTGTATGGTTCAAGTCACAAACCAAGAATTGTGCCCGGCATATCATATAGTTTGATGTTGAGGGTCATGACACATTCACTTGAATGAGCACGCCCTCGGGCTTTGCATACGTCGACTATGATAAAAGATGAAAAACTAGCTTATGTGATGCACTTGTGTAATCACTTAAAGAGAAAACAACGCTCGTAGCCACATAGCGTTGGCGGCGATGCCTCGTTCATGGAACGTGATGCCCTAGTTGAGCCAGGATGCCTGAGTCTTGAACTTGGAAGCCTTGGGAAGCTAGCCCCGAGAAGCCTAGGTCGAGCTAAGATGCCTTGGTCGAGCTAGGAAGTCTAGTAAGAAGTTGGAAGCCCTGATTGAGCTGCGAGGGCCTAGTCGAGCCAGGATAACAGTAAAAGAATCATTGTATGCTTGCAATATATACATAAGTATGATATATGCATAAGTATGATATGTTGATATTTTCATTGATAAGCTGAGAGTAAGCCTACATTGAAGTATGCTATAATGGACATCTGCATGTAATGGAGGTGTAGCAATAAGTTTGCTATTGATCTACCATCGACATTGCATGGCGAGTGTTGTGCCTACTAGACTTTGATGATGAGATGTCCTCCTAGTAGAGAATTAGGGGTTTTACTTAATGAGTCAAAGACTCACCCCATTATTTTTCAGAATTTTAAGCATGGAGGAGTTGCAGTCTCGCTACAGTAGTTAGGTTTACCCCAACCTTTTGATCATAGAAGACGTAATAGTTGTAAATGTAACGGCCTATGATAGAAAGGCTTATAAACGTAATTGATTGAATTGTATGTTTGTAAATGGTTGTTTTTCTTGGCTGTTTGTTGTTATTTGGGTGTCATTTGTTATGCTTCTGCATGTGCTTAAAGAAAAGATAAAAGTAATGGGACGGCGCAAAAATAACCCTTGTCACTTAGGACTCTGGAGATGGAGTTGGGGTCGTTACATTCGTGCTCTTTGCTAACTACCAAAATTGCAACCATAGCTTATCCCCTTTATAGGTCTTTGCCCAATTTGCATATATGTGCCGTGCACACATTCAATGGTCGGCATAGGGCAACTGCCGTGACCAGTCCCTACAATAATTCAAAATAAGAAATTTAAGCAAATAACATGTTAATATAAAAAAGCAAACAATTGACCACATTTTTTAAAAAGCAAACATTACCTTTTGTTGGTTGCTTATGAACGCCCACCTTTCCCCATTTGTTATCTTCAGATCAGTTATAAGATTTTTTAGGAATTAGGACCAATTGTCCTTGTTCTCTACCCTCACAATAGCCTAAGCCAATGGAAACATTTTGTTATTTGCATCTCTTCCAATCGTGGCCAGCAATTCTCCCTTGCATAAGCCCTTCAAGAAACAACCGTCCAATCCTATAATTCATCTATAATTAACTAAAAATCCCCATCTACATGCATTGAAGCACACATGGAACTTATCGAATTTGGTTCCACTATCAAGAAGTGGCCCTCCATGACCTCTATATTTACTTTACTTGAAGGGTTATGTATCCTACACTCCCAATGATAATCCCACACCTGCCCATATTCCTTACTTTACTGACAAATGAGTATCCTCATCACCTTTTGCTTCAATCTTTTGCACTGATTCCTTGATACTTTGATGCCTACATGCTTCTTCATCAGCATTCTTAACTTAGTACTCGTCATATCAGGCATCAAATGGATCGGATCAAAGAAGTGCTTGGATAACCATGCACTTGTCACCCTTTTGTTTTGAAAATTATTGGAACAAGTGTGATCCTCTTGGTAGGCCCTAATCTAAAAGGGCCCATTCCTCCTAAAAAACGCGCCATAGATCTTCTATGGATAATTTTGCTACAAACATCTAGCTCTTACAAAGGTCTTAGTATTTCTAATGAAGTCGATATTTCTTTGTGCAACAATAGAGTTCTTCAGTATAGCTTTCCTAAATTATTTTGCATCTTGAAATTTCATACCTACTGACAAAGTAAGAAACGCAACAGATGGATCATAGGAATGAAACTTACTTTTCCTTCTACGCACAGCTCCTTGATGTTCTTCAAGCTCATCCTGGGAAGTAGCATTCTCGACGCTTTCTTTATAATAAGTCTCCTTGCTAGCAACAAAGAACATCTACGGGCCTTCGGCCCTGTTTGGAACTTCATTAGTTACCTACAAAGCTGCAAAGCTATTGTTGACACCTATTTTTACAAAAAAATCAATCAAAGGAAAAATCACAAAAAAAAAATTAATTAATATATATTTTTTATTTTTTATCAAAAAAAAAAAAAAAGAATATGGTCGGGTCGGGCCGGATCTAGCTTTAGCTCGACCCGTCCCTCCTTTTCTTCTCTCTCATGCACGCCGGGCCGGCCCAACCTCCTTTCCCCTTCGGCCTGGCCCACGTCCGGTCTTCCCCCTCCTCCAGTCTTCGCGCAAACCTGCCGAACCTGCAAAAGAAAGAACAGGGCAGCAGAGAGCAGGAGCAACAGGGGGATCGGTGGCAGGCGAGCGGCGAAATCCGCAGGTCGGGGGGTGCAATCCGGCCGGCAAGCTGGCAGCTGCAGAGGCCATGCGCGCTGTTGCCGGGGGCATAAAACCAGAGAACAGAATCGACACCAAGGGAGGATCGAACCAAGAGGAAAACAGCAACACAGAGAGCACAACGAGGAGAAAGAGGCAGAACACAGAGAGCGCTAAGGAGAGAGAGGGAGAGAGCTCGAGAGAGTAGAGGGCGAGAGGGCGGAAATTTAGCCCCGGGTGAGCGTCGTCCAGCGGTCCTCGGCGCAAACCGGTGCAACGGAGCTCGCGATTCCCCCTTCTTCCATGTCCTCCGACGTTGGTTTTGGCCGAGAGGGACCAACAAGAGCGTGAGTCCGAGGGAGAGAGAGAGCTCGAAGGAAAGGTTCGCCATCGTCAGTCGTCCGCCCAAAGGCCGCCGTTCACCACAGCACCCCACCCGAACCAGGTAAGTCCCCTTGGGCCTTTGTGTGTGCTCTCTTTCTCGGGTACGCCAGGCCGGAGCTCGTGGCCGTTCGGTTCGCGCGAGCTTCGGCCTGCATCGCCTTACTTTTTGTTTCCGATGTCTGGTTCATTGTGTGTCGATGATCCCCTTATGATTCGAGCTTCGGTTGAGCCAAAAACACTTTGTTATAGTAGCGCACCTCATGTGTTTGATAAAATGTCTCAAAGAGAACAAAAAAAAAACCAGTGTTCAAACTCGGTCCTTCTCGTGCTTGTTCATATATGTGCTGGACCGTGCCTGGTTTTTATACTTTTATTGTAATTTCATGCGATTTTCATGAAGAAATCAATGTATGCTTAAGCCGAGGAGGTCCGCATCTGAAAATTGTTCAGCCGTAGCCGGAGTTAGATGACTGGCGGCGATTTGCACCGGTCGGGGCGGTTTGGTGTTGGAAGGGACGCTGGGTTCATCGATTTTTTTGTTATTGTTCGAATGAGTTTCGGTGAGGAAGCAGTTTCGATGAGGCCATGTTTTAGGGATAAGAAGGTTTCAGGCGTGCAGGGGGGCAAGCACGTAGAGAAGAAGACTAAAAGATAAAAAAAATAAAAGAAGAAACAAAAGAAAAAGAAAAGCATAGAAAAAATGAAAAGTAAAACAAAACATGGAAAAAGAAAGTAAAAGGGGCTTCGGGAAAGAGGAGTCGCAGAAGCAGATGGTGCAGGGAAAAGGGGTGCAGTGAGAAAAGACAAACCAAAAAAATTATTTTTATTTTTTATTTTTTTTAAAATGAAAACGTTTTAAAAAAAAAAAATTCAAAAGTGTTGGATCCGGGTTTGGGTTGGGTCCACGGGCCGGGTCGGGTTTATCCGGTCCGAGCTCGCCCTCGAATATTATAATATTAAAAAAATTCAAAAAAATTTAATTAAAAATTATTTAAAAAAATTCGAAAAAAATAATAAAAATTCAAAAACTCTTCCGAAAATTCAAAATTCAGAAAACATAAAAAATTTCGTTTTTTTCCTTTTCTTTTTCAAAAATAAAAAATAAAAATTTCAAAAAAATAATAAAAATTCAAAAATATTTCCGAAAATTCAAAAATCGAAAAGCATTAAAAAACTCGACCTTTTTTTCTTAATTTTTTTTATTAAAAAGTAATTAAAAAATTAAAAAATTTTGAAAATCCAAAAATGATGGGGTTCGGTTAGGATTTGTCATGTATTCCCTTTTTAGTGTAATTAGGCCTTTATTTACTTGCATATTAATTATATTGCATGTTTAATTTATATATTTGAATATGTTTGCATTGTTTAGTTGTTTGTGCTAATTTTATTGCAATTAGGACATTGGTAGCTGTGATTGTTACTTTAATGATTTGGCACCCGCATTATCACCTCACATGTTAATGGATCAGTATAAAATCAATCCAAACTGCCTGCCCCAAAAAAAAAATCCTTTTTTTTAAAATGAACAAGATTAGGTACCGAAAGGGCACTAATTGGGTAATTAATGTAATCAAGTCCCCGACCCTAGATTTCTCTGGTTGCGTAGGAAGTGAGGTACACTCCCATGCCTCACTTGGTTTCTAGCCGACCCCAATAGGCTAGTGGCGACTCCTTTTGTGCAAAAATTCATAGGAAATATCCAAATGTTACGCGGGGTATGGGTTTGGGAGGGCTCGCGCCTAATCATGGGCCTTAGGCCCGTCCTCTAGGCTATACCCCTAAGCCTATTCCCTCACCCCGTGGGGTAGGTCGCGACAGCTTGGCGACTTTGCTGGGGACGACGGTTTTAAACCTTAGAGGACTTAGGCCAAAATTAATCTTGTTCAAAAATATTTTTGTTTGGCAGTGAAGATAATATGTGCATCCATAACATGTCGAATGTTGATTGTTTATGGGAGTTATAAGGGGTGGTGGTTTCTAACCTTTATTTTGTAGGGGGTACAAGAGTGAATGGTTTATTTATGTTTGAAGTGCTGATTGTTTTTAAATTGTCATGCATGAGTCCCTTGCATTGCACTACACTATAGCACGCACTACTTGCCGCCGGACCTGGGCTGCACAGGATCATTTAGGATGGTGTTGAGGTGGATACCACTCCGACTACAAGCATGTAGTACGAGTCACCCACCTTAACCCCGAAATTTATTTCTTGATGTCAGAGGTCCCCACCCTGGTCTGCGAGCATGCGACACGGGTCGGTCCTTTGACAAAGCCGGAGTCATGGGTAACACGACCTAGCCACGAGCTTGTTGGTTCAGTCCTGTGATCCCATGGCTTCATTTTGGGCCATCTAGAGTAGAATTCGAACCACTGTCCATGCGCATGTCTATGACCTTTACATTGATGCTTAATGAGTAGGGTAAGTTTTTCTTGAATTCTGTTCTTCGCAATTTACTTATTTGCTTTCATTTTGGTCGGTCCGTGACAAATTAGGTTGATCATACGATGGGGGTACCCGACCTTCGCATCATCTCCGTCCCGAAAGCCGAGCTTCGCGCGTGGTGGGATAAATTGGATCCAACTGGCTGTGATTGGGTGCGATCATATGTTGGACATTTACTTCCCCTATTAGAGATAGAAATTCATTATGGTGTAGTACAAGCGTTAGCGCATGTTTGGTGCCTCGAAACTTGCACGTTCATACTCGGTGATCACGAACTCACTCCAACCCTGGAAGAATACAGTGTTGCCATCAGAAAGCCCTTGGTGTCGGAGTTAATTGGCCCACCTATAGGGACTGAGCATGCATCGACCTTATCTGATTTCCTTAGAGTTAAGGAGGATGACGTGAGGAAAGTTTTGAAAGCTAATCGCAAGACCTGCCCGTTTTCATTCATAAACGAGCTTTTTCAAAATGCCCCATCTTTTCAAAAGAATAGGATCTTCTTGTTAGCTTTCTTCGGGTTCGTGTTATTCCCACATTGTAGGAACGGTATTAACCCCTCCGTGGCATGGGTAGTTCGTGAGGTATGTATGGGAAAGGGTTTTGTTAATGCCGTCCGGACTGAAACTTTTCTTTCCCTTACCCGCTTTAAAGAAAACAAAGACAGGGTTTTTCATGCCCTCCCGAACTCTTGCAAATTTGGTTCTTCTCTCACGTTAAAGGGTTTGGTAGTTTGATGACCGTGAACGACATCTCGACTCTCATCACCCTATCCCGAAGTTTAAAGATAGGAAGACGTTTGCCCCTGATTATCATTATTCTGAGTGGTTAGTTTTCATGACCAACCCTGGACCCGAAGATCTCCAATGGCACACCAAATGGCTCAGAGTTCGAGAAGCGCGGTTCGTGTGTGGGCTTACTGGACCTATTCCTTTGTTGGGAATTACCGGAGTCACTGAGTATTACCCGACCCGGGTTGCCCGCCAATTCCAAGAGGTTCAACAACTTCCACCGACGATTCAAGAAGACCCGCTCAGGATAGTCTTCCCTGACGGATGCCAAGATCACGAAGACTCCATCGCATTAGTCAAGTCGATGTGGGATATGTGCCACCCTCGGAAGCTGATATGGCCCGAAGAGGAGTTGGAAGGGCAAGAGAAGACCTACTATGCCTCGATGGAATACATCCTTAGGCACAAAATCCCAAAGAGCTTACGCCCGAAGATTCCCGACGTGCCATTAAAGACTACCCACCGAGCTGAGATCAAGCACCTCGAAAGGAAGCTCGAGGAAGCCGAAGAGCATGCCTCGAAGTTGACCCGAGTTAGTGGGGCTGCCACAAGCGGGAGCTGTCCTCGTTAGTTAGATTGAGTCAAGTGCGATATGTAATGGGCCCATGCTCGCATATGTTACAATGTTAAAGAATTTGTCTTGTGTCGCAATATCGGGAGATAAGAGTCATGATTAGCTTTGTTGTTTAGGGGTTCTCTCTCATGTTTTCTCCTACGTTATGTAGCAACCTTGCTTTCAATGAAACAAACAAATTGGGGCGATTAGATCTTTGTCATGGACCGACCGCATAATCATTACTCCATGCTTATATATGCTTATCTATCCGAACCAGGTACTAATCGATCGATTGTCTTGTGCTAATCATCGACACGGCCAAGCGGAGATCCCCGATTCGCACACGCGCGAAAGTCAGAATGGAGAATGAGGACACCAACGTGCGCATGGCCAAGATGGAGGACCAGCTGGCCCAACTCACCTCAATGATGCTTGAAATAACCCAGAAGCTTAAGGAGCCCCCTACTGTAGCTGTCACTGGAACATCCACTCCTATGTCATCAGGAGACACTCCCCCGTCGATGGGAGGCACACACGTTGCTGATCTCCCTGGGAAAGAGACTGCTGGAGAGGCTCCTTCTATCACGCCAATCATCGTCAATTTGGACCCCCCTCCGAAGGAAGACCCAACACCCCGCCTAAGTGAAGAGAGTGAAAAATGTTTGGCAAAGATGGAGGAACGACTATGTGCCTTTCAAGGTTACGAGCTGAAAGGAGCTGATAGGCTGTCCCCATACACCAAGACGAACTTCCCGAGAATTTTCAAGAGCCTGAGTTCACAAGAAAGTATGACGGAACGGGATGCCCCAGACCCACCTTAGGTACTACGTGAGGAAAATGGCTCGCTACGCTGACAATATACCTTTTCTCATACACACATTCCAGGATAGCTTGGAAGGCATTGCCCTGACGTGGTTCATCGCGCTGGATATTGAAGAATTCACTAGTTGGGAAGATTTAACCAATGAGTTTTTGCAGCAATACCGGTTTAATGCCGAGCTCGTCCCCACAAGGGAAGAGTTGACCCGTATTGAGCAAAAGAGGAATGAGTCACTTAAGGCCTTCGCACAAAGGTGGAGGACCATGGCCTCACAAGTGAAGCCGGCCTTGAACGAGAAGGAGATGAAGCAACTATTTCTTAAGACATTGCCCCCTGAATACTTCCAATTAGTATTTTCGGGATGCCAGACATTTTCACAGCTAGTAGAAGTAGCTGAAGGAGTCGAGTGGGCATTTATCGAGAGCAAGACAGCCACCGGAGGCACGAGGAAGTTCCCGGCAAGAAGAGATAAGGAAGTCGTAGTTGAAGTAGCGCTTGTACAAGAGCCGCTTTTCCCTCGGCCGGCCACAACACCAGTGCACAAGCCTACAATGGTCCAAGGTAGCTCGTCACGAGCTTATGATAATGGTAAGAGGTCTTTTCGAAAGGATTTTTCCCCACTACCATGCCCGCTGTCAAAACTACTGCCCATGCTCCTCGAAAAGAGGATGGTCGCGAAAGAGGTACCTAGAGACAATCCCTCGAGGTTCGCCGGGTTCGATATGACCAAGACCTGCATATACCACATGGGAGAAAGGGGACATGATGTAGATGAGTGCAACGTACTAAGATACAAGGTTCAACAGCTTCTAGACAAGAACATCTTGACTTTCAGGGAGGCTCGGCCCTAACGTGCAAAGAACCCTCTACCAGATCATGCAGGAGGAGTGAACTCAATTTCCGAGGATACACGGGCGAGTCAACAACCTTTAGCGGTGGATGCTTCCAAGTTGTATGAGTCCTTAGTGCTGGCGGGATACTATGGAGGTCAGGGGGATGTGACATTAGAAGAGAAACTGGACCGCGTCCGCAAGATGGTAGCTATGGGGGGTAATCCAACGCGGAGAAGAGGGAGAGAGGGTCGTATCCATGATAATACCATCGTCATTCCGCTCATCTCCCTGCAATTTTTCTCATGTATCTCGTGCGAGGAAGGTTGAGCCTGGAATTTCGAAGACCTCAGCTTTGTACGAGGAAGGGGTGATAGCTATGATAACTCCGATGGTGATTGAACTATCTGATGAGGAACCCGCCGGTGATGTAGAGATGGAAACCACTGAACCCACGGTGATCGACCTTATGGTCGAAGAGATGTCGGCAATCGAAGTCACGGGAGCGAACGCAATGCCAATCACGATAGAATTGCCACCCTGGGAGAAAGATGGAGTGATAGTGTTGGAGAACCCTCCCAAATTCGATCCCAAAGCTGTACCTTGGGACTATGGAACAACTGAGGTAGACGCTGTCACGCGATCAGGCCGCTATTACGCCCCTGATAATGGAGTAGAAAAGAAGACCGTGACCGAAGAGGAGGCAAAACAATTATTGGCTGTAATAAAATCGAGCGAGTTCAATGTGGTGGACCAACTGCGGAAGTTGCCGGCCCAAATCTCCCTTCTAGAGTTGTTTAAATCCTCCGAGAAGCATAGGGATATCTTGTTGAAGGTCCTCAATGAGGTGCACGTACCCGAAACAATCGATGAAGTCCAATTGGAAGAGTTGGTTGGGGCCGTTCTGCTGAAAGACCAAATTTCTTTTACTGATGATGATCTTCCCGCCGATGGTCCTAATCATACTAAAGCGCTACACATCTCGGTGAAGCATGAGAGCACTCTTGTTTGCAGAGTGTTGATCGACAACGGTTCGGCGCTCAATATATGCCCGTTAGCCACTCTCCACCGTCTCGGCATTGATCTTGGAAAAAT
Source organism: Eucalyptus marginata (assembly GCA_014182565.1). Lineage (NCBI taxonomy): Eukaryota > Viridiplantae > Streptophyta > Magnoliopsida > Myrtales > Myrtaceae > Eucalyptus > Eucalyptus marginata. The sequence continues at coordinate 12,745,008 of CM024589.1, read as the reverse complement.
CCATACTGGCAAGTCAACTGTGCGGGCTTTTGACGGGATGAAGAAGGAGGTGATGGGGGAAATTGAACTTGAGCTGCTGATTGGCCCTGTACTTTTCCAAATCCTGTTCCAAGTGTTAGATATACCGAGCGCTTTTAATTTTCTGCTAGGGAGGCCATGGATCCATACGGCGGGTGCTGTTGCCTCCAGCCTTCATCAGAAGGTACGATTTGTGGTGGACAACAGGCTCATCACGGTTCATGGGGAGTCCGACTTCAAGATCTACCACGAGACGGCCATCCCTTATGTGGACCCGAATGTACCAAGGAATCCAGCTTTTAAACATTAGAGTTGGTGTCCATGATTCATGTGCCTGCGGGTTCTTTCACAAAGGCCCCTAAATTGTCTAGGCCAGTTATAGCTATGGGAAGGATCATGCTGGCGAGCGGGTATAGTCCTGGGGAGGGTCTTGGATCACGTGGCCAGGGGGTGCGAAAACCCATTGAAGCTCATAAAAACTTCAAAAGAAAAGGCTTGGGATATGTCGAGAAGCGGGGAGGCCATAATAACCGAGGAGGCCGTGGAAGGTATAGAGGCCGAGGTGCCCAAGGAGGCCGAAATGGGTATAGAAACCAGAGTGAACGCGTTACCCAGACCGAAGAGAACGAGGGCGGTCAAAGCTCATTTCTCCCGTTGCTGGAGGAGACGTTTCCAAGGCCCCCAAGGATGTTGTTCGAGGAAGAGGAGGATATCTATGGTGTGACCAAGCTATTTGAGGAGGACGTCATATGCACCATCCTGGCGTGCAAGGAAGCCGAGTCCTCTGAAGTCGTGGCTGTCCCTCCAAAGTAGGGCATTTCTCATCTGGCCTAGTCTTTTGTTTTATGTCTTTTCCCCTGCGCGGGATCTCGTAGTTTTTCTTTCTTTGTTTCATGCTTATGTCATTTGTAACGTAAACTATGGTCAACCCCGATCTTGAGCCGTTGGTCGAGGGTGGTGTGTGTTAAAATACGGCCTTATCTTTCCTCATTCAATAAAATAGACACATGTTTTATTAAGGACATGTGGAAGCACATCAAACTAGCCCTATGATAGTTGCTGAGGCCTAGGCCTCCACATGCTCCCTTATTTGATTGTTTTGCAAGAACGAGGAAATCCGAAGATATGAAGACGAGTTCTTGAAATTTTTACAAAAAAATACTTCAAAAACTTTTTGAAAACGACATGCATCGTCTTTGTTGTTGACATTACTCTAACTCATCTCATCGCATCTCAGGCATTACATTATGCATAATCATGATAAGGACGCATGTGACTCAGATGGGCATGAAGAGAGTCCCTCAGGTTCCGATGACACCGACGACGATGATCAGAAGGGGATCGAGCGCGAATGGAATCGACACGAAGAATCGAAGCCGTTGACTGAAGAGCGAACAGTCACCATAAATTTGGGTGATGTGGAGAATGCCAGGGAAGTAAAAATCGGGGCATGTCTCTCAGAGTCAGAAGCAGAAAGAATGACTAATCTTCTGAAAGAGTATCAAGATGTGTTCGCCTGGACATATGCCGACATGCCGGGATTGAATCTTGAAATTGTAGAGCATGCTTTGCCGACGGATCCTAGTGTGCAGCCTAAGAAGCAAAGACTTAGGAGAACTAAACCAGAGTTGTCCAAGAAGATCGAAGAAGAAGTGATGAAGTTGCTGAAAGTAGATTTTATCGAAGTGACGCGCTACCCTGATTGGGTAGCCAATATCGTGCCGGTAATGAAGAAAGATGGGCGAATCAGGGTGTGCATTGACTACCGCGACTTGAACCGAGCAAGTCCCAAGGACGACTTTCCACTCCTGCATATCGATGTCCTAGTTGACAGCACAGCAGGATTTGACTTATTCTCTTTCATGGACGGTTTTTATGGATATAACCAAATTCGTAGGAAGGAAGAAGACAGGAGCAAAACGTCATTCATAACTCCTTAGGGAACTTTCTGCTACAAAGTGATGCCTTTCGGTCTAAAAAATGCCGGGGCAACGTATCAGAGAGCCATGGTCACGTTATTCCATGACATGATGCACAAGGAAATCGAAGTATATGTGGACGACATGATTGCAAAATCGAGACGGGGTGAAGATCATGTTAAAGTCTTGCGAAAGTTATTCGAACGTCTTTGGAAATTCAAGCTACACCTCAATCCCGCGAAATGCGTTTTTGGAGCGAGATCTGGGAAGCTGTTGGGATTCATGGTCAGTGGTAAGGGCATAGAGATTGATCCGTCAAAAGTTAAAGCTATATGTGATTTACGATCCCCGACCACCACCAGAGAAGTCCGTAGCCTGATGGGACGACTCAATTATGTGGCGAGATTCATCTGTCAACTGTCTGAAATAGCGAACCCATTCTTCAAGCTCCTGAAAAAGAATGCAAAGGTTGAGTGGGATGCTGAGTGCCAGGGCGCCTTCGAGAAAATAAAACACTATCTCACTCACGCACCGGTCCTAGTGCCCCCTCTCCTTAAAATTCCCCTGATTTTGTACTTAACCATACATAATGAGTCATTGGGAGCCATGTTGGCACAGAAAAGACCGAACGATGGGAGAGAATGCACAATATACTACTTGAGCAAGAAGTTCACCATTTCGAGAGGAATTATACGTAAGTTGAGAGAACTTGCGTGGCTTTGATTTGGGTCTTGCACAGTGCGGCAATACACACTTCATCACCAAATCCCGTTGGTGACCGAAAATGATCCCGTTAGGTATCTCCTAGAGAAGCCGGCATTGGTTGGCAAGTTGGCCAAGTGGCAAATCTTAATTTCAGAGTTTGACGTTCAGAGCCTGGGACAAAAGTCCGTTAAAGGTTGCGCCATAGCAGACATGTTAGCAGAAAGTTCCAAAGGGTCTGGAGCATCTGATGAAGATAGTGATGCGGAAGAGAGAATTTTACTTGTATCAAGCGATTAACTTAGTCGGGTCTGGTACTGGGGCAGTCCTTATCTCCCCAGATGGACAACACTACCTTGTCACCGCTAAATTGACGTTCCCTTGTACGAATAACATCGCTAAATACGAAGCGTGCATGCTCGGCCTCCAGGCTACCATCGATATGAAGATCCAGAAGTTGCAGGTTTACGGTGATTCAGCCCTTATCATCTTGGGGCATCGAAGGTGAATGGCAAACACGGGATTCTAAATTGGTTCCGTATCATGAGTTCCTGGGGAAGTTGACGAAAGAATTCCAAGAAATATCATTCGAATACTTACCAAGGTCCCAAAATCAGTTCGTTGATGCCCTGGCTACCTTGTCTTCAATGTTGCGAGTAACTGGAGGCATGGACATTGAACCATTAAGAATTGAAATCTTTAGATGCCCAGCTTATTGTATGATAGTTGAAGAGGAGCCCGATGGAAAGCCGTGGTATAGTGATATCTTGAAGTACCTACAGAAGGGCGAATTCCCTGAAGGAGGTGAAGCAGTAGATAGGAAGCATATCTCGAAGCTGGCATCAAGATTCTTCGCCAGTGGAGACGTCCTTTATAAAAGGTCATTCGACTCGACATTGCTAAGGTGTGTCGACGCTAAAGAAGCTGACCATTTGATGAAAGAGATACATGAAGGGGAGTGCGGTCCCCACATGAACGAACACTTGTTGGCGAGAAAGATCATGTGACTTGGTTACTTTTGGCTAACCATGGAGTCCGACTGCATTCAGCATGTACGACGGTGTCACCAGTGCCAGATTTATGGAGACAAGATAAATGCCCCTCCAAATGAATTTCACCAAATGTCTCAATCTTGGCCCTTCTCAATGTGGGGAATTGACGTGATCGGGCCTATCAACCCCACAGCTTCAAACGGGCATCGATTTATCTTAGTGGCGATAGACTACTTTACCAAGTGGGTCGAGGCTAACTCGTATGTTAATGTCACCGCCAAGAATGTGGCCAGGTTCATTCGTCGCGATATTATTGCCCGTTACGGGGTACCGGAGGCGATCATTACCGACAACGGCACTAACTTGAACAACAAGGTCGTGGATGGTTGCTCGGTGAGTTTTGAATTAAACATTTGAATTCATCACCATACCGCCCTCAGATGAATGGAGCAGTGGAGGCGGCAAATAAGAACATAAAGAAAATCTTGTCAAAGACTACTAAAAATTATCGTGATTGGCACGAGAGACTTCCTTATGCACTAATGGCGTACCGAACTTCTATCCGCACCTCTTTAGGGGCAACTCCTTTTTCACTCGTGTACGGGATGGAGGCGGTCTTACCTGTTGAGGTTGAAGTTCCTTCTCTAAGGGTCATTTCCCAGTCTAAGCTTGATGAGACTGAGTGGATGCAACAAAGGCATGAGCAGCTAAATATGATTGATGAGAAGAGATTGCAAGCTGTGTGTCATGGTCAATGCTATCAGAGACGAGTCGCAAAAGCCTTCAATTGAAAGCTGCGTCCCAGACATTTCGAAGTCAACGACCTGGTGCTGAGGAAGGTGCTTCCAATCATACCAGATCCTCGCGGCAAATTCACTCCGAACTACGAAGGGCCGTATGTCATTAAGAAGATTCTTCCCGGTGGTGCTATGTTTTTAGTTGAAATGGATGGCAATGAATTGCTTAGACTTGTAAACGCTGATGCAGTCAAGAAGTATTTTCCATGAGTGAAATCAAGGCCGAGTAGCCACTTCATGCACAATTCAAGTCACATGGCATCGTGCATAACATTGTAGATATCGTGCATATGTTGCATACGCGCACATCTATTTGTGTTTCAGGTACCCTACTACCCGACGAGGAAATGGCAGAAGAAAGAATTGACTCAAGAATCCATCGAGTCCTCGCATAAACGGTTGAATGTCTTTCTTGAGAGGTAATATGAAATTATTAATAAAAAGGGCAAAACAAAACAAAACAAACAAACAAAGAAGAAAAAGGACAAAAACAAAAAATGCATGACATGATTTGCATGACCTATTCTCTGGTGTCACTATGCGCACTTCACGTTTGCCACCCTCAAGAAAAATGGCTCATAAAAATGACTTTGTTCGGGAAAAAGAGGGAAACGTTAACCATGCCAAACCAAAAGTACTTAGGATGAAGAAAGGCAAGCCTATTTCTAGACACATCCTTCAAACACTTTTGAGAGTTGAGTGAAATACGACTTTCTCTTAGGACGAATGATTCATTCGCATTGAGCGCAAAGATCGAAATAATAAAGGCGTTTCCTTCGTCAATCCCAAGCGGTGCACTAATTTCTTGCTATCCCTTTGGGCTAAAAAAAAAAACCCTTCAAAGTACCCCTGTTAAGAACGACCCTACAATGGGGCAGCATAGGAGGTTTCGGTTGAGATGTAGAGTGAAAAATTGAGAAAGATCCTATTACTTTCACTTGCATCAATCTTCTGGTGATAGCTTCAAAGGGATTCTCATTAGATCTTGACTTATCCTAAAGTGAAGAAGAGCATTTCTTTCTCTACCCAAAGACTGATATCCATTGCTTTAACCAACTTGGGCCTGATTATTCATTTCTGAATCTCGAGTGGTGATCATCTCCCTTCACTAGGGCAAGGCATAAGAATTGACCAAATATAATTTACAGTCTTGAGAAAATGTGAAAAGCATCTCGAAAGTCAAAAGAGCTACAAAAGTCCAAAAGCAAAAAGTTTGACAAACTAGGGGGCATGAAAAAGCAGCGTGCCTAGTAAAAGCGAGGCCAATGTCCGTCAAGAGAAAAAGGCAAAAGGTTGCTTCTTATGTGAAAGAAAAATTATCAAAATCCAAGTGCCTGCGAAAAAAAAATCATCATCGCAAAGGGCAAAGGAAATAAGAGAAAGGAGCAAAGCTCCCATGTAGAAATGATTAGTCAAGGGACTTTCGAGATGCACAGTGTTTCAAAAGCCAAATGCCTTCGAAAGGTCGAGTGACCTGGTCATGATGCCATGATGATCACTGACTCTTAAAAATCCTCTTGAAATTTTAAGCCTTTTGAGCCTCTCCCGAGCCAACATTACAACCCTTTTTCCGAAGCCTCTTCTGATTGGGATGATTTGAGTGAAAATGAGAATACCACAAAGAAGCTATTGCTTGAAGGAGTGGAAGTAATTCTATCTTATCTTATCTTCCAAGCTCTCGACTTGTAAACCTGATGAAGATAGCGACAAATGTTCCTTTATTGGCCTCAAAGCAATAATTCCTTTGTGTAAGCCCGAACCGAGCCTATATTGCGGTCCTTTCAAAAGACCTTTTTGATCGATTAGATTGTGCTCATCGCGAATGTTTCTGAAAGCCTTTGACATGGGTTATGTGAGATATCCTCAGTAATTAGTTACTTCCCACGCGAATGGATGGGATCAAGCAGCCATTTTGTCGAGAGTGTGAGAAACCCTTTCTGACTAGGAAGCTTTAGTTTGGCATGTTTAATGAGTCTTTTTCACGAGTCGTAACCATTCTGATAAGAACTTGACTCCTGGAGAATTTGATGATTAATGATACATCCCCAAGCAAGATGACAATTTTGCACCACATGATGTTGATTGACATCGAATGTTTTTCTAAAACAGTCGAACTTAGCTTGATTAGCTTGTTCAATTAATGCTGTAATATTGCCAATACGTCTCTTGATGACGTCTCTAATGATATTTGCCCAAGTTGAGTTTGACAGGATTCCTCAATGAAGCCATGCAATTTTCGAGGGGTTAGCGGGTGCTTCCCTAAAAAACCAAAGGTTTATGGTCAGCCTTAAACCATGCCATCTAAAAAGGTTCATGGTCAACCTTAAACCATGCCATCTCCAAAGGTTCATGGTCAACCTTAAACCATGTCATCTACAAAGGTTCATTGGTTTTCCTTAAATCATGTATTTTCATATCCGGTCGAAACCTCGTTTGTATACGGTGAGACCTTCCTCCCAGTCGAAACCCGTTTGTACACGGTGAGACTATCATCCGATCGAAATCCGTTTGTACATGGTGAGACATTCCTCCCAATCGAAACCAGTTAGTACACGGTGAGACTATCATCCGGTCGAAATTCGTTTGTACACGGTGAGACATTCCTCCCAATCGAAACCCATTAGTACACGATGAGACTATCATACTCGGTCGAAACCCGTTGTTACACAGTGAGACCTCATTCCTCTCTTCTTATGACCCGGTGGGCTTTCCGTAGCCCGGAGTCCTTCAACCCCCTTCTTATGACCCGGTGGGCATTCCGTAGCCCGGAGTCCTTCAATCCCCTTCTTATGACCCGGTGGGCTTTCCGTAGCCCGGAGTCTTTCTTCAACTCCCTTCTTATGACCCGGTGGGCTTTCTGTAGCCCGGAGTCCTTCAACCCCCTTCTTATGACCCGGTGGGCTTTCCATAGCCCGGAGTCCTTCAACCCCCTTCTTATGACCCGGTGGGCTTTCCGTAGCCCGGAGTTCCTCTCCTTCTTCTTATGACCCGGTGAGCTTCTATAGCCCGGAGTCTTTCTTCCTCTTATTGATAAGACGCGCTTTCATAGTTATGAGTCCTATCCATCGACCCGATACATGCATGTGCGCCTAGGGTTTCTCTACCGCCGAAATAAATTAGGTGTCTTCGGTCTTTGAATGCAACCTCTTCGAGAATACATTCAAAGAGGGGCAACTGTTGACACCTATTTTTACAAAAAAATCAATCAAAGGAAAAATCACAAAAAAATTAATTAATGTATTTTTTTTATCGAAAAAAAAAAGAATATGGTCAGGTCGGGCCGGATCTAGCTTTAGCCCGACCCGTCCCTCCTTTTCTTCTCTCTCATGCGCACTAGGCCGGCCCAACCTCCTTTCCCTTTGGCCTGGCCCGCGTCCAGTCTTCCCCCTCCTCCAGTCTTCGCGCAAACCTGCCGAACCTGCAAAAGAAAGAATAGGGCAGCAGAGAGCAGGAGCAACAGGGGGACCGGTGGCATGCGAGTGGTGCGATCCGCTGGTCGGGGGGTGCAATCCGGCCGGCAAGCTGGCAGTTGCAGAGGCCATGCGCGCTCGCTGGCCGGGCATAAAACCAGAGAACAGAATCGACACCAAGGGAGGACCGAACCAAGAGGAAAACAGCAACACAGAGAGCACAACGAGGAGAAAGAGGCAGAACACAGAGAGCGCTAGGGAGAGAGAGGGAGAGAACTCGAGAGAGTAGAGGGCGAGAGGGCGGAAATTTAGCCCCGGGTGAGCGTCGTCCAGCGGTCCTCGGCACAAACCGGTGCAACGGAGCTCGCGATTCCCCCCTTCTTCCATGTCCTTCGACGTTGGTTTTGGCCGAGAGGGACCAACAAGAGCGTGAGTCCGAGGGAGAGAGAGAGCTCGAAGGAAAGGTTCGCCATCGTCAGTCGTCCGCCCGAAGGCCGCCGTTCACCACAGCACCCCACTCGAACCAGGTAAGTCCCCTTGGGCCTTTGTGTGTACTCTCTTTCTCGGGTACGCCAGGCCGGAGCTCGTGGCCGTTCGGTTCACCCGAGCTCCGGCCTGCATCGTCTTACTTTTTGTTTCCGATGTCTGGTTCGTTGTGTGTTGATGATCCCCTTATGATTCGAGCTTCGGTTGAGCCAAAAACACTTTGTTATAGTAGCGCACCTCATGTGTTTGATAAAATGTCTCAAAGAGAACAAAAAAAAAAAAAAAAACCGTGTTCAAACTCGGTCCTTCTCGTGCTTGTTCATATATGTGCTAGACCGTGCCTGGTTTTTATACTTTTATTGTAATTTCATGCGATTTTAATGAAGAAATCAATGTATGCTTAAGCCGAGGAGGTCCGCATCTGAAAATTGTTCAGCCGTCACCGGAGTTAGATGACCGGCGGCGATTTGCACCGGTCGGGGTGGTTTGGTGTTGGAAGGGATGTTGGGTTCATTGATTTTTTTGTTATTGTTCGAATGAGTTTCGGTGAGGAAGCGTTTCGGTGAGGCCATGTTTTCGGGATAAGAAGGTTTCGGGCGTGCGGGGGGGCAAGCACGTAGAGAAGAAGACTAAAAGATAAAAAAATAAAAGAAGAAAGAAAAGAAAAAGAAAAGCATAGAAAAAAATGAAAAGTAAAACAAAACATGGAAAAAGAAAGTAAAAGGGGCTTCGGGAAAGAGGAGTCGCAAAAGCAGATGGTGCAGGGAAAAGGGGTGCAGTGAGAAAAGACAAACCAAAAAAATTTTATTTTTTTATTTTTTTATTTTTTTTAAATGAAAACGTTTTTAAAAAAATCCAAAAGTGTTGGATCCGGGTTTGGGTTGGGTCCACAGGCCGGGTCGGGTTTATCCGATCCGAGCCCGCCCCCTCGAATATTATAATATTAACAAAAAAAATTTCAGAAAAATTTAATTAAAAAATATTTTAAAAAAATTCGAAAAGAATAATAAAAATTCAAAAACTCTTCCGAAAATTCAAAATTCAGAAAACATAAAAATTTCGTTTTTTTTTTTCCTTTTCTTTTTCAACAAAATCAAAAATCAAAAATCAAAAATAAAAAAAAAAAAAAATCAAAAATTTCAGAAAAATAATAAAAATTCAAAAATATTTCCGAAAATTCAAAACTCGAAAAGCATTAAAAAACTCGACCTTTTCTTAATTTTTTTAAAAGTAATTAAAAAATTAAAAAAATTTGAAAATCCAAAAATTATGGGGTTCGGTTAGGATTTGTCATGTATTCCCTTTTTAGTGTAATTAGGCATTTATTTACTTGCATATTAATTATATTGCATGTTTAATTTATATATTTGATTATGTTTGCATTGATTAGTTGTTTGTGCTAATTTTATTGCAATTAGGACATTGGTAGCTGTGATTGTTACTTTAATGATTTGGCACCCGCATTATCACCTCACATGTTAATGGATCAGTATAAAATCAATCCGTATCGCCGCCCAAAAAAAAAAAAAAAAAAAAATCTTTTTTTTTTAAATGAACAAGATTAGGTACCGAAAGGGCACTAATTGGTTAATTAATGTAATCAAGTCCCCGACCCTAGATTTCTCTCGGTTGCGTAGGAAGTGAGGTACACTCCCATGCCTCACTTGGTTTCTAGCCGACCCCAATAGGCTAGTGGCGACTCCTTTTGTGCAAAAATTCATAGGAAATATCCAAATGTTACGCGGGGTATGGGTTTGGGAGAGCTCGCACCTAATCATGGGCCTTAGGCCCGTCCTCTAAGCTATACCCCTAAGCCTATTCCCTCCCCCCGTGGGGTAGGTCACGACAGCTATTTGACAAAAACTCCATTTGCTTTGTCCTTGATTGTGCAAGCTCGTCGTTATTATCATCACTAAAGAAATTTTCAACAAGCAAACCTTCATCGTCATCATCACTGGATTCAGTTACATCCTAATCTAATCTAGTGATTGTGACATCACTTATGTTGTTATCACTTTGGTGAACTACATCTGTGCCTCTCTCCTCCTCGTCCTATCTATCCTACCCTTCTTTATCCTTAACCTCAGTACTAGCTTGAATACCATCTCCTCCTTCTCCTAATTGGGTGTTCTCTCCATCATCATTTTCGTCCTCACTATCACTATCGTACTCAATGTATACTTTTGCCTCTTCACCATGAAGATAATGGTACAGGACATCCCTAAAACATTATCATCTTCTAAGCTTCTCAAACCATCTCTCAAGCATTTCCTAGGAACACAAACAACAACTTCTATACTTTACAAGACAAATAGGTCACTATATCCCTAATAAATCTAATATAAGATGCCTTCTTTATATTGGCAAAGATAGTGCCCTCATTTTCCTCCTCATACTCCCACTCATCCTCCCTAATCACAAAATCCTCATCGTAGCGAATAATGACAGTAATATAATCTTTATCATAAGCCATTTCTCGCAACAAGGAAAAAAAACAATTAACTTTTGGGACCATATCCACAAAGGACAATAGATAATTGCACATAGAGGTTCCCACACTCTCATAGACTTTATTAAAGAAAAGAGGGAAGAGGGAAGAAATACATATGTCAGACCATTTATTGGAAAAATGCTCCCCACGACAAACAGAGGTCCCCACACTAACAATATGCCTTTACATGACAGCTATTTTGATTATCTTGTATTCCTTTAAAATATTGACCAACAAACATAGGTCCTCACGATAAGTGCAGGTCCCTACGACACTCATTTCAACACTTCAATTTAAAAAAAAAAAATGAATACAGGTCCCCAAGACAACCACTCCAAGCCCTAAAAATTTCCCTTGCACATCACATTTCACATTTGACCCCTAAAAATTGCCCTCATGCATCACAATACCACATCCAAGCTCTAAATCACACATCATGGTAGCATAAGAGCCCCAATTTTCCCCCGACGAGTCCTAAATTCTAATCTGAACCCCATTAGGGTTCTAGCACTACATTTGAGTCCTAAATTGCACATCAAAGTACCATCCAAGCCCTACATTTCTCGACCAACCCACCCATTTCCTAGCTAAGCCCTAAATTTCGCATCGGAGCCCTAATAGATGAGTCTGAGCTCTAATTTCACCATGGGGGAGGGCGAGAAGAGGACAAACTTGGGTAAGCGACGACGGCGAATGGTGATGGCGAGCAATGATGATGACCAACGATGGCGAGCGATGATAGCCTCGGTGAGCGTGAACAGCGAAGGAAAGAAGGGCGTCGATCTCATGTGAACGTGAGTGACCGAAGAGGAGCAATGACGGCCAAATCTAGTTAAGCAAAGATAAGCTAAACGATGTCGTTTAGCACCAAGGAAAAATAACGTCATTTAGGTTGGCCAAGCCAGCATAGATGGGGCGAAGTTGTTTTTGTTGTCCACGTGTATTTTTTTTTTTTTTTAAATAGCTACCTCGCAAAGGATGTCGCCGAAAAATGCTACATATGCAATTTGGTCGGATTTTCTTGTCGTTGGCACTTAACTAATCTACTCTGATTTTAGCACATAAGTGTCACTTTCCTAACTTTTGGCACTTAAGTATCCCCCCATACCAAGTTTTAGCACTCTAAGTGTCCGAGACTTGTGATTTTGTGGGTTTTTTTTTTTTTTCTGTGAACTTCATGTTGCAGGAGCTTGACTAGTAACTAATCAAAATGTTTGCCATGTTGCTATAGTATTGTGAAATGGCATGAAATTGCGTATTGCTAAGATATGCTGTTTTTATCCCCATGAATTTTTAATCTTGGCAATACTTCTAAAGTGCACTGTAATGTTAGTTCATAGCAAGCAATGAATTGTTACACTACATCTGAGTACGTCACTAGTGCAAGCATTGCACACTGCAAATGTAATCCATTGCATTGAGCAAATGGACTGATTAACATAACCAAACTTTGATTTGGTTGACCAGTTTGGGCCCACCAAATGTTTGGCCCATAGTTACCCACCTTTAGCCCATGCGTTAGCCTTGCTTCCCCAGTTTTTGGGTTAGTTTTAGGTCCAAGCATGGATCAACGAGTGAGCAATTAGATCCCAAAGAAAAGCTTAGCTTAGGCACTCAAACGATCCGAGGAAGTTTAAATCATGGCGCGATCTCAATCCCAAACGACTGGCCCGTGACAAGTGGTATCAAAACAAGTAGAGAGATCTGTTCCAAGAGATTGAGGAGCACTAACTGGTCAAGAGAATGTCGAGCCAAGACACTTATGGATGGAGAGGTCGCCCAAAGCAAGGAGACCTGTAGTCAAGCCAAGAGAAGGGACTTTGGTGGACACCATGTTTGTCCTCAATGAGAAGCTCACGTTGGTAAGGAGTGCCATGTCCAAGTTCATGGAAAGTGAGAGATTGCATCATGATGGTCGAAGACATGCTTCACCATGAGTTCACAAATATTGTGAATGAGGCCACAATACCTTTGCACGATAAGGATGAAGCTCTTAAAGCATCGAATGATACTTTGAAGAAGAGAGTCCAATAGCTTGAAGAGGATAATCCTTTTAAGCCGAGGTCAAAGCCATAAAGGTGGAGATCCAAGAGATCAAGACCGCGCTCGCCCTTTGCAAAATGAGCATTGTGAATGGAATGATGCCCATTCAAATGGTGCTCAAGCTAGAGGTTCCGAAACCCAAGGAATTCAAAGGCAACCAATCCGCCAAATAGGTGGATGACTTCCTATGGAGCATGGAGCAATACTTTGGTGTTATCAACATCCATGAAGAGTCGACCAAGGCACGGACTACTTCAATGCCCTTAAGTGATAATGCAATGCTTTGGTGGCACAATTGGTGCGACGAGACCAAGTGGGGCGCCGATCCCATTAACACATGGGATGATTTTGTGAAGGATTTTAGAGACTACTTCTTCCCCAAGTTTGCTCAACAAGAAACCCATAGCAAGCTCCATCGCCTCAGGCAAAGAGGTATGGTTCGAGAGTGCATGAAGGAATTTACTAAACTTAAGCCCTAAATTCCTAGTCTTGAGGAGGAGGAGGCTCTTGGAGCATTCATGAATGGACTCAAGCCGTGGGCACAACTTGAGCTTAAGCAAAGGCACGTCCAAAGTATCTTGAAGGTGTTCATCGTGGTAAGTCTCCAACCAACTTCACCGAGGCGGGGATGTCACACCCTGACCTACTTTGAGTGCACAGCACCCCTCGCTTACCAACTTTGGCCATTCGATTGCAACATCCCAAGAGGCATCGCCGACCCATTTGTATAATCATTTATATACACAAGCAGAAGCAGAAACAAATCTCCCAGCCATTCACAATAAAATAGGGATAGTTTCAAATACACTTATATTTACATATATGCATCCATAACGTCATTACAATATACCAACTATTTGTATCCAAACTTCAATGTCACAAAATGCATAGTGATTCAGACTTCCAAAGGGTTTTAGGGTTAGCCTAGCTCCTCTATGCTATGAAGTGACTTGAAAAGGGTGGTATCTCCCATGTGCCTAGTATGCATCCAACTCAAAATACCATAGCTTAGGCTTGGCTAGTCACGATTAGGGCCTGAAAAAGGTTAAACAACTAGGAGTGAGGTAAACTCAATGAGTGAACTCCCTAGACCTCGCGTAGGGAAGTCATTCACCTCACAAACGCCCTAAATGTGCAAGTTATCTATCAACGGCAGATCAAAACAACCTCTACTTTGCCTTAACTATAACATAAATTATTATTCGATTTCTTCAAAGCCATCAATATGAGCATATAAACAATTCTTGAAACACCTCCTACACTCAGGAGCCAAACATAAAAACGTGCAATATAACATAGACATGCGTCCATGCCATGTAATAATCTAGACCTGCTCATATATTAGTCTCATGTCACACGTGTGTAGACTGTCACGCCTCGATCCTCTGAGCGCGTGCCCATCCCGGCTTGGTCGATTAAATAGCGACGTCCCAGGATGCATCGCCGACCCTTTGAGTTTTAATACACACGCAGAAGCAAATAAATAATCCCTAGACAATAACACAATGGGATAGGAAAGTAGGGTCACAAATTTTTGAACTGAAAACAACACAACCACACTTATATATACATAGCAAATCATGTCATATATAATACAAGTTGGTCTATTTTTAAATTCACAAAACAGGGGGGGAGTTTTCAAACAACTACAAGTCCTCGTCTTCTTCCACACTTCAACTGGAGCTTAATTCCGAGTACATCGGAGTTCTTTGGTCTTCAAGGTCAGGGTCCATCGGGTCTACCACCGTACCTCCTAGAAGATCCGCTGTGCCTTTTCCAAAGGCCACTTCTAGTACGTAGAAAGAAATCTCGGATTCTGGTATAGGACCTTCCCTCTCTCCATCTCGAGCCTGGCGGTACCATGCTCTGTATTGATGGGGCACCTTTTTGGGTAAACCCTCATCGACCTAGACCACTGATTTCACCAGCTCGTAGGTCCATCCCTTGGGGCTCCCATGCAAAGGGGATAAAATGCTTTAGCTCGTCACCTTCTTAGGTTGACCAAAACGCTCGGGAGGAGCGGCCATCTATGGACCTGAAATGTTATCCCACAACGGGGTGAGATGACATCTCAGCAAGTTCAACCCCCTAAGACCCGACTAGGAAGAAAATATGCCCTGAGGGCTGCCTAAGCATAAACACGAGTCTGAAGACTTACCTTGGCCTTAGTTTCTTCCTGCAAGTCAATACAACATGCAGTTCATAGAATCACATCAACAAATCAATTCATCACATCGGACCGAGTTCTCGATCAATCGACTCGCCGATTTCATGTCAACTAGACCATTCCCGCCATCTCAATCAATACTATCTATAAAGTCCGATCATAATTAGGACTGCCACTCTAATGCCGAGAACCCCTCTACGAACCTTCTATAATAACTTGCCAAACCTAGAAAACTTCTGATCTCTGTCACTGTAGTCAATCTTAGCCAGTTGATTACTGCTTCAATCTTGCTCGGGTCCACAGAGATTCCTTCGCCTGAAATCACGTGACCTAGAAAAGCAACATGAGTTAACCAAAACTCGCACTTGCTGAACTTGGAGTACAACTAATGAACTCTCAGAGTCTATAGTACCAATCTCAAATGACCTTCATGTTCTTCATCACTCCTCGAATACACTAGAATATCATGGATGAACACGATCACAAATTGATCCAGGTATTTCTTGAACACTTGGTTCATCAAATCCATAAAAGCAGCTTGAGCGTTCGTCAAACCGAATGGCATTACAATGAACTCATAATGGCCATATCGAGTACGAAACGCTGACTTTGGAATGTCTTCCTTCCTGATCCTCAGTTGATGATATCCTGTCCTCAAGTCGATCTTTAAAAATATCGACGCTCTTTGTAACTGATCGAACAAGTCGTTGATCCTCGCGAGTGGATACTTAATCTTGATCGTCACCTGATTGAGTTGATGATAGTCGATGCACAGGCGTAACGAACCATCTTTTTTTTTCATGAACAGAACTGGTACTCCCCACGGTGATGCACTGGGACGTATGAATCCCTTATCCAACAACTCTTGCATCTGCACCTTCAGTTCCTTCAACTCAGATAACGCCATCCGGTAAGAAGCCTTAGAGATTGGCTCTGTTTCGGGCGCTAGTTCGATCATGGATTCGATTTCTCTCTTTGGTGGTAAACCTAACAATTCCTTCGAGAAAACATTTGGAAATTCATGTACCACTGCGATGTCTTCAATCTTCAGCTCCTTAACTATCGTATCCACGACAGTCGCCAGGTAACCTTGACAACCCTCGTCTAACAAACGGGTTGCCTCAAGCGACGAGATCAGAGTAATCGAGGGTCTTTCTCGATTCCTGACAAACTCGAAACTCTCACACTCTAACGAGTCAAACTGAATTGCTTTGCGATAGCAGTCCATCTTAGCTCGTTGCTTGGTGAGCCAATCCATGCCCATTATTAAATCGAAGTCGTACATGGCTAGGACTAACAAGTCTATTTTCCCCTCTCGCTCACCAATCGCTAACTTGCAATCAGAACAACCCAAAGTAGCTAACACTTTATCTTTCAACAGTGTAGATATGCTAACCACTAACTCCAATAATACAGGACTTAATCCTATCAGCTTAACATACTGCTCGGTAATAAAAGAATGAGTTGCTCCTGGGTCAAATAAAGCGTAAGCAGGATGGTCATTCAACGAAACCATACCTATAATTACATTAGGCGCGTCCTCTGCCTGACCTCGGGTGATGGCGTACACCATCCCTTGAGCTGGGGGTCT
This sequence comes from Eucalyptus marginata, assembly GCA_014182565.1. Lineage (NCBI taxonomy): Eukaryota > Viridiplantae > Streptophyta > Magnoliopsida > Myrtales > Myrtaceae > Eucalyptus > Eucalyptus marginata. Next base: position 12,728,392 of record CM024589.1, on the reverse strand, counting down.
GAGCTGTCCACCCTGCGGTGCGTTTTGAGGTGCATACCCTCTGATTTGTCCCAATAGTGGCAGCGGCGGTAACTGCGGTTGTCCTCTTGGTCGCCTAGGACAATCTTTGGCTATGTGACCCTGTTGGCCACACTCGAAACAAGTGCCCGTCCTTCGAGGGCACGAGGCTGTACCGTGTCACCTTCCACAAAAGTGACACAATCCATTCTGTCTCGACCCTAATTTTCCAATCCCACCCTTCTTGTTGGGTGGGACTTGAAATCTCCCTCCGACCATGGGCCTCTTCCCATGTTGGATCCCTTCTTGACTCGATCCAAACCGTGATCCATATGCGGTGGCTCTTTCATTCTGATCTCTCTCGATCATCTGGACTCGCTCATACAGGTCATTATAATTCCTCAAATTGAGCAGAATCAGTGGACTTCTCAGTTCTGGCTCAAGTCCATCCTTGAATATTCTAACTCGATTCACTGGATTCTCCACCAGTTCAGGAGCGTATTGTGATAGTTCAGTGAACTTCACCTCATACTGATCTACAGTCATGGAGCCTTAGCGAAGGCGCTGGAACTCTGCCATCTTCATCTCTCTGGCAGTCTTTGAAAAATATTTACCGTTGAAAATCTCAATGAAGGCGTTCCACTCCGAGGCTACACCTTTAGGAAATATCGCTACTTGGGTGGTTCTTCACTAGGTATTCGCAACTCCCTCCAGCTGGTAGGTTGCAAGGACCACCTACTCAGTCTCAGTGCATGTTAATAGTGCAAAGGTCTTCTCTAGTCCTTGGATCCACAGAGCAGCAGCTTCAGGGTCTCTTGCCCTAGTAAACTTCGGTGGATTCAATTTCAAAAACTGTTCCACCAGTTTATGAATCGGTCTTTCGGCACCCACATTCCCTGGCAGAACCTCAGCAGATGCGGCGGCAGGGGTGGCAGCAAGTGCAGCAGCAACAACAGTATTGGCAGTAGAGGCAGCTGCAACAGCGGCGGTAAAGGCGGCAGCTTGATTCTGGGCCTGCTGCCTCATCATCTCTCTCATCACATCCAACGCTTGCATGATCCCAATAGTTCCTGGATCACCTGGGGCTGCTACCCCAGCACCAACAGGAGCTGGTGCTACTCCACTCGCGCTAGCCTGAGTTGGCGCTTTACCTCGGCCTCCTCAGGTACCAACCCTTGTCGGCGTCCTACCCTGAGTCACGGGCCCCACAGTTCGCTTCCTGGGAGTCCTCTGCTCCTGATCGCTCATCCTGAAGGTTCTTTAAAGGCACCTGCTTCCAATTCCACACCGAATTAGAAGCTGAGCTATCCACTCAAACGATCAATTCTACCAAACAACTATCACAGACATGCACCAACATGAAATAAAGGCCCTTTCTACCACTATCCCATAAACCATCGCACCTTATCACTACAATTCCTAAATTGGGCTCTGATACCATTAAATGGGGATGTCACGCCCCGATCCTCTGAGCGCGTGCCCATCTTGGCTTGGTCGATTAAATAGCGACGTCCCAGGACGCATCGCCGACCCTTTGAGTTTTAATGCACACACGGAAGCAAATAAATAATCCCCAGACAATAACACAATGGGATAGGAAAGTAGGGTCACAAATTTTCGAACTGAAAACACATAACGACACTTATATATACATAGCAAACCATGTGATATATAATACAAGTTGGTCTATTTTTAATTTCACAAAACAAGGGGGAGTTTTCAAACAACTATGGGTCCTCGTCTTCCTCTCCATCGTCTCCTTCCACACTCCAACTGAAGCATACTTGCGAATACAACGGAGTTCCTGGGTCTTCAAGGTCAGGGTCCATCGGGTCTACCACCATACCTCCCGGAAGATCTCGCCAGTGCCTTTTCCAAAGGCCACTTCCAAGACGTAGAAAGGAATCTTGGACTCAGGTATAGGACCTTCCCTCTCTCCATCTCGAGTCTGGCGGTACCATGCTCTGTATTGATGGGGCACTTTTTGGGTATACCCTCATCGACCCAGACCACTTATTTCACCAGCTCGTAGGTCCATCCCCTAGGGCTCCCATGCAGTGGGATAAAATGCTTCAGCTCTGTCACCTTCTTAGGTTGACCAAAATGCTCAGGAGGAGCAGCCATTTATGGACCTAAAATGTTATCCCACAACGGGGTGAGATGACGTCTCAGCAAGTTCAACCCCCTAAGACTCGACTAGGAAGAAAATACGCCTTGAGGGCTGCCTAAGCACAAACACAAGCCAAAAGACTTACCTTGGCCTTAGTTTCTTCCTGCAAGTCAATACAACATGCAATTCATAGAATCACATCAACAAATCAATTCATCACATCGGACCGAGTCCTCGATCAATCGACTCAGTCGATTTCATGTCAACTAGACCATTCCCCGGCCATCTCAATCAATACTATCTATAAAGTCCGATCATAATCGGGACTGCTCACTCTAAGCTGATAATAGATAGTATAGCTCACCAGAAGCTGCCATATATACTAATCTGATATACTCATTATGCTCGCCAAAAGCTGCCAGATATACTAATCAGATATACTCATTATGCTTTCCAGAAGCTGCCAGATATACTAATCTAATATACTCATTATACTCGCCCGGAAGCGCGCGATATACTAATCTGATCATCCAACCGTTTCACCATTTTTATCACACCCGATAAAAATACTCGTGTGTGGATACACGGTCGGCCTTAGCCAAAATATAGTATTTTTACACTTGAAAATCCCACTAATTTCACTGATACATAAACTCATTTTTGGCGCTGTAAACCAACGTCCGATAATTTTCTAATTAATTACTGAAAATAATTAATTTTGGGAAAAATCCCCAAAATCACAAATCACCCTCAATCGCACAAATTATCATCCAGGAAAAATAATCTAACCACACCATTGCAATCGCATAAAATTCCGGTCACCGACTATCCCTGGTCTAATTTCCGGAAAATAATTAATTAATTAAATAATTTCGAAAATTAATTAATAAATATAGAAAATGCATACTTAGGCCCGTAAAGCCTAATTAAATGCCGAAACGGGCTGGAAAAATTCCGAGACTCGTTAAATAAATACTCGCTAATTGCACTAAACTAACCACCTAACATGCAACAACGATCAATTAAATTGCTAGTCTAATCTAACTATCCACCTTATCCTTGCTTAACTTAAACTAATCAACCCTTAAGCGTCGTTAACTTACTAAGCAAGGATTAGTGAGTTAAACTCACTTGTTAAATGATCTGCTCGGTTCAAAACGACAGGGACACGATGGGGCTCGATAAACTCCAAAGCGGGCCTACCAACCGAGGTCCGGAAGCACCAAAGCGGGCCAAAACAGTGGAATACCCACTGGTTTCGGCTCTACTTGGTGGCTGTAGGAGGAAACGGTGGCTGGTTGAGGCCGAGACAGGAAGGGAAGACCGGCGGAGGCTTGGACGGGTGGATGCAGCGCTTCACGGCGGCGGAGGAAGCTCCGATGGTGGCCCGAGCTAGCTTGGTGAGCTGCTGGATGTGGGAGCTGGGTGAGACGGCGTGACTGGGATGGCAGTGAGGCGCGATGAGCGAAGAGGCCCGCGGGGGCGTGCGACGGCGAACGGCGATGGCTTCGCTTCGAACGGTGGTGCGGCGGCTTGGGGCTGACTGGTTCGGCTTTTCTGGGCTTGTGGGGGCTTCTTTGGTTTCCATTAATTATTCGCTTTTTATTGATCCAAATTCAAGAGGACAAAAGATAATTATGAGGACTAGCTATGTAACATCCTTGATTCCGGCCCCGGAGACTAGGGTATGAGGATTGGTAAGTCCTAACTTGGCTTGTATTGGGATGTTTTATATGCGTGGATGCTGAAGCTAACCGAGTCGATGCATCATAATTGGTGCTACACTCTGAACTTATGCATTGAACATGAGTCGGGTGTTTCACCATGAGGTTTAGTTGTGGATTTATCCCGCACCATCGCAAACACGAAGGATGATCATGGATAGGCTGTGTGAATAGTACACCGATCGCGGGTGATTCCACATAGAACCTATACTGACCATGAATGATCCATGAGTTGATCCTATTCAATAGTAAATCGATTATGGATTGATTGAGTGCACATGACTGAGTGACAATGGAGGGTCAAGTGTGGGAATCAATGGCATAAACCTTGGATGGACCAAGGCATGGCATGTTTGGCCATGGACCCAATCCGCCCGACCGAGACCCGATCAGGGCAAATGATCGAGACCAACAATGAATGTCATTTTTAAGACATCCAATGGACCAATCCTAATTGGAAATGGTCACGAACAAGTTCAAGAAGGCTACTAATATAGTGGCACTCATTTGAAAAAAGTTGGTGAATTTTTGGCATGAACCTAAGTTCTCATAGAATCGTCAATTGTATACAAATATGAACGACTTCTCCAATTAGGCAACACCCTATGTTAGTCGCATGAATGCCCTGGACGAGATTTGGACACAAATCAATTAACGCGGGGATGAATCATTGGACAAATGTCAAGAGATAATTGATGTTCTAGAATCTTCCATAGCCTTTTAACATAGTCCATCCTTATCCATTTAAGTGCCACACACCCACTTCAAGAGAGAAGGAGAAAATTTGCTTCCCAAGTAGTTGGTAAAAATATCTAGGCTTCATTTAATAACTTGGGACTTTAGTTCATTAATAGCATGGATGAATCACCATACTTAGGTGTCCCCTAAAAGGTTAGATCATAATGACCCTAAAATATAGCCTTGGTGAACAAGGCAAGGGCCAACCAATCAAGGGAGGACATTAGGCATAAAAGGGGCTTATGTGTCCCTGAGACATTTTAGGTAACAACAAGCCTCAAGTGAGCCTTGGAGGACAAGCAAAAAGGTGAACTAATCATTATTAAACACAAATAAACATAGGCGCCAATTCGACAAGATAGATAAGCCAACTCGTCATTTAGGTGTAATCATAAGCTTGCATAAAAATCTAAGAGGAGGACGCCTATAAATAGCATAAGCTATCCTCACATTTTGAAGTTTGGTCATTCTCTCCTTTCCTCTCTTTCTCTCCCCTCTCTTTCACGCCCTCCTCCTCCAAGCCACCCTAGGAGCCAACCAACCATCAAAGAAGCCTCGTGCAGCTAGGTCCAAAATGTTTAAGTAGACTTTCCTAACTTTTCAATAGGGTGATGTGCTATGGTTATCGATTTTAGGATCTTGTCATCGCTTGCTTGTGTTGCTTGTATGTTATTCTTGTTGTGTTTGCATCAAGAAAGTTCATAGTCTCGCATGAGTGTCGAGCATACTCGGATGTCGAGGAATGGTCTCGGCGACTTTGGACGTGTGTTAAGGTGGGTGCATGACTCACACTTGATCTCGACACAACATTGAGATGTGTTGTTACTCGGGACAAGTCACGAGTCGATGCCGAAGCTGGAGCGAACTATTCCAAGTCAAGACCACGAGCCCACATCGCATCCGACATGAGTTTAGTTTAGTAAGGCACAAGAGTCGTTCATTGCTTCACTTTGTATGGCATGCCTTCAGGGCTTTCATCTAGCTAAAAGTTCAAAGATAAAAATGAATTGATTGATGGTTTAAACGTTTGGACACATGATGGACTTATATGCCAATGTTGAGGGATGCTGGGTCGTTGCCTGGGGTAAAGCCCGGGATAATGTCCTAATAATGAAATCGTGGACAATGTCATTCTGAGTGAGGCCGATGCCTGGGGTCGCCTCGGATATCATCCTAATAATGAGATTGGGACGATGCTGATTGCCATGGGGGAATGATGTCGGGTTGTTACCAAAAGAGCCAATTGATTTTGACTAATATGTGATTGAAAGAAAATGAAAGTCCATATGCGATGCTTGATTTGATGATTACACCGATGCTGATATGATGCTTGCAAAAGTAGGGTTTGTCTTAGTGTCAACTGTTGAGTCCTTACATCAATTTGTGAATATGATTCATCAGGTCAATTAGTGCACATATGAAATTGCGCATTGTACACTCATCATTCTAGGACCGAAATGGCTGTAAGCCACAAATCATTGGAAAAATTTTTCTTTATGCACTGAAATGGCCGTGAGCCACAAATCATTGGAAAAATTGTTCTTTATGCGCTAACACTTTGTCTTTGATTCTTGAAAGCACATAGATGATTGAGAGCTTTTCATAAACATAGGCAAAGCAAGGCATGGGCCTTGCTATTGATCTGCCATCGACAAGTAGGTGGTGATTTTGTATTCAAGGATCGACGGCGAGACGTTCTCCTATAAGAGAATTAGCAATTTGGAATTTCTACTTATTGAGTCACCGACTCATTCTTGTCATTTTCACTATTTCAAGTGTGTGATGGATGAACCAGCTCCATTGCCCATCGTCTTGGCCTTCCCGTCGATATGGTTACCACCATGATGGACATACTAAATGTAGAAGAGGACGTCACCTACCAAAAATATACCACCACCGTTTGGGTCCAAGAAAGAGTAGACACTTTGGTTCCCCACGAGGACGAGGCATGGTGCCTCATTTTTGACAGGGACATCATAAGTCCCATTCGTGGTTTCATCCCTTCAACGGATCCCACAAGAATGTCATAAGGAAATGAACCTAGAATGGGAGTCGTTTTCGGGAGAAGCTCGGTAAATGAGCTAGGCTACCCCAGTTTTTTGATCGACTATGTATGGAAATGAAAATAAGTAGCCTAAGACTAGAATGGACATGTAATCAAAACAGCTTTTGATTTGTGTACATGTGTATGAATATATGTTGTCTTTATTTGCTTGGCTTGTATATGTCTTGCCTAGCTTCCATGTTTGTTTATACGAGGATTGTTTATGATTCGCTTCCGCACGTGCTTAATAAACGAAAAAAGACTTTCAGGATGTTCGACGTGACTTGGACGTTGATGTTAACCCGTCAGGTCACACTCTCATTACCAAGGGTGGGACAAGGGTATGACAAGCTAAATGTTCTCTTAATTAGATAGGAATATCTCACAGTCACCCATGATCGACACCTGTAATCGGATCGAGGTTTGTGGCTAAGTTTTCATCGGAAGTCGCCTTAAAACAGCCTACATGAATTAGGCAGTCTTGGCAGTGCTCGGTGTTCGGGCTAACAATATAACCTAGAGAATGGTGAATAGGCTGTTTGAGAACTATGAAAACATTTGCAGAAGATAACAAGTTCAATTTCAAACATTGGCGGAAACATATTGTAAAGATTAGGTGCAGATGCTCCTATTTAACAGAACATAATAATAAAGATCAAGTAATGCAAATACTGAAGAGATATAAGATTTGCCAGTAGATATATAGTGGTTCGGCTTTATCCTCAAGGCTACGTCCATTCCCAACACTAACAGCCACAACGAGGCTTGAATCCACTATTAATCTTCAAGACAAGTTACAATCAGCAAGTACAACCTTTCCAGTAGCTCACACTATGAGGATTCATGTACTACCATTACTCTTGTATACTTGCTCTTATCATTGATTACAAATAGTAGCATCACCTAGACATTGACATCGAGACTACATAGTAGCTAACAACAAAATAAGAGTAAATAAGAAGACTCAAAGCACATGACTCATCCTATTCGGTTTCTTCCAACCCAACTACTTCTCTTGGACTTAATAAATAGCCATCCATCCTCCAATGACCGTTGCACATCAAAATCCTCAAGTTGCCATTGGTTCTAGCCGTTGCCAGCAGCAGACTATTGCTAAAGATCGTCAGAATTGACTCGACAACGATTGTTCCTAAACAGTGTTAGTGTACTTTTTTAGACTTGCTTATTAATGCCAATACTTCTCCTGATCAACTCTAGTGATCTTTTTGCGAATCCCAAGCTTTTGTAACGGCTATTTTGTTCTTTTCAATGTTTTAGGTAGGTGGTCAAGTGACCTTCCGGGACTAAACATCCTCACGATCCCTTACCCATAATCAGGACGTGGTGTAAATCTTTACTAGTCTGTTGATTCTACTCACTGACGAACTATGTGGGCTACTTGCAATCAATCATCCAATGATCCTCTTGGCTTCTTCAGCATACAAGGACTTTCAAGGACATCAGCATCCCCGTTGATTCCTTTGATTCCTTATCTTCATTGATTTGACTAAATCAGCTTCCAAAGATCTTCAAGGACACCACGTACACATGCTAGTTTCTCATCTTCATTAAACTTGCAAGGATCACTGATATTGTCACAATTCCCCACGTCATCTAAATCAGATAGCTGCTCTTTGCCAACAATCCGCTGTACCCGATCTTTTTGGTTCTTCCAAGCATATTGACAATTTTGACTCTACCAAGCTATTCATCTTTATGGTCCTTCCAACTTTCATCGAACATCCCCATTCTAGGCTTGTTCACCTCACCAGGTCCATCCAACTATTCACCTGATCTTTGTACCTCCAAGCCATCACAAACTTCCCTGTTCTTCTCAGCTTGTTCACCCTTAATCAAGGTCTTTCCGGATGTTCATCTTATCTAAAGATCCTTTCAGCTTGTAGACATCTTCATCAGCTAATACCTTGTTCACCTTAAACATTGGCAGAACACTCCTTATATCAGAATCTTCTGCTATTGTTTATGACAACATCTATATTTTGGAGTATGCATATATTACCTACTGCTACTCAACCAATACACAAGTTAGTAGCCTTTGATTGTCTTTGTCATCTTCAAAACAACATAGGGATTTTCCCAACACTTAGGTGGCTAAACCCGAACCATAGTTGACACCTGTTTAAGGTTCCAGGCATGACCCATGGTTGGTTCGAGACCAACCCACGTTTGAGCTTGGTCGATCCAAAATGACCACTGATTGTCATGTAATCATGTGGGATTGACTGACTTGCCTTGATTCACGGTCGCATTGAATCGATTTAGGGTCATTCACGAACAGTATAATGACCGTGCAAAGTCACCTGTTACCAATGTATACTTGAGCTAAATCGATTCATAACCATCCATTGATTGACTTGTGATGGGGCGTGATCGTCCATATCGATCCTTATGGTCAAACGGTCCTTTCATGGTCAAATACTCTAGTCTAACTGTGCAGAGTCACCTTGCTCCTAATCAATTAGTTGGCTCGTGAACAATCCCTTGGATTGACTTATGGTCCATTCTCGTTATTGGTGTACCGACCCTTAGTCCATTCCTTATGCTTGAAATGGGGGTCCAAATCAAGGATGTCACACATCACTTCATGAAAAAGTGATATTGCAGACCTCTGAGGACTGAAGTTCCGACCTACTATAGCACTGCAGCAATAAGGCAGAGTACTATTCATTTACATTGTTCCCTTACTATTTGTACTACCTGCACTGTTCACTTACTATTTGTATTACCAGCATTGTTCACCAGCACTGTTTGTACTACTTGTACTATGAGGAAAGTTGTTAGTTAAGTCATGAGGAAAAAACGCGTTTCTTTGTTTTCATTCTCCATGCCTATCTAAGCCATCAGCTATAACCTTTGAGGGTAGATAAGCCTCCCTATGATAAAATTGTGTATTAATGTTTGTCGGGCTTATTAGTTATTATTCTATCATTTTAGAAAGTTGGGGTTATTTCTGTAATTGTATGAGACTTAACCTTTAGCCTATAAATACTTATTTTGATCTCAATAATAATTATAATCCCTTTTTACCAACAACATGGTGTCAGAGCTTAACATTCCTACGTGAGAGAAGACATACGACCACACTATCGTTGCTAGGGTTCCTACCCTCACTGCGAACCTTTGCTATCTCCAAGATTCCCTTTCACTGCTACTCTTGCAACTGCGCCCACAGCCTCCAAGCGACTAAAAGCAAATTCCAGACAACCTTTTGCAACTTTGTCCAATTTTTACCACTGTAGGTGGCGCTAATAGTGCATTGATCCAATAAGCAAGTTTCTAGCAATTTCTTTGGCCTCCGTTGCTATTTCCTTGAGTTTGTTTCTTCAAGGTGTGTTTTTATTGGCGTTAAGTTTTTGGTGGTGAAGTGATAATTGGATCATAAGGTTGTGGTGGTTTGGGTGAGATTTGTGTATGTTCGTGGTATTCATTTTTTGTTGTGGTTCTCAACTAGTCGACTAGGTTTCAGGTAGTTGACTAACAGTATGTTTGAAAAGCAAAAGTTCTTTTGAATTTCACCCTCTTGGGTTTTCAGTGGTATTGTAGCAACTTGTGGTGTTTTATTCTTGGTTTGTGGATATATGTACTGATTCAGCAAGCTCTCCGTCAGTTGTTTCGAGGGTGATTCCCCCTAGTTCAAGGATCTTTTGGGACCAATTATTGTGGTACTTGTGTATGACAAACTTACACACTACCTTGGTCAAGTTAGATGGTACCAATTGTGCTACTTGGTCAATGGCTCTTTCTACTTTCATTTATGCTAATCACCAATCCATAAGGCTTGAAGAAGAACCACCTTCATATTCAACTAGTCTAGATGAATGGAGAGTCATTGATGCTAAATTGCCTACTCTTTTATGGGGCAATATGGTGGAATCGGTCTGTCATCTTTTCATGGATTGTGTGACAACCCATGAGGTGTGGACAAAAGGCGCTTTCCTTTATTCTGGACAAAATAATATAAGTTGAGTTTGCAATATGTGGGAAGCTTTATTTGAAGCTAAAATTGGTGACGTCGAGTTGGTAGAGTATTATGCTCGTTTTTCATCTTTGTATGAGCATCTCAAATCATATTTTTCATCGGTTACCATAGTTACTTAGATGCAGCAACAAGAAACGAGCATGGTGGTAGTCCTTTTCTTTCAAGATCTTTGTCCAAATCACAATGCTCTTTGGTAATAGATTACTTCCCTTGGTTCTCTACCTTCCATAGAAGCATTGTACTATCAGGCCGCTCGTTACACTCCTAGTCCCAAAACTTCGGTCATATCAGACAATAATGCTATGGTGACTCGGGGTGGTCAAGGAGTTTGTGGTCGTGGTTATAGTCGTGCTAATTGGCACTCTGATAATTCTAATTGTGGTCATGGTGTTCAAGGCTGAGGTGGCCCTCGTGGTGTTGGGAATAGTAGGAGCTTGTAAGGGTCATTTTTATACTCATTGCCAGCTTACTGGACATAATGTTGATTATTGCTATGATCTCCATCCTTAGCTGTAGGGTCGACATGCTGCTGTTGTTACTAAGCTTTGGTCTTCTTTATCAGCACCTCCTTTAGGATATGAGTTAATTAGGGCATGACAACTTGGTGCTCTTTTGAGTCTTATTGCTACTTTGGCACAGCACAAAGTTCCTACTTGTCTCTTGTCCACTACAACTACTCCTCGTCCTTGGGTTATCGATTCAAGTGTCACTGATCATATGAATAGTGATATGCGTCTTCTTAGCTCCAAGCTCACCAGTTCAAGTTGTGTAGTGTTGATTCATCCGTGTCTTTACCTCTAGTTTGCCATATTCCACGTTTCCCTTATAATCATTATTTGTCAATTCTATTATCCATGACCTTTGTTTGGGCTAACAATACAACCTATAAGGGGCTAAATAGGTTATTTTCAAACTTTGATGACCTTTTATGGAAATTAGCTAATTGCTAAGTAATGATCAGCTCAACCTAATATTTAGGTAAGTACTAACTAGATGTATGCCAATGTATGTAAAGAGGATGTAAACAATGGGAGATGGAGAGTTATAGTAGTTCAGCTTTATCCACAAGCCTACGTCCATTCTTTAGACTAACAACCTCAAGACGGGTTGGATTCCACAAACAATTTGCTTGGAAAGTTATAAACGGCTAGCACTGATCATTTACACGATAGATCCCACTAAATGGACTTAGCTACTATTCTTACACTTGTACACTTAATTCGTAACACAATTGCCAAACAACATGAATATCAAAATAGTATGACAGAGAACTTATAGTTAATAACAACAGTACATAAGCTACTTGATCTTGTATATACATTGCACACTCTCTCGGTTCTCTGTAGTCTTCTCTTTTATACTCTTCTTCAATCTATCCATTGAAGATGAATTAGAGAAGCAAATGACTATTAGAGAGTTTCCGTTGAGTTGCTAACCAAAAAATGTACTTTCTCTCTCACTTGCTAGCTAGCTTGCCTTAGACCCCGTGGGCGTTTAGAGTCTAGCCTACTTTCTTGCTACAGAAAAGCTTGTTAAGATCCAACTATAAATAGGGATTCAACATTAGCTTCTATGGCTTGTATCTGAGGGGAACTCATGCTTATATGGCACTCCCACAAAGGTTCGTACGAAGACTGCTCCAAGAAAATACAGCGCCCATGCAGTTTCTTTCCTTGAATTTATGTAGGCTAACCAAAAATAACAACTGTTGTTGTCTTCTCACTATAACCTCTTATTGACTTGTCAGACAACTTAGCTATTTTGCTACATGCTTTATCTTGATTTTACTATTGTGTGAATGTCACTCAGTGTCGATCAAATATACGACGTTTCTAGGTGTGTCGCCGACCCATTCATTTTAATGCACATGCAGAAGCGTATAATAAAACCCCTGATAGTAATAATACGAGATAGAAAAGCAGGAACCAAACTCACAACCAAACATGCTTTTTATAAACACACAAGTTTATATATACAACAGCAGTCTAACAAAAGATCGGTTGACAAAAGGAACGGTCCTATGACCAGTAGTTAGACACGTTCGCCGATCCTTCGGACTCCACAGGCTCCGGGGGCGTCGAGTCCTCCACCACACCATCAGGAGGGTCAACTGCATTCTCACCTATAATGGCCTCAACTAGCACAGCTGGAATATCAAAACCCCTAAGGGGACCCACCCTGAATCCATTGGGTCCGAAGTGAAACCACGCTCTAAATCGATGAGGAACCCTATGATGTATGTCCTCTTCGACCTAGACAGTGGTCATCACAAGCTCATAGACCCAATGACTTCCGGGATCAGGATAACTATAAACTCGCTCGGTAACCCCCATCGGTCAACCAAAATGTTCTGGTGGGATCGCCATCTACGGACTTGAAAAGTTTGAGCCCACGACAGGGTGAGACATTGTCTCAACAAGTTCACCCCCAAACCCCTATTAGGAAGGAAATACACTCAAGGGTGGCCTAGCCACACAACATATAGGACTTACCTCGCTTCAGTTCCTTCCTGCAGGTTAGCACAGTTCATATCACTTAATCATATGCAGTTAGAAACTCAAACAACTGGAACGACAATACTTTCATCTCAAACAACCACATGGGTCCTAATTATAGGATCAAATCGTAATGACACGTCACATCCCGTGCCACACAATTTTGTCCCATAATCTGGCGCGTCAATATCACTCAACATGCGTTCCAATTGTTAATCATGGCCACACACGGGCACGGCCTACTCGAAGTTCAGCGGTCTACTGGCGTAGTCAGGCATCGTCTCGCCCCACCGAGCACGGCAACGTCACTATGTCGATAGCATTCCATAAAGGAGCATCGGCCCAGCCTCTACTGTGACCGGTATCTATTGGTAGGGCATCCCATATAGGGGCACATCCAGCTCGACATCTCGAAACGGGTTCTCTTAACCAACACACGACCATTCAATCTCGGCCCAGGACACTGTGCATTTCACTCAAATGCCTCAATTAAAATAGTGATCCTGGCCTATTTTCTTCGTATTAAAAACATCTAGAAAATAGTCATGTGTGGGTACATGATCAATTCGAACAAGAAAAACTAATACCTTTCTCTTTCAAACCCCACTATTTGATATAATACTTAAATCTATTTTCGATGTCAAAACCCAACACCCAGGATTTTCTGAATAAATACCATAATTTTCACAATCATCACTCAATTTGCACAATCCAACAATCAAATGCATAACCTGAACACACCACGGTTAGCAGCACGAAATTCTAATGACCTACGATCCCGACGTAATTTCTAGAAAATAATAAATAATTAAATATATTCCGAAAATTAGATTAAATAATATTATATTATATTAATATAAATTAATAAAATAATATTTATAAATTCGAAATAATTAATTAAGGGCCTAATCAAGATTACACTAATCTAATCGTCTTATTAGCCTTAACTAATTATCCACTAAACTAATCACATCCCTTAATCTAATTAACATTTAACTAAACTAATCTAACCACCTAACCATACATAGCTTAATCTAAACACCCCTTAAGCATGATTAACCTCCTAAGCGGGGTTTAGTGAGTAAACTCACCAGTTTAGCGATCCGGTGAGTCCACAACGACGGCAACGCCAAGGCGGGCGACAAACCTCCTAGCGGCGACACCCGGCAAGGCCTGGAAGAGCTTGAAAACGGGCCACGAAGCCTCACGGCTTGCTGGAACTTCAGCTACTAATCTTGAGCTGCGGGGGCCGAACCAAGTAACCGCCACGAAACGGCGAAGGAGGGACAACGGGCTATAGCAGCGGAACACGGCGGGGCTCCGGGGGCTTCGACGGCAACTCATGGCGGTTGGCAACACTGGACAAGGCCTCGGGATGCGCGAACAAGGTAGGGATGATGGCCAAAGATGCACAAGCAAGCAGCAGGCGTGGCTAGCATGTGGGTGGTGCGACGATGCACGGCGGCGGTCCGACGGGCAAGGGGAAGGGTCGGACAGCATAGGGGTTGGCTTCTTTGGTTTTTGGAGCTTCTAAACTTCAACAACAATGGAGAAAGGAGGGATTCAAGGAAGAAGAAGGCTGCTGAAGAGAGGGGGTCCCCAAAGGCTTCCTAGGTCTTCAACACTTGTCTTTCTCTCCCTTGGCTTGCCCCCACCAGCTGGTCTGTCATCCTCAGCCATTCTCTCTCTCAAATCTTCCTCAAGAAGCCTCCCAAGATGGCTAAAACGTTGTTCCCCCCCTTGGCTACGAATTTTGTGACTTTGCCCTTCAATTTCATTCAATATCTCATCCAATCAATCCAAATTGAAGCCCATAAATTCATCCAATGTGTCCACACTTAAATCCACACTTTTCCTTGCCAATTGAACCAACTCACATCCCAAAAATGCAACCAAAAACGGTCCCTCGAAGTTCCCGGTCCAAACGGCCTAACTTTGAACTTTTCGCCGAAAATCTCGGTTTTCAGAAAAATCTTCTGAGGATGAATCGACGTTCCTAAAATGAGGTGTGACATGACATAACTTTCAATTTCTGAAATCGGGTTAAATTCACGGTTAATTTCAATCTGGCGCGATTTTAGCGGTATCTAACCTACCGGGTAGCTTTCAGGAATTTTTAGTGCAATTGATCCATGGTCGATTATTTTCGAGCAGCAATAAACATCTTTAACTCATTGGTGACTCTTGGTTGTCGTGAAAATCTGGAGATTTCAAATACGGACACAGGGTACAGAAATGACAGAAGAATCAGTTTAGTGCCGTTTGACGAGAATTTTGCAATTATGTGGAATCACCCACACTTTAATCACTTATCTTTGTCGAACCGGCTTATCTCTAATCTCTGGTCGATTTTGACAGTGCCGTAATGACCCTTGTAGATTAGCACGGTCGAGCAGTCGATTCCTAATCTAATTCTCAAGTCTATTATGTTAAAATCCTTTAACGGCTTCACCTAGTAGTCTAGTTATCCCGTGAGTAATCAGTTCGGAGAATAGAACTATAGGCGCGTCGATGAAAAGCCCGACTCATTCAATCGAAAATAGAAGTGGAAAATCAGGATGTCACAGTGAATCTATGTCTTTCAATGGCTACTTAGTTGACCTAGTGGACATCATCCGATGTACTTGGCTGTTACATCACCATCAACCTAATCTTTTTAGCTTTGACATAAACATCATCAGTGGCTGATTTTTTAGGTTGATTGGTGTTCTTTGTCATAACAGGACACTTGCGAACTTTTTTCCAATGGATCACACCATGAATGTTGCACAGTCCTTTGATCCAAATATCTTCATATAATATAATAAGTAATATGCTAAAGATAGTTTAGACATCATCAAAATCACTTGAAGATGTTTTCTCTAACAACCTTTACTATGATATTATCTTTTCTTCCTCTTCATGTGTTTTTCAGGATCGAAAGACTGAACGTCGAATAAGTGGTGGGCATGAGGTTGTTGGATTGTACATCCTGGACCCTGAGATTATCGTTGCTACCACTACCATTCAAAAAAAGGCTCTTGATGACTCTTATCGATTACATTGTCATCTCGGTCACCCTTCAATAAACGTACTCCGACATTTTCCTTTTTATGTCTAGTTCTCATCTTTAGTTTGATCGTGAAACGTGTTAAATGGGTAAGCACCATCACGTGTCTTTTCTCCTCATGTTTTGAGTCGCACATCCTAGCCATTTGAGTTGGTCCACTTTGATGTTTAGGGTTCGAGTCGAGAGTCTTCATTTAGTTTCCGCTATTTTGTCACTTTTATTGATGATTACAACTGTGTAACTTCGTTATAAATTAGAGTTCTTGTGCTTACACTCTATAGCAAAATGGGGTTGTTGAATGTAAGAATAATCATTTGTTAGATGTTACTTGTTGTCTACTTCTCCACACCCATAGGCCTAAGTCATTCTAGAGATATGTTATTCTTACAGTATGTCATCTTATTAATCGTCTTTTGTCCTTTGTGTTGAAGGGAGTTGTCCTTTATGTTCTTCTTCATTTTGATCGTCCTTTGTGGTTTGTTCGTCCTCGTATTTTTGGGCGTGTCTATTTTGTCCATTCTTTACTTCCTGAGTTGGACAAATCGTCGTTTTGTGCCTAAAAATGTGTATTTGTCAATTACCCCATACTCAAAAGGGCTATGTCTATTAAGTCCTACTTGTCATCGGGAGTATATTTCTCTTGATGTGACTTTCTTTGAGGATTGGGCAATTTTTGGCATTGTTTCTCCTTAGGCGCCATCAACGATGGATCTTTTGCTCCTTTCTAACCTTATAAGTTGTTGCCACTGCCTTCAACTAAATCTCCCATTGTCTCTCAATCAGAGCCACCACCAGTTCCTTCTACTAATGCTCCGCCAAATTCAAGAACACCAATGCCCACACCCTTTAGGTCTATACGCACGGTCCTCACCTTGTTTGGGGTCATGCCTCTCCACCAATGAATGTCCCACCACCATCTTTAATACTGGCCTCAAATCCTTTTCAACCAACTCCTGTCGATTCTCATATTGCTCATTGTACTCAGTCTCGTTATCTTCTTTCTCATTTTATATCTTATCATAATTTAATCCCTCATATGTCTACCTTTGTGTTGTTCCTTGCCTCTTTGTCTATGCTTGGTAGTGTGTAGAAGGCTTTAGCCCACCTAGGTTGGACTCATGCTATGGAGGAGGAGATGGCTTAATTACATCATAATAAGACTTGGGAGTCGATCCCTTTGCCTCCTGGTAAACAATTGGCGGGTGCCGTTGGGTCTTTATTGTCGAAGATCGTCCTAATGGTTCAGTTGAGTGTTTAAAGGTGCATCTTTTTGCGGGGGCCATACTCAAACTTATGGTATTGACTATGATGAGACTTTCTCTCCGGTGGCCAAAAATCCCGTGACATCCCAAATTTTCAATTCTGTTTTCCATTGAATAAATCGGGCATTTCATCGACGCGCCTATAGGGTTGTTCTCAAAGCTGAGCACTCTCGAGATAACTAGACTATATGGGAAAGCCATTAAGGAATATTAATGCAATAGACTTGAAAATTCGACTAGGAATCTGCTACTCGACCGTGCTCATCTTTAGAGGTCATTACGGCACAGTTAAAAATCGACGAGGGATCAAAATTAGATCGGTTCGACTGGGATGTGTGGTTAAACATGGGTGACTCCACTATTTTGGAAAATTCTCGTCGGCCGGCACTAGACTGATTTTTCTATCGTTTTGGTACCCTGTGTCAGTATTTGAAACCTCGAGATTTTCACAACAACCGAGAGTCGCCAATGTGTCAAATGGGTTCATTGTGGCTCGAAGAAAATCGACCACGGGTCATTTGCATTAAAAATTTCTAAAAGCTACCCGGTGGCCTAGGTCATGCTAAAATCACGCCGGATTGAAATTAACCGCGAATTTGAATCTGATTTCAGAAATTGAAAGTTTTGTCATGTCACGAGTCATTTTAGGAACGTTGACTCAGTCTGAGGAGATTTTTCTGCAAACTGAGACATTTTGGGAAAAACTCGAGGTAGGTCCGTTTTTATCCAAAAAATGTCGGGGATCGTTTTTTATCACGCAATTGGGATGCAAGTGGGATCAATTGGTGAAGAAAAATACCAATTGGATCAATGAGGTGTTGGTTGGATTTTTAAGAACTAAATTTGTGATGATTCAAGGAAGATTAGAAGTCCAATTGAAAAGAAACCAAGCCAAATTCGTGTGCCCCCACCACCCACAATTTTTGGATCTTCTCAAGCTTCTAGATGAGGGCAATTGGGTCTGAAAAACATGTGTGGACACCAGCTGGTGGTGGGAGACCAAGGAAGAGAGGACAAACCAGTCAAGGGGACCAAGGTGGCCCCCTCTCATCCAAACCGGTCCCCTCTCCCCCTTCAAGCAGTCGCGCAACCCCTCCTCCTTCTCCATTTTCTGCTGCTTGAAGTCCAGAACTCTAGAGAAGAAGCCACCGGAGCATACAGCAGCCCGCCGGACCGCCACACGCCACCATTAGAACCGTCACAACCGCTCACCGTCCGCGCGCGCACCCTACGCCTCAGCCGCGTCCTCACCATTTCCGTTCACCGTGCTGCTTGGTCGGTGTTCCTCAGGTCTGGTCGAGCCTAGTCGGAGCCCGTGCACCACCGTTCCGCCGCTGAGCAAGCCCGCCTAGACCCGGTTTGGTCCCCTCAGCCCATCTCGGCCCGTTGTCACCTCAACCCGCTCTTCTTTCACCCTTTCTCAGCCCTGGACAGCAACTAAATAAATGGGTTTCCAGCAGAGGTTTTGGCCCGTTTTGGAGGTGTTCCCGACCCCGAAAGTTGGTCCCGCTTTGTAGAAGATCGTCCCTCGTCGCGTCCCCGTCGAATTGAACCGAGCGGTTCGATAAACAAGTGAGTTTAACTCACTAATCCTCACTTAGTAAGTTAATGATGCTTAAAGGTTGTTTAGTTTAGACTAAGCTAGGATTAGGTGGTTAGTTAGATTTGATTAGTGAATTTAATTAATTACCGATGCATGTTAGGTGGAAAGTTAGTGCAATTAGCGAGTAAATAGACTATAGTATTTATTTAACGAGTCTAGAAAATTTTCCGGGCCTGTTCCGGCATATAATTAGGCATTACGGGCCTAAGTATGCATTTTCTTCATTTAATAATTAATTTCCGTAATTATTTAATTAATTAATTATTTTCCAGAAATTAGACCAGGATAGTCGGTGGCCCCGGAATTTTATGCGATTGCTATGGTGTGATCTGTTTATTTAATTGAGCCCAAATTTGTGTTGATTTGGTATGATTGTAATTAATTATCTTCAATAATTAATTGGAAATTAACCGAGCGTCGGTTTACAACGCCAAAAATATTTTGGTTGACCATATGAAATTGTGGGATTTCTAAAGTGAAAATATTATATTTTGGCTAAGGCCAGCCTTGTACCCATACACGGTTATTTTTATCGAGTGTGATGAAATAGTAAATTGAGTAGATGATCAGAGTTGTACAAATTATTATCAACTCTGGGCAAGTAATATATTATATTATCTGCTTTGGGTAAGCTATACTATCTATCTTCAGCTTTGGGTGACCAATCCTGATTTGATAGGACCTTATAGATAGTATTGAATATACCGACCAAGGGAAGGTCGTGGTGACATGTAATCGACTGAGTCGATTGATCAATGATTTGATCTGATGTTATGAATTGATCGGTTGATGTGATTTGAGGCATCTGTGAATTGTACTGACTTGCAGGAAGAGACTGAGGCCAAGGTAAGTCCTCCGACCTATGCTTGTCCTTAGGCAGCCCTTAGGGCATATTTTCTTCCTAATCGAGTTTTAGGGGGTAGAACTCACTGAGACGTCGTCTCACCCCGTTGTGGGATAACATTTCAGGCCCTTAGATGGCAGCCCCTCCAGCTCCTCCCGAGCATTTTGGCATACCGGAGGAAATTACAGAACAGAGTTTCCATATTCCGATGCATTGGCACCCTGATGGGTTAGAGTACGTACTAGCGAAATCCATAGTTTGGGTTGATGCGGGTTTACCCAAAAAGGTGCCCCATCAATACAAGGCATGGTATCGACATTATAGTGATAGACAAAGAGAGGGCCCTATGCCGGAATTGGAGGTGCCTTTGTATGCATTGGAGGTTACGTTCGGGAAAGGGACGGCAGATCCTAAGGGTGGTTCGGTGGTGGATGCGAAGGATCCCAAGTTAGATGATCCAGACTCTCCGATGTACTCAGCCATGGGCTCCAGTTGGAGCGTGGAAGAAGGAGAGATCGTCGAGGAGGATGACCCGAAGTAGATTGGAAACCCCCACCCTGTCTGCAGACTTTGTTTTCTGAACTAGTTTGAGTAGAATCTGACTTTAAGATTTTGTATCGTACTATATACATTATGGTTTGCAATGTATATATGCGTGGTTGTTTAAGGTTTGAGATTTATGGTCCTACTTTCCTATCTCATTGTTTTATTGTCTGATGATTTTATATCTACTTCCGCATGCGCATTAAAATGAAAGGGTCGGCGATGCGTTCTGGGATGTCGCTATTTAATCGACCAGTGAGGGATGGGCGTGCGCTCGAGGATTGGGGCATGACATCCTCGTTTAGTGGTATCAGAGCCCAGTTTAGACGTTAGAGTGATAAGGTGCGATGGTTTATGGGATAATATTAGGAATGGCCTTTAAATTCATGTCGATGCATGTTTGTGGTAGTTGCTTGGTAGAATTGCTTGTTGGTTGGATCACTCTATTTCTAATTCGGTGTGGAAATGGAAGTAGGTTTCAGTAGAGAAAGCTGAGCCATGAGTGATCAGGAGCAAAGGACTCCTATCAAGAGGACTGTTAGGGCCGTAACTTGGGGTAGGACGCCGACCAGGGTCAGTACCCGAGGAGGCCGAGGTCGAGCGCCAACTCAGGCTAGCGCGAGTGGTGTGGCACCACCTCCAGTTGGTGCCAAGGTAGCAGCCCCTGGTGATCCCAGAATAGAAAGGATCATGCAGGCGCTTGAGACCATGAGAGATGTGATAGGACGGCAGGCCTAGAATCAAGCCGTTGTTGCTGCCGCCATTGTTATTGCTACTATTGCCGCCGCCGCCGAGGCCGCACCCGCCGCCGCACCTGTTGCCGCACCTGCCGAAGTTCAGCTTGAGAATGTAATGGTGCAGAGAGAGAGGCCGATACACAAGTTGGTGGAGCAGTTCTTGAAGCTGAACCCGCCAAGGTTCACAGGTACTGGAGACCCCGAAGCCGCGTCTCTTTGGATTCAAGACCTGGAGAAAGCCTTTCCACTTCTGATGTGCACCAAGGTAGAGAAAG
Organism: Eucalyptus marginata; assembly: GCA_014182565.1. Lineage (NCBI taxonomy): Eukaryota > Viridiplantae > Streptophyta > Magnoliopsida > Myrtales > Myrtaceae > Eucalyptus > Eucalyptus marginata. The sequence goes on along the minus strand of CM024589.1, from coordinate 12,706,971 downwards.
TGACCCTGGCAGTCTATCAACTGCAGGGCAATGCCAATACCTGGTGGAGAGCCGCCAGAGAGACTGTATTTTCGGGAGGAGTACTCCCGCTGTAGGACGCCTTCCTCAGGGCGTTTAATGAACAGTATTTCTCGAGGAGCACCAGAGAGCAGAAAATGGAAGAGTTTCAGCGTCTTTGTCAGGGGACGATGACTGTTGACCAGTAAGAGGTCAAATTCGTGGAGCTTTCCCAATATGCTCCGAGGCTGATAAAGGACCCTGAAGAAAAGGCTCGAAGGTTCAAGAATGGCCTTCGGCAAGAGCTGAAACAGCCGCTGGTGCCGTTTGATCTGATTGATTATCGGTAAATCTATCGTCGAGCACAGCTGCTGGAAAGAAGTCTGAACGAGCAAGTCACCTCATTTGGATCGAGGTTTAGTTCACACCGAGAAGGAATTCGCCATGGGAAGAGGCCCATCACCGGAGGAAGATTTCAGGTTCCGCCCAACCGAAAAGGTGGAATTGGAAAGACAGGGCCTGGTCAGAATAGACTGTGTCGCTTTTGTGGAAGGTGACATGGTACAACTCCGTGTCCTCGAAGACCGGGTGTTTGTTTTGGATGCGGCCAACAGGGTCACGCGATCAGAGATTGTCCTAACAGGCCAAGAGGACAACCGCAGTTGCCGCCTTTGCCACCTATGGGTCAGATTAGGGGGTACGCACCTCAGAACGCGCCGCAAAGAGGACAGCTCAGACCCCCAGTTCAAGGCACGGTGTATGCCATCACATAAGATCAGGTAGAGGCTGCGCCTAACGTGATCACAGGTATGGTTTCACTGAACGACCATCATGCTTATGCTTTATTCGACCAAGGAGCAACTCATTCCTTTATTGCCGAGCAGTATGTTAAGCTGATAAGAGTAAGTCTTGTATTATTGGAGTCGGCAATTAGCATATCTACACCATTAAAGGATAAGGTGATAGCTGCTTTGGGTTGTTCCGGTTGCAAGTTAGTGATTGGTGAGCGAGAGGGGAAAATAGACTTGTTAGTCCTAGCCATGTATAACTTTGATTTGATAATTGGCATGGACTAGCTCACCAAGCGACGAGCTAAGATGGATTGCTATCGCAAGGCGATTCAGTTTGACCCATTAGAGGGTGAGAGCTTCGAGTTTGTGGGAAATCGAGGAGTACCCTGGATTACTTTGATCTCGACGCCAGAGGCAACTCGTTTGTTAGACGAGGGTTGTCAAGGTTACCTGGCAACTGTCGTGGATACGACAGTTGAGGAGTTGAAGATGGAGGACATTGCTGTGGTACAGGAATTTCTAGATGTTTTTCAAAGGAATTGCCAGGATTACTGCCAGAAAGGGAGATCGAGTTCGTGATCAAGCTAGCACCCGGGACAGAGCCAATCTCTAAAGCTCCTTATCGGATGGCGTTATCTGAGTTGAAAGAACTAAAGGTGCAGATGCAGGAGTTATTGGATAAGGGATTCATTCGTCCCAATGCATCACCTTGGGGAGCACCAGTTCTGTATGTAAAGAAGAAAGATGTTTCGTTGTGTCTGTGCATCGATTATCGGCAACACAATCAGGTGACGATTAAGAACAAGTATCCACTCCGGAGGATTGATGACTTGTTTAATCAGTTACAAGGGGCGTCGATATTTTCGAAGATCGACTTGAGGATAGGATATCATCAGCTGAGGATCAGGAAGGAGGATATTCCTAAGTCAGCATTTCGTACTCGGTATGGTCATTATGAGTTTACAGTGATGCCATTCGGGTTGATGAATGCTCCAGCTGCCTTCATGGATCTGATGAACCGAGTATTCAAGGAATATCTAGATCAGTTTGTGATCGTGTTCATCGATGATATTATGGTGTATTCGAGAAGCGATGAAGAGCATGAGAGTCATTTGAGATTAGTACTGCAAACTCTGAGAGTTCATCAGTTGTATGCCAAGTTTAGTAAATGCAAGTTTTGGTTGACTCGTGTTGCTTTCCTAGGTCATGTGATTTCAAGCAAATGAATCTCCGTGGACCCGAGCAAGATTGAAGCAGTGACCAATTGGCCAAGACCGACTATCATGACAGAGATCAAAAGTTTTTTGGGTTTGGCAAGTTGTTACAGACGATTCGTGGAAGGGTTTTCAGCTTTAGCATCGCCATTGACAAGACTCCTGAAGAAAGAAGAAAATTTTGTGTGGACAAACAAGTGCGAGCGTAGTTTCCAAGAGCTGAAGCAGAAGCTAACTACCGCACCTGTGCTGACCATTCCATTTGGTCCTAGAGGATACGAGATCTATAGTGATGCATCGTTCAGAGGATTGGGTTGCGTGTTGATGCAACATGGTATGATTGTTGCATACGCCTCCCGTCAGTTAATGTCTCATGAATAGAATTACCCGACGCATGACTTAGAGCTCGCAGCCATCATTTTCACTCTAAAGATTTGGAAACACTATTTGTGTGGGGAAAGATTCCAGATCTTCACGGACCATCAAAGTCTCAAGTATCTATTCTCTCAGAAGGAGTTGAATATGAGACAGCGCCGATGGATGGAATTGCTGAAGGACTACGACTGTGATATCCTATATCACCTAGGAAAGGCGAATAAAGTCGCCGATACTTTGAGTCGAAAGTCTTCAGTTGCTCATATACTTATTAAGGAGTGGAACCTAATCGAGAGAGCTCAAGATTCGATATTCAAGTTTGAGGTAGGCCACCTTTCGAGTCTTATGGTCACCCTCAGAATTGAACCGGACGTCTAGATCAAAATCAAGTTACTCCAACCGACAGACCCTGATGTTCAGAAGATTCTACAAGAGGACATTGAGAAAAGAAAGGCTGACTTTCAAATTTTTATGAGGGAACACTGAGGTTCCAAGGACGTTTGGTTGTACTTGACGATGTAGAGCTTAGAGAGGATATTTTATCAGAAGCACATTGTAGCAGTTACAGCATTCATCCTGGTAGTACCAAGATGTATTAGAATTTGCGTCAACATTATTGGTGGTCAGGTATGAAGGCGGATATCACCAAGCATGTCACCAAGTGTCTGACGTGTTAGCAGGTCAAAGCTCAACATTGCAAGTCGGGAGGACTTCTGCAACCTCTCGAGATCCCAGAGTGGAAATGGGACCACATCACGATGGACTTTGTGACCGGCCTACCGAGGAGTCAGAGAGATAATGATTCCATTTGGGTAGTGGTCGACAGATTGACAAAGTCGGCTCACTTCATTGCAGTCCGAAAAGACCTCAGTTTGGTTAGGCACGCAGATCTATACGTGCATCAGGTGGTTCGTTTACATGGAGTGCCAGTGACGATAACTTCATATCGAGACCCGAGATTTACCGCCGCCTTTTGGAAGAGCTTATAGAGTGCTTTAGGTACCAAGCTGCAGTACAGTACGGCATATCATACTCAGACAGATGGCCAGTCTGAGAGGACAATTCAGACCCTCTAGGACATACTGCAAGCTTGTGTACTAGATTTTAAAGGAAGTTGGGAAGAATAACTTCATCTGGTGGAATTTGCCTACAACAACAGTTAGCAGCAGAGCATCTAGGTGGCTCCTTTTGAAGCGTTGTATGGCAGAGTGTGCAGGACACCAGTGTGTTAGGATGAAGTTGGGGAAAGAAAGATCACAGGCCTAGAGTTGGTTCAACAATCAGTGGATGTCGTGGCACTGATCAGAGGTAGACTAAAGACCGCTCAGAGCAGACAGAAAAGTTATGCGGACAAGCGCCAGAGACCATTGGAATTCCAAGTTGGTGATCACGTTTTTCTTAAGGTGTCACCAATGAGGGGAACTTCGCGCTTTGGTAAGAAGGGCAAACTGAGTCTGAGGTACGTAAGTCCATTTGAAATTCTAGAGAGAATCGGACCCTAGCGTATCGTCTTGCATTGCCGCCGACATTGGCGCAAGTGCACGACGTCTTTCACGTGTCGATGTTGAGGAAGTACGAGCCTGACCCAACCCACGTGCTTAATTTTGAAGAATTGGATGTGGATGACCGAGTGTCATACGTTGAAAGCCCGGTTCATATAGTGGACAGAAAAGAACAAGTTCTGCGTACAAAAACCATCCTGTTGGTCAAAATGGTCTAGCAACACCACGGTACTGAAGGAGCAACATGGGAGACTGAAGAGTCAATGAGACGTTTGTACCCCCACCTTTTTGCTTAAGTATTGTAATGGCTTAAATTTCGAGGACGAAATTTTTATAAGAGGAGAAGAGTTGTGACATCCCAAATTTTCAATTCTATTTTCCATTGAATGAATCGGGCATTTCATCAACGCGCCTATAGGGCTATTCTCAGAGCTGATCACTCTCAAGATAACTAGACTATCTAAGAAAGCCATTAATGAATATTGATGAAATAGAATTGAGAATTCGACCAGGAATCGGCTACTCGACCGTACTAATCTTTAGAGGTCATTACGGCATAGTTAAAAATCGATCAGGGATCAGAAATAGGTCAGTTCGACTGGGATGTGTTGCTAAACATGGGTGACTCCACTAAATTGGAAAATTCTCGTCGGCCGACACTAGACTGATTTTTCTATCGTTTTGGTACCTTGTGTCCGTATTTGAAACCTTGAGATTTTTACAACAACTGAGAGTCGCCAATGTGTCGAATGGGTTCATTGTGGCTTGAAGAAAATCGACCACGGGTCATTTGCATTAAAAATTTCTGAAAGCTACCCGGTGGCCTAGATCACGCTAATATCGCGCCGGATTGAAATTAACCGCGAATTTGAATCTAATTTCAGAAATTGAAAGTTCTGTCAAGTCACGAGTCATTTTAGGAACGTTGACTCAGTCTCAGAAGATTTTTTTGCAAACCGAGACTTTTTGGGAAAAAATCGAGATAGGGCCATTTTCGTCCAGAAAATGTCGGGGACCGTTTTTGATCGCGCAATTGGGATGCAAGTGGGATCAATTGGTGAAGAAAAATACCAATTGGATCAATGAGGTGTTGGTTGGATTTTTAAGAACTAAATTTGTGATGATTCAAGGAAGATTAGAAGTCCAATTGAAGAGAAACCAAGCCAAATTCGTGTGCCCCCACCACCCACAATTTTTGGACCTTCTCAAGCTTCTAGATGAGGGCAATTAGGTCTAAAAACATGTGTGGACACCAGCTGGTGGTGGGAGACCAAGGAGGAGAGGACAAACCAGTCAAGGGGACCAAGGTGGCCCCCTCTCATCCAAATCGGTCCCCTCTCCCCCTTCAAGTAGTCATGCAACCCCTCCTCCTTCTCCATTTTCTGCTGCTTGAAGTCCAGAACTCTAGAGAAGAAGCCACCGGAGCAGACAACAGCCCGCCGGACCGCCGTACGCCACCGTTGGAACCATCGTAACCGCTCACCGTCTATGCACGCACCCTCCGCCTCAGCCGCGTCCTCGCCATTTCTGTTCACTATGCTGCCTGGTCGGTGTTCCTTAGGTCTGGTCAAGCCCAGTCGGAGCCCGTGCACCGCCGTTCCGCCGCCGAGCAAGCCCACCTAGACCCGGTTTGGTCCCCTCAGCCCATCTTGGCCCGTTGTCGCCTCAACCAGCTCTTGTTTCAGCCTTTCTCAGCCCCGGATAGCAGCCGAAGAAGTGGGTTTCCAGCAGAGGTTTTGGCCCATTTTGGAGGCGTTCCCAACCTCCAAAGTTAGTCCCGCTTTGGAGAAGATTGTCCCCTGTCGCGTCCCCGTCGAATTAAACCAAGCGGTTCAATAAACATGTGAGTTTAACTCACTAATCCTCTTTTAGTAAATTAATGATGCTTAAGGGTTGTTTAGTTTAGACTAAGCTAGGATTAGGTGGTTAGTTAGATTTGATTAGTGAATTTAATTAATTACCGATGCATGTTAGATGGATAGTTAGTGCAATTAGCGAGTAAATAGACTCTAATCTTTATTTAACGAGTCTCGAAAATTTTTCGGGCCCATTCCGGCATATAATTAGGCATTACGGGCCTAAGTATGCATTTTCTGCATTTAATAATTAATTTTCGTAATTATTTAATTAATTATTTATTTTTCGAAAATTAGACCAGGATAGCCTATGTATGTGGGAATGGAATGACATAATTGTGACATTATCAATATAGGGCTGGACTTCTAATCATGTATTGCACACATGGGCGTGTGGATCTCACACACAGACTCTGTAGGTGACGCATGAGGGCACATGCGATGAGGCAAGGTTTGGCTAGTTGGATTCATCGAGTGGCGGAGAACTTGGTGATGGAGAGCCAAGTGGTGGTATTATAATGTAAATATAATCAATTGATTGTGTCCAAAATTGTCTTACAGTTGACGGCTTCATTGAGTCTAAGACTGCGGCCCATGGTGGCATGTGTCAATGTACGATGATGAGTATGGTGACGGTTTGCCAAAACAAGCAGCGAAAGATCCTTTAACAACAACTGACGTTGCGGGCTTAGTGGAGAAATGAAAGCGATGTGGTATGTATGGCTGCCAATAACGCGGCCATGTCGATTACGTTTCTCAAGAAAAGAGGCTCTGATGTCAAGTTAAGAACAAAGCGAAAGATTGAAATGGATAATTTTTTGGGTATTTCAATATGCAATAATAAAAGGTACATGAGTCTACTTTAAAGCTTTACAGGATGACTATTTACAGTAACTAAATATTATAAGATCAATTACAATCAATCGGAAAAATATTCATAATATTATAAACATCCAGAATAACATAAATAATCTAAATATATCTAATGAATAATCAGCCTGGAGTAAAAGCTTCTATCTTTAATGCTTTCCCAAAAGTTAAGGTTTCACTGGCTTCGATTGCATTTGGGACTAGCATTTGGAAAGAGTTTTGGGTGTCCAAAGCCCATTTGGCCAAATATTGAGTATTTGGGAAAATTTTTGAAACCGACCTTGAGAAAATGCTGGCCTTTCAAAGGATGAAAGCTCAAGGCAAGTCTTAGGCTACCTTGGGCTTTCAGCATTTAAGGAAGGCCGATCCACTGTTCATCTTCTTCAACCTAGGAACTTAGATGTTGGCCGGCGTGGTTGTGATGGGTCTGCGATAGGCTGGAGAGAGGCCGGTGTGGTCGCGACCACCTCAGCAACCGTCGCCAACCAATCACACGACCTCGGCGAGGCGAGTCGCCGTGACCTCCGCGACCTAGATCTAGGTCACCACAACCTTTGCAACCTAGATCGGGGTAGCCATGAGGTCGCGCGACCTCTAACAACCCAGATCTGAGTTGCTGCGACCTCTATGAAGGGCCGCTTTAGGTTGTGTGACCAAACGGCCCTCGCCGGGGGTCACCTAGCCCCAGTTGGCCCTCGCCGATGGTCGCTAGGGGTTGCCTAACCCTAGGTGGCCCTCGCCAAGTGGTCTTCGGCGACCACCTGAGGTCATGCAACTTGAGACATTGGCCACGGCGATGTTGATGGCGCTTGCCCTTTGCCGGTCAACTATTTTTTTCCTTTATTTTTATCACAAAATCTTTGTAAATGTAAATTTCTCTAAAGACTATTTTGCTTAAAAGTACTTCACAATGCACTTTTAAATTACAATTTACCAAACGTAATTTGCATTTTGGAAAACTTCTTTAACTTAAATTCCTTTGCATTTTTCCAATAGCTTTCCCCAAAAGTCTAACCAAACGCACCCTTCGTCCTTTGCAAAAGTCCATGTACGATGCGCTTTTGCAAATGCGATCACCTACCCATCTAGAGAAGCCATGGTTACCACGCTACAAGCACAAAATGCACTTCATTTTCCAGCGAAAGAAGTACAACCCAAGTGTCAAAACTTGGCATGAAGGGATACTTAAATACTAAAAGTTAGTAAAGTGACATTGAAGTGCCACTTTTTTAGAAAAGTGGGACACTTAAGTGTCATCTCCAGCAAAGCCCATTAGAAATCTTACGTGGTAATTTTTTATTATTTTTGCTCGCCTACGTAACTCGCCGAAGAGCGACTCGGTAAAACGCAAAAACGACGTCGTTTTTTGCGCGGATTTGAATTTTTATATAAAAATAAATTTAATTAAATTATAAAAAATTAAAAAAACAAAACAAAACAAAAGGAGAAGGAAGGAAGCAGGCGGCTGAGGGCTTAGCCCTCGTCGTCGCTACCTCCCTGTCGTCACCAAGAAGGGTGAACGATTGTGGGGGAGGGTCGGCGGGTCGCCGGGCCCTCGGCTAAGGACCGGCGACCTCGGTCGGCGCGACGAGGGCCTACAAACCCTCGCCTAGATGCAGGGGCGAAGGTCACGCCCTCGCCCGATTTGGGGGAGGGCCGCGACCCTCGCCCTAAATCTAAGCCGGGGTTCGTAGGCCCTTGTCGTCGGGCCTTGACCGGCCTTCCTAATGATGCGGGAGGCAGCGGCGACGGGCTAAGCCCTCAATCGCCTACTTCTTTCCTCCTTTTTAAAAAATAATAATAATAATTTTTAAAATTTTTTTAAATAAATTTAGTTTTAAATTTAATTTAATTAATTTTTATATTAATTATTTACCCACGTCAGCAAAACGACGTCGTTTTGTACTTGCCTTGTCGGAAAATCGTCACATTAGTATTTTGGCCGGATTTTCTCACCGTTGGCACTTAAGTAATTTATTCTGCTCCAATTTTGGCACTTCATTGTCACTTTCCTAATTTTTGGTACTTAAGTATCCCTTCGTGAAAAGTTTTGGCACTCTAAGTGTCCGGCACTTGTTTTCCTACAACCGGTGACAAAAAATAGGTTTAAGCCCTAAGTCTCCAAAAATGGGCAAACTTCACCCGTACCTTTTGCAGGCAAGAAACCGTATTGCCTCAGTCTATGATGTTTCTCATTTGAGCGCTCCTTCCCCATCCACAGTTGCTCTCCATGTCGATCCACTGTTTCATCATAAGCCCTAGCTGTCCCTCCTCTTTTCCAATTTCTTTCTCGATTCGGATGCTCCCGTCCACAAAGCAAGGAAAGAGCACGTGGTCGTGAGGAGGCAATTTTTACTGCCGGGAATGAAGGGATCATTTGGAACAAAATAGTCCAATCTGGGATGGTTTCAGGCAAGTACCAGTCTAAAGCTTTGATTGAGAAAATAAGTCCAATTTGGGATTATTATTTTTTTCTTTTGAAGAATTCTTCAAGTGAAAATCATAGGATATTTTATTTCCGAAAAAATGGAAAAGGCAAGACAATGCTCGGTGAAATGACCAAGACAAATACCATGAAGAGACCAATTAGGGGGGGGCGGGGGGGCAAAGTTATCGTCCAACCCTTGCGTCCATAACTGGATGCCAATTATCATACCACCAAGCTATTGGTCTCCCATCACCAGTAATATACTCGACGAATTTACGCATTCATTCCAACACTTGACAACATCACATTCAAATTTTGCTCTCTGCACAATGACGCACAAAAGGTTGCGAGCATCTAAAGCTTCGAGTTTATTTTACATTCAAAATAAAACGTGAAACGATGAATAGCCACACTCGAAGACTATCATCAAGGGCACTCACTACCACACATCTCACACACATGTCCTGAACCTGGACATCTTTATTCTGAACAATCACAAGACACTAACACAAGAAATAAATAACAAAGCATTCCAAACTTGCTGAAGACCCCATCTAGCAAAGCACATAGACAATGAATTTCTTCCATAGAGCTGCCGATTCCATCCGTTTTGAATGATTATATGCTCCGCTAGATCAACTATTTGGACGCATATCAAGCTGGACTTGTGGATATGCAATCTTCATGCCCATCTAGTGTTGCCTTTGCTGGTGCCATTGCATGCTGCAACAAAAATCACAATTCTCAGCTTCCAAATCTATTAGAAGAGTTTATGATGATACGTGATCTAATTTTGAAGCCGAAGGCTCTTGGGTTCAATCTATAAAAACCACCAACAGCAAAAGCATAAATGGTGACATTGAACAAAAATCATATTTGGGTCACTTTATACAGAAACCTATTCTGTTGCAAGCAGTCATTCGTATATCAAGTACATGTACAGAAGGAAGAAAGGTAAAAGTAACGGAAATAATCATTGGGTGACGCAGTTATGAGCAGTCTGAAAGAGACACGGTCGTCAGGACATTAACCCGACTAGCTCCATGCGAGGAAATAGAGTTTATGCTTTTAAATTAACCTCGACAGGCATGGAGCAAGAAGTGAAAAGTAACTAAAACATCATGTTTTTTGTTAAAAGCAGGCTTGTATTGGAGCGGTTTTGAATTATCCAGGCAAACAAACCTCCGCGTTTTTTTTAGCTATAAACATTTAGGCACATTTCTTAATTGCCTTGAACGCCAATTGTAAAACGCCCAAGCAAAATGACAAGTATAGGAAGCTATTGTTACTGAAGAAACAAGAACAACTGCTAAAAGTTCATGAACTAGCAAAAGTCACTCCAAAGATGGCTTCTTTTTTTCAAAAAAAAAAAAAAGAAAAGGAAACGGCTTGAAAATAAAGCCACAGTCAAAATCACAAAATCCGCCCGTGAAAAACCACAAATGTAGTTGATGTGGGTTTCAGTTCAAGAGGTAGCTCCAAATCTCCATGACGTTAGCCCTGAACCTCAGAGGGAGCTGAGAATCAAATCGTAACAACAACTGCTCTATAAGACAAGACATCATTTGACAAATGGGATAGGGATATCTTTAATGCAGTGATTGATTTAATCTCATGAGCCTACTTGACCCGCAATACTTAAAATTTTAACTCATCTTTAATTGAAAAATGGCTTACCCGTAGCCTTCAAGGTTACTATTTCTTCCCCAGACTTTAACCGTCATTTTCTCGTAAACCGCTGCATTCCCCTCGATCGCTATTTTGAATTCCTCCGGCATATGAAGAAGTTCGAGGCATGTCAACTTTTTGGGACGTGTGATGTCTTCTGGCACTCTTTTTAACGATGGGCATTGAGCTAGGGACAAAATTTCGAGGGTCGGTAGTGCCTCTTCGTTAACTATAATGGATTCAAGCCTGTCAATATTATCTAGGCCTAAAAAGCGAAGTTCTGAAAACAACCCTTTCTCAAACGTCATCTCAGATACATCAATTGCTTGTTGCAGTTCCAGATGCTTGAGACCTCGTAACTCTCCCAAATGTTGGAGTGCGTCTCCATTCAATTGACTCCTCTTCAGGATCAATTTGACCAAACTATCAAGAGAGAGTAACCAGTTTGACAATTTTTTGAAACAACCTGTCAAGTGAACCCGTTGAAGGCATGCGGGTGCTTTCCTTTCCTGTGAAAGATCTATTATCTCTTCTGGCCCAGCAATTAAACGTAATGCTTCTAGTTTGATCAATTTCTCAAGGGAAGAGCAAAGAAGCCCCACATCTTCACTTCTCAGCATTGAGATACCTAGCCTTCGTAAACTCGTCAGTTTACCGAGTTCTCCTAGCAGCTGTTCTCTTTTCCAACGCTTTCCTCGTAATTTATTCGGCTTGACTGGGTTTAGCTCTATCATGCATAGGTTTTGCAATGATTTCAAGTCTCCTAATGCCGAAGGGGCCATGACACCAAACTTTGGGTCAATTGCATCCGAACTTCTGACAGATCTGTATACTAACAAATGGCAAATTGCTTTTAGTTCTAAAATACCATCAGGTAGTTCACGCACGCAGGTATCTTTGAGATCCAGGGTCTCCAGAAGTGCAAGATGTCGTATGTCCGCCGGAATTGTCTTTACATGGGTACCGCTTAATTTTAGGTACCTAAGATATTTCAATCTGAGAATCCCTTTAGGAAAATAATTCAAAGAAGAAGCTTCAAGATGGAGCACCTTAAGCCTGTCAGCCTGTTCCAGCAGTTTTTCCATGAACTCGGGGCACACTTCTCCAAAGACAAGTAGGGAGCGAAGTCGTCGGAACCTTGTGCCATCCTTGTCTATCTGGGACTCATCTTTTTTATCAGATGTCTCCGAAGAGACATCAGCTGATGCACTTTTATGCAGGCTACCGTGAAAGGACAAGCGCCATATAGCCTCAGGCCATCCTTCTTCCTGGTCTCTAACAATCATCGCGAACTCATCATCTTTCGACTTTTTCATAATGAATTCATGCAAAAGGTTGTGAACGCGGAAGGTTCTGGTCCTCCCATAACTTGTTTTCTCCACCTCCTGGAAAAAATTATGATCTAATAGCTTTCTTAGTTTTCGATCTGCGATTGCTTGGTCTGTTCCCCAATCCTCCTGCGTGGCAAATCTTTCTGCCATCCAAAGGCGCATTAATGTGGGGCATCTTATGGGACAGTTTAATGGGAAGATGCTCATGTAAAAGAGACAAGCACGGACATCGTGAAGCTGGTCCATGCGAAGAGTTGTCAACCTTCTAATTAGGTGATCTGGGTGCCCTGTGGATAGCAGTTCTTCTCCAAGCCTGCCACTCACTCTTTCCCACACAACACTTTGAGGAGCGACATTACAACCACTCAGTTTATCTTTCAAAAGGTGACATGTCGCGAGAATTGCAAGTGGCAATCCTTCGCATGTTTTTAAGATGCTTTCGAAAAAATTTTGTGGAACATCTGGAGAGTCACCTTTTCTGAGCATCTTCCCGCGAAATAGTCGGTCAGAATGCTCCAAGGAAAGGGGAACATGCTTGAAGCTGAGGAAACCAGTCAAGCTGTGGGGGGCTTCCCGGCCGGATTTTACCCCTTGAGTGACTGCGGAAAAACTGGAGGCAAATGCTAGCTCTTTGGCGCATAACTCTAGGCTGCTGTCGCGAGTCGTGATGAGCACACTCAGCCAAGTTGGATCTAAATGACTCCGGAGAGACTCGATCAGAAGCGGTTTGCGTACGTCGTCCAAAATGAGCACCCCTCTTTTTCTGTTGTTGCTCAAGTCGGTGTCATTCCTCATGCGTTGGAAAGCCTCCCTGAGTGGAACTGGTTCGTGGTCCTTCGTGGCTAAATCCCATATCTCTCCATTTGCATGCATGAGCACATCGTAGGATCCTAAATCCTCGATCCATACACAGCATTTGAAGCGTCTTTTCACTTCTTCGTTGTGAAGCACAGCGGCCACTAGACTAGTCTTCCCTACTCCTCGTGCTCCGTGCACGAAAATCACTTTCGGATCGTCTTCTTGGGTTAGCCATTGAACCAGGTGGTCCTTTGCATCGTCAATACCCTCCAGCTGATTGTCGTTCTCGAAAAAGGCCCTGTAGGATGGTAAACGGCCATCTGGGCTGGACATGGCATCTGATAATTGACGTGATAGACTTTGGATTTCGTTTCGCCTATTTCTGTAATTTTTCAGGATCCTTTCGATATTATTTGCTTGGGAATCAAATCCTGTGCAAGCGAATAGCTTTTCCAAGTCAGGAAGAAGACGTCCCAACCTACGGTTTGGTTCATTTCGCATCGAGTCATCGATAGCGTCTTCAGAGGCATATATAAACTCCCGGGCAAGCTTCATGGATGCTTTGATATGGTCATCGATGATCTCCATTGAGTTGGCTTTCTTGAGGAACGCATCCAATGATTCGATCCAGATCTTGAGCTCATGAAGATCCTCTTCTCCATCTTTTGAAGCGACGTCCCAGTCGCTTCGCAATATGCGAAGAATCGACAGCAGATGAGGCACTATCGCTTCCGCCATTTTCTCCACCAGAGAGAGGGAAAGAGTGGGGAGGGGGATGGACTCACATTTGGAAATGAGAGAGAGGGGGAGGGGATGTACTCATTGATGGAAATGGCCTAACTTGACGGTTTCTTCGAAGTGTTATATAGTTCAAGTCTACAAACCCAAATATATCGTATTTCTATGAACTTTCTAACAGACGCTCAAAGTATGAACGATTCTGTTCCCCACACCGTTCCAATATGTAAAATGTTCTCATTTCCTTCCGGGCATTAAATTTGTTTTCAGGGCTGGTTACAAATAACAGCAAGCTTTTGTTTGTTGGCGGCGGAAAGGACCTGCTATTATGACGGTGCCGTTATTTACCACAAATAACGGTGCCACAAATTCTCGTTTGTGAGGATTCGGCAACGTTTTTTTTTTTTTGGTTAGAATGAGGATTCGGCAACTTGACCATGGGAAAGTTGGAAAGACTTTGAGGACCATAACTACAGAAATATTGAAAAGTAAATTCGTGTGGCATTATTACTTTACTATTGGAAAATTTACATTGGAAATTTTTTATAGTTCTTTTAATGGCATTAAAAATGTTTTCCTTGTTGCTTCCAACCAAATCCAAAAGAGAAAATATGCATGGATTACGTAGAAGACAAAAACATCCTTACTTTTCAATGATCCAAAAAATGCATGAATCACTTAAGAGATTAAATAACCCATCATTAAGTTTTCCATTCCTATAAATTGAATAATTCGCTTGAAATTATTGATTTGGAACTCTAACTTTCAGTTCAGGAAAGAAAGCACTCAGTTGGCTAACCCTCGGTCTTTCAATTTGGGGCTTTAGTTGTTTTTTTTTTTTTTTTTTCAATTTTCTTGTTAAAACAAACAAGTTCTTGATCGGAAAAAATACAAGTGCGAAACATATTTTGCATCGGCGCTGTTGCTAATAATAATTTTACATTCATTTTCTATTAAAATAAAAATGATTAAATCGTTCTTTTACACTAAATGTAAAAATATCTAACACTGATAACGTTAGCAAGCTTCCTTTTTATTTTCTTATTTTTATTTTGGCTGATTTGTTTTTCCTAATATAAAAATCTCACTCGGTGGACTAGCAAACCCACCAAGTGGGATTCATGATTTCCCAGGGAAGCAAGTAAACGAGTCACCCGGTTTCTTGGGAAAATGTCGTGTACATAATACCGTTTCTCTCTTAGAGTAACACTACCGTCCCATTCTCATTTCCCGATAAGAAAAGTCTGGCAAAAAAAGTAAGAAAAAGAAAAAAAGCATCTATTACTAAGAAAGATCCTTTCCCCATAAACTTTAAGTCCGTAGGGGCCAAAGCTGTAGCTTCCCCTATTTTGTAAGTTTCAGGATGCGTTTGGAAAGACTTTTGGGGAAAGTCTTTAGGAAAATGCAAAGACTTTGGAGTTAAAGGTGTTTTCCGAAATGCAACCGTGTTTGATAAATTGTACTTTGAAAGCCCTTTGTGAAGTACTTTGAGCAAAATGGTGTTTGGGGAATCACATTTACAAAGGAGCTTTGTAGTAAAAAAAGAATTATCAAAAGAAAAATTAAAAAAAATGACCGGCAAGGGCAGCGGCCACCGACGACCTCCGGCGACCCCGGATCAGGGCGGCGAGGTCGCGCGACGCCGTCGCGACCTCCGGCGACCCCGGATGCAGGGCGGCGAGGTCGCGCGACGACGCCGCGACCTCCCGGGCGACCCCGGATGCAGGGGCGGCGAGGTCGCGCGACGACGTCGCGACCTCCGGCGACCCCGGATGCTGGGCGGCGGGTCGCGCGACGACGCCGCGACCTCCGGCGACCCCGGATGCGGGCGGCGAGGTCGCGCGACGACGTCGCGACCTCCGGCGACCCGGATGCTGGGGCGGCGAGGTCGCGCGACGACGTCGCGACCTCCGGCGACCCCGGATCCGGGCGGCGAGGTCGCGCGCGCGTCGCGTGACGCCGCCTCGACCTCCGCCGACCCCGGATCTGGGGCGGCGAGGTCGCGCGCGTCGCGTGACGCCGCCTCGACCTCCGCCGACCCGGATTCGGGCGGCGAGGTCGCGCGCGCCGCGTGACGCCGCCTCGACCTCCGCCGACCCCGGATGCGGGCGGCGAGGTCGCGCGCGTCGCGTGACGCCACCTCGACCTCCAGTGACCTAGATCCGGGGCGTTGAGGTCGCGAGAGGACCTCACCGCCTTGGATCTAGGTCGCAGCGAGGTCACGCGACCTCGCCGCCCCCGGATCTGGGTCGCGGCGGCGTCTTGCGAGTCGCGCGACCCGGATCCGGTCGCCGCTCGAACCTCCGGCACCAGATCTGGTCGCGACCAGACCTGCGACCAGATGGGTCGCGCGGCCCCGGCGAGCTCCGTGCGGAGGTCGCGGTGCAGCAGGCAACGGTCGCCGGCAACGCCGCAACTCGCGGAGGTCGCCCGACTGTCCGACGATGATCGCCTAGGCTGTCGTAACCACACCGGCCACCCTCGATGGAGAAGACGGAGAAGATGAACAGTGTCTCCTCACAAGGGCAAAAAACGGCAAAACAAAAAGTTCGTAAGGACAATTTCGAGAAAAAAAAAATATGAACAGTACCCGCGTGGCATGCCGAAAAAGCCAAAAGCCCTCACTTGCCTTGGGCTTTCAGCTTCACAAAGCTAGCATTCTCCAAATGGGGGTTAAAATTTTTTTGCCAAACACCCCTATATTTGGCCCAAAGGACTTTAGGTGTTCAAACCCTTTCCAAAGTAGTTTCCAAACGCACCCTGAGTCCTTATTCTTTGAACCCTCACAATCCTCATTATCTTCGCCACAAAACACGTGACCTAGTGGTAAGGAAATTGGGTGGGTCAAGAGCATTTAGTTTCAAATATAAGATTTAACTCTCACGTTATGCAAAGAAATAGAGTAAAAGTCTGAGTGAGAGAGAATTAGCATAGGCCAAAAGATAAAAAAAGACAATCCTAAATATTTTCAAAAGTTAAGTTCGAGTGGTCTAGGAAAGCTAATTATTTCTCTTAAGATTAGAGTTACCATTAATTGATTTTGTATATCAACCTACACCCAATGTATACAATTATCTAGTAGTTTAGATCGATCAGGTACAATTCGAGAGCAAATGTTAGAGTCATCGTATTCACTTCTTTGGATATGTCTGAAAAGGTTAGCATAATATCATTTGAAGGAGCAAGCACAATTTAAATGGAGCCAAAGGATGTCATGTTTTCAAGTTAAAGAAAGCTTTATATGATGGGAAGACTAAAAGATCCACAACCTTGCTAATCAACAAGGGCAATCAAAGTCCAATTAGTGCTTCAAATGACATACTAGCCATGTGTTCTTAACTCAAGTTCTAAACTCTTTAGAGAGAGTGAGAGACCACATAGGGATAACCATATGAAAACCGTCTCTACCCTTTCGTCGGTGTTTTTTTCATTAGACAAATTAATCTTTTCCTTTTGGGTTTTGGCTTTACCAACAAGTGTAATTTCTATGAGGTTATCAGAAGCATGGACCCCTCTGATACTTGAACCGGAAATAGAAATGGGAAATGTCACTTGTCGAAAAAGTGTTAACAACAGGATAGCTCTTATCCGCGAAAAAAAGAGGATAGCTTTTGGGTCACGTGGTAAAAATAAAACATGATTTCTTTACTTATAGTGAGAAATAATATAATGGACGTGCTTAAGACATATTTAAATCCCTAACTTATTGGTAAAAACAAAAGTTACAATATTCAAGTATGTTTCTTTTGGAAAAAATATCGATAGTCAATCACGGGATCATATATCGATTAATGTGAAGCACATGTCAGAATCTCTATATATAGATAAGTCTTTACCTTTCGATGGTAAGTACCTAGATTTAGTGTTCCAAACACTATCACCATATAAACACGATATAAATATATTGAACAGGTTTAGATATGATATTGAGAGTGAGCCCTTAAAAAAAACATGTTGAAGTCCTGAATATGCTTCTTCGAGATGGTGGGTCCTAAATTCCGAAAATGCTTTTCCGTCCTTGTCCGATGCATACTTGGAGAATGAGACCCATGTGCACCGTGCAATGACACAACGAGTAGATAAAAATATTTTAGTAAACTCTGAATCAAAGAAAAACCAGCCCGAATTCATGGGGTGTCACTGTCAAGTGGCACATTTTTTCGGAGAATGATGCATCACTACTCGTCATGACATCAGGAACAATGCTGACACCAAGGCAAATTCATGAAACTACTTTGCAAAAATGACTTGAGAACTCAATTTGATGTCGAATTTGATTTACAGGAATGAACATTGCATCTCTCTTTAAATTAAGTAGCCGTCGCATAGGATTTATGCACGTGCGCGATTGCTCTTATGCTATGTTTCCGAAATTGATTTATAATGCTCGAAACGTTAAGTGCATGAGAGAAATATAAATATACCTTTTAGACCTAACGGCTAAACATTGATTTTACCCATAAATGGAGGTTTCCACCTTCACCGTACGAAGACAGTCAAAGAAACTCATTGGTTTTTTTTGTACAAAATTAATTTTATATATTTAAACAATCCTCTCTTCTTTCTTGCTGTCTTCCACCTTTTCTTTTTCTTCGGCTAAACATTGATTCTATCCATAAATGGAGGCTTCCACCTTCACCGTACGAAGACAGTCAAAGAAATTCATTGGTTTTTTTTTCGTACAAGAGTAATTTTATATTTAAACAATCCTCTCTTCTTTCTAGCTGTCTCCCACCTTCGCTTTTTATTTTTTTTTTTTTTTTTTTTTTTTTTTTTTTTTTGGGGGGTACAACAGTAATTGGCTTTTTTGGTTACAAAGGTAAATATATATATTTAGACATTCCTTTCTTTCTTCTAGCTATGTCGACCCGTATAAATCCAAGCATATTTTACGAAATGATTTTTTGATCAATGATCGCCCTAGGCCGATAAATTTGGAATTGATTTTTTCGTATGTACACATATAGCTTTTTCTTTTTTTAAATTTTATTCTCTTTATGTTTATTTAACGAAAAAGTACGAAATGAGGTAACTGAAATCGTGTTTGTATAACAACTCTTGGGGACGCTGAAAAGCGACATCTGGCACAAAGGATTAAGTAAATCTCGTGATGCAAACTTCCAAATCATATGAATGTCATGTGATTAGAACACAAAATATAGAGAAGAGTCGATAAGTTGAAGAACTTTTATTGAAGTTATCAACAACAGACATCACAAATCATCGACGAGAGCTTTCAATATTTGACGAGGTCATCAAGCATGTAATGGTCAAGGCAGTGGAGTTCATGCAATAATCAAGTAACCATCAAAGTAGCATAGTTAATGGAACCGTCAAGATAGTGGAGTAGATACAACCGTCAAAGTAGTAAAATTGACAAATTTTTTTTTTTATTTGGTTGAAAAATCGACAATCTCAAATGCAACTATTTTGTGGATAAGTGTTGGTCAATAGTAGGAGTCACATAAAGCATGCTTAATGTCTTAGTAACCCTCTATGTAATTATCGATAGTTGGTTATGAGTGCCTCGAGTGTACACTTCGTAAGAACCCTCCATATCAATTACATATCTCAAGTTCTTCTGAAAGTGTATCTTTATCTCTTCTTTCTTGCAGTTATCTTTCCTTAATGATGACAATTTTTCCAATATACATATATTTAATTTCTTGTTATTTACTTTCCTGTCCAAAATCATCAAAAGATCAAAAGACTATTCACAACTTTTTATTGATTTTAAAAATATATTTATTCAACTTTTTGATGAAACATCTTTTTGACATGCCTGGTGAGACTCATTTTGTCTATTTGAGGAGACTACGTGGCAAGAACAAGAAATCAACAAAAGTCTAGCAATGTTGCTAGCAACAACAACCCATTATCACAAATTGGTAATGAGGCTATTGAGAGCGCGTTTGGTAACCATTCTATTCTCAAGAGCAATTTTTGCTCAAAAATAATATTTTTATTCTATTATCGAGACCAATTTTTGAGTTTTTGAAGACACTTGGTAACTATATAAAAATTCTATTCTCTAGATAAAAATGTGTTTGGTAGGATTCTTAAATTTTTTTTGTTTCTTTTAATTTTTAAATATTTTTATTATATTTTTCTTATTTTGCTCTTTTTTTCCTTTTTTTCTTCTTCTTCCTCCTTCTTTAGGGCTGGTCATTAGCCATGGCGATGGCCGGTGATCGGTTGGGCGAGGTTTGGTGAGCTCATCGGAGCCTCGCCGATGGCCAAGCGAGGCTCACCTAGCCCAACAAGCCTCGCCTAGCCACCGCCGAGGCTCGGCCTTGTCCAAATCTGCGAGGTCGAGGCTTGCGGTGGCCAAGCGAGCCTCCGGCAAGCTTCTCGAACCTTGCCCTAGCCTAGCGAGGCTTCGGTGAGCTCGTTGGACCTCACCCAGCCAATCGCCGGGGGCCGACGGTGGCCGACGGAGGAAGAAGAAGAGAGAAAGGAGAAAAGAAGAAAAAAAAAAGAGAAAAAAAAAAAAAGTTGGACTTGATTATAAAATTGTTCCCAAGAATAAGAAACTACTTTTTCTACTTTTTGATTTTGTTTTAAATCTATTCTCAGGAAAAAAAAAATGGATTTTTTTTTCTCAAGAATAAAAAAATTATCAAATGGATTTCTATTCTTCTTTTGTTCCAAGGAATAAAAGAATAGAATCAGTTGTTCCTAGGAGCGTTATCAAATAAGGCCTGAGCATTCTAACTCCTTGGTCATTGAAAGAGTGGCGGAGGGTAACTAACAGGGAAATGTTGATCTTCCAAGACACCTTAGTGAAGAATAATTTAGAGAAGTTGCACCCAATCCTAGTAAGACGTCAATCATACATAGATTGTTCGAGAAGCAATGAAATTATGAGGCCAATTATATCATTAGCCATAAACATGATCAAGTCGATGGTCATCATTACTATGAAAGATGCTCTATCAAGGCTAGGATCCTTGAATCAACCACTACAAGCAAATCCAATGGTAACTAGGTATGTTCCTAGTCCCTTTGCTTTTAATAATGTTGATAATGTTTGTTAGAGTAGTCAAGCCCTTGTAAGAATTATGCAGAGGCTTGAATCTTTAAATTAAGGCCAAAACAATAAAAATAATCAAAACAATGTTGGTCAAAATAACCAAATTGGTAATAACAATTTGGCAAACCTAACTAGTCTATAGATTGGCCAAATGCCAAATGTAGAGAATTTAAGGCTAGCGATTGCTTTGGCACCGCCTATTGTGAACATTCACGTCGGCCATAATTTGCCAATTAATATCAATATAATCTGGCAAGACCAAAATCACTGCTTAGGGGGTAAGATGGCCAACCGGATCCTCAATTTAACCCAACACAAGTTGCTGAAGAAGTTCGATAACACTTAGGGTGGCATAATGGTATTATAAGACCTGCATATATGAAATCTTATCTCGAGTGACTTGATAACCAGCATTTTCCTATTGGTTTTAAAATTTATCACTTTCTCATCTTCAAAAGCGAAGATGAATGATAGACCATCTGACACATAAATCGATTTGTAGCCTAACATGGGAATACAAGAACAAATAAATTCTGAAGAATTAAGTAAGTTCCTTTGTCTTCATTTTTTTTTTTTTTTTTTAAATGTCTTTACCTGATTTGCAAACTTACCACCCAACATTGGGCAAAGATAGATTAGAAAGATAATTACATTCTCAATTTTCGTACAATGATAGATGAAGTATCAGTTGTTGATTTGGCTAGATTTCACCAATATAACAATGAACGAGTCAAACCACCACTCGCGGTGGCCGCGTTGGTTAGAGCCCTGCTCCCTCATCGAGAGGGGAGGGGTTCAAAACCCCGCATCTCCATTGCGCGACTCACCCGCGGCTGGGTCTATGGTGGTGGCTTAGTTCGCCTCGGGTTTACGCCGCCAGTTGCTAGTTGTACGGTGGTTCCCGGGTCATCAAAAAAAAAAAAAAACAATGAACGAGTCAATCAATCTGTTGCTCGATTTAAGAAGGCTTGAAGTAGATGTCTTCACTCTTAGAAAAAAAAAATTAACAAATTTGGCTTCCATGGATTAAAATTCAAATTGAGAGCAAGATTCAAAGGCCAAGACTTTATCAATTTATTCTAATTGGCGATGAGAGTGTCTAAGTATGAGTAAGTACTTAAAAAAAAAAAAAAAAAAAAAACAGAGAGTTAAAAGGCTACATGCTGAAAATTACACAAAACATGGTTTAATGGAAAGATAAGAGTCAAAAGATGAGTCTGATTAAGATGAAAATCATTGAAATAGCTAAAGCAAAAATGATGCTCGCTGAGCGTTATATTTTGTCAATCCTAAGCCTGCCAAATTTAAAAGAAATAACAATGGCTAGGATTAAGTTTACTTTTTACCGACAAAAAAAAAAAAAAAAAAAAAAAAAAAGTTTACTTTTTCATTTTTAATAAATTGAACAAAATCTTTGACTTATTTTTTGAAAGATGGTCTAATTAAATTTCCTGCAAGCCAACTAATTGCTAGTAATGAAGATTGGGTAAACAAAAATTATTGTGAAACTCACTTTCGCAAATTTTTCATTATCTTTACTTTCCTAGAATTGATCTTTCTTGCAATTTACATCACTAGCAACAATTGCTTTTAGTATTTGTAATTTTAAATTTCTTTTCATTTACTTCCTTGTCCAAAATCAATAGAGGACAATTGTAATCTTCGTCAATTCTTATCAATCCATGCATATTCCAAAAGATATATCATCGAATTTTTTTATGAATGATATACTAATGTAGAAATCCACAATTGAGCTATTGTAGATGCGCTCTTGCCACGTTTAGTTATGTTGAAAATATGTCTCAAGTTTGAGCTTGAAAAGGAAACTTTCCTAATCCAAATATGTTTTTAATTTTGAATTGATTTCCTAGTTGAATGGTTTCTAATTGAATAAGGTTTCCTATTTTGGATTCAATTTTTGCCTATTTATAAGAAGTGGATGCACTTTATGTAGAGTATCAAATAGGAGCTTTTGCTTATGAATTACATTCGAGTGTTTGAACTTAGTTAAGTTATGTGGTAAGATTTGTTAATTCTTTTGTGAGATTGAGAGATTATTTCGTGAGGAATTGTTGGCTAAACACTATGTAAATTATTAGGTGAAACGAGGGGCGTGAAAACACTGAAAGTGTGAGAATGACTCAAGTGCAGTCGTAATCTCCATTATAGTGCTTGACTATAGTGGAATTCTTTGCAACTTTCCTCATAGGTGTAGGTCATATGAATTGAACCACGTAAATTTGGTGTTCAATCTGTATTGTACTTTTGTCTATTTTACTATTCGATCCCTTGCTTTAGCAACAGTTAGTGTTAGAGCAAGGTTTAATCAAGTTGAAGTGAATCGATGGCGATGGAAGAAGAAAATGTGAGAATCGACAGATTTGATGGGAAAGACTTTGGTTTCCGGGATGTAGACTCACCCTTATTTGGGGAGAAGCTAATGTCGAAGAAGCTAGCTAAATGAGAATTGAGGATAAACAAGCGTTGGGTGTTATTTGACTGACGTCGGCTTGAAACATTGCATTTAACATCGCAAAAAAGAAGACCACTGGGAGCTTAATGAAAGCCCTCTCAAACATGTACGACAAGCCCTCTACCATTAGTAAAGTCCACTTGATGCAATGTATATTTAATTTGAAGATGCACGAAGGTGCGTTGGTTACTAATCATATCAATGAATTCAATGTGATTGTTAGTCATTGAGTTCAATTAATATTGACTTTGATAATAAGGTACATGCTTTGATTATATTATCCTTATTGCTTAATAGTTAGAATACTACTGTTAGTGACGTTAATAATTCTTCTAGATCAATGAGCTTGATGTTTGATGGGGTTCATCATTTGATTATGAGTGAGGACATCGGCATAAGAGAATCTAATGAGCTTGTATCTATTGTTTTAGTAGGTGAAAGTAGAGAAAAAACTAGTACTTATGTTAGTAGAAGTAGTATAAACTTGAACAGACAAAGTCAGTCTAAAACTAGGGGTGTTGTCTGTTGGAGTTGTGGCAAGATGGGGCATCTTAAAAGAGATTGCTTTAAACCAAAGAACAAGAAAGATAAGGAAATTAGAGGGGTAAGAACAACATGAGTGCCATAACTTTCGTATAGTGCTCATTTGAATGCTATAACTTTTTTTTGCACTCACTTGAGTGCCACGAATTTGAAAAATTGATCACTTGAGTATCATCAATGATTTGCCTTGCCGAAAAATCAGACGCAGACACTAGTCATCTCATGTGGCTTCGTCTACATTGACATGGACAATTTTTGAAAATTTTTAAATATCTTCATTTTATTATTTATTTTATTTATTTCCCTTTTTTAGGGCCAACTAGGGCCACTAGTGACCCTCACCGATTGTGAAGGCTTTGCAGCCACATTAGGTGAGGATTGCCTCACCCTCGACCGCAAAGGCCTTTGCTAGCTCTGGGCCATTGTGGGCATGTTTGCCTCGCCCAAATCTAGCAAGGGTCTTTGCATCCTCGCCCATAGCCAACAAGGTCGCAATAGCCTCACCTAAATCCTTCACGGCTGAGAGCAAGGCGGACCTCGCCCAATTTAGGGCGAGAGTTTTCTGGCCGACAAGAGTCGCCTGTGACCCTTGCTAGCCTTGAAAAATTAAGGGGGAAAAAGGTCAAAAGAAAGCAAAAAAGATAAAATTTTAAAAATTCAAAAATTAAAAATACTAAAAATTTCCACATAGGATGATTTGCTAGGATTAGCACTCAAATGATTGATTTTATTCTAATGTAACACTTAAGTAAGCGGAAAAAGAAGAAGTTATAACACTTAAGTGAGCACCATAAGAAAACTATGACACTCCTGTTATTCTTTACCCAAAATTAAAGTCGAGTCTGTGCATGATGTTGCGGCTATAGGTGATAGTAAATTTTGGATAATGCTAATAATGTCTAGCCTATCACCAAGAACTTGTCATTTGACAAATGAATTATGGATTCTAGTTATTTGTTTCATGCTACATCAAATGGGAATCGGTTTACTACTTATCAATGCTTGAATAGTATTAAAGTGCAGTTGGTAAGCAACGCTAAGTGTGATGTAGTGGGTGGTGTTGATGTTAGAATTACAATGTATGATGGTATTGTAAGGACATTGCTTGGAGTGATGCATGTTCCAGAGTTAAAGAAAAACTTGATTTCCATGAGTGCCCTAAATTTAGCTAGGTGTTGATATATTCAAAAGGTGGAATTTTAAAAATTGTTTGGGGGTGCCTTGGTGATAATCAAAGGAATCAAGCACAACGGCCTATATGAGTCTCAAGGTTAGACATGTTAGGGAAATCCCTTATGATGTTTTGAAGATGACAAAATAAATCAAAGGCTACTAACGTGTTTGATGGTTGAGTAATAGACTATGCAGATGATAGAACATGTAAATGATATTATCGAAGTCTATACTTGGAAAAACCAGAAGACATACTCTATGCTGAAGCTGAACTGGGTACAGACCTTAAAGCTAAATCTGTTCGGAATAAGAATATGTTCAGACTCAGATTGCAAAGTCTATTGCACTCAGACTCAGATTGTAAAGTCTACTGCTCTCAGACTTTACATCCAGATTCGACAGAACGTAATAGAAGTCCCGAAGATATAACGGCTAGTGATCTGGTTTGGATTCCACATCAAGATTGATTTGATTGACTCAATCTAATTGATTGACAATTGGATCTTGAAGACAAGAACTTTCTATACCAAGAAGCTCTACTTATGGAAACCAAGATTCTGTTTGTATAGGCGATCGGAATCAATTTGGGATTCTACTTTTGTCACTCAACAGCTACCAAATCTTCTAGATACAGATCTGTCCAATGGGTAGATTGGAAGACGATCCTCAAGATGTTGTCCAACGGCTAGTTTGGAAGTGGAGGAGTATTTAAGGAGATGAAGGACCGATGAGCAAGTAAGAGACGGAGCATAGAATTTATAATTCCAAAGTCTGAGCGATCTTCTATCATACACTTGTCTCTGTGAGCTTAAACGTTTGTGATCGTAAGAGAAATACCAAAAGAGTGACTTAGTGAGATAGTGTGATCTACTACTAAGTGTTTGCACTCAAAGTTGTAATCTCTTGTTGATTGCATAGTGGAATCCAGTAGAAGGCTGTTAGCATGGGAGAGTGGACGTAGGCTTGGTCTAAGCCGAACCACTATAAACCTTGTGTTCTTATTCTCTTTCCTGAATCTCTTTATTTTGTTCGTAGTTCTATTTAACTGCTAAAGTATGATCTCGCTCAAAGTTTGCTACTCTTCAAACTCAGTTTCAAAAGTCTGTTGTTATTCAGACTCAGGTTAAAAGTAAAGGTTTTTCACTGTATTTTGCAGAATCTGTTTTTACACCTATTCACCCCCCCTCTAGGTGTTCATACTAGCACTTTCAATTAGTATCAGAGCCAAGTGCTTGGTTTATGAAAGTGTTTTTACTTTTGAGCTAAAGATCTTCTATGGCTAGTATCTTGGCACCAGGACTTATGGAGGAACAAAGCAACACAAGGCCACCATATTTTGATGGAAAGGAATACAACGTGTGGAAGAATAAAATGAAAGCATTCATAAGATCCAGAGATCCCTTGTAATGGGATGTTGTGGAAAGAGGAATCAATCCCACCGCCGCGTCTACATCAAATAAGAATGGCAAAGACAAAGAAACCAAACCCCCTACTCCTATGTCTCGGACGGAGATGTCCAAAAGAAAAGCGCTTGATGCAAAAGTCATTTATTCTTTATATTGCGCCTTGTCTCCTATTGAATATAACAGAATTTCTTCATGTGAAACGGCTAAGGGTGCATTTGGTAACGATTCTGTTCCCGAACAAATTCTCGATCGAAATGATTATTTTTATTCATTCCTGGAACCGATTCTCAGTAAAAACGTGTTTGGTAATCGTACAAAATTTCGATTCTCGGAATAGAATTGCGTTTGGTGCCGTGTTCGTTGATTCTGTTCCATATCAATTTATTTTAATTTTTAAATAATTTTTTCCTTTTTTTCCTTTTTTTCTTTTTTTTTTTCTTTTTTTCTTTTTTTCTTTTTTTCTTTTTCCTTTTCTTTTCTTTTCTTTTTTTTTCCTTTTTTCTTATCTTTTTGTCTTTTTTTCTTTTTTCCTTTTTTTTTTAGTTTTTTTTATTTTTCCTTTTTTTAATTTTTTAATTTTCTTTTCTTTATTTTATTTTGTTCCTTTTTCCTTTTTTTTTATTTTTTCTCCTATTCTTCTTCCTTTTTTTCCTTTTTTCCTTTTTTTCTTTTTTTTTCTTTTTCCTTTTCTTTTCTTTTTTTCCTTTTTTAATTTTCTTTATTTTCTTTATTTTTGTTTTATTATTTTTTTATTTTTCTCCTATTCTTCTTTCGTTTTTTCGTTTTTTCGTTTTTTTTTTCTTTTTCCTTTTCTTTTCTTTTTTTTTCTTTTTTTTAAAATTTTTTAATTTGCTTTTTTTCTTTATTTTCTTTATTTTCCTTTTTCCTTTTTTTTTTTTTTTTTAATTATTTAATTATTTTATTTTTTCTCCTATTCTTCTTTTTTAGTTTTTTTTTTTTTAAATTTTTTTCTTCTTTTTTCTTCTTCTCCTTTTTTTTTTTTTTTTTTCAGGCCGACGAGAGCCTCCGGCGAGCTTGCCGGACCCGGTTGCCGCGACCGGCGGCGGTGGACGGCGGTGGGCGGCATCGCGGGGATGGCGGACAATGAAGAAGAAGAAAGAGAAGAAGAAGAGTTTTGATTCTCAATTTTGTTCCCTAACAAGAATCAACTTTTTTTTTTATTCTTGATTCTCGTCCCAAACCGTTCCCGGAACAAAAATTTTACCAAACGCGATTCTCATCCCAAACTGATTCTGGGAACAACAAATCAGAATCTGACACTGTTGGGATGGTTACCAAACAGGCCCTAAGGAATCTGGGATAGACTTCATGTTACTTATGAAGGGAATGATCGTGTAAAAGAGACAAAAGTAAACTTTCTGCTCGGCAAATATGAATCCTTCAAGATGAAGCAAGGAGAGTCGATTGGAGATATGTTCGATCGTTTTACAGAAATTGTAAATGGTTTGGCATAGCAAGGTCATCCAATTTCTTCCCCAATGAAGGTCAACAAACTCTTGCGAGGTCTCTCAAAAGATTGGAACCATGTCAAAACCTCAATCCGGGAAACTCAGAGGATTATGCAACTCTCCGTTGATGAATTGATTGGCACTCTTCAATCCATGAAGTGGAACAAATCAATGATGAAGATCCCGAAGGTAAGAAGTCCATCGCTTTAATATCTAACACTGATTTTGATGATACAGATTCAGAAAATGATATGGACGATGAAGAACTTGCTTTTATGATCAAGAGATTCAAAAAGCAAAGTAGAAAAGGAAGGAAATTCAGTGAAAGAAAATAATACAAGCAAAATGGGCAGAAAAGAACCATGAAAGAAGATGACGAGCAGGGATATATATGCTTGATGGCACATTCGGACTTAAATTGGAATCGAATCGAGTCGACTCGCATACGTTTTGAAATGCACTCAATCCGATGAGGAAATCGAGGTAAGCAATTCAAAAATTCCTATCAAAGTGTCAAAATATATAAATGAGCTTTGCTTAAATCTCAAATCTTATCTTAAAAGGATCTTCGAACTTAAAAGGAGAATTCTTGGCTTAGGCAACAAGATCTTTCTCAAAAAGAAAAGTTTGAAATTTTGCAAAAGATTTTCTACAAACAAAAGAAAGTCGAGATTTACTTGTCAAAGAAAATGATTCTTTAAAAAATGAATTTTAAAATATTTCGACAAAATTTTCAAATGGTTCAAAAACTTTAGAGCATATTCTTTCCATACAAGTTCCTTACTATAATAAGTCGGGACTTGGCTTCAATAAGGAAAGTGATTCTTTAATTAATTTTCCTAAAGTCAAGGAGAGACTTAGACAAAGACCTCCTAGACTTGCATACAAGAAGCATTTTCAAAGGATCTTTACAAAACCTGTTGGTCGAAATGCCCTCAAGTGTTCAAATTGTGGAGATTCAGAATACTTTGAGAAAGAATGTCCTAAAGTCTGGAGACCTATTAAGGAAGATTGGGTAAAAATAGCAAACTCTACTAACTCTCATGGACCCAAGAAAAAATGGGTACCAAAGAAAAAATGAGTTTTTTTTTTTTTTTTGCAAGAAATAAAGGAAGAGAAGAAGGAGAGTTTGGTAAGGAATGTATATATTTTTATTCTCAATTTGGTTTGAGTACACAATTTAAAATTTCTCATTTTGCTTGATATTCGATATATCCTTGGTTGATTCAGATTTTATAATGATCATACTTTGTTTTATTGAAGAAAGAATCATATGATTTGTTTTTATGATTCGTGAGTTGAGATTTAATTTAATACGTGTGATTATTTTTGAAATCTTGCTAAGAGACAAATGAATTTATTTGGATTAATTTTATACTTTCAGATTTTGTCATATTTTGCAAAGTGAAAATCTGTTTTACATGATATTAATTTATTATGCAAAATATTCTTTCCTTAAATAACATGTTATGATGAGTTTAGAAAGAATATTTGTTTATCTATGGAGATTTTCTATTTTACTCTAACGAAATGGAAGGATCCAAATTGATGGATACCAAAAAAAGGAAATGAGTTAATTGCAGGAAATTCAATAAGGCAAGAATGATTGCGAATCTACGCTGATTTTGGTGCAATAAGAAAAGAATCTCAGGCGAAGATTAGTAATGATTTTTTTGGTATATTGCAATCATATACCTTGGGTAAGAGATTTTTTTTTTTAATCATCCCGCCTTGCAAATTTCTACGTGCATTTATCCTGATTTTGGACGATTGCTTATCATTTATATTACAAATATTTCTTCTCATAAATATAAGGCATTGCAATATTTTTTTTTTTTTTTTACTTGATTTGGCGCGTGATAGCAATATCATCTTTCTTTTTGTGAAATGCATTTATAATATATTTTTGAGATTTATGCTCAAGGAAATCCTTTTGATCTCGAAATATATTATTGCATATTCAAGGACACTCTTGCTATATTTTAGAAGATATCTTATATCTAGCAAGTTTGATCCGCAAATCAAAGGAAGATATTACGTGATATTTTTGCAAGGATTGTTATTTAAGAATTTGCAGGTGACAAATGAATCTTCCATATGGATTTTGGAAAGCTAGATTTGAAAATCATGGAGATTCTGTACTATCTTCTGGATGTTCAAAAATTCTATTCCTTGTGCAAAATTTTTGCTTATTGAGGAAATCCCTTATGCGTCGTACAAAAGGTTGAGTAGTTCTGAATTTTAATAATTGATAATTTTATGTATGCTATTCAATTTATTTACGTGAAAAAGGGCATTATATATTATATGGATTTTATTACAGCTTATTTGTGCAAAAGGATTGTTAAGTTTATGTAGGTTAAATTCGAGAAGAGCTTGATTGAAGAAAATAAATTTTTGCCTCGAATTTCAAAATGCAAGTGATCATTGCGGATGTTGTCGCTGCAAAGGAAATACTAGAAAAATATTCTGTTCAACGTGCACAAGCAACAATTGTTTCTATTCGCAAATATTGTCATGATGACAGGGGGAGAAAGCGAATGCAAGAAAAGGGAAAGAATCGTGATCACCTCAAAAAGGCAACAAATTGAGGGGGAGTTTTGATCAATTATGGAAAAATCTTTTTGAATTGATCGTGATCTTGATTATTATGGAAGGAAGGAAAAGGTAAATGTGTCAAAATTGAAGTTCTATAAAATTCGGTTAGTGCATCTTTTATTACCTTTTGTCATTAACAAATATTTTATTGGTATTATCTTTTATGACAAAAAGGATAAGTGAATTTTATAATGCATCCGTGATTTTTATTTGCTGATATATATGATCGAAGTGAGCTATATTGCATATCTTTAATATTCGATTTATAAAAGCTGATTTTTGGAAATTATTTGTTATCGCTTTATATTCTCTACGTGATACTTTTTCAATTGATATCGCTTTTTGATTATGACAAAAGGGGGAGAGAATATAAATATGCATATGTGTTGATATTTATTGAGCTGCGATTATCTTTACATATATAATTATATGCTCAATCTA
The DNA here is from genome assembly GCA_014182565.1 of Eucalyptus marginata. Taxonomy (NCBI): domain Eukaryota; kingdom Viridiplantae; phylum Streptophyta; class Magnoliopsida; order Myrtales; family Myrtaceae; genus Eucalyptus; species Eucalyptus marginata. Next base: position 12,676,267 of record CM024589.1, on the reverse strand, counting down.
TTTGCTATCTTGAATTACATTATTCTTTGAGATTGCCTTGATTTATTATTATCTTTAAAAGCATGATTACACATCTGCATATTCAGAGATTGTTTTGTCATCATCAAAAATGGGGAGATTGTTAGGGAAATCTCTTATGATGTTTTGAAGATGACAAAATAAATCAAAGGCTACTAACGTGTTTGATGGTTGAGTAATAGACTATGCAGATGATATAACATGTAAAGGATATTATCGAAGTCTATACTTGGAAAAACCAGAAGACGGCTCTATGTTTGGCCTCGAACCTGGTTCAGTGTACCTTAAAGCTAAATCTGTTCAGAAGCAGAATATGTTTAGACTTAGATTGCAAAGTCTATCGCACTCAGACTCAGATTGTAAAGTCTACTGCTCTCAGACTTTACATCTAGATTCGACAGAACGTAACATAAGCCCCGAAGATATAACGGCTAGTGATCTGGTTTGGATTCCACATCAAGATTGATTTGATTGACTTAATCTAATTGATTGACAAGTGGATCTTGAAGACAAGAACTTTCTATACGAAGAAGCTCTACTTATGGAAACCAAGATTCTGTTTGTATGGGCGATCGGAATCAATTTGGGATTCTACTTTTGTCACTCAACGGCTACCAAATCTTCTAGATACAGATCTGTCCAATGGGTAGATTGGAAGACGATCCTCAAGATGCTGTCCAACGGCTAGTTTGGAAGTGGAGGAGTATTTAAGAAGATGAAGGACCGATGAGCAAGTAAGAGACGGAGCGTAGAATTATAATTCCAAAGTCTGAGCGATCTTCTATCATACACTTGTCTCTGTGAGCTTAAACGTTTGTGATCGTGAGAGAAATACCAAAAGAGTGACTTAGTGAGATAGTGTGATCTACTACTAAGTGTTTGCACTCAAAGTTGTAATCTCTTGTTGATTGCATAGTGGAATCCAGCAGAAGGCTGTTAGCGTGGGAGAGTGGACGTGGGCTTGGTCTAAGCCGAACCACTATAAACCTTGTGTTCTTATTCTCTTTCCTGAATCTCTTTATTTTGTTCGTAGTTCTATTTAACTGCTAAAGTCTGATCTCGCTCAAAGTCTGCTACTCTTCAGACTCAGTTTCAAAAGTCTGTTGTTATTCAAACTCAGGTTAAAAGTAAAGGTTTTTCACTGTATTTTGCAGAATATGTTTTTACACCTATTCACCCCCCCTCTAGGTGTTCATACAAGCACTTTCAAGACAATGATAGATTTCACCACAAAGACGTTGGATGGATCTATTCGAGAGTCTGAATTGTAACATATGTGTTTGGGGCACATAGGGAGAAAAGCCTGAAGGTTATAAGTAAAGGAATCTACTCCTTGGCTATGTTGCCAACAAACTAAATGTATGCAAATGTTGTGACTTAGGTAAAAGGGCAAAAAGTGCAGTTCAATATGATTGTTAGAGAAACCATGGAGATTGTAGAGTTGATTGACTTGGATACTTACAGGCAACCGCAATTTTCTTCGAGAAAGAGTGCCAAATTCATTTTAACAATTGTGGATGACTACTCGAGGAAGACCTAGGTGTTCGTCATTAAGCACAAATTTGATGCTATTGTCAAGAGTAGGCAATTTAGAGATTTGATCGAAAAAGAGATTAGTAAAACGATCAAGCATGTGTAGACTGACAGTAGCATGGAGTTTTGCTCAAAGTTATTAAACGAATTTTGCATGAAGAAATGCATAATTAAACACTGCATTATTATTAATGAACCGCAACATGTTGTAGAATTAAAATAGTATTAGAAATGACTCATAAAATGCTCTCTACCACTAGTATGGCTTAAAGATTCCCATCAAATGTACTTAATACGGCAAGTTACCTAATGAATAGATCTCCATCAACTGCGGTTGGATGTTGGACTTCCGATGAGGTGTCGTCAAGTAACATTGTTAATTATTCTGTTATTAGAAATTTGGTTGCCCATATTATGTTTGAGTGAGTCATGGTAAAGAAGATGGGAAGGCAAGAAAATACATATTCCTCTATTATGCACAAGGTAAGCGGTACTATAGGTTATGATGTTTGGAATTAAAATTACTTGTTATCATTAGAGAAATCACAATGGACTAGTCTCTAGTACTTTTGACAAGGACTGTTATTGGCAATGTTCATGCGAATCTAGATGGTGTTTAGCTCAAGGTGAAGTTGCAATAAGAAACTTCTGAGGTAGCAAGTACTAGTGAAGATAATGGTGAATCATGTGGAGCCCAAGGTTGCTGTTATTGCTAATATTTGCAAGTATGTTACTGATAATATTTACAAGTATGTATTCAATCTTCTAATAGATATTATTGTAATGCTGGTTTTACTTTATCCATGATTAAGGAGGTTGTGTCAAAAATTCATTGTGGAGAGTAGCATCAAAGTTTAGATTCTAGCAAATCAATTGTAGCCTGACTTAAATGTCGAGTCAAGGTAGAAATTGTTGAAAATATATCTCGAGTTTGGGCTTAAGAAGGAAACTTTCTAATCCAAATAGATTTCCTAATTGTAGAAGGTTTCTTATTTTGGATCTAATTCTTACCTATGTATAAAAAAGTGAGTGTTCTTTGTGAAGAGTAACAAAGAGGAGCTTCAACTTGTGAATTTCTCTCAAGCATTTGAAGCCAATTAAATCTTATAGTGAGATTTGTTAATTTCTTTGTAAGATTAAGAGATTATTTAGTGAGAAATTTGAGACTCAACGATATGTTAGTTATTGGATGTAATTAGGTGTAAGAAATACTAAGAGTGTTTGAGTGACTCAGATGTGATTGTAATCCTTGTTGTATCACTTGATCTATGATAAAATTCTTTTTTGCGCTCCCTATAGATGTAGGTCAAATCGACCAAATCACTAAATCTAATGTCCGATCTATTTTATTGCTCTATCTATTTCACTGTTCGATCACTTATTTCCGCAATAGGTTAATTGAACGGGACTAAAGGACAACCGCCTCTCTGGGTGATGCTAAGCCAAAGAAAAAATGGATTGAGGTTGAATATCATAAGTTTAAGGAGGGCAACTTTTATAGCGGAAGTGTGTTCGTTGCTAAAAATGGCAGTGCCAAAGACGAAGATGAAGATGATGGTTGGATTGTAACTTTTGTCCGCAAAGAAGCGTCCGATGAGACTCAAGTACGCTCTTATCTGCCTCAATGCTCCATATTGCACTCTCTATTCTTCGAGGAAAAAAAGAAGGGAAGCCACACTACATCATCTTTTTTATATGATTATTTTGCGAAGAAAAAAAAATTGATGATTATGAATCCATATCATTTCTATAACCCAGTTGATTGAATTTCCGAATTAATAACGAATCCGTAAAATATGTAAATAAAATAACTGATATTTTGAAATCCTATGCATTTGCATTTCTGAATATGCATCAATAAATACTCCATGCTCCATGTTTGCAAGTTCACAAACTTGATGTGGAAGATTTTGGAGGCAAGCCGGTGGTGAAGATAAGGTTGCCACAGAGGGTGCCATATGGATTTCTTGGCACCTTCATGGCCACACCTAGTAAACAGTAGTTAGCCCACAACTTACGTCTGCCATCAAGTTTCTGTGGGCTCAATTAGTATTAGCATGTCTTATGTCTATGTGACCATATGACTTGTTATGACTTTGCGTCAATCGTTGATGCTAAGCCAGATAAAAAACGGATTAAGGTTTGATATTAACTTGACCACCAAAGGGAAGCACAGGTGTGGCAGATCATATTCGTCCTCATAACTCATTTGCACCCTTTTTTATTTAAAAATTTTAAATGCGATAAAAATCCTAAAACTTATTACGAAAGTCCAATTGAATCCTAAAACTTTTAAAAAATACAATCGAATCCTAAAACTTATCACGAAGGTACAGCTGAATCCTAAAACTTTCAAAAAGTACAATCAAGTCCTAAAACTTATTATAAAAGTGCAATTAAGTTCTAAAACTTTCAAAAAGTGTAATCCAGTTTTAAAATTTGTTACAAAAGTACAATCAAGTCTTAAAATTTTCAAGAAAATATAATCAATAGAATGACTTGATTAGACAAACATGATAAGTTTTAAGACTTAACCGCACTCTTGGAAGTTTTAAAAATTAATTTCACTTTTATGATAAATTTTAAGATTTAATTGTACTTTTTGAAAGTTTTAGAACTTTTAATACATCAATCTCTGTTTAAAAAGTGATGCTTCATGGGAAAGTGACATGTGGCCCTCTTATAAGTGCCACATGTCCTCATTTCATTATTTTTGGCCGTCTTTCTCTGATCTTTTCCCACCTACACCACCAGATTTTTATATTAAGAAAATAAAAATAAAAATCTAAAAGAAAACGTGAAAAATATGTAAATCGCAAAGACAAGAAAGATGGAGTTTTGCTCTTTTGAAAACCTTTACTAAAGGTACCTAATGGAGATTAAAAAAAATGAAAAAGCTAATAAGAAGGAATGGTTCGGTGATAAATGTCAAATTAAGAACTTGAAATTCAAATATTTTTGCGGATAAAATAGTTAGAAGAGTAAGCAAATAGTCCCCACTTTCTTTTTTGCAATATTATTGTGAACATAGAGATCTAGGAAGGGGAAAGTGCAAGATCAAAAGGAAAATGCCACCATTTCGACACCGTCATTACCAAGTATATGACAGTCCCTCTCCTCGTTCGGTTTTGCAACAGGTTACTAGGAAATCTGATTAGCAGGTTTTTCTCAAAGAGTCGAATAACCAATCGACCCGGTATTTTCCAGATCAAAAGCGAAATGTCTTTTGAAATCATCCTTTTCTATTTTTTTCTTGATGAAAAATCATTTGAGAAACAATCCAGGTTGCTAAAGTGTAAGCACATATTTTCAAGCTATTTTCGGAAGTACCATACTGTATGATTTGCTAATTATTATGTGCGCATGAAATGATTGAACTGTCGCGGTGAGGAATGGTGAGTGGTCAATTGACGCAACTAACCTAACAAACATCAGGAACAAAGTAATTTGAAAGACGTAAAGAAAAAATTAAAAAAATTACATTGTTGAGATTTATTAGCAAGGCATAGATCCATCATAATAATACTCGTTTTGATTTAGTTAGAGGCGAGCAAGACAGTCCCATCGCGTATTAGAGGGCGACGGTTTGCTATTGATCATGTAATTATTGCTTGTAAATCGAATAACTCGCTCTTCAACTCCCAAGAAATTTGTCGCCTCTTAACACACGATATAGCTTCCATAAGCTTATGTAGTCTTCGGTTTCGCGTAATTAAACAAAATACCAATACACCAACATAATAATGATGTCTAACATGCGTACGATTTATAAAATTCAACAATCAATGTCATGCAATTACGTTCTTGCACATTATCAATTGTGTCTCATTGCACATCATCAATAAAACATTTGAAGGTTCAGTATGCATATCATCATTTACGTCCATGAACTGCAATTTATGAAATCAATTTGTCTCATGTTTATTTTATTTTAAACTAATAGTTATAAAATCATTTGTCTTGCCCTTGAGAATAATTTTGGATATACTATTACAATGTGACTTGAAGTCATATCAAATGTATAGATATGTATTCATCTTAGGCTTTTAGCAATATGGTAGTTTATATTTCAATTCCTTGTTAAATACGTTTTTAATCAAATTTAGGGAAAATAGTTTTAAACATTAGCTCAATGTGAAATGTCATTTTGGGATTCTTAATTTGTTCAATGTGGTCCTTGAACTATTCCTAAATATTCAATGTCGTCCTTAAGCTTTCAATTTGAAAAAAATTAGTCCCTCAACTACTCATAAATGCTTAATTCAATCTTTCTGTACTATTCACAAGTTTTTATAATTACACGTTGTCTAGATTTTAAAAGATCTTTTCATTTCGATCCACTATCTATATAAAAAAAATATAATCTTTTTTTTTAATTTCCTTTACCTTGTTGGTTTTTATAAATATTACAATAGTTCCATTTAATTATATTTTAACTTATGATTTCTAGACCAGTAAAAGTATAATCTCAACTAGAGTAACATCAGATTGATATTTTATCTATATTACTGTGCTTATTTTAATTGAAACCTTATTCCAAATTTCTAAGATAGATAAAATCTTTAAGTTTTTGTGTTTCGCATTTTCTAATTAAATTTAGTTAGATGTGTAAGTTAGGAAGTTAAAATAGCAAGAATACCAACCTGAGAAATATCCGCCCGATACTACTCTAAATGTGATCATATGCATACTTAATAGAAATAGTGTCAGATTTATAAAAAAGAACAAAAAACGCAATAGAAAAGATTGCTCGTTTTTGGTTGTTATGGAAAATGTATTGAAGTTAAAGGATATTTTAAAATCAGGGCACTAGCGTAATTATGAAACTAATGAATAGTATGGAAGGATGGCATTGAGCATTTAGGAATATTTGAGGGGATTAGATTAAACAAATTGAAAGTTTATGAACTAAAATGAACATTTAGGAATAGTTCAATGACACCACTGAACAAATTAAAAGTCTAAGGATGACATTGTACATTGAGTCAAAATTCAAGGATTATTTGTGTCTTTTTCCCAATGAATTAAGTAAACATATTTTTACTAAGAAAATTATATGATTTTTATCATCTAACCTTTTAACTCGAAATTTTTCATAATTATCAAATGTGCTAAATTATATTAAGTTCAATATATATTAATTTTCAATGCTTACTAGAGTTATCAAATAGGTCCTTAATAAGGTGACTAAGGGCTTGTTTGATAAAACTAAAAGCAAGTGTTGAAGATTTAGGCAATGAATTTCAAGCGTTGAACATAGAAACAAAAGATTATTTGATCATTCAAATTGATCACTGAATATGATTGGTTTTTTGCTAAAGTAAACATAAAGTGCTGATTATTATCTGTAAGTTTTAACAAATGTTAAGGTTCTAATTACTGTAAGTTATATTCGTCTGGGAACATATTAAATAACCTTTTTTACTCACCAAATTAAGTGAACTTTTGACTTAATGAAGCTTTTCAAATCAACACTGAGTAAGAAAATATATAGACCAAAAAAGCGGTAATATAACAAGTTTAATCTCTTTAAATGCTCTATTTCTAATTCTCGGCACTTAATTAAGTTATAAATAGACCCTCATGCAGGGGTTACTAAGGTTTTGTGTGATAAAACTATAGGATCGATTGGATAAGTGCTAAAAATTTAAGTATTGAAAACTACTTGCTAATATTTATGTTATGGAAAGGAAAACAAAAGTCATTTGATGATACATGAAATGTAAATACTAAATTTTGCTAATTTCTTTGCAAACATGGAACGGGGAACATTGTTGCAAGGTTTTAATTTGCAATTTGTATTTTCATTGAAATTTTACCATTGAATCCTTCCTAATTTCCTGCGTTGAGTTTTTTTTTTCCTTAAAACAATCAATGTTATATATTTTTTTAGGTTGTCAAAAGCACTTAATGAGAATACGTACTGAAAAGTTTAATTTTCACAAGTCAAATCATTAGTTAATTAACCACTGGGGGTTCGCCCCAGTGGCCACCCTTCCATCTTGGAAGGGGGAGGTTGGAGTTCAAATCCCCACATTTTCGGGGGGATTGGGGTGGACGATTTCATTTCGGGAGGGTTTTTTGACTCCCACGCCCGCAAGGGGGGGCAAAAGTCCAAGAGTGAGTGTTAGAGTAGGATTAGCGTAGAACCGACCAAAAAAAAAAAATCATTAGTTAATGCAACAAGTAAGGGAAGGATTATCTAATTCAGAAAGAAAAGAAATTGTCCATGGCAACTAAAGCCTAGCAATAATGACTATTGTTGCATGTTCAGTAAGAAATCAATAATATTTGGGAAAAGTGCCAAAAAAGTTCTAAACACATAGTATTGGTATTAATTCAGTTTTAAACCTTATAATTTGACCAATTTAATCCTAAATTTTTTCACATTGGCACTAATTCAATCTTTTTTAGCCAATTTTTGTCAACCGGCGAATTCTAACATGGAAAATTTTGAATATTTATTTTATTTTATTTTTTTTCCTTTTTTTTTTCCTTTTCCTTTTTCTCTTATTCCTCTTGGCCTTCTTCTCCTATAGTGGCCACGAGCCTCCGGTGGCTCATTGGCCATTGGGTGAGGGCCGCAAAGCCCTCATTGGTGGTGGGCAAGGGCTGACCCTCATTGACAGCCGACAAGAGCTTCGCGGCCCCCACCTAGTGGCCGATAAGGGTGCATGACAACCACTTGTTTTCTATTCCAGAAACAAATTTTCATTCTAACTTGTTTCTAATAGAAATCGTTTGATAAAATTATTTCAATTTTTTTATTTCGAAATAGATTCTTGTTCGTAAAATAGGTTTGGAATAGAAATCGAAGTAAAAATTTTCTATTTCTATATTTTTGGAACAGAAATGAGAAATAAAAATTCTTCTCATTGTTCGTCAACTAGTCCTTCATCCGTCGCTGCCGACCACCGTCCGCCGCCCCCGCCGGCCGTTGCCCCGCCCGGTCTCCGGCCGCCACCCGCCGGTCGCGCCGCCGCCGCCGCCACCTCCGGTCGCCGGCCGCACCGCCGCCGCCACTGCCGCCGCCGCCAGCCGGTTGCCGGTCCACCACCAATCGTCGATCCATCGCCGTCACGGCTCTGGCTGCCGTCCGAAAGGAAGAAATTTTGTGTCGTTATCAAATGAATTTATTTTTTAGAAGTATAAATTTTGTGTCGTTATCAAATGGTTATTTTTGCTTTGAAACTCTTCCGTAAAATAAAAATAGAAAAATCTATTTCTCTTCCGAAATCAATTTCTGGGTCGAAATGGTTATCATTCACCCCCTAAGCCATCAAAGGCTCACAGACCATTGCAGGAAAAGAAGGCCAAGAGGAAGAAGAGGAAAAGGAAAAAAAAAACAAAAAAGAAGGGAAAAAGTAAAAAATTCAATAAAATAAAATAAAAATTCAAAAAAAAGTAAACAATTATTTAAAAATTGCCATGTTAACATTCATTGGACGGCATTCACGTTATCGTCGGCTAGCAAAAATTGCTCGAAAGACTTAAATTGATACCAATTTGAAAGGATTTAGGACTAAATTGGTCCAATTGAAAAATTTATGACTAAATTGGTACCAATGCCATAGGCTTAGGGCTTTTTTTGATACTTTTCCCAATAATATTTAGCTATTAATTTTCAATTTCATTAAATAATTTTTCATTTTATTTTCAGTACTTAAAATTATTAATACTTAAATTTTCATCGATGAGTTTGATAACTACGTCATGTGAGTCTTTTAAGTCAATAACAAACAAGTTACCGAATAAGCTTGCTCATTTCGTGTTGAATTGTAAAATTTCAGCACTTACTTTTGCAGCTAGGATCTTGCCAAATTTTTACTAAACCTATCAATAGCGGCCATTACTTTATTTTGTCAAGAAATTAATTGTATTCAACTAAACCTGATACTCAGAAATGTACATGAATCGAAGAATTCAAATGTGTAATAGATTTTGTGATTGCCTATGATTAAAAGAGTTATTATACCTCTCCATGGTTGGGAGTCTAAATTCCACCACGGGTGGAATAAATTAGGCAATTCAAACAAATCGGTTAATTTGCATCATCGACGGATAAGGGGAAAAATGGGTAATTTTGCCTAGTTTCCTCTTTAAGGGCATATCCCACCACGAGTTTCGACCTTTATTTGCATCTTCAACTTTTAGAGAGGAGGGATTTGACCTAAATCTCTTCCTCCCTCCCTTTTTGATTGTTTTTCCATCTATTTTCTCTTATTTCTTGCTCTACTCTCCCGATCTAGAGTTCTACTCTCCTGATTTTAGATCTGTGAATTTTTCTCTTCCAACTATTCGCTCAAGAAAAAAAAATTGATCCTATTTGTCTTAATACATATACATTTTATAGGGAGCATCCGAGTATAATATATTAGGATAAGTGTATTGAAAATCCTAAGACTTGTTACAAATGTGTAATTGAGTTCTAAAATTTTTAAAAAGTGTAATTAAGTCTTAAAATTGATCACAAAATACAAATAAGTTCTAAAACATTCAAAAAATGCATGAAGTCCGATAACTTATTAAATTGATCCAATCAAGTGGTTCTCGTTGATTGTGCTTTTTGAAAATTGTAAGATTCGATTGCACTTTCATAACAAGCTTTAAAACTGTATTGTACTTTTTAAGAGTTTTAAAAGGGTTAATACCTTGAAAAACCCTAAACTGGTACACACCGTGACAAATTTACCCCGACTGACCATAAAAAACCCTAAACTAGTACGTTTATGATATATTTACCCCAAACTAATTTATTTGACTGCAAAAAACCCAAAACCGATAAATTTGTGACAAATATACCTACCGCTAAATTAGATTAATACACAAAATAATCCTAAGGGCAAACAACAAATGCAGAATTGACTAGTAGCCAGTACGTTCACTAAGTTTAATTGGGGTCTCAAATCTCGTGAAGCAAGATTCTCCTGGAACTCATCATTATTTTTGCACCAAAATTTTGTTTAGTAAATATACTACTCTCACGTATGGCAATTTCTCATTAATAATCGTAATCCGTCAGCCATAGTGTGCTAGAAAAAATCAGCACATATATAGCTTTTGAATATATTTAAAAGTGGAAGAGGTACACCAATAATGGAGGAGGCACAATAATGGAGGAATGTCCCACATATATTCATTAGGTTGGAAAAAGCTGGAGTGGACTGTTAAGTCCACTATCTACGAAGTGATGAAGATGAACGACACAAATTCCACAAACAAGTAAAAAGGTCACGGTTGGATAAGTGATTGAGTTTTAAGGATGATAAACAAAAGTCGCATTGACTAGCAATGCGCAAGTATTTCGAGTAGCCAGTACGTTCGTTCGGTTCAATCGAGTTGTTAGATCTGGTGGAGCAAGATTCATGAGGAACTCATCCTTATTACCACGCGAAAATTTACTTTAGTATATATACTCCTCTCATGTATGAAATTTTCTCGATAAGAACAATAATCCATGAGCCAGAGTGTGGTAGAAAAAATCAGAACATACATGGCTTTTAAATATATTTAAAAGTGCTGAAGGTACACCAATGATGGTGGAATGGGCCTTATATAGGAATGGACCATATATATTCATTAGGTTTAGAAAAATTGAAGTAGGCTGATAAGTCCACTATGTACGAAGTGATGAAGATTAAGGACAAACTCCACGAAGGAACGCAAAATTCCCGTGATGGATAAAAAATTGAGTTCCTAGGACGATAAACAAAAGCTGAATGGACTAGCAACAAGTACGTTCACTATGTCTAATCGGGGTATCAAATCTGGTGGAGCAAGATTGACATGGAACTCATTATTATTTCCGTAGAAAAATTTAGTTTAGTCTATTAACAACTCTCACTTATGGCAATTTCTTATAAAGAATAGTAATCTGTGAGTCAGAATGTGCTAACAAAAATCAGCACATACATAGCTTTTGAATAAATCTAAAAGTGGAAGAGGTAAACCAATAATGGAGGAGGCACAATAATAGAGGAACGGCCCACATATATTCATTAGGTTTGAAAAAGCTGGAGTGGACCGTTAAGTCCACTATCTACGAAGTGATGAAGATGAACGACACAAATTCCACCAACGAGCACAAACTCTACGGATGGATAAACAATTGAGTTCCAAGGATAATAAACAAAAGCGGCATTTAGTAGCGTTGGGCTAGTATTTCAAGTAGCTAGTATGTTCACTAAGTTCAATCGGGTTTTCAAATCAGCACATACATTGCTTTTAAATATATTTAAAAGTGAAGGAGGTGCACAAATGATAGAGGAATGGGTCACACATATTCATTAAGTTTGGAAAAGTTGGAGTGGATTGACAAGTCCATTATGTATGAAATGATGAAATTTAACAACAAATTCCACAAATGAGTGTAAACTTCACGTGATGGATAAATAATTGAGCTCCAAGGACAATGAACAAAAGTAGATGTGACTGGTAGCCTGTACGTTCGCCTAATTTACTACGGACAAAAGATATAGGAATGGGCCACAAATATTAATTAAGTTTGGAATAGTCGGAGTGGATTGACAAGTCCACTACGTATGAAATGATGAAGTTTAACCACAAATTCCACAAATGAGTGTAAATTGCACGTGATGGATAAGTAATTGAGTTCCAAGGACAATGAACAAAAGTAGATGTGACCGGTAGCCTGTACGTTCACTTAGTTTACTAAGGACAAAAGATAGAGGAATGGGCCACAAATATTAATTAGGTTTGGAATAGTTGGAGTGGATTGACAAGTCCACTATGTATGAAAATGATGAAGTTTAACCACAAATTCTACAAATAAGTGTAAACTTCACGTGATGGATAAATAATTGAGTTCCAAGGACAATGAACAAAAGTAGATGTGACTGGTAGCCTGTACGTTCTCTTAGTTTACTACGGACAAAAGATAGAGGAATGGGCTAGAAATATTAATTAGGTTTGGAGTAGTTGGAGTGGATTGACAAGTCCTCTATGTATGAAATGATGAAGATTAACCACGAATTCCACAAACGTGTGTAAACTTCACGTCAAGGATAAATAATTATGTTCAAAGGGCAAACAACAAATGCGGAATTGACTAGTAGCCAGTTCGTTCAGTAAGTTTAATTGGGGTCTCAAATCCGGTGAGGGGAGATTCCCGTGGAACTCATCTTTATTTTTGCACCAATATTTTGTACAGTATATATACTACTCTCACGTATGGCAATTTCTCATTAATAATCGTAATCCGTGAGCCAGAGTGTGCTAGAAAAAATCAGCACATACATAGCTTTTGAATATATTTAAAAGTAGAAGAGGTACATCAATAATGGACGAGGCACAATAATGGAGGAATGGCCCACATATATTCATTAGGTTTGAAAAAGCTAGAGTGGACCGTTAAGTCCACTATCTACGAAGTGATGAAGATGAACGACACAAATTCCACAAACAAGTAAAAAGGTCACGGTTGGATAAGTGATTGAGTTTTAAGGATGATAAACAAAAGTCGCATTGACTAGCAATGCGCAAGTATTTCGAGTAGCCAGCACGTTCGTTCGGTTCAATCCAGCTGTTAGATCTGGTGGAGCAAGATTCATGAACTCATCCTTATTACCACGCGAAAATTTACTTTAGTATATATACTCCTCTCATGTATGAAAGGACAATGAACAAAAGTAGATGTGACTGGTAGCCTGTACATTCACTTAGTTTACTAAGGACAAAAGATAGATGAATGGGCCACAAATATTAATTAGGTTTGGAATAGTTGGAGTGGATTGACAGGTGCACTATGTATGAAATGATGAAGTTTAACAACAAATTCCACAAACAAGTGTAAACTTCATGTGATGGATAAATAATTGAGTTCCAAGGACAATGAACAAAAGTAGATGTGACTGGTAGCCCATACTTTCACTTAGTTTACTAAGGACAAAAGATAGAGGAATGGGCCATAAATATTAATTAGGTTTTGGAATGGTTGGAGTGGATTGACAAGTCCACTATGTATGAAATGATGAAGATTAACCACAAATTCCACCAACGTGTGTAAACTTCACGTCATGGAAAAATAATTGTGTTCCGAGGGCAAACAACAAACACAAAATTGACTAGTAGCCATTACGTTAACTAAGTTTAATTGTGGTCTCAAATCTCGTGAAGCGAGATTCTCGTGGAACTCATCATTATTTTTGCACCAAAATTTTGTTTAGAAAATATACTACTCTCACGTATGGCAATTTCTCATTAATAATCGTAATCCGTGAGACATCGTGTGCTAGAGAAAATGAACACATACATAGCTTTTGAATATATTTAAAAGTGGAAGAGGTACACCAATAATGGAGGAGGCACAATAATAGAGGAATGGCCCACATATATTCATTAGGTTTGAAAAAGCTGGAGTGGACCGTTAAGTCCACTATCTACAAAGTCATGAAGATGAACAACACAAATTCCACAAACAAGTAAAAAGGTCACGAATGGATAAGTGATTGAGTTTTAAGGATGATAAACAAAAGTCGCATTGACTAGCAATGCGCAAGTATTTCGAGTAGCTAGTACGTTCGTTCGGTTCAATCGAGCTGTTAGATCTGGTGGAGCAAGATTCATGAGCAACTCATCCTTATTACCACGCGAAAATTTACTTTAGTATATATACTCCTCTCATGTATGAAAGGACAATGAACAAAAGTAGATGTGACTGGTAGCCTGTACGTTCACTTAGTTTACTAAGGACAAAAGATAGATGAATGGGTCAGAAATATTAATTAGGTTTGGAATAGTTGGAGTCGATTTACAGGTGCACTATGTATGAAAAGATGAAGTTTAACAACAAATTCCACAAATAAGTGTAAACTTCACGTGATGGATAAATAATTGAGTTCCAAGGACAATGAACAAAAGTAGATGTGACTGGTAGCCTATACGTTCACTTAGTTTACTAAGGACAAAAGATAGAGGAATGGACCATAAATATTAATTAGGTTTTGGAATGGTTGGAGTGGATTGACAAGTCCACTATGTATAAAATGATGAAGATTAACCACAAATTCCACAAACGTGTGTAAACTTCATGTCATGGAAAAATAATTGTGTTCCGAGGGCAAACAACAAACGCAAAATTGACTAGTAGCCAGTACGTTAACTAAGTTTAATTGTGGTCTCAAATCTCGTGAAGCGAGATTCTCGTGGAACTCATCATTATTTTTGCACCAAAATTTTGTTTAGTAAATATACTACTCTCACGTATGGCAATTTCTCATTAATAATCGTACTCCGTGAGCCATCGTGTGCTAGAGAAAATCAGCACATACATAGCTTTTGAATATATTTAAAAGTGGAAGAGGTACACCAATAATGGAGGAGGCACAATAATAGAGGAATGGCCCACATATATTCAATAGGTTTGAAAAAGCTGGAGTGGACCGTTAAGTCCACTATCTACGAAGTCATGAAGATGAACGACACAAATTCCACAAACAAGTAAAAAGGTCACGAATGGATAAGTGATTGAGTTTTAAGGATGATAAACAAAAGTCGCATTGACTAGCAATGCGCAAGTATTTCAAGTAGCCAGTACGTTCGTTCGGTTCAATCGAGTTGTTAGATCTGGTGGAGCAAGATTCATGAGGAACTCATCCTTATTACCACGCGAAAATTTACTTTAGTATATATACTCCTCTCATGTATGAAATTTTCTCGATAAGAACAATAATCCATGAGCCAGAGTGTGGTAGAAAAATCAGAACATACATGGCTTTTAAATATATTTAAAAGTGCTGAAGGTACACCAATGATAGTGGAATGGGCCTTATATAGGAATGGACCATATATATTCATTAGGTTTAGAAAAATTGAAGTAGGCTGCTAAGTCCACTATGTACGAAGTGATGAAGATTAAGGAGAAATTCCATGAAGGAACGTAAAATTCACGTGATGGATAAAAATTGAGTTCCTCGGACGATAAAGAAACGCAGAATCGACTAGCAACAAGTACGTTCACTATGTCTAACCGGGGTATCAGATTTGGTGGAGCAAGATTGACATGGAACTCATTATTATTTCCATAGAAAAATTTAGTTTAGTCTATATACTACTCTCACGTATGCCAATTTCTCATTAAGAATAGTAATCTGCGGGTCAGAGTGTGCTAGAAAAAATCAGCACATACATAGCATTTGAATATATTTAAAAGTGGAAGAGCTAAACCAATAATGGAGGAGGCACAATAATAGAGAATGGCCCACATATATTCATTAAGTATGAAAAACCTGGAGTGGACCGTTAAGTCCACTATCTACGAAGTGATGAAGATAAACGACACAAATACCACCAACGAGTACAAACTCTACGGATGGATAAACAATTGAGTTCCAAGGATAATAAACAAAAGTAGATGTGACTGGTAGCCTGTAGGTTCACTTAGTTTACTAAGGACAAAAGATAGAGGAATGGGCCACAAATATTAATTAGGTTTGGAAGAGTTGGAGTGGATTGACAAGTCCACGATGCATGAAATGATAACTTTAACCACAAATTCCACAAATGAGTGTAAACTTCACGTGATGGATAAATAATTGAGTTCCAAGGACAATGAACAAAAGTAGATGTGACTGCTAGCCTGTACGTTCACTTAGTTTACTAAGGACAAAAGATAAATGAATGGGCCACAAATATTAATTAGGTTTGGAATAGTTGGAGTGGATTGACAGGTCCACTATGTATGAAATGATGAAGTTTAACCACAAATTCCACAAATAAGTGTAAACTAAACGTGATGGATAAATAATTGGGTTCCAAGGACAATGAACAAAAGTAGATGTGACTGGTAGCCTGTACGTTCACTTAGTTTACTAAGGACAAAAGATAGAGGAATGGGCCATAAATATTAATTAGGTTTAGAATAGTTGGAGTGGATTGACAACTCCACTATGTATGAAATAATGAAGATTAACCACAAATTCCACAAACGTGTGTAAACTTCACGTCATGGATAAATAATTGTGTTCCGAGGGCAAACAACAAACGGAAAATTGACTAGTAGCCAGTACGTTAACTAAGTTTAAGTGTGGTCTCAAATCTCGTGAAGCGAGATTCTCATGGAATTCATCATTATTTTTGCACCAAAATTTTGTTTAGTAAATATACTACTCTCACGTATGGCAATTTCTCATAAATAATCGTAATCTGTGAGCCATCGTGTGCTAGAAAAAATCAGCACATACATAGCTTTTGAATATATTTAAAAGTGGAAGAGGTACACCAATAATGGATGAGGCACAATAATAGAGGAATGGCCCACATATATTCATTAGGTTTGAAAAAGCTGGAGTGGACCGTTAAGTCCACTATCTACGAAGTGATGAAGATGAACGACACAAATTCCACAGACAAGTAAAAAGGTCACGGATGGATAAGTGATTGAGTTTTAAGGATGATAAACAAAAGTCACATTGACTAGCAATGCGCAAGTATTTCGAGTAGCCAGTACGTTCGTTCTGTTCAATCGAGCTGTTAGATCTGGTGGAGCAAGATTCATGAGGAACTCATCCTTATTACCACGCGAAAATTTAGTTTAGTATAATACTCCTCTCATGTATGAAATTTTCTCAATAAGAACAATAAACCATGAGCCAGAGTGTGGTAGAAAAAATCAGAACATACATGGCTCTTAAATATATTTAAAAGTGCTGAAGGTACACCAATGATAAAGGAATGGGCCTTATATAGGAATGGGCCATATATATTCATTAGCTTTAGAAAAATTGAAGTGGGCTGATAAGTCCACTATGTACGAAGTGATGAAGATTAAGGACAAATTCCACGAAGGAGTGCAAACTTCACGTGATGGATAAATAATTGAGTTCCAAGGACGATAAACAAAAGCATAACCGAATAGCACCAACTACGTTCACTATGTCTAATTGGGGTATCAGAACTGGTGGAGCAAGATTGACATGGAAGTCATTATTATTTCCGTAGAAAAATTTAGTTTAGTCTATATACTACTCTCACGTACGGCAATTTCGCATTAAGAATAGTAATCTGTGAGTAAGAGTGTGCTAGAAAAAAACAGCACATACATAGCTTTTGAATATATTTAAAAGTGGAAGAGGTAAGCCAATAATGGAGGTGGCACAATATTAGAGAAATGGCCCACATATATTCATTAGGTTTGAAAAAGCTGGAGTGTACCGTAAAGTTGACTATCTATGAAGTGATGAAGATGAACGACACAAATTCCACCAACGAGTACAAACTCTACGGATGGATAAACAATTGAGTTCCAAGGATAATAAACAAAAGCGGCATTTAGTTGCGTTGGGCTAGTATTTTGAGTAGCCAGTATGTTCACTAAGTTCAATCGGGTTTTCAAATCAGCACATACATTGCTTTTAAATGTATGTAAAAGTGAAGGAGGTGCACTACTGATAGAGGAATGGGCAACATATATTTTAAGTTTGGAAAAGTTGGAGTGGATTGAGAAGTCCATTATGTATGAAATGATGAAATTTAACAACAAATTCCACAAATGAGTGTAAACTTCACGTGATGGATAAATTATTGAGTTGCAAGGACAACGAACAAAAGTAGATGTGACTGGCAGCTAGTACGTTCACTTAATTTACTAAGGACAAAAGATAGAGGAATGGGCTACAAATATTAATTATGTTTGGAATAGTTGGAGTGAATTGACAAGTCCACTATGTATGAAATGATGAAGTTTAACCACAAATTCCACAAATGAGTGTAAATTGCACGTCATGGATAAATAATTGAGGTCCCAGGACAATGAACAAAAGTAGATGTGACTGGTAGCCTGTACGTTCACTTAGTTTACTAAGGACAAAAGATAGAGGAATGGGCCAGAAATATTAATTAGGTTTGGAATAGTTGGAGTGGATTGACAAGTCCACTATGTATGAAATGATGAACTTTAACCACAAATTCCACAAATCAGTGTAAACTTCACGTGATGGATAAATAATTGAGTTCCAAGGATAATGAACAAAAGTAGATGTGACTGGTAGCCTGTACGTTCACGTAGTTTACTAAGGACAAAAGATAGAGGAATGGGCCACAAATATTAATTAGGTTTGGAGTAGTTAGAGTGGATTTACAAGTCCACTATCTATGAGATGATGAAGATTAACCACAAATTCCACAAACGTGTGTAAACTTCACATCATGGATAAATACTTGTGTTCCAAGGGCAAACAACAAATGCAAAATTGACTAGTAGCTAGTACGTTCACTAAGTTTAATTGGGGTCTCAAATCCAGCGAGGGGAGATTCCCGTGCAACTCGTCATTATTTTTGCAGCAAAATTTTGTTTAGTATATATACTACTCTCACGTATGGCAATTTCTCATTAAGAATCGTAATCCGTGATCCAGAGTGTGCTAGAAAAAAATTAGCACATACATAGCTTTTGAATATATTTAAAAGTGGAAGAGATACACCAATAATGGAGGAGGCACAATAATAGAGGAATGGCCCACATATATTCATTAGGTTCGAAAAGCTGGAGTGGACCGTTAAGTCCACTATCTACGAAGTGATGAAGATGAACGACACAAATTCCACAAACAAGTAAAAAGGTCACGGATGGATAAGTGATTGAGTTTTAAGGATGATAAACAAAAAGTCGCATTGACTAGAAATGTGCAAATATTTCGAGTAGCCAGTACGTTCGTTGAGCTCAATCGAGCTGTGAGATTTGGTGAAGCAAGATTCATGAGGAACTCATCCTTATTACCACGCGAAAATTTACTTTAGTGTATATACTCCTCTCATGTATGAAATTTTCTTGATAAGAACAATAACCCATAAGCCAGAGTGTGGTAGAAAAAATAAGCACATACATGGCTTTTAAATATATTTTAAAGTGCTGAAGGTACGCCAATGATAGAGGAATGGGCCTTATATAGGAATGGGCCTTATATAGGAATGGGCCATATATAATCAGTAGGTATTGAAAAATTGAAGTAGGCTGATAAGTCGACTATGTACGAAGTGACGAAGATTAAGGACAAATTCCACGAAGGAATGCAAACTTCACGTGATGGATAAATAATTGTTTCTCAATAAGAACAATAATCCATGAGCCAGAGTGTGGTAGAAAAATCAGAACATACATGGCTTTGAAATATATTTAAAAGTGCTGAAGGTACACCAATGATAGAGGAATGGGCCTTATATAGGAATGAGCCATATATATTCATTAGGTGTAGAAAAATTGAAGTAGGGTGATAAGTCCACTATGTACGAAGTGATGAGATTAAGGACAAATTCCACGAAGGAGTGCAAATTGCATGTGATGGATAAATAATTGAGTTCCAAAGACGGAAAACAAAAAGCAGAATCGACTAGCAACTAGTACGTTCACTATGTCTAATCGGGGTATCAGATCTGGTGGAGCAAGATTGACATGGAACTCATTATTATTTCCGTACAAAAATTTAGTTCAGTCTATAAACTACTCTCACGTATGGCAATTTCTCATTAAGAATAGTAATCTGTGAGTCAGAGTGTGCTGGAAAAAGTCAGCACGTACATAGCTTTTGAATATATTTAAAAGTGGAAGAGGTAAGCCAATAATGGAGGAGGCACAATAATAGAGGAATGGCCCACATATATTCATTAGGTTTGAAAAAGCTGGAGTGGACCGTTAAGTCGACTATCTATGAAGTGATGAAGATGAACGACACAAATTCCACCAACGTGTACAAACTCTACGGATGGATAAACAATTGAGTTCCAAGGATAATAAACAAAAGCGGCATTTAGTAGCGTTGGGCTAGTATTTCGCGTAGCCAGTATGTTCACTAAGTTCAATTGGGTTTTCAAATCAGCACATACATTGCTTTTAAATGTATGTAAAAGTGAAGGAGGTGCACTAGTGACAGAGGAATGGGCAACATATATTTTAAGTTTGGAAAAGTTGGAGTGGATTGACAAGTCCATTATGTATGAAATGATGAAAGTTAACAACAAATTCCACAAATGAGTGTAAACTTCACGTGATGGATAAATAATTGAGTTGCAAGGACAACGAACAAAAGTAGATGTGACTGGCAGCCTGTACGTTCACTTAATTTACTAAGGACAAAAGATAGAGGAATGGGCTACAAATATTAATTATGTTTGGAATAGTTGGAGTGAATTGACAAGTGCACTATGTATGAAATGATGAAGTTTAACCACAAATTCCACAAATGAGTGTAAATTGCACGTCATGGATAAATAATTGAGGTGCCAGGACAATGAACAAAAGTAGATGTGACTGGTAGCCTGTACGTTCACTAAGTTTACTAAGGACAAAAGATAGAGGAATGGGCCACAAATATTAATTAGGTTTGGAATAGTTGGAGTGGATTGACAAGTCCACTATGTATGAAATGATGAACTTTAACCACAAATTCCACAAATCAGTGTAAACTTCACGTGATGGATAAATAATTGAGTTCCAAGGACAATGAACAAAAGTAGATGTGACTGGTAGCCCGTACGTTCACGTAGTTTACTAAGGACAAAGATAGAGGAATGGGCCACAAATATTAATTAGGTTTGGAGTAGTTAGAGTGGATTGACAAGTCCACTATGTATGAAATGATGAAGATTAACCACGAATTCCACAAACGTGTATAAACTTCACATCATGGATAAATACTTGTGTTCCAAGGGCAAACAACAAATGCAAAATTGACTAGTAGCTAGTACGTTCACTAAGTTTAATTGGGGTCTCAAATCCGGTGAGGGGAGATTCCCGTGCAACTCATCATTATTTTTGCAGCAAAATTTTGTTTAGTATATATACTACTCTCACGTATGGCAATTTCTCATTAATAATCGTAATCCGTGATCCAGAGTGTGCTAGAAAAAATTAGCACATACATAGCTTTGAATATATTTAAAAGTGGAAGAGATACACCAATAATGGAGGAGGCACAATAATAGAGGAATGGCCCACATATATTCATTAGGTTCGAAAAAGCTGGAGTGGACCGTTAAGTCCACTATCTACGAAGTGATGAAGATGAACGACACAAATTCCACAAACAAGTAAAAAGGTCACGGATGGTTAAGTGATTGAGTTTTAAGGATGATAAACAAAAGTCGCATTGACTAGAAATGTGCAAATATTTCGAGTAGCCAGTACGTTCGTGGAGCTGAATCGAGCTATGAGATTTGGTGAAGCAAGATTCATGAGGAACTCATCCTTATTACCACGCGAAAATTTACTTTAGTGTATCTACTCCGCTCATGTATGAAATTTTCTTGATAAGAACAATAACCCATAAGCCAGAGTGTGGTAGAAAAAATCAGAACATACATGGCTTTTAAATATATTTTAAAGTGCTGAAGGTACGCCAATGATAGAGGAATGGGCCTTATATAGGAATGGGCCATATATAATCAGTAGGTTTTGAAAAATTGAAGTAGGCTGATAAGTCGACTATGTACGAAGTGATGAAGATTAAGGACAAATTCCACGAAGGAATGCAAACTTCACGTAATGGATAAATAATTGTTTCTCAATAAGAACAATAATCCATGAGCCAGAGTGTGGTAGAAAAAATCAGAACATACATGGCTTTGAAATATATTTAAAAGTGCTGAAGGTACACCAATGATAGAGGAATGGGCCTTATATAGGAATGAGCCATATATATTCATTAGGTGTAGAAAAATTGAAGTAGGGTGATAAGTCCACTATGTACGAAGTGATGAGATTAAGGACAAATTCCACGAAGGAGTGCAAATTGCATGTGATGGATAAATAATTGAGTTCCAAAGACGGAAAACAAAAGCAGAATCGACTAGCAACTAGTACGTTCACTATGTCTAATCGGGGTATCAGATCTGGTGAAGCAAGATTGACATGGAACTCATTTTTATTTCCGTACAAAAATTTAGTTCAGTCTATAAACTACTCTCACGTATGGCAATTTCTCATTAAGAATAGTAATCTGTGAGTAAGAGTGTGCTGGAAAAAGTCAGCACGTACATAGCTTTTGAATATATTTAAAAGTGGAAGAGGTAAGCCAATAATGGAGGAGGCACAATAATAGAGGAATGGCCCACATATATTCATTAGGTTTGAAAAAGCTGGAGTGGACCGTTAAGTCGACTATCTATGAAGTGATGAAGATGAACGACACAAATTCCACCAACGTGTACAAACTCTACGGATGGATAAACAATTGAGTTCCAAGGATAATAAACAAAAGCGGCATTTAGTAGCGTTGGGCTAGTATTTCCAGTAGCCAGTATGTTCACTAAGTTCAATCGGGTTTTCAAATCAGCACATACATTGCTTTTAAATGTATGTAAAAGTGAAGGAGGTGCACTAGTGACAGAGGAATGGGCAACATGTATTTTAAGTTTGGAAAAGTTGGAGTGGATTGACAAGTCCATTATGTATGAAATGATGAAAGTTAACAACAAATTCCACAAATGAGTGTAAACTTCACGTGATGGATAAATAATTGAGTTGCAAGGACAACGAACAAAAGTAGATGTGACTGGCAGCCTGTACGTTCACTTAATTTACTAAGGACAAAAGTTAGAGGAATGGGCTACAAATATTAATTATGTTTGGAATAGTTGGAGTGAATTGACAAGTCCACTATGTATGAAATGATGAAGTTTAACCACAAATTCCACAAATGAGTGTAAATTGCACGTCATGGATAAATAATTGAGTTCCCAAGACAATGAACAAAAAGTAGATGTGACTGGTAGCCTGTACGTTCACTTAGTTTACTAAGGACAAAAGATAGAGGATGGGCCAGAAATATTAATTAGGTTTGGAATAGTTGGAGTGGATTGACAAGTCCACTATGTATGAAATGATGAACTTTAACCACAAATTCCACAAATCAGTGTAAACTTCACGTGATGGATAAATAATTGAGTTCCAAGGACAATGAACAAAAGTAGATGTGACCGGTAGCCTGTACGTTCACTTAGTTTACTAAGGACAAAAGATAGAGGAATGGGCCACAATATTAATTAGGTTTGGAATAGTTGGAGTGGATTGACAAGTCCACTATGTATGAAATGATGAAGATTAACCACGAATTCCACAAACTTGTGTAAACTTCACATCACGGATAAATAATTGTGTTCTAAGGGCAAACAACAAATGCAGAATTGACTAGTAGCTAGTACGTTCACTAAGTTTAATTGGGGTCTCAAATCGGTGAAGGGAGATTCCCGTGCAACTCATCATTATTTTTGCAGCAAAATTTTGTTTAGTATATATACTACTCTCACGTATGGCAATTTCTCATTAATAATCGTAATCCGTGATCCAGAGTGTGCTAGAAAAAATTAGCACATACATAGGTTCGAAAAGCTGGAGTGGACCGTCAAGTCCACAATCTACGAAGTGATGAAGATAAAACGACACAAATTCCACAAACAAGTAAAAAGGTCACGGATGGATAAGTGATTGAGTTTTAAGGATGATACACAAAAGTCGCGTTGACTAGCAATGTGCAAATATTTCGAGTAGCCAGTACGTTCATTGAGCTCAATCGAGCTGTGAGATTTGGTGAAGCAAGATTCATGAGGAACTCATCCTTATTACCACACGAAAATTTACTTTAGTGTATGTACTCCTCTCATGTATGAAATTTTCTAGATAAGAACAATAACCCATGAGCCAGAGTGTGGTATAAAAAATCAGAACATACATGGCTTTTAAATATATTTTAAAGTGCTGAAGGTACGCCAATGATAGAGGAATGGGCCTTATATAGGAATGGGCCATATATAATCAGTAGGTTTTGAAAAATTGAAGTAGGCTGATAAGTCGACTATGTACGAAGTGATGAAGATTAAGGACAAATTCCACGAAGGAATGCAAACTTCACGTGATGGATAAATAATTGTTTCTCAATAAGAACAATAATCCATGAGCCAGAGTGTGGTAGAAAAAAATCAGAACATACATGGCCTTGAAATATATTTAAAAGTGCTGAAGGTACACCAATGATAGAGGAATGGGCCTTATATAGGAATGAGCCATATATATTCATTAGGTGTAGAAAAATTGAAGTAGGGTGATTAGTCCACTATGTACGAAGTGATGAGATTAAGGACAAATTCCACGATGGAGTGCAAATTGCATGTGATGGATAAATAATTGAGTTCCAAAGACGGAAAACAAAAGCAGAATCGACTAGCAACTAGTACGTTCACTATGTCTAATCGGGGTATCAGATCTGGTGGAGCAAGATTGACATGGAACTCATTATTATTTCCGTACAAAAATTTAGTTCAGTCTATAAACTACTCTCACGCATGGCAATTTCTCATTAAGAATAGTAATCTGTGAGTCAGAGTGTGCTGGAAAAAGTCAGCACGTACATAGCTTTTGAATATATTTAAAACTGGAAGAGGTAAGCCAATAATGGAGGAGGCACAATAATAGAGGAATGGCCCACATATATTCGTTAGGTTTGAAAAAGCTGAAGTGGACCGTTAAGTTGACTATCTATGAAGTGATGAAGATGAACGACACAAATTCCACCAACGTGTACAAACTCTACGGATGGATAAACATTTGAGTTCCAAGGATAATAAACAAAAGCGGCATTTAGTAGCGTTGGGCTGAGTATTTCGAGTAGCCAGTATGTTCACTAAGTTCAATCGGGTTTTCAAATCAGCACATACATTGCTTTTAAATGTATGTAAAAGTGAAGGAGGTGCACTAGTGACAGAGGAATGGGCAACATATATTTTAAGTTTGGAAAAGTTGGAGTGGATTGACAAGTCCATTATGTATGAAATGATGAAAGTTAACAACAAATTCCACAAATGAGTGTAAACTTCACGTGATGGATAAATAATTGAGTTGCAAGGACAACGAACAAAAGTAGATGTGACTGGCAGCCTGTACGTTCACTTAATTTACTAAGGACAAAAGATAGAGGAATGGGCTACAAATATTAATTATGTTTGGAATAGTTGGAGTGAATTGACAAGTCCACTATGTATGAAATGATGAAGTTTAACCACAAATTCCACAAATGAGTGTAAATTGCACGTCATGGATAAATAATTGAGGTCCCAGGACAATGAACAAAAGTAGATGTGACTGGTAGCCTGTACGTTCACTTAGTTTACTAAGGACAAAAGATAGAGAATGGGCCACAAATATTAATTAGGTTTGGAATAGTGTAAGTGGATTGACAAGTCCACTATGTATGAAATGATGAACTTTAACCACAAATTCCACAAATCAGTGTAAACTTCACGTGATGGATAAATAATTGAGTTCCAAGGACAATGAACAAAAGTAGATGTGACTGGTAGCCTGTACGTTCACGTAGTTTACTAAGGACAAAAGATAGAGGAATGGGCCACAAATATTAATTAGGTTTGGAGTAGTTAGAGTGGATTGACAAGTCCACTATGTATGAAATGATGAAGATTAACCACGAATTCCACAAACGTGTGTAAACTTCACATCATGGATAAATACTTGTGTTCCAAGGGCAAACAACAAATGCAAAATTGACTAGTAGCTAGTACGTTCACTAAGTTTAATTGGGGTCTCAAATCCGGTGAGGGAGATTCCCCTGCAACTCATCATTATTTTTGCAGCAAAATTTTGTTTAGTATATATACTACTCTCACGTATGGCAATTTCTCATTAATAATCGTAATCCGTGATCCAGAGTGTGCTAGAAAAATTAGCACATACATAGCTTTGAATATATTTAAAAGTGGAAGAGATACACCAATAATGGAGGAGGCACAATAATAGAGGAATGGCCCACATATATTCATTAGGTTCGAAAAAGCTGGAGTGGACCGTTAAGTCCACTATCTACGAAGTGATGAAGATGAACGACACAAATTCCACAAACAAGTAAAAAAAGGTCACGGATGGTTAAGTGATTGAGTTTTAAGGATGATAAACAAAAGTCGCATTGACTAGAAATGTGCAAATATTTCGAGTAGCCAGTACGTTCGTGGAGCTGAATCGAGCTATGAGATTTGGTGAAGCAAGATTCATGAGGAACTCATCCTTATTACCACGCGAAAATTTACTTTAGTGTATCTACTCCGCTCATGTATGAAATTTTCTTGATAAGAACAATAACCCATAAGCCAGAGTGTGGTAGAAAAAAATCAGAACATACATGGCTTTTAAATATATTTTAAAGTGCTGAAGGTACGCCAATGATAGAGGAATGGGCCTTATATAGGAATGGGCCATATATAATCAGTAGGTTTTGAAAAATTGAAGTAGGCTGATAAGTCGACTATGTACGAAGTGATGAAGATTAAGGACAAATTCCACGAAGGAATGCAAACTTCACGTAATGGATAAATAATTGTTTCTCAATAAGAACAATAATCCATGAGCCAGAGTGTGGTAGAAAAAATCAGAACATACATGGCTTTGAAATATATTTAAAAGTGCTGAAGGTACACCAATGATAGAGGAATGGGCCTTATATAGGAATGAGCCATATATATTCATTAGGTGTAGAAAAATTGAAGTAGGGTGATAAGTCCACTATGTACGAAGTGATGAGATTAAGGACAAATTCCACGAAGGAGTGCAAATTGCATGTGATGGATAAATAATTGAGTTCCAAAGACGGAAAACAAAAGCAGAATCGACTAGCAACTAGTACGTTCACTATGTCTAATCGGGGTATCAGATCTGGTGAAGCAAGATTGACATGGAACTCATTTTTATTTCCGTACAAAAATTTAGTTCAGTCTATAAACTACTCTCACGTATGGCAATTTCTCATTAAGAATAGTAATCTGTGAGTAAGAGTGTGCTGGAAAAAGTCAGCACGTACATAGCTTTGAATATATTTAAAAGTGGAAGAGGTAAGCCAATAATGGAGGAGGCACAATAATAGAGGAATGGCCCACATATATTCATTAGGTTTGAAAAAGCTGGAGTGGACCGTTAAGTCGACTATCTATGAAGTGATGAAGATGAACGACACAAATTCCACCAACGTGTACAAACTCTACGGATGGATAAACAATTGAGTTCCAAGGATAATAAACAAAAGCGGCATTTAGTAGCGTTGGGCTAGTATTTCCAGTAGCCAGTATGTTCACTAAGTTCAATCGGGTTTTCAAATCAGCACATACATTGCTTTTAAATGTATGTAAAAGTGAAGGAGGTGCACTAGTGACAGAGGAATGGGCAACATGTATTTTAAGTTTGGAAAAGTTGGAGTGGATTGACAAGTCCATTATGTATGAAATGATGAAAGTTAACAACAAATTCCACAAATGAGTGTAAACTTCACGTGATGGATAAATAATTGAGTTGCAAGGACAACGAACAAAAGTAGATGTGACTGGCAGCCTGTACGTTCACTTAATTTACTAAGGACAAAAGTTAGAGGAATGGGCTACAAATATTAATTATGTTTGGAATAGTTGGAGTGAATTGACAAGTCCACTATGTATGAAATGATGAAGTTTAACCACAAATTCCACAAATGAGTGTAAATTGCACGTCATGGATAAATAATTGAGTTCCCAAGACAATGAACAAAAGTAGATGTGACTGGTAGCCTGTACGTTCACTTAGTTTACTAAGGACAAAAGATAGAGGATGGGCCAGAAATATTAATTAGGTTTGGAATAGTTGGAGTGGATTGACAAGTCCACTATGTATGAAATGATGAACTTTAACCACAAATTCCACAAATCAGTGTAAACTTCACGTGATGGATAAATAATTGAGTTCCAAGGACAATGAACAAAAGTAGATGTGACCGGTAGCCTGTACGTTCACTTAGTTTACTAAGGACAAAAGATAGAGGAATGGGCCACAATATTAATTAGGTTTGGAATAGTTGGAGTGGATTGACAAGTCCACTATGTATGAAATGATGAAGATTAACCACGAATTCCACAAACTTGTGTAAACTTCACATCACGGATAAATAATTGTGTTCTAAGGGCAAACAACAAATGCAGAATTGACTAGTAGCTAGTACGTTCACTAAGTTTAATTGGGGTCTCAAATCCGGTGAAGGGAGATTCCCGTGCAACTCATCATTATTTTTGCAGCAAAATTTTGTTTAGTATATATACTACTCTCACGTATGGCAATTTCTCATTAATAATCGTAATCCGTGATCCAGAGTGTGCTAGAAAAAATTAGCACATACATAGGTTCGAAAAAGCTGGAGTGGACCGTCAAGTCCACAATCTACGAAGTGATGAAGATAAACGACACAAATTCCACAAACAAGTAAAAAGGTCACGGATGGATAAGTGATTGAGTTTTAAGGATGATACACAAAAGTCGCGTTGACTAGCAATGTGCAAATATTTCGAGTAGCCAGTACGTTCATTGAGCTCAATCGAGCTGTGAGATTTGGTGAAGCAAGATTCATGAGGAACTCATCCTTATTACCACACGAAAATTTACTTTAGTGTATGTACTCCTCTCATGTATGAAATTTTCTAGATAAGAACAATAACCCATGAGCCAGAGTGTGGTATAAAAAATCAGAACATACATGGCTTTTAAATATATTTTAAAGTGCTGAAGGTACGCCAATGATAGAGGAATGGGCCTATATAGGAATGGGCCATATATAATCAGTAGGTTTTGAAAAATTGAAGTAGGCTGATAAGTCGACTATGTACGAAGTGATGAAGATTAAGGACAAATTCCACGAAGGAATGCAAACTTCACGTGATGGATAAATAATTGTTTCTCAATAAGAACAATAATCCATGAGCCAGAGTGTGGTAGAAAAAATCAGAACATACATGGCCTTGAAATATATTTAAAAGTGCTGAAGGTACACCAATGATAGAGGAATGGGCCTTATATAGGAATGAGCCATATATATTCATTAGGTGTAGAAAAATTGAAGTAGGGTGATTAGTCCACTATGTACGAAGTGATGAGATTAAGGACAAATTCCACGATGGAGTGCAAATTGCATGTGATGGATAAATAATTGAGTTCCAAAGACGGAAAACAAAAGCAGAATCGACTAGCAACTAGTACGTTCACTATGTCTAATCGGGGTATCGATCTGGTGGAGCAAGATTGACATGGAACTCATTATTATTTCCGTACAAAAATTTAGTTCAGTCTATAAACTACTCTCACGCATGGCAATTTCTCATTAAGAATAGTAATCTGTGAGTCAGAGTGTGCTGGAAAAAGTCAGCACGTACATAGCTTTTGAATATATTTAAAACTGGAAGAGGTAAGCCAATAATGGAGGAGGCACAATAATAGAGGAATGGCCCACATATATTCGTTAGGTTTGAAAAAGCTGAAGTGGACCGTTAAGTTGACTATCTATGAAGTGATGAAGATGAACGACACAAATTCCACCAACGTGTACAAACTCTACGGATGGATAAACATTTGAGTTCCAAGGATAATAAACAAAAGCGGCATTTAGTAGCGTTGGGCTAGTATTTCGAGTAGCCAGTATGTTCACTAAGTTCAATCGGGTTTTCAAATCAGCACATACATTGCTTTTAAATGTATGTAAAAGTGAAGGAGGTGCACTAGTGACAGAGGAATGGGCAACATATATTTTAAGTTTGGAAAAGTTGGAGTGGATTGACAAGTCCATTATGTATGAAATGATGAAAGTTAACAACAAATTCCACAAATGAGTGTAAACTTCACGTGATGGATAAATAATTGAGTTGCAAGGACAACGAACAAAAGTAGATGTGACTGGCAGCCTGTACGTTCACTTAATTTACTAAGGACAAAAGATAGAGGAATGGGCTACAAATATTAATTATGTTTGGAATAGTTGGAGTGAATTGACAAGTCCACTATGTATGAAATGATGAAGTTTAACCACAAATTCCACAAATGAGTGTAAATTGCACGTCATGGATAAATAATTGAGGTCCCAGGACAATGAACAAAAGTAGATGTGACTGGTAGCCTGTACGTTCACTTAGTTTACTAAGGACAAAAGATAGAGGAATGGGCCACAAATATTAATTAGGTTTGGAATAGTGTAAGTGGATTGACAAGTCCACTATGTATGAAATGATGAACTTTAACCACAAATTCCACAAATCAGTGTAAACTTCACGTGATGGATAAATAATTGAGTTCCAAGGACAATGAACAAAAGTAGATGTGACTGGTAGCCTGTACGTTCACGTAGTTTACTAAGGACAAAAGATAGAGGAATGGGCCACAAATATTAATTAGGTTTGGAGTAGTTAGAGTGGATTGACAAGTCCACTATGTATGAAATGATGAAGATTAACCACGAATTCCACAAACGTGTGTAAACTTCACATCATGGATAAATACTTGTGTTCCAAGGGCAAACAACAAATGCAAAATTGACTAGTAGCTAGTACGTTCACTAAGTTTAATTGGGGTCTCAAATCCGGTGAGGGGAGATTCCCGTGCAACTCATCATTATTTTTGCAGCAAAATTTTGTTTAGTATATATACTACTCTCACGTATGGCAATTTCTCATTAATAATCGTAATCCGTGATCCAGAGTGTGCTAGAAAAAATTAGCACATACATAGCTTTTGAATATATTTAAAAGTGGAAGAGATACACCAATAATGGAGGAGGCACAATAATAGAGGAATGGCCCACATATATTCATTAGGTTCGAAAAAGCTGGAGTGGACCGTTAAGTCCACTATCTACGAAGTGATGAAGATGAACGACACAAATTCCACAAACAAGTAAAAAGGTCACGGATGGTTAAGTGATTGAGTTTTAAGGATGATAAACAAAAGTCGCATTGACTAGAAATGTGCAAATATTTCGAGTAGCCAGTACGTTCGTTGAGCTCAATCGAGCTGTGAAATTTGGTGAAGCAAGATTCATGAGGAACTCATCCTTATTACCACGCGAAAATTTACTTTAGTGTATCTACTCCGCTCATGTATGAAATTTTCTTGATAAGAACAATAACCCATGAGCCAGAGTGTGGTAGAAAAATCAGAACATACATGGCTTTTAAATATATTTTAAAGTGCTGAAGGTACGCCAATGATAGAGGAATGGGCCTTATATAGGAATGGGCCATATATAATCAGTAGGTTTTGAAAAATTGAAGTAGGCTGATAAGTCGACTATGTACGAAGTGATGAAGATTAAGGACAAATTCCACGAAGGAATGCAAACTTCACGTGATGGATAAATAATTGTTTCTCAATAAGAACAATAATCCATGAGCCAGAGTGTGGTAGAAAAAATCAGAACATACATGGCTTTGACATATATTTAAAAGTGCTGAAGGTACACCAATGATAGAGGAATGGGCCTTATATAGGAATGAGCCATATATATTCATTAGGTGTAGAAAAATTGAAGAAGGGTGATAAGTCCACTATGTACGAAGTGATGAGATTAAGGACAAATTCCACGAAGGAGTTCAAATTGAATGTGATGGATAAATAATTGAGTTCCAAAGACGGAAAACAAAAGCAGAATCGACTAGCAACTAGTACGTTCACTATGTCTAATCGGGGTATCAGATCTGGTGGAGCAAGATTGACATGGAACTCATTTTTATTTCCGTACAAAAATTTAGTTCAGTCTATAAACTACTCTCACGTATGGCAATTTCTCATGAAGAATAGTAATCTATGAGTAAGAGTGCGCTGGAAAAAGTCAGCACGTACATAGCTTTTGAATATATTTAAAAGTGGAAGAGGTAAGCCAATAATGGAGGAGGCACAATAATAGAGGAATGGTCCACATATATTCATTAGGTTTGAAAAAGCTGGAGTGGACCGTTAAGTCGACTATCTATGAAGTGATGAAGATGAACGACATAAATTCCACCAACGTGTACAAACTCTACGGATGGATAAACAATTGAGTTCCAAGGATAATAAACAAAAGCGGCATTTAGTAGCGTTGGGCTAGTATTTCGAGTAGCCAGTATGTTCACTAAGTTCAATCGGGTTTTCAAATCAGCACATACATTGCTTTTAAATGTATGTAAAAGTGAAGGAGGTGCACTAGTGACAGAGGAATGGGCAACATATATTTTAAGTTTGGAAAAGTTGGAGTGGATTGACAAGTCCATTATGTATGAAATGATGAAAGTTAACAACAAATTCCACAAATGAGTGTAAACTTCACGTGATGGATAAATAATTGAGTTGCAAGGACAACGAACAAAAGTAGATGTGACTGGCAGCCTGTACGTTCACTTAATTTACTAAGGAGAAAAGATAGAGGAATGGGCTACAAATATTAATTATGTTTGGAATAGTTGGAGTGAATTGACAAGTCCACTATGTATGAAATGATGAAGTTTAACCACAAATTCCACAAATGAGTGTAAATTGCACGTCATGGATAAATAATTGAGTTCCCAAGACAATGAACAAAAGTAGATGTGACTGGTAGCCTGTACGTTCACTTAGTTTACTAAGGACAAAAGGTAGAGGATGGGCCAGAAATATTAATTAGGTTTGGAATAGTTGGAGTGGATTGACAAGTCCACTATGTATGAAATGATGAACTTTAACCACAAATTCCACAAATAAGTGTAAACTTCACGTGATGGATAAATAATTGAGTTCCAAGGACAATGAACAAAAGTAGATGTGACCGGTAGCCTGTACGTTCACTTAGTTTACTAAGGACAAAAGATAGAGGAATGGGCCACAATATTAATTAGGTTTGGAATAGTTGGAGTGGATTGACAAGTCCACTATGTATGAAATGATGAAGATTAACCACGAATTCCACAAACTTGTGTAAACTTCACATCATGGATAAATAATTGTGTTCTAAGGGCAAACAACAAATGCAGAATTGACTAGTAGCTAGTACGTTCACTAAGTTTAATTGGGGTCTCAAATCCAGTGAAGGGTGATTCCCATGCAACTCATCATTATTTTTGCAGAAAAATTTTGTTTAGTACATATACTACTCTCACGTATGGCAATTTCTCATTAATAATCGTAATCCGTGATCCAGTGTGCTAGAAAAATTAGCACATACATAGCTTTTGAATATATTTAAAAGTGGAAGAGATACACCAATAATGGAGGAGGCACAATAATAGAGGAATGGCCCACATATATTCATTAGGTTCGAAAAAGCTGGACTGGACCGTCAAGTCCACTATCTACGAAGTGATGAAGATGAACGACACAAATTCCACAAACAAGTAAAAAGGTCACGGATGGATAAGTGATTGAGTTTTAAGGATGATAAACAAAAGTCGCGTTGACTAGCAATGTGCAAATATTTCGAGTAGCCAGTACGTTCGTTGAGCTCAATCGAGCTGTGAGATTTGGTGAAGCAAGATTCATGAGGAACTTATCCTTATTACCACACGAAAATTTACTTTAGTGTATGTACTCCTCTCATGTATGAAATTTTCTAGATAAGAACAATAACCCATGAGCCAGAGTGTGGTAGAAAAAATCAGAACATACATGGCTTTTAAATATATTTTAAAGTGCTGAAGGTACGCCAATGATAGAGGAATGGGCCTTATATAGGAATGGGCCTTATATAGGAATGGGCCATATATAATCAGTAGGTTTTGAAAAATTGAAGTAGGCTGATAAGTCGGCTATGTACGAAGTGATGAAGATTAAGGACAAATTCCACGAAGGAATGCAAACTTCACGTGATGGATAAATAATTGTTTCTCAATAAGAACAATAATCCATGAGGCAGAGTGTGGTAGAAAAAATCAGAACATACATGGCCTTGAAATATATTTAAAAGTGCTGAAGGTACACCAATGATAGAGGAATGGGCCTTATATAGGAATGAGCCACATATATTCATTAGGTGTAGAAAAATTGAAGTAGGGTGATAAGTCCACTATGTACGAAGTGATGAGATTAAGGACAAACTCCACGAAGGAGTGCAAATTGCATGTGATGGATAAATAATTGAGTTCCAAAGACGAAAAACAAAAGCAGAATCGACTAGCAACTAGTACGTTCACTATGTCTAATCGGGGTATCAGATCTGGTGGAGCAACATTGACATGGAACTCATTATTATTTCCGTACAAAAATTTAGTTCAGTCTATAAACTACTCTCACGTATGGCAATTTCTCATTAAGAATAGTAATCTGTGAGTCAGAGTGTGCTGGAAAAAGTCAGCACGTACATAGCTTTTGAATATATTTAAAAGTGGAAGAGGTAAGCCAATCATGGAGGAGGCACAATAATAGAGGAATGGCCCACATATATTCATTAGGTTTGAAAAAGCTGAGTGGACCGTTAAGTCGACTATCTATGAAGTGATGAAGATGAACGACACAAATTCCACCAACGTGTACAAACTCTACGGATGGATAAACAATTGAGTTCCAAGGATAATAAACAAAAGCGGCATTTAGTAGCGTTGGGCTAGTATTTCGAGTAGCCAGTATGTTCACTAAGTTCAATTGGGTTTTCAAATCAGCACATACATTGCTTTTAAATGTATGTAAAAGTGAAGGAGGTGCACTAGTGACAGAGGAATGGGCAACATATATTTTAAGTTTGGAAAAGTTGGAGTGGATTGACAAGTCCATTATGTATGAAATGATGAAAGTTAACAACAAATTCCACAAATGAGTGTAAACTTCACGTGATGGATAAATAATTGAGTTGCAAGGACAACGAACAAAAGTAGATGTGACTGGCAGCCTGTACGTTCTCTTAATTTACTAAGGACAAAAGATAGAGGAATGGGCTACAAATATTAGGTATGTTTGGAATAGTTGGAGTGAATTGACAAGTCCACTATGTATGAAATGATGAAGTTTAACCACAAATTCCACAAATGAGTGTAAATTGCACGTCATGGATAAATAATTGAGTTCCCAAGACAATGAACAAAAGTAGATGTGACTGGTAGCCTGTACGTTCACTTAGTTTACTAAGGACAAAAGATAGAGGATGGGCCAGAAATATTAATTAGGTTTGGAATAGTTGGAGTGGATTGACAAGTCCACTATGTATGAAATGATGAACTTTAACCACAAATTCCACAAATCAGTGTAAACTTCACGTGATGGATAAATAATTGAGTTCCAAGGACAATGAGCAAAAGTAGATGTGACCGGTAGCCTGTACGTTCACTTAGTTTACTAAGGACAAAAGATAGAGGAATGGTCCACAAATATTAATCAGGTTTGGAATAGTTGGAGTGGATTGACAAGTCCACTATGTATGAAATGATGAAGATTAACCACGAATTCCACAAACGTGTGTAAACTTCACATCATGGATAAATAATTGTGTTCTAAGGGCAAACAACAAATGCAGAATTGACTAGTAGCTAGTACGTTCACTAAGTTTAATTGGGGTCTCAAATCCGGTGAAGGGAGATTCCCGTGCAACTCATCATTATTTTTGCAGCAAAATTTTGTTTAGTATATATACTACTCTCACGTATGGCAGTTTCTCATTAATAATCGTTATCCGTGATCCAGAGTGTGCTAGAAAAAATTAGCACATACATAGCTTTTGAATATATTTAAAAGTGGAAGAGATACACCAATAATGGAGGAGGCACAATAATAGAGGAATGGCCCACATATATTCATTAGGTTCGAAAAAGCTGGAGTGGACCGTTAAGTCCACTATCTACAAACTGATGAAGATGAACGACACAAATTCTACAAACAAGTAAAAAGGTCACGGATGGATAAGTGATTGAGTTTTAAGGATGATAAACAAAAGTCGCATTGACTAGCAATGTGCAAATATTTCGAGTAGCCAGTACGTTCGTTGAGCTCAATCGAGCTGTGAGATTTGGTGAAGCAAGATTCATGAGGAACTCATCCTTATTACCACGCGAAAATTTACTTTAGTGTATATACTCCTCTCATGTATGAAATTTTCTTGATAAGAACAATAACCCATGAGCCAGAGTGTGGTAGAAAAAATCAGAACATACATGGCTTTTAAATATATTTTAAAGTGCTGAAGGTACGCCAATGATAGAGGAATGGGCCTTATATAGGAATGGGCCATATATAATCATTAGGTTTTGAAAAATTGAAGTAGGCTGATAAGTCAACTATGTACGAAGTGATGACGATTAAGGACAAATTCCACGAAGGAATGCAAACTTAACGTGATGGATAAATAACTGTTTCTCAATAAGAACAATAATCCATGAGCCAGAGTGCGGTAGAAAAAATCAGAACATACATGGCTTTGAAATATATTTAAAAGTGCTGAAGGTACACCAATGATAGAGGAATGGGCCTTATATAGGAATGAGCCATATATATTCATTAGGTGTAGAAAAATTGAAGTAGGGTGATAAGTCGACTATGTACGAAGTGATGAGATTAAGGACAAATTCCACGAAGGAGTGCAAATTGCATGTGATGGATAAATAATTGAGTTCCAAAGACGAAAAACAACAGCAGAATCGACTAGCAACTAGTACGTTCACTATGTCTAATCGGGGTATCAGATCTGGTGGAGCAAGATTGACATGGAACTCATTATTATTTCCGTACAAAAATTTAGTTCAGTCTATAAACTACTCTCACGTATGGCAATTTCTCATTAAGAATAGTAATCTGTGAGTCGAGTGTGCTAGAAAAAGTCAGCACGTACATAGCTTTTGAATATATTTAAAAGTGGAAGAGGTAAGCCAATAATGGAGGAGGCACAATAATAGAGGAATGGCCCACATATATTCATTAGGTTTGAAAAAGCTGCAGTGGACCGTTAAGTCCACTATCTACGAAGTGATGAAGATGAACGATACAAATTCCACGAACAAGCAAAAAGGTCACATAGGGATAAGTGATTGAGGTTTAAGGATGATAAACAAAAGCCGCATTGACTAGCAATGTGCAAGTACTTCGAGTAGCCAGTATGTTCATTGAGTTCAATCGAGCTGTTAGATCTAGTGGAGCAAGATTCATGAAGAACTCATCGTTATTGCCACGCGAAAATTTAGTTTAGTATATATACTCCTCGTATGTATGAAATTTTCTCAATAAGAACAATAATCCATGAGCCAGAGTGTGGTAGAAAAAATCAGAACATACATGGCTTTTAAATATATTTAAAAGTGCTTAAGGTACACCAATGATAGAGGAATGGGCCTTATATAGGATTGGGCCATATATAATCATTTGGTTTAGAAAAATTGAAGTAGGCTGATAAGTCCACTATGTACGAAGTGATGAAGATTAACGACAAATTCCACGAAGGAATGAAAACTTCACGTGATGGATAAATAATTGTTTCTCAATAAGAACAATAATCCATGAGCCAGAGTGGTAGAAAAAATGAGAACATACATGGCTTTTAAATATATTTAAAAGTGCTGAAGGTACACCAATGATAGAGGAATGGGCCTTATATAGGAATGGGCCATATATATTCATTAGGTTTTGAAAAATTGAAGTAGGCTGATAAGTCCACTATGTACGAAGTGATGAAGATTAAGGACAAATTCCACGAAGGATTGCAAACTTCACGTGATGGATAAATAATTGAGTTCCAAGGATGATAAACTAAAGCAGAATCTACTAGCAACCAATATGTTCACAATGTCTAATCGGGGTATCAGATCTAGTGGAGCAAGATTGACATGGAACTCATTATTATTTCCGTACAAAAATTTAGTTTAGTCTATATACTACTCTCTCGTATGGCAATTTCTCATTAAGAATAGTAATCTGTGAGTCAGAGTGTGCTAGAAAAAATCAACACATACATAGCATTTGAATAAATTTAAAAATGGAAGAGGTACCCCAATAATGGAGGTGGCACAATAATAGATGAATGGCCCACATATATTCATTAGGTTTGGAAAAGCTTGTGTGGACTGATAAGTCCACTATGTATGAAGTGATGAAGATGAACGCCACAAATTCCACCAACGAGTACAAACTCTACGGATGGCTAAATATGAGTTCCGAGGATAATAAACAAAAGCAGCATTGAGTAGCAATGGGCTAGTATTTCGAGTAGCTAGTATGTTCACTTAGTTCAATTGGGCTATCAAATTAGGACATGCATAGCTTTAAAATATATTTAAAAATGAAGGAGGCACACTAAATATAGAGTAATGGTCGATAAATATTAATTAGGTTTGGAATTGTTGGAGTGGATTGACAAGTGCACTATGTATGTGTTGACACCCAAATTTTACTATTTTATTTATGACTCAATCGCATACAAAATTAGGAATTAGTCACTAAAAAAAAAAGAGAAAAGAAAAAAAAAACAAACAACACAACAACAAAAAAAGAGAAAAGGAAAAAAAATGCTAGAGGTCGGGTCGGGCCGGATCTGGGCTTGGCCCGGCCCGCCGCCCGCCTCTCCTTTTCTGTTGGGCCTGGCCCACACCTGCTTCTTCCTCCTGTGGCCATCTTCGAGCAAAAAACCAGGGAGAAGAGAGAGAGAGAGAATAGAACAGAGGTATAGAGTGAGAACTGGAGAGAGAGAGAACTTGGCGTTGAGGGCAGGATCTGAGGAGGGAGGAGCCGCCGCCCTCCGACCTCGACGTCATCCGAGTCGCTGCTCCCAGTCCACTTGTCGCGCTACCGCTGCTCCCGCAACCACTCCCCTTGCTTTGCGCCGCGTCGCTCGTGCAACCAACTCCGTCGCTGCGGCTGCAGCACCACCAGCAGGCTTCGAAGTCGTGACACCACTGCAGCACCTGCATCCACGATGACCACCACGCCAACAGCCGGAGCCCTCCTCTGCCAGACACCACTGCTCCGAGCCCCCTCGCCGGTGTCGCTCCCTTGAGCCGTGCCGCCATCGATCACACCAGTCGCCACTCGTCTCGCCTCCGACGCAGCTGCCGCCCATCCTCGCCAACTCCAACATTGCCGCCACTACCCGCCATGTTGCCACTGCCACCCACCGCGTCACTGCCGTCGTCAAGCCCATCGCCACTGTCGTCGGTGTCGCCAAGGTGCCCCTAGGGTTTTGGCCAAAAACCAGGTCGAGCAAGGGTTGTGAACCGGGTAGGTTTTCAAGCAATTCGGGCCGGATTTGGGTTGTTTTTGTAGGTGAGCTTATGGGCTTCATTTTTTAAACAAAAAGATTATACCAGATTGGGCCCGCTGGTTGGGCCCAATCTGAACCAACAAAGGCCCGACCTAGGTTGGTCGGGCCTTGTCCTTCGGGTGGGCTGGTTCGGCCGGCCTCCACTTGGGTGAGTCGACGGACTCACCCGACCGTTAGACTGGACCGGACTCGGTCCAGCCCAAAAAAAATGTTATTTTATTATTATTTTAAAAAATAAAAATAAAAAATAAAAATAAATTAATTTTTTTTTTTCGAAAATTAAAAAAATGTAGGGCTTGGTTAGGAATTGCCATGTATTGCCTTTTTTTGTGTAATTAGGTCTTTATTTGCTCATATTTTGCCTATATCGTATGTTTAGTTTGCATGTCTAATTATGTTTAATTGCACGTGTTTAATTTTACAGCAATTAAGATCTTGGTAGCTATAATTGTTATTATAATGATTGCACACCTGTATGATCACCTCATATGTTAGTGGATAGGTATAAAATCAATCCAAAGTGCATGACAAAAATCCTTCATTTTAAAATGGACAAGATTAGGTACCGAAAGGGCACTAATTGATGAATTAGTATAATCAAGTCCCCGACCCTAGATTCTCTGGTTGCATAGGAAGTGTGGTATGCTCCCCTACTTTACTTGGTTTCTAGCCGACCCCAATAGGCTAGTTGCGGCTCATTTTTGCGAAATTCCTAAAAATACCCCAATGTCACGTGAGGTATCGGCTTGGGAGAGCGCGCGCCTAATCATGGGTCTTAGGCCCGTCATTTAGGCAATACCCCTAAACCTATTCCCTTCCCCCGAGGGTAGGTCACGACAGCTTGGCGACTCCACTGAGGATAGGTTTTAGACCTTCGAGGACTTTGGCCGAAATTAATCTTGTTCAAAAATATTTTTTGTTTGGCAACAAGGATTCCAGATACGCCCCTAACATTAAAGGTGTTAAATGTTTTTGCAGAATGGGAGGTATAAAGGGAAGTATTTGCTCATCTTTGTCTTGCAGGGAGGTGTGGGAATGTATGTTTTATTTTTTATGTATGGAGTGTTGTTTGTTTATAAATTGTTGTGCATGTATCCTTTGCATTGCACTGCACCCTAGCACACACTACTTGCCGCCGGACCCGGGTCGCATAGGATCACTTAGGATGGTGTTGAGGTGGATACCACTCTGATTACAACCGTGTAATACAAGTCGCCCACCTCTACCCAGAAATTTCTTTCTTCATGTCGAAGGTACCCACCCTGGTCTGCGAGCACGCGACACAGGTCGGTTCTTTGACAAATTCGGAGTCATGGGTAACACGACCTAGCCGCGAGCTTGTTGGTTCAGTCTTGTGATGCCATGGCTCCATTTTGGGCCGTATAGAGTAGAAATCGAACCACATCCCATGTGCATGTCTATGTGATTGGAAAAAAAAAAAGACAAAGGTCGGCACCCATTGTAAGTATCATTTTCCTTTTATTTGCTCATTTTGTATTGAATTTTCATATTGACATTCGCGGAAATAAATCGAATGCCCTCGGTGTTGTAGACTTTTGATTAAAAAAAATGGCAATCACTCTTGATAAGTGAACATTGAATGCAAGTTCTAAACACTTTGATTTGGCCCTGTTGAACACATGGTTTTGTTAAATTTCTAGTTATGGGCTCGAAATCATTTTGAAAAAAAAAAAAAAACTTTCAAGTTGTAATTTGATATTAGGGCACAAAAATTGAAATTGCATTTTTTATCAAATTCTCTCATTCTCACATTTTCGGACTAAAATGCAAATCATTTTGCGTACAAATTTCTCAAAATAAAAGTCATTTCATCTTTGTAGGAGTAAAATCACAAATCAATTTTTTTTCAAAAATCAATGACACTTTTGCATACGAAAATTTTGGAATAAAAGTGGACATTCGATTGATGGTCGTGGATTGATTATTTTAATGATGTCATCTCTTATGATAAAATCTTGGCGAAATACTAAAACTCTGTAATAAGGACTGTGGGGGATGTACCGCCCGCCATGTTGCCACTGTCACCATCAAAAGGGGGAGATTGTTGGAGAAAACTTTCTTATGTGTTTTGAAGTTGACAAAACGTTTCCATCAGTCTAGTTTGAAGATTTGAAGACTCTTCCGTCAAAGTTTGAAGATCGTCAGATTCAAGCTTTAAAGTCTGCCCTCATTGACAGTTTTTAGACCGTCGAAGAAGATTTATCCAGAATCAAGGATTTATTTAAGGAATTGATTCGAGCGGCTAAAGAAGCTTCTCACGGCTGGAGATAGCATTTTGAGATCTTTTATTCGTTTTAATTTTGATACGAATAAATTAGATTCGTTGATTGGCAAGGTATACTTGGAAGGTTCTATTTATGGAAACCTAGATCCTGATTGTATGGACGGGCAGGATTAGTGGGCTATCATCACATTCCTTAAGTAACTTGAAGATCTCCCTAATTGATTCCATCCAACGGTTAGATGGAGGAACTCCTTTGGAAAGTGCCAACGGGTATGAAGGCATAGAGGAGTATAAAAGGAAGAAGCTCTAGTTATTCGAATGTGTGCGTGATAGAGAAATTCCAAAGTCTGAAGCTCATCGTTCTTTGTTAATTCAACTGTTGAGCGAAATTTGTACTCAAAAGAGAGATTAGATATTTGTGAGACCTTGAGGAAGTGTAGCAAAGTCTCTATACTGTGGAATCAAGGACGTGATATTGTAACAACTCTTTTGATTCATAGTGAAATCCAGCCGGTGGGCTGTCAATGCGGGAGAGTGGACGTAGGCTTGGAATAAGCCGAACCACTATAAACTTTGTGTTCATTTTCTCTTATCCCTGAACCTCTTATTTATGCTTACGAGTTGTTTATTTATTTAATAGTTGAATTCTGTTTTACTGTCCATCAAAAATATTCTTTTAAGTCCTACGAAAAGTTTCATATACAGCTATTCACCCCCCTCTAGGTGTATTCACTAGCTCCATTCAATTGGTATCAGAGCCTGTGTGCTTATTTATTGAAGTATTTTACTTCTTAAGCTAAAGATCTATGGCTAGTATTTTGGCTCTAGGACTGGTTGAAGGTCAAAGCAACAGCAGACCTCCTTACTTTGATGGAAAAGAATACAACGTATGGAAGAACAAGATGAAAGCTTTCCTTAGATCGAAAGATCTCCTTGAATGGGATGTGGTGGAAAAAGGAGTTATTCCAACAATGACTTCAACTTCAGAAAGAGGGAAGGAAGTGACAGATGCTAGAGAGATGACACAAGAAGAGATAACCAAGAGACAAGCTCTTGACGCAAAAGCTAACTATTCTTTATACTGTGCTTTATCTCTTACTGAGTATAACAAAATTGAATCCTGTGAAACAGCAAAAGAAGTCTGGGACAGGTTGCATGTTACTTATGAAGGAACCGATCGAGTCAAAGAAACAAAGATCAACATTCTTCTTGGGCAATAGGAAGCTTTCAAAATGAAGCCAGGACAAACCGTCACTGATATGTTTAGCCGTTTTACAGAGATTGTAAATGGTCTTGCATATCATGGTCAACTAATCTCAGGGCAAATGAAAGTCAACAAGTTGCTACGATGACTCTCTAAAGATTGGAATCACATAAAAACTTCCATTAGAGAAACACAAAGGATCGCACATTTATCTGTCGATGAATTAGTGGGCACACTTCAGTCTTACAAAGTAGAGCAAATTGATGAAGAGGAAGGTCCTAAAGGTAAAAAGTCAATTGCTTTAAAGTCTAATGATGATTCTGATGTTACAGATACAGAAGACGATCTGGACGATGAAGAATTAGCACTCATGATAAGGAAGTTCAAAAAGTAAAACAGAAAGGGAAGAAAGTACAACTGGAGGAAGCAAAGTACTCAAAGATCTCATAATAAAGCAACTGAAGATAATGAGTTCAACAAAGACGTGATTTGCTTCGAATGCAAAAAGAAAAGACATATCAGACCCAACTATCCTCTACTGAAGAAAAAGAAAGGAAATACAGAGAAACTCAAGAAAGCTCTCAAAGCAGAGACTTGGAGCGACACAGAATGTGAAGAGAGTAATGAAGAATATGTCAATATTTGTCTGATGGCAAACTCAGAATCAGACTCAAACTCTAAGACAGACTCAGACTCAGATTCTGACAAGGAAATTGAGGTAAGTAACTTTAAAATTCCTATTAAAGTTTTCAAAGTATATTGATGAACTCTGTCTTAGCCTTAAAGTATCTCTTAAAAGGATTTCCGAACTTAAAAGGAAAATTCTATACTAAGGCAACAGGAAATTTCTTGGAAGGAAAAATTTGAAAGTCGAACAACAATTTCAAGACTTCAAAAGAAAATGAAGATTTTCTTTCAAAAGAAAACATTCTCTTGAAAGAAGACATTTCAGCTATTTCAAAAAGGTTTTCAAATGGATCTGAAAAGCTTGATAAAATTCTTTCAATTCAAAGACCTTATTTTTATAAATCAGGTTTGGGAATGACACTAGAAACTGTTACTTTAATTGATTTCCCAAAGGTAAAAGAAATAATCAAACAAAGACCTGCTAAAACTTTTTACAGAAATCATTTTCAAAAAGTTTTTGTAAAATCTGTTGGTTGAAGTGCTCTTAAATGTTCAAAGTATAACAGCTCGGAACATTTTGAGAAGGATTGTCCTAACGTCTGGAAACCTGTTAAGAGAAACTAGGCAAAGACTACTTTTGGAACTAACTCCCCTGGACCCAAGAAAGTATGGGTACCAAAGAAAACTTGAAATATTTGCATAATTGCAGGTCACTATCAAGAAAAAGATCAAATGGTATTTGGATAGTGGCTGTTCAAGACACGTGACAGGAGATTCAAATTCCTTCATAAAGCTTACCCAAATAGATGGTGGAAAAGTTTCTTTTGGTGGAAATGGCAAAGGAAGAATTACTGGATGTGGAACTGTCAAGATTGGGAGTCTCACAATCA
Organism: Eucalyptus marginata; assembly: GCA_014182565.1. Taxonomy (NCBI): domain Eukaryota; kingdom Viridiplantae; phylum Streptophyta; class Magnoliopsida; order Myrtales; family Myrtaceae; genus Eucalyptus; species Eucalyptus marginata. The sequence goes on along the minus strand of CM024589.1, from coordinate 12,631,780 downwards.
ATAACGTTTCCTTGGTGGAAGGCTTAAACTATAATCTTCTCAGTATAAGCCAATTGTGTGACACTGGATTCAAAATCAACTTTCAAGAAGGCATATGTTCATGAATTAGTAAGGATTTGTCTCAATCCTTTATTGGTCGAAGACATGGAAATATTTATTTGCTTGATATCAAATCAGAAAGCCCTCAGTGTCTAATTTCCATTCAAGATGAAAAGAATCTTTGGCAGAGAAAACTTGGCCATATCAATATGAAGCAGATAGCCAAGATTTCTTCCAAAAAGCTTGTTCGTGGATTGCCCAACCTAAGATTTCAAAAGACAGAATTATGCACACCATGTGTTTTGGGAAAACAGGTAAGAAACTCCTTTAAACCTATAAATCAAGTTTCAACTGATCATGTTTTGCAGCTTCTGCATATGGATCTCTTTGGACCAACCAGAACATAAAGCATCGGTGGGTAGAAATATTGCTTGGTAATCGTAGATGATTATTCTCGCTATACTTGGGTGTTCTTTTTATCAAGTAAGTCTGAAACTTTCTCTCATTTCTCAAAATTTGCTAAGAAAATTCAAAATGAGAAAGGATATACTATAACAAGCATCTGGACAGACCATGGAGGTGAGTTCGAAAATCAAGACTTTGTAAATTTTTGTGATGAATGTGGTTTAAAGCATGTTTTCTCTTCGCCATATACTCCATAACAAAATGGAGTCATGGAAAGAAAGAAGAGATCTTTGCAAGAAATGGCAAGAACTCTTTTAATTGAAAGTAACATTTCTTCACGTTTTTGGGTTGAAGCAGTTTCTACAGCATGTTATATCATCAACAGAGTTTTCCTAAGGCCTATTCTGGAGAAAAATCCTTATGAGTTGTTTAAAGGAAAAAAAGCCAATTGTTTCCTATTTTGATGTGTTTGGCTACAAATGTTTTATTTTGAAAAATGCAAATGATCGCATTGGTAAGTTTGAAGAAAAATCAGACGAAGGAATCTTCCTTGGATATTCAACAACCAGCAAAGCCTACAGAGTATACAACAAGAAGACTCAATCTGTGGAAGAGTCAATGAATGTCAAATTTCAAGACTTTATACAAAATCAATTGATTCAAACTCAACCTGAAGAATCTGAACTTACTCTAGACTCTACAAAGTCTAATTCCTCTGAAGCAGCTCAGACTACGAAGGTCAACAACGAACAAATTTTGAAGAATCAAATGAAGAAAAAGATGAACAGATTGTCAGACCAACCAGCAACTGGAAGCACAAATCAAGTCATCCCAAAGAACTCATCATTGGTAACATCGATGAAGGGATACGAACAAGATCCAAAAGGCATGAAGAGTCTAGCGCTGGGGCTCTTATTTCTGAAATAGAACCCAAAAGCATAGAAGAAGCCTTAACAGACGAAAGCTGGATTGAAGCTATGCAAGAAGAACTCAAATAGTTCAGTGTCAACGATGTTTGCGAATTAACTCCTAAACCAAAAGGTAAATCTATTATTGGTGCTAAATGGGTTTTCAGGAACAAGATGGATGAAAAAGGAAAAGTTATAAGGAACAAAGCAAGACTCGTGGCCAAATGATACACGCAAGAAGAAGGAATAGACTATGATGAAACTTACGCACCAGTGGCAAGTGCATTCCTGAATGGATTCATTCAAGAGGAAGTTTATGTTGAACAATCTCCCGGTTTTGAAGACCCAAGGAGATCAGATTATGTATTCAGACTGAAAAAAACTCTATATGGATTAAAGCAAGCATCTCGAGCTTGGTATGAAAGGTTAAGTAAATTTTTAATCCAAAGTGGCTTTGTGAAAGGTAAAGTAGACACCACTCTATTTATTAAAAGAGAAGGTAAAAATTTTCTACTTGTTCAAATTTATGTTGATGATATTGTTTTCAGATCTTCTAATGAAAATCTATGCAAGAAATTCTCTAAGTCTATGCAGGAGGAATTCGAGATGAGCATGATGGGTGAACTATCTTTCTTTCTTGGACTACAAGTGAAACAATTGAAGGAATGAATTTTCATTCATCAAGAAAAATATGCTAAAGAACTTGTTAAGAAATTCAGTTTAGAGAATTGCAAAAAGACTGATATACCAATGTCAAGTTCCTTGAAGCTAGATAAAGATGGAGGAAAGAAAATTGACCAAAAGCTATATAGGAGTATCATTGGTTCACTTCTCTATCTTACTGCTTCTAGACCTGACATTTTGTTTAGTGTTTGTATTTGTGCCAGATTTCAATCAGATCCTAAAGAATATCATCTTAGTGCCGCAAAATGCATCATCAAATATGTTGCAACAACCTCGTCGTTGGGTCTATGGTATCCTAAAAAGGGAGACTTTACTCTTCTTAGATACTCAGACGCAGATCTTGCTGGATGCAGAGTTGATAGAAAAAGCACCTCAGGTACGTGTCAATTACTTGGAAACAGGACAGTAGCCTGGTTCTCAAGAAAGCAAAGTACGGTTGCTCTCTCAAAAGCAGAAACAGAGTATGTAGCTCTTAGAAGCTGTTATTCTCAAATCCTATAGATAAAACAATAGTTAAGAGACTTTGGAATTGAAGACACATGTACTGAAATTAAATGTGACAACACAAGCGCCATCAATCTTACCAAGAATCCAATTCTTCATTCAAGAGCAAAGCATATAGAGATTCGACATCATTTTATAAGAGACGATGTTCAAAATGGAGAAATTCTGATTCAATTCATTGATTCAAAGAATCAACGGCGGACATCTTTACAAAACCTCTGAGAAAAGCCAATTTGAGTCTATTCGGCACAAGCTTAATATTATAAAGTCCGAAGAAGCTCGGACTCGGGGATAAAAGCCAAAAGATGTTCGGACTCGGATGGTCAAGGATCACGACTGTAAGTTATTTCAGTTTTAGAAATTTATCTTTTGAGAAAGGTACGTTTATCTATTAATCCATAATTGATTGACATTATCTTTCCAAGTTTTTTTTTTTTTTGTAGCAATCTTTCCTTTTTGAAAAAGAAGTTATCTTTTTATGGCAGTTATCTATTTTCAAAAAGGCAATTATTTTTGAAAAGGCATTTTTTTTTTGTGACGATTCATATGCCCCCGATTCGATTGCTTTATATATACTGTTCTTCTTCTCCTTTTTACTCGCAAACCCTAAAAGCGCAAAACTCCACCTTCTTACTTTTTCTCCGTAGTTTAATCCTTAAAGTTTTCATCTTTCTCACGAATCGAGTTCAGAAACTCTCAAAGACTGTGAGAATGTCTTTCCAAAGAAAGTCTTCAAGGATCGCAAGCAGGGGACCACAGCATATGGGCAAGGGTCCGACACATTTTGACCTTACCGAGCAAGAAGATTCTCCAAGGCAACAACAGATCCCACAACATTCTCAACCGCGTCATTCTCCTCAGGCTAGACCTCAAAATGTTTAGCAACAAACGGAGAAGGAAGTTATCGAAGATGCTGAACCCGTAAGAACTCAAAAGCCTGCCTTTAATTTCAAACTTTATTCTACCTTAAAGGAAGGAGGCTCTCCAATGACTATTATTGACAAATTTTTGAAAGAAAATGGGTACAGAAATGAAACCCACTTTTTGCAAACAATGGAACGTTTGGGAATTGCTCCTGCTAGCTCTGCAGATAGGGCCTTTGCAAATTTCCCAAGTAATCCACGTTTTGGAGGAGTTAGTCAACCCGACGGAAATGATGATGAAAAGTTGTTTACTGATTTTAAGCTTAGAATGGGTATTGCTGCGAATGTTCGAGGAACAAAATCAGATTTGTTTCGTTCTGAGGAACACAAACAAACTTACTCTAAGTTGTTAAAGCGAGGGGTGATGAACCCGAGGAGTGTAGATTTTGATTTTCTTGACTCTCTGGATGTGAAGTTGCGGGAGAAATTTACTTTACTTCAGCTTGAACGCTTTTGCTTTGACTCTACTGTAGCCCATCCAGAACTTTCTGCTTATTTCTATTCAAATCTAAGTTTCTTGGATGCGAATAGATTCTCTTTCAGTGTTAGAGACCAGGATTTCGTGGTGGACATGGACACTCTGGCTGATGTGATTGGAGTAGAGAGAGGGTTATTTCAATCAATTAGCGTGTCTATTGGTCATGCAACAGTGGAGCTTGTTCGAGATGGAATGGCAAAAGGTCGGATTTCCTATTTGAGGATGAATGCTTCGAATATCCTGCTTCACAAAATTGTGATCAACTATCTTAGACCCAAATCCACGTCAAAGACTGACGTCTCCAATTCAGAAGCAAAGCTGATGTATGCTATCAATGCTGGTAAAAAATTCTCTCTGCCGCATACTATCATGTTTCACATGTATAGATCAATGATGAAGGACAAGGGTCAACTTCTCTATTCAGTACTTGTTACAAAGCTATTCAGACACTTTAACATTCAGCCTCCAAGAATTCTGTGTGTTCGGACGTGTGATCAAATGGTGGTAGGGCTAAAGATGGTTTCTAAGATGCGTCTGAAAGAGCTAAACAAGGCTCGGAGAAATTCAAGGAAAAGACTCCTCACCAAACTCATCAAGACTCGTTGCTGCAAAGCGAAAAGGAAAGGAGCCAAGGTGGCAGCTCAACTAAAAGAAGAAGAGCGATCATCTTACAGATGAAGAAGATGAAGATGATGATGTTACCATCTCCGCTCTTGCTTTAAGAAAATTGCAGCGTTCTGTTCCAAAAACAGTGGTTAGAGAAGACCCAAAAGAGACGGAGAAGAGGAGTGAAGAGAGGGATTCAATAAGGAAGGAGACAGAGGAAAAAGAAGATGAAGACAAGGAGCAACAAGGAGAACAAGGCCATCCTATCACTGAAGAAGAAATAGAACATGAAGAGTACTTCTCTCCACCTGAAGGCATTGAAACAGGGAGAGCTGCTGAGAAAAGATGTACTTCTTCACTTGCTTTTACTAGTGATGATGTCAGTCGTTCTCCTGCCAATCCAGAAGATGTATATGCCTCTCACTTTCCTGAAGAAGGTCATGAGGTATCTTCTCCGAATCTGGATGTTCATGCCGATGTGCCATTACCTCCACAATCTGACCATGTCAAGCAAGCACTCAAACGACAACTTAGCCAGACTTTAGAAGACTCGCTTGATATTCTCATGGAGATGAGAGGTCAAATTTATGCCTTGGGATGCGAATTTCAGAATATGCAGAATGCTTATCAAGCCTCTTCAGAATCGTTGATCAATCAAGTTCAGGCCCTTAATCTTCAAATTCAAGCAACTGCCAAGGGTGAGGAATTAGCACATCTGAAGGAGGATCTAAGAAAGCTGGAGGAGACAGTCAAGTCAATGGGAGATTTCCAGCTTGTTCACATTCCAAAACAATCTTAAATCAATTTTTATTTTCGTCTCTACCTTTTTAATGCTGACAAAAAGGGAGAGAGATGTAGATTTGCAGATTTGTTTTGTTTGATTTGAACTCAGACTTGTTTTTATTTCTTACTTTAAACTTTTATCTGGCGTGACTTTTGGATTGTGGTTTGACTATGTGATTGCATTACAGTATCTTAAGCATTGTTGGTACTCATGGCAAAGATAGTTGTTTTTACAGGACTAGCCTATTTCCTGTGGATGCAGATTCGATACTATCTTAACTCATTTATCTTTTATGAGATATCATATTGCAGATTTGACACTATCTTAACTCATTTATCTTTTATGAGATATTGTATTCTTGTTTGTTTGAGTATTGTCTTGCAGGTCAAAATTTCCAAATCTGCAGGAAAGTTTTGTCACCATAAAAAAGGGGGAGATTGTTGGAGAAAACTTCCTTATGTGTTTTGAAGTCGACAAAACGTTTCCATCAATCTAGTCTAAAGATTTGAAGACTCTTCCATCAAAGTCTCGAAGACCGTCGATTCAAGCTTTAAAGTCTGCCCTCATTGACAGCTTTCTAGACCGTCAAGAAGATTTATCCAAATCAATGATTTATTTAAGGAATTGATTCAAGCGGCTAAAGAAGCTTCTCACGGCTGGAGATAGCATTTCGAGATCTTTTGTTCGTTTTAATTTTGATACGAATAAATTAGATTCGTTGATTGGCAATGTATACTTGGAATGTTCTACTTATGGAAACCTAGATCCTGATTGTATGGGCGGGTAGGATTGGTGGGCTATCATCACATTCCTTAAGTAACTTGAAGATCTCCCTAATTGATTCCGTCCAACGGTTAGATGGAGGAACTCTTTTGGAAAGTGCCAACGGGTATGAAGGCATGGAGGAGTATAAAAGGAAGAAGCTTTGGTTATTCAAGTGTGTGCGTGATAGAGAAATTCCAAAGTCTGAAACTCCTTGTTCTTTGTTAATTCAACTATTGAGCGAAATTTGTACTCAAAAGAGAGATTAGATACTTGTGAGACCTTGAGGAAGTGTAGCAAAGTCTCTACACTATGGAATCAAGGACGTGATATTGTAACAACTCTTTTGATTCATAGTGAAATCCAGCCGGTGGGTCGGTCAAGCGAGGAGAGTGGACGTAGGCTTGGAATAAGTCGAACCACTATAAACTCTGTGTTCATTTTCTCTTATCCCTGAACCTCTTATTTATGCTTACGAGTTGTTTATTTATTTAATAGTTGAATTCTGTTTTACTGTCCATCAAAAATATTCTTTTAAGTCCTACGAAAAGTTTCATATACACCTATTCACCCCCCTTTAGGTGTATTCAGTAGCCCCATTCAAAAAGTTCAACAAATTAGGGGGCATGAAAAAGCAGTGTGCCCTGGTAAAAGTAAGGCCAATGCCCGTTAAGAAAAAGAGCCAAAAGGTTGCATCTTATGTGAAAGAAAAATTATCAAAGTCCAAGTGCTTGCGTAAAAAAAAAAAAAAAATCATCGCAAGAGCAAAGGAAATTAGAGAGAGGAGCAAAGCTCCCATGCAGAAATGATTCGTCAAGGGACTTTCGAGATGTGCAATGTTTCAAAAGCCAAATGCTTTCGAAAGGTCAAGTGACCTGGTTACGATGCCATGTTGATCATCGACTCTTAAAAACCCTCTTGAAAATATTAAGCTTTTCGAGCCTCTCCCGAGCCAACATTACAACCCTCTTCCGAAGTCTCTTTCTGATTGGGATGGTTTGAATGAAAATGAGAATGCCACAAAGAAGCTACCGCTTGAAGGAGTGGAAGCAATTCTATCTTGTCTTATCTTCCAAGTTCTCGACTTGTAAACCCAATGAAGATAGCGACAAATGTTCCTTTATTGGCCTCAAAGCAATAATCCATTTATGTAAGCCCATGACCAAATCTATATTGCGATTCTTTCAAAAGACCTTTTTGATCAATCAAATTGTGCTCATCACGAATGTTTCTGAAAGCCTTTGACATGGGTTATGTGAGATACCCTTAGCAATCAGTAACTTCCCACATGAATGGATGGGATCAAGCAGCCATTTTATCGAGAGTGTGTGAGAAACCCTTTATGACTAAGAAACTCTAGTTTGGCATGATTAATGAGCCATTTTCACGAGTTATAGCCATTCTGATAATATCTTGTCTCCCGGAGAATTTGATGATTAATGATACATCCTCGAACAAGATGACAGTTTTGCGCCATAGGATGCTAATTGACATCGAATGTTTTCTAAGGCAATCGGACTTAGCTCGATTAGCTTGTTCAATTAATGCTTGCAATATTGCCATTACGTCTCTTGATGACGTCTCTAATGACATTTGCTCATGTTGAGTTTGACAGGATTCCTCAGTGAAGCCATGCAGTTTTCAAGGAATTAGCGAATGCTTCCCTAAAAACCAAAGGTTCATGGTCAGCCTTAAACCATGCCATCTCAAAAGGTTCATGGCCAGCCTTAAACCATGCCATCTCCAAAGGTTCATGGTCAGCCTTAAACCATGTCATTTCCAAGGTTGGTGGGTTTATCCTTAAACCACGAGGTTAGTGGCTTTTCTTAAACCACACGGTTCGTGGGTCTATCCTTAAACCACAAAGTTGGTAGGTTTATCCTTAAACCACGGGGTTGGTGGCTTTTCCTAAACCACACGGTTCATGGGTCATCCTTAAACCACAAGGTTGGTGGGTCTATCCTTAAAACCACGAGGCTGGTGGCTTTTCCTAAACCACACGGCTTGTGGGTTCATCCGTAAACCACGCTTATCTGCATCCGGTCGAAACCCGTTTTTACATGGTGAGACCTTTCTTCCAATCGAAACCCGTTTGTATACGGTGAGACTATCATACCCGGTCGAAACCCGTTCGTACACGATGAGACTATCATTCCCGGTCGAAACTCGTTCGTACATGGTGAGACCTTCCTCCCAGTTGAAACCCGTTAGTACACGGTGAGACTATCATACCCAATTGAAACCCGTTCATACACGGTTAGACTATCATACCCGGTCAAAACCCGTTCGTACACGGTGAGACCTTCCTCCTAGTCGAAATCCATTCGTACATGGTGAGACTATCATATCTGGTTGAAACCCGTTCGTACACGGTGAGACCTACCTCCCGGTCGAAACCCGTTCGGTGGGCTTTTGTATCCCGGAGTCTTCCTCGCTTCTTATGACCCGGTGGGCTTCTGTATCTCCGAGTCTTCCTCACTTCTTATGACCCGGTGGGCTTCTGTATCCCCGAGTCTTCCTCCCTTCTTATGACCTAGTGGGCTTCTGTATCCTGGAGTCTTCCTCCCTTATGACCCGGTGTCCTTATGTATCCCAGAGTCTTCCTCTCTTCTCATGACCCGGTGAGCTTCTATATCCCAAAGTCTTCCTCGCTTCTTATGACCCGGTGGGCTTCTGTATCCCAGAGTCTTCCTCCCTTCTTATGACCCGGTGGGCTTCTGTATCCCAGAGTCTTCCTCCCTTCTTATGACCCAGTGGGCTTCTGTATCCCGAAGTCTTCCTCCCTTCTTATGACCCGGCGGGCTTTTGTATCCCGGAGTCTTCCTCTCTTTTTATCACCCAGTGGGCTTCTGTAGCCCGGAGTCTTCCTCACTTTTTATGACCCGGTGGACTTCTGTAGCCCGAAGTCTTCCTCTTATTGACATGACACGGAGAGCTGCTGCAGCCCGGAGTCCCTTGTCCATAGTTATGAGTCCTTTCCGTCGACCTGATACGTGCCTATGCACCTAGGGTCTCTCTATCACCAAAATAAGTTAGGTGTCTTCTGTCTTAGAATGCAACCTCTTTGAGGATACATTTAAAGAGGGGCAGCTGTTGACACCTAAATTTGACTATTTTATTTGTGACTCAATCGCATACAAAATTAGGAATTAGTCACTAAAAAAAAGTGAAAAGAAAAAAAAACAAACAACAAAACAACAAAACAACAAAAAAAGAGAAAAAAGAAAAAGAAAAAAAATCCTAAAGGTCGGGTCGGGCCGGATCTGGGCTTGGCCCAGCCCGCCGCCCGCCTCTCCTTTTTCCTCCTGTGGCCATCTTCGAGCAGAAAACCAGGGAGAAGAGAGAGGAAGAGAACAGAATAGAGGCACAAAGAGAGAACTTGGCGTTGGGGGCAGGATCCGAGGAGGGAGGAGCCGCCGCCCTCCGACCCTAACGTCGTCCGAGCCGTTGCTCCTAGTCCCCTTGCTGCACCACCGCCGCTCCTGCAACCAGTCCCCTTGCCGTGCCGCCATCGCTCTTACAACCAACTCCGTTGTTGACGCCGCCGCCGCTTCTGCAACCAGCTCCGTCGTTGAGGTCGCAGCGACCACCAGCAGCTCGAAGCCGTGACGCCACTGCAGCACCTGCAGTTGCGACGACCACCGCGCCAGCAGCCGAAGCCCTCCTCCACCATACACCGCCGCTCCGAGCCCCTTCCATGGTGTCGCTCCCTCGAGCCATGTCGCCACTGATCACACCAGCCGCCGCTCGTCTCGCCTCCGACATAGCCGTCACCCATCCTCGCAGACTCCGACGTCGCTGCCGTTGCCTGCCGTGTTGCCGCTACCACCCGCCGCGTTGCCGCCACCGTCAAGCCCATCGCTGCCGCTGTCAGCGTCGCCAAGGTGCCCTTAGGGTTTCGGCCAAAAATCGGGTCGAGCGCGGGTCGCGAACCGAGTAGGTTTTCAAGCAATTTGGGTTGTTTTTGCAGGTGGGCTTGTGGGCTTCATTTTATAAACAAAAAGATTAGACCAGATTGGGCTCGCTGGTTAGGCCCAATGAACCAATGAAAGGCCCGACCAAGGTTGGTCGGGCCTTTTCCTTCAGGTGGGCTGGTTCGGCCCGACCTCCACCCGGGCGGGTCTAACCAACCCACCCCGATTGGGTGATCCGGGTGCCCGTCGGACGGGACCCGACCTCCGGTGCAGTTAGACGGGACCCGACTCCAGTGTTCTGTCGAGACGGGACCCGACCTGTCTGGCCCAAAAAAATGTTATTTTATTATTATTATTTTTAAAATTAAAATTAAAATTAAAAATTAAAGAAAATAAAAATTTAAAAAATTTAAAATTAATTTTTTTTCAAAAATTAAAAAAATGTAGGGGTTGGTTAGGAATTGCCATGTATTTCCTTTTTAGTGTAATTAGGTCTTTATTTGCTCATATTTTTCTTATATCGTATGTTTAGTTTGCATGTCTAATTATGTTTAATTGCACGTGTTTAATTTTACAACAATTAGGATCTTGGCAGCTATAATTGTTATTATAATATGTTAGCGGATAGGTATAAAATCAATCCAAACTACATGACAAAAATCTTTCATTTTAAAATGAACAAGATTAGGTACCGAAAGGGCACTAATTGGTGAATTAGTGTAATGAAGTCCCCAACCCTAGATTCTCTGGTTGCGTAGGAAGTGTGGTATGCTCCCCTGCTTCACTTGGTTTCTAGTCGACCCCAATAGGCTAGTGGCAACTCCGTTTTGCAAAATTCCTAAAAATACCCCAATGTCACTCGAGGTATCGGCTTGGGAGGGCGCGCCTAATCATGGGTCTTAGGCCCATCATTTAGGCAATACCCCTAAACCTATTCCCTCCCCCCGAGGGTAGGTCGCGACAGTATGAAATGATGAAGATTAACCACGAATTCCACAAACGAGTGTAAACTTCATGTCATGGATAAATAATTGAGTTCTAAGGACAAAAAACAAGCGCATAATTGACTAGTAGCCAGTACGTTCACTAAGTTTAATTGGGGTCTCAAATCTGGTGAAGCAAGATTCCCGAGGAACTCATCATTATTTTTGTACCAAAATTTTGTTTAGTATATATACTACTCTTGTGACAGCCCAAGCGATGGTGCGCAGGGAGGAGGGATGGCGGTGCGTCCACGCCTCGGTCCTCGAACGTGCGCAAGGAAGGGGAAGGGGTCCCTCTCTAGTCCCACATCACTTAGGGGGGAGTCCTGGGCTTGTTTATGAAGGCTTGGGCCCCTTTAATTTGTGTAACGCGTTTTAAAGCCGTGAGGACTCAGTGTCCAAAGCGGACAATATTACACAGTGTGGCCCAGGTCATTACAAATGGTATCAAAGTCGACTCCTGACCGCGTGTGGAGCCACAGCGAGGACGTTGTGCTCCTAATGGGTGGAGAGTGTGACAGCCCAAGCGACGGTGCGTGGGGAGGAGGGATGGTAGTGCGTCCGCGCCTCGGTCCCCGAACGTGCGCAAGGAAGGGGAAAGGGTCCCTCTCTAGTCCCACATCGCTTAGGAGGGGAGTCCTGGGCTTGTTTATAAAGGCTTGGGCCCCTTTAATCTGTGTAACGCATTTTAAAGCCGTGAGGACACAGTATCCAATGCGGACAATATTACATAGTGGGGCTCAGGTCGTTACAACTCTCACATATGATAATTTCTCATTAATAATTGTAATCCGTGTGCTAGAGTGTGCTAGAAAAAATCAGCACATACATAGCTTTTGAATATATTTAAAAGTGGAAGAGGTACACCAATAATGGAGGAGGCACAATAATAGAGGAATGGCCCACATATATTCATTAGGTTTGAAAAGGCTGGAGTGGACCGTTAAGTCCACTATCTACGAAGTGATGAAGATGAATGACACCAATTCAACCAATGAGTACAAACTCTACGGATGGATAAACAATTGAGTTCCAAGGATAATGAACAAAAGCGGAATTTAGTAGCGTTGGGCTAGTATTTCGAGTAGCCAGTATGTTCACAAAGTTCAATCGGGTTGTCAAATCAGCACATACATTGCTTTTAAATATATTTAAAAGTGAAGGAGGTGCACTAGTGATAGAGGAATGGGCCACATATATTCATTAAGTTTGGAAAAGTTGGAGTGGATTGACAAGTCCACTATGTACGAAATGATGAAGTTTAAAAATAAATTCCACAAATGAGTGTAAACTTCACGTGATGGATAAATAATTGAGTTCCAAGGACAATGAACAAAAGTAGATGTGACCGGTAGCCTGTACGTTCACTTAGTTTAATCGGGGTCTTAAATTTGGTGGAGGAAGATTCACGTGGAACTCATAATTATTTTCATACCAAAATTTAGTATAGTATATATGCTACTCTCATTTACAACAATTTCTCATTAAGAACAGTAATCCATAAGCCAGAGCGTGGAATAAAAAATCAGCGCCTACATAGCTTTTGAATATATTTAAAAGTGGAAGAGGTACACCAGCAATGGAGGAGGTATAACAATAGACGTATAGGCAACATATATCTATTAGGTTTTGAAAAGTTTGAGTGGACTGATAAGTCAACTATGTGCGAAGTGATGAACATGAACCACACAAATTCCACAAACGAGTAGAAAGGTCATGGATGGATAAATAATTGAGTTTTAAGGATGATAAACAAAAGTCGCATTGACTAGCAATGTGCAAGTATTTCGAGTAGCCAGTACGTTCGCTGAGTTCAATCGAGCTGTTAGATCTAGTGGAGCAAGATTCATGAGGAACTCATCATTATTTCCGTGCGAAAATTTAGTTTAGTATATATACTACTCTTGTATGAAAATTTCTCATTAAGAACAATAATCCATGAGCCAAAGTGTGCTAGAAAAAATCAGCACATACATGGCTTTTAAATATATTTAAAAGTGTTGGAGGTACACCAATGATAGAGGAATGGGCCTTACATAGGAATGGGCCATATATATTCATTAGGTTTAGAAAAATTGAAATGGGCTGACAAGTCCACTATGTATGAAGTGATGAATATTAAGGCCAAATTCCACAAAGGAGTGCAAACTTCACGTGATGGATAAATAATTGAGTTGCAAGGATGATAAAAAAAAAAAAAAAAAAAAAGAGAATCAACTAGCAACTAGTACGTTTACTAGGTCTAATCGGGGTATCAAATCTGGTGGAGCAAGATTGACGTGGAACTCATCATTATTTCCATACAAAAATTTGGTTTAGTATATATATTATTCTCATGTATGACAATTTCTCATTAAGAATAGTAATCCATGAGCCAGAGTATGCTAGAGAAAATGAGGACATACATAGCTTTTAAATATATTTAAAAGTGGGGAAGGTACACTAAGGATAGTGGAATGGGCCATATATATTCATTAGATTTAGAAAAATCGGAGTGCATTATTAACCACAAACGAGTGTAAACTTCACGTGATGGATAAATAATTGGGTTCCAAGGACAATGAACAAAAGCATAATTGACTAGTAGCCAGTACGTTCACTAAGTTTAATTGTGGTCTTAGATTTGGTGGAGCAAGATTCACGTGGAACTCATCATTATTTTTGTACCAAAATTTAGTTGAGTATATATTCGACTCTCACGTATGGCAATTTCTCATTGAGAATAGTAATCCGTGAGCCAAAGTGTGCTAAAAAAATCAGCACATATATAGCTTTTGAATATATTTAAAAGTGGAAGAGGCACAACAATAGTGGAGGAAGCACAATAATAGAGGAATGGGCCACACATATTCATTAGGCTTGGAAAAGCTAGAGTGGACTAATAAGTCCACTATGTACGAAGTGATGAAGATGAACCACACAAATTCCACAAACTACTACAAACTCTAAAGATGGATAAATAATTGAGTTCCGCGGATAACAAACAAAAGTAGCATTGAGTAGCAATGGGCTAGTATTTTGAGTAGCCAGTATGTTCACTAAGTTAAATCGGGTTGTCAACTCAGCACACACATAGCTTTTAAATATTTTTAAAAGTGAAGGAGGTGCATTAATGATAGTGGAATGGGCCATATATATTCATTAAGTTTGGAAAAGTTGGAGTGGAATGATAAGTCCACTATGTACAAAATGATGAAGTTTAACCACAAATTCCACAAACGAGTGTAAACTTCACTTGATGGATAAATAATTGAGTTCTAAGGACAATGAACAAAAGCAAATGTGATTTGTAGCCTGTATGTTCACTTAGTTTAATCGAGGTCTTAAATCTGGTGGAGGAAGACTCACGTGGAACTCATCATTATTTCCATACCAAAATTTAGTATAGTATATATACTACTCTCATTCATAAGAATTTCTCATTAAGAATAGCAATCCATAAGCTAGAGCGTGCTAGAAAAAATTAGCACGTACATAGCTTTTGAATATATTTAAAAGTGGAGGAGGTACACCAACAATGGAGGAGGTATAATGATAGAGGTATAGGCGATGTATATTCATTAGGTTTTGAAAAGTTTAAGTGGACTGATAAGTCCACCATGTGCGAAGTGATGAACATGAACCACACAAATTCCACAAACAAGTAGAAAGGTCACGGATGGATAAATAATTGAGTTTTAAGGATGATAAACAAAAGTCGCATTGACTAGCAATGTGCAAGCATTTCGAGTAGCCAGTACGTTCGCTGAGTTCAATCGAGCTGTTAGATCTGGTGGAGCAAGATTCATGAGGAACTCTTCGTTATTTCTATGCGAAATTTTAGTTTAGTATATATACTGCTCTCATGAATGAAAATTTCTCATTAAGAACAATAATCCGTGAGCCAGAGTGTGCTAGAAAAAAACCAGCACATAAATAGCTTTTAAATATATTTAAAAGTGTTGGAGGTACACCAATGATAGCGGAATGGGCCTTATATAAGAATGGGCCATATATATTCATTAGGTTTAGAAAAATTGAAGTGGGCTGACAAGTCCACTATGTACGAAGTGATGAAGATTAAGCCCAAATTCCACAAAGGAGAGCAAACTTCACGTGATGGATAGATAATTGAGTTCCACGGATGATAAACAAAAGTAGAATCGACTAGCAACCAGTGCGTTCACTAGGTTTAATCGGGTATTAGATTTGGTGGAGCAAGATTGACGTGGAACTCATCATTATTTCCGTACAAAAATTTAGTTTAGTATATATACTACTCTCTTGTATGACAATTTCTCATTAAAAATAGTAATCCATGAGCCAGAGTCTGCTAGAAAAAAATCAAGACATACATAGCTTTTAAATATATTTAAAAATGGGGGAGTTACACCAATGATAGAGGAATGGACCACATATATTCATTGGGTTTAGAAAAATTGGAGTGGATTGACAAGTCCACTATATATGAAGTATTGAAGATTAACCACAAATTTCACAAACGAGTGTAAACTTCACGTGATGAATAAATAATTGAGTTCCAAGGACAACAAACAAAAGTGGAATTGACTAGTAGCCAGTACGTTCACTAAGTTTAATGGGGGTCTTAGATCTAGTGGAGCAAGATTCATGTGGAACTCATCATTATTTTTGTACCAAAATTTAGTTTAGTATATATTTGACTCTCACGTATGGCAATTTCTCATTAAGAATAGCAATCCGTGCGCCAGAGTGTGCTAGAAAAAATCAGCACATACATAGCTTTTGAATATATTTAAAAGTGGAAGAGGTACAACTATAGTGGAGGAAGCACAATAATAGAGGAATGGGCCACATATATTCATTAGGTTTGGAAATGCTGGAGTGGACTAGTAAGTCCACTATGTACAAAGTGATGAAGATGAACCCCACAAATTCCAGAAACGAGTACAAACTCTAAAGATGGATAAATAATTAAGTTCTAAGGATAATAAACAAAAGTAGCATTGGGTAGCAATGGACTAGTATTTTGAGTAGCCAGTATGTTCACTAAGTTCAATCGGGCTGTCAAATCAGCACATACATAACTTTTAAATACATTTGAAAGTGGAGGAGGTGCACTAATGATAGAGGAATCGGCCACATATATTCATTAAGTTTGGAAAATTTGGAGTGGATTGACAAGTCCACCGCGTATGAAATGATGAAGGTTAACCATAAATTTCCACAAACAAGTACAAACTTCATGTGATGGAACAATAATTGAGTTCCAAGGATGATAAACAAAAGTAGAATCGACCAATAGCCTGTTTGTTCTCTAATCTCAATCGAGGTGGTAGATTTGGTGGTGCAAGATTCACATGGAGCTCATCATTATTTCCATACCAAAATTTGGTATAGTATATATTCTACCTTCACGTATGAAATTTCTCATTAAGAACAATAATCCATAGGGTAGAGTACCCTATAAAGAATCACCATATACATAGCTTTTGAATATATTTAAAAGTGGAGGAGGTACACCAATAATAGAGGAATGGGCCACATATATTCTTTAGGTTTGAAAAAGTTTGTGTAGACAGATAAGTCCATTATGTGCGAAGTGATGAAGGTGAGCCACACAAATTCCACGAACAAGTAGAAACTTCATGGATGGATAAATAATTGAGTTCCAAGGATGATTAACGAAAGCCGCATTGAATGGCAATGGGCAAGTATTTCGCGTAACCAGTACATTCACTAAGTTCAATCGAGCTGTCAGATCTGGGGGAGCACGATTCATGTAGAACTCATCATTATTTCCATATCAAAATTTAGTTTAGTATACGTACTACTCTCATGTATGACAATGTCTCATTAAGGATAGTAATCCATCAGCCAGAGTATGCTGGAAAAAATCAACACACATAGCCTTTACATATATTTAAAAGTGGGGGAGATACACCAATGATAGAGGAATATGCCATATATATTCATTAGGTTTAGAAAAATTGGTGTGGACTGACAAGTCCACTATGTACGCAGTGATGAAGATTATCCACAAAGTCCACAAATGAGTGCAAACTTCACGTGATGGATAAATAATTGAGTTCCAAGGACCATAAACAAAAGCAGAATCGACTAGCAACCAGTATGTTCACTAAGTCTAATCGGCGTATCAGATCTGGTGGAGCATGATTGACGTGGAACTCATCATTATTTCCATACAAAATTTTAGTTTAGTATATATACTGCTCTCACTTATGACAATTTCCCATTAAGAACAGTAGCTCATGAGCCAGAGTATGCTAGAAAAAATCAGGACATACATAGCTTTTGAATATAGTTAAAAGTGGAGGAGGTAGGCCATTAATGAAGGAGTTATAATAATAGAGGAATGGGCCACATATATTCATTAGGTTTGGAAAAGTTGGAGTGGACTACTATCTCTACTATGTACGAAGTGATGAAGATGAATCACATAAATTCCACAAACGAGTACAAACTTTACGATGGATAAATAATTGAATTCCAAGGATGATGAACTAAAGTAGCATTAACTAGCAATGGGCTAGTATTTCGAGTAGCCAATACTTTCACCAAGTTCAATCGGGATGTCAAAGCAACATATACATAGCTTTGAAATATATGCAAAATAGGAGGACGTACACTAATAATAGAGGAATGGGCCACATATATTCATTAGGTTTGGAAAAGTTGGAGTAGACAAACGAGTCCACTATGTACGAAATGATGAAGATTAACCACAAATTCCACAAACAACTACAAACTTTCCTTGATGGATAAATAATTGAGTTCCGAGGACAATAAACAAAAGCAGAATTGGCTAGTAGCCACTACCTTCACTAAGTTCATTAGGGTTGTCAAATCGGGTAGAGCAAGATTCACGTGGAATTCATCATTATTTCCGTACCAAAATTTAGTATAGTATAGATACTACTCTCACAGACGACATTTTCTCATTAAGTACAGTAATCCATAAGCCAGAGTATGCTGGAAAAATCAGCATATACATAGCTTTTGAATATATTTTAAAGTGGAAGAGGTACACCAATAACGGAGGAGGCATAATAATAGGGGAATGGACACATATATCCATCAAGTTCGGAAACGTTTCAGTGAATTCATAAGTCTACTTTGTGTGAAGTGATGAAGATGAACCAAACAAATTCCACAAACGAGCAGAAACTTCGCGGGTGGATCAATGAGTGAGTTCCAAGGATGATAAACAAAAGCCGCATTGACTAGCAATGTGCAAGTATTTTGAGTAGCCAGTACATTCACTAAGTGCAATCGAGTTGTCAGATCTAGTGAAACAAGATTCATGTGGAACTCATCATTATTTTCATGCCAAAATTTAGTTTAGTATATATACTACTCTCATATATGACAATTTCTCTTTAAGAACAGTAATCCATGAGCCGGAGTATTCTAGAAAAAGTCAGGTGCTAGAAAAAGGCAGGACATACATAGCTTTTAAATATATTTAAAAGTAGGGGAGATACACCAATGATGCAGGAACGGGCCATATATATTCATTAGGCTTAGAAAAATTGGAGTGGATTGACAAGTCCACTAAGTACGAAGTGACCACAAATTCCACAAACGAGTGTAAACTTCACTTGATGGATAAAAAATTGAGTTCCAAGGACAATAAACAAAAGCTGAATTGACTAGTAGCCAATACGTTCACTAAGTTTAATCGGGGTCTTAGATCTAGTGGAGCAAGATTCACGTGGAACTCATCATTATTTTTGTACCAAAATTTAGTTTAGTATATATTTTGTGACATCCTAGATTTTCAACCTTGTTTTCTACTGAATAAATCGAGCATTTCATTGACGTGCCTATAGGGCTGCTCTCAGAGCTGATCACTCTTGAGATAACTAGACTATCTAGGGAAATCATTAAGGATTTTAAGGTAAATAGACTTGAGAATTCGACCATGAATTGGCTTCTCGATCGTGCTCATCTGTCGAGATCATTACGGCACATATATAAATCGATTTGAGATTAGATATAGGTTGGTTCGACTGAGATGTGTGGCGAATCGTGGGTGACACCACTAAATTAGAAAATTCTCGTCGACTGGCACTAGGCTGATTTTACTATCGTTTTGGTACACTCGTCTGTATTTGAATCCTCTAGATTTTCACGACAACCGAGAGTTGCCAATGAGTCGAGTGGGTTCATAGTGGCTCGAAGAAAATTGACCACGGGTCATTTGCACTAAAAGTTTCTGAAACTTACCCGGTAGCCTAGGTCACGCTAAAAACGCGTCGAATGGAAATTAACCGTGAATTCGAGTCCAATTTCAGAAATTGAAAGTCTTGTCATGTCACGACCTATTTTAGGAACGTCGACTCACCCTCCAAAGAATTTTCGGAGATTTCGATATTTTTACGAAAAATTGATTCGGACGTCGCGGAAAATTAGCGGAAATTTAGATGGGCTAAGTCGAAGGAAATTTGAACTTGCAAGCCGAGCTATTTGACGAGGGGCACCTGTAGAAATTCTATGGGCTTTGTCTTCATTCAAATTGGACGTCAATTTGGGAATTTGTCGAAGAAATTAGAGCTGAAAATTAGTGAAATTCGGAGCTTCAAGGAGGGGGTGCAATATTTGGTTTTAAGTTTGATTATTTGTGGATATTAAGCCAAGAAAGTAATAGGGGGAACATGCCATAAATGGAGGGGATTAAGCTTGTTGACTTCTTGTCCTGGCTTCTCCCGCACGACTCCCCCTTCCCATCTCCTCTTCGCCTTTTTGCTGCCACCGAAGATCAACGAAGTAGCTGCCCGTGTGCATCTCGCCATTGCTCCTCTAACTTCAACCGGGTCAACGAAACCAACAGCTCCTCCATCTTGTTGACCGAAGCCAGCGAAGCTGAAGCTGCATGCGTCCATCACCAGCGAACGCCAGCCGCTTCCTCGGCCCAAAACCTACTTCACGCACAGAGCCCTTGTGTTGACTCCATCAGCGAAGACCACCCATCTTCGTGTCTTCGTCCGCCGGTCAGCAAACCAGCTACAAAACCCACCGAATCAACCTCTTCATCCACGCGGCAACCACAGCCCACATCCCCACCGTCCACACATGTGAAGCAGCCCATTTTCCTTGCATTTTTTCCAGCAACGAAAACTACAGTTGCCGCATCTTCCCCAGCTCGACGCTGCTTCCTCTCCTCCGTGTCTTCATTTCAGCGGACCATCATCACGTGGG
Source organism: Eucalyptus marginata (assembly GCA_014182565.1). Taxonomy (NCBI): domain Eukaryota; kingdom Viridiplantae; phylum Streptophyta; class Magnoliopsida; order Myrtales; family Myrtaceae; genus Eucalyptus; species Eucalyptus marginata. The sequence continues at coordinate 12,611,610 of CM024589.1, read as the reverse complement.
CTTCTCCAGCAGCCGTGAATCCCAGCGAAGTCAGCCCACGGTTGGGCCCTCCTTCCGCCCACGTGATCCACAGAAACAGCAGCTCCTTTGGGCCTTCTTCTTCAACCTGTGAAGCTAGCAAAAATTCAAGTCCAGCAGCCGGCAAGCCTAGTTCAACGAAATAACAAATCTCAGTTTGCTGAGATTTGTTGAAGCGGGCCAAGCTTGCCCTCCAAGCCTGTGAGTGTCATTGCGAGCCCAAGTTCGGCCGTCGTCGCGCCGCCATCGCGGTGATCCGTTCTTCGCAAATCAAGTGATTTTTGCTCACTAAACCCTGCTTAGTTTGCTAATTATGCTTAGGGGTTGATTAGTGTTAATTAAGCATGATTAGGAGGTTAGATTAGTTTAGATCAATTAAATTAAATGACTTAACGATGCATGTTAGGTGGTTAGACATAGTCATTAGCTAGTAAATATGTGCTAGTATTTATTGAACGGGTCTCGGAAATTTTCCGGTTCCGTCTCGGCCCAATTAGGCGATTCGGGCCTAAATTGGATTTTTAGTATTTATTTAATTAATTTTCAAATTTATTTAATTAATTAATTATTTTCCGGAAATTAGACCTGGATGGTCGACGATCGAAATTTTGTGCGATTGCAGTGGTGCTTTTGGTTTATTTAATTGAGCACTGGTTTGTGGAAATTGAGTGAGTTGATGAGTATGTGGGGATTTATCCCAAAATTGATCAGTGTCGGTGTTCAATTAGAATTTGACCGTGAGAGGTTGTGAGTTGAACCTCGAAAGCTGCCAAAGTATGGCTGTGCCAATGGAGCCGAGTTCTACCACTGAATTTGGAGTCAGTCGCCCCCGTTGGGCCGTAAATTACCACCTGATAGAGGTCGCGCCCGTTGGGCCATAATTTGCCACTTGATAGAAGTCGCGCCCGTTGGGCCATAAATTGCCACCTGATAGAGGTCGTACCTAATAAGGCCGTAATCTACCACCTATTAAAGGTTACGCCCATTGGGCCGTGAATTACCACCTAAAGATAGGTTGTGTCCTTTGGATCGTAATTTATAGCCAAGAAATTTGGCAGACTATGCTCGTTGAGCCGTGAGTAAGATTTGAGATTGAATAAGCGAGACGACCGGGGACTGGTCAGATTGACATGTAATCAACTAAGTCGATTGATCAAGGTATCGATCCGTGTGATGTGATTGGGTGCTTATTTGAACTGTGCTAATGTGTAGGTGGAATCTGAAGCCAAGATAAGCCCTCTGTCTCATGATGTGCTTAGGCAACCGTACTGTATTGGTTTACTAATCGGGTTTTAGGGAGTAGAACTCGCTAAGACGTTGTCTCAATGGTTATTATATAACCATTTCAGGCCCCTATATGGCAGCACCTCCACCTCCTCGTCCTGCTATGCATTTTAGTATTCCTATGGAAATTACCGAAGAAGGATACCACTTCTCGATAGACCACCACCCAAAGGGACTAGAGTATGTGTTGATAGAGTCCAAGGTGTGGGTTGAGGTGAATCAAATCGACTTGGTAACCCACGAATATCCATCATGGTATCGTCACTACCATGATAGGCGAAGAGGAGGTCCCATCTCGGAAGGTGATGTGCCTCTGTACGTTTTGGAGGCAGCATTCAGTTAGGGACGGCAGACCCTAAGGATGGGTCGGTAGTAGATGCCAAGGATCCCAAGCTCGAGGGCAATCATAAGTCACTATTATACTCAGCCGGGGGTGCTAATTGGAGTGAAGAAGAAGGGGAGATAATTGAGCAAGAGGAGGGATCAGAGGAGGATCGGGAATGGGAAGAGCCAGAGGAGGAACCTGCAGAAGAGGAACTTGCAGAAGAAGAGCTTGAGTGATCAGCTCAAAGAATAACACTATCGGCGTGTCGATGAAAGGCCCGATTTATTTAATCGAAAACGAAATCTGAAAATTTAGGATGTCACACTTAGCAGCTCATGGTCTAGTCTACTACATGAAGGTAGAGCAAAGGTTCCGGATACTACTGGCATGGTTGCTATTTCAGATTTGAAAGTTGAGGTTATGGAGGAGAAGTTACTTCGAGATTTAACTCGTGAAATATGTGCACTCCTCTTTGCGATAGCTTCCCCGGCATTAAATACAAGGCTTCCTTCACTAGAACAATTGGGGCATGCCAACTGCATTGACACGTCTTCTCTGCAGGAGTTGGACGTCTACTCATAAAGCTATATGGTTAGGTATAAATGATGAGCAGATTTTTGTTATTCCATGTTCTTTGTGTGAATTGGCATATTCATTTTTTATTCTTTTCACTCTTCTAATCCATTTACAGTTTCCTTATGAAGCATAAAGGTCTGGCTCTTCCTGTATTACATATGTGTTTAGAAGTTTTCACATGGACAGATGGCGATGCGGTGACCAAAGTTTCTTCTTTTTGTGCTACCGTGAAGTTTCTTCTTTTGTGCTACTGTGATTCTTCTAGCTATATCAACCAATAATGTGGAACTTCGTCAATTTGTCACTAAAGATCTTTTTTCAGCTATAATTCGTGGTTTGACTTTAGAATTTGATATGCTTGAGAATGTGGAAATTGGAGAGCAAAAACAGTGGGATGAAGCTTACAAAGTTGCCAAGAAGAAAACTGGAATCTATGATGACCAGTAAGCCAAATATTCTTATCCCTATTGGTATATGCATACACTCACCTTATTATTAGCACTGTCATTTTTAGATTCAGTGATGACCCTGCATCAGAGAAGAAAATACTTCCACAATATGACGATCCGGCTCAAGATAAGGTTAGTTTTTTTTCTCTTTTCTGATTACAAGTGTCATATCTAGCTATTGCGTTCCCACTTCTTTTGATGGTTTCAGGGGGTAACTCTTGACTCAAGTGGACGTTTGACCAATGAAGCTGAAAAGAAATTGGAAGAGGTAACTAGTTTTTCTGCATATTGTGGTTCAGCATTAGTTAGAATAGGAATGAGGTCTGCTTGGTCGTTCTAAAAAAGTTTAATGTACTTCATATACAGCTAAGAAGGAGGCTACAGGGTGTTTCTTGAAATAGTCATTATGAAGATCTCACCTCATCTGCCAAGACCTCATTCGATGAATACACTCAAGAAGAATTGCTTCGATTCAGAAAGCTCAAGAAAAAGAAATCCTTACGGAAGAAAGAGAAGTTGGACTTACATGCCCTTGAAGTGGAAGCAGTTTTAGCAGGGTTGGTGTTGGAGATCTTGGACCACATAAGGATGGGAGGAGGCAAGCTAGCATAGAGGAACAAGAGAAAATTGAGGCTGAGATGAGAAAGAATGCCTACCAATTGGCCTATGCTAAAGCAAATGAGGCATCTAGGTTACTGCGGGTGGAGCTGTGACATCCCAGATTTTCAACCCTGTTTTCTACTGAATAAATCGGGCATTTCATTGACGCACCTATAGGGCTGTTCTTAGAGCTGATCACTCTCGAGATAACTAGACTATCTGGAGAAGCCATTAAGGATTTTAAGGCAAATAGACTCGAGAATTCAACTAGGAATCGGCTTCTCGACCGTGCTCATCCTTAGAGGTCAATACGGCACAATATAAAATCGATTCGAAATCAGAGATAGGCTGGTTCGACTGAGATGTGTGGCTAATCGTGGGTGACACCACTAAATTGGAAAATTCTCATCGACTGGCACTAGACTAATTTTCCTATTGTTTTGGGACCCTGTGTCCGTATTTGAATTCTCGAGATTTTCACGACAACCGAGAGTCGCCAATGAGTCGAGTAAGTTCATAGTGGCTCGAAGAAAATCGACCACAGGTCATTTGCAATAAAAATGCCTGAAAGTTACTCGGTAGCCTAGGTCACGCTAAAAACGCGTCGAATAGAAATTAACCGCCAATTCAAGTCCAATTTCAAAAATTGAAGTTTCTGTCATGTCACAATAAATTCTAAAAGTGTCGACTCGCTCAAAAATTTTTTTCGACAACCGACACTTTTTGGGAAAAAGTCGTCGGCGGACCGTTTTATGCGATTGAAGCCTGGAAATTATTTTGATGACAACATTGAGGAGCATGAGGGATTCTTGGATAACGAAAATTGTCAATTTGATAATTGAGACATCAATTGATTTTATTAAAGCCATTTGAGGTGGAATCAAGAGAGGATTGAATCCATTTGAGGAAGATTGAGCCAAAATTCGTAACCCCCCTCATGCCTAGCCAAAGTGGACTACTTCAAAGGTTATGAGGTGTGTGTGTGTGGTTAAATGAGAGCCAAGGGATTCTACTTGGTTGAGGTTGAAACTTGATGAACAAGTTGTGGAAATTTGAGGCCGAATGGCCCACCTTTCCTCTTATCTCTTCATCTCTCTCTTTCCCCATCATTTCCTCTTGGTTGCTGTCCAAGAACCATCCTCCTCTCTCTCTATTTGCTGTGTGTGACCAGCATACCAAGAAGATCGCCGGAAGTAGCCTCGCCGTCGCACCGGAGCCGGGACCGCCTCACGTGCGCGTGCGCCCGCCTCACCGTGCACCGCTGTTCCCCTTGGCCGTCTCTCCCTCTCTTGCTAAGCTGCTGTCCAGCCACTGTTTCTGGTTTGTAGAAGCTCCACAAGGGCTGGTTTTGAGTGTTTCTTCGCCGGTAAAGACCCGCCATGGCCCGGTTTGGCCTATTTCCTCCTTACCGGTCAATTCCCGTGCTTAACCGAGTTGTTTGCTTCAATTTCCAGCAAGATCAGAACAGAAACAGAGAGGGTTTCGAAGCGGCTTCTAGGTCCGTTTTGAGGTGGTGTCGGACGTCGAAAGTTGGCCCGCCTTTGGAGTTTATTGTTCCCCGCACCGTTCCCGTCGGTTTAAGCCAATTTGCGCGTTATTCCGGTGAGTAATCTCACTAATCCTTGCTTAGTGGACTAATTACACTTAAGGCTTGTTTAGTTTTAATTAATTAGGTTTAGGTGGTTAGATTAGTATAGATTAGTATTTATTAATCAATTGTGATGCGAATTGGACAAATTGAGTGTGCATTTGGCAAGTAGACATGGTCTACTATTTTTTTAGGGTAGCTCGGGATTTTTTGACCCTTTATCGGGCTTCAATTTGACAAGTCGGGCATAAGTGGAATTTTTAGTAATTAAATATTAATTTTAGAAATTAATTTAATTAATTAATTATTTTCCGAAAATTCAACCGGGATGGCCGGTGACCGGAATTTTATGCTGATGATCGTGGTGAAGTCCGTTTATTTAATTGGGCTTTATTTTGAGCTAAATTGAATTTTTAATGTTTATTATTTAATTTTCGAAATTAATTAATTAATTAATTATTTTTCGGAAATTAAGGCTGAGATAACCAGTGACCGAAATCTTGTGCTGATTGTCGTGGCGCAGTCCATTTATTTATTTGAGCTCTACGTTGAATGGAATTAATTTAATTGTGATATTTTAAGGATTTACCCTAAATTAGTTGAAATTGAGTGGGATTGAATGAATGATTGGTAGTTGGCCGAGTATGTTTATTTAGCATTTATAATGCTTTTGAGTTGTAAAGTGAGTAGAATCGTGAGAGTGAATCGGAAATACTCTGGGCTTGAACCGATCAAACACGGTGTATGGGCCTACGTGGTTCGGTGATTTGGGATATCACTGGCGAAAACGGCGCCTTAAAGAACCCACGTAGACCGTCTGTTACTTACGTCACCTTGGCGAAGTTGACGCCCGAGAGCATTGATGTGGCTCTGTCACTGAGTGTACTATTGGAGGTTATATGGTGTGGAATTAACGACCTAGAATGGTCCGACTGACATGTAATCGACTAGTTCGATTGATCAATGTTTTGATCTAATGGTCTTGATTTGATTGACTATTCGATGTGATATATGAAGCATATGTATATAACCTTGAATTGCAGGTTGGAACTGATGCCAAAGTAAGTCTTCTGACTCGTGCTGTGCTTAGGCAACCATGTGGTGTATTGGTTCCCTAATTGAGTCTTAGTGGGGTAGAACTCGCTGAGACATAATCTCATCCCAGTTGTGGGACAACATTTTAGGCCCCTGAATGGTAGCACCTCCACCTCCTCGTCCTGCTATGCACTATGGTATTCCTGTGGATACCACCGAAGAAGAATACCACTTCCCGATAGACCTCAATCCCGAAGGATTAGAGTATGTGCTGATAGAGTCCAAGGTTTGGGTTGACGTGGGTAAAGATGACTTGGTGCCCCATGAGTATCGATCATGTATATGAGGACTGAGGTCCCATCCTGTTTTTGCAAACTATGAGTTTTGATCGGTGTACAGTAAATAAGACTCGTGAGTAGCATTGTATCATATACTATCTAGTTTGCCTGTATAAAAGTGTGGGTGTGATTTTCAGTTATGAAAAGATAGCCCTACTTTTCTATCCCATTGTTTTATTGTCAGGGATTTTCTTTATGCTTCCGCATGCGCATATTAAATGAACAAGGTTGGCGATGCGTCCTGGGACATCGCTATTAAATGACCAGGTGAGGGATGGGCACACGATCGAGGATCGGGGCGTGACAGGAGCAAACTCTTCCTGTTAAGACAGAGAATGACCAAAAATGGTCATTGCTGATGACGATGAAGATCTTTATAAATCTTTAGAGAGAGCTAGGAAATTGGCTCTAAAGAAGCAAGAAGAGGAGGGGGCTTCTGGTCCTAAAGCGATAGCTCTTTGTGCCAGTAGTATTCCCATCACACACAATGCAGAAAATCAGAGTGTCGCGATTGGAGAATCACAGGAAGGCAGGGTTGTCATGACAAATACTGAAAGATTGTTTCGGGCCTCGAGGTTAATGAAGATATACATTCGATTAATTCTGTGCTGGCGTGGACAATTTGCGATCATATTTTCTTTCTGAATTGTGGAACCCGTATTTTGTTCTCCAGATTTTTCAGATTACTGCCTTTTGCTAATTTGGGTAGCATTGCTGCTTATTGGGTCAAAACTAGTTTAAGTTGGCTATTTAGTTTAGAATCTTGGTATTGTTTGGATGGTCAATGAGCAACATTTCTTGTTCTTTCACTGTATGCATACTGAAAGATTGTTTGTAAGTGACTTATTTTAGAATTTGCCTTATGTGTATGTGCGAGCAAGCGGTGCACTTGATGTGCCTCATTGAACAACATCCTGGACAACTTGCAAACAAGTGAAGTTTCGCATACAACTTGCAGTCTGTTGGTCATGCAGTCACAGTAGCTTGTTTATTTGGGATGCATTTTAACTTCCGAACTAAATTCCTAATCGTTGGTCGAGGGGATTGCTGTCTTCAAGAGTGATGGACTTATTCAACTGTTTTGGCCATATTGGAGTTGCTTAGTTTTAAAACCACAGTTAGTTTTCAGGATATATGGTGGCTAAGAATGCTGTTGGTTCTACTGAGAAGGGGAAAGGGACATGCATATTGGGCTTGCATTGCAATTTTGAGATTTCATTCATGTAATTGAAATTACTTCCTCTTCAAATCGGTGTTATATCCACCAATTGCTTGATATGGTCTTTGGTGTCTGAAAGAATATGCGATGTTATTTTCTTATCAAGTAAGTTACTGAAATTTTGCCATTACCTATTGTTCTAGTTTCTCGTAAGCCTAACACAGAAGATGTCTTCTTGGATGAAGACGAAGCACTAGTAACATCTGATAATGAAGTAAAAGATGAGCCCAGAGGCTAGATAGAATTTAAAGAATTTGGTAATGATGAAGGTCCTGTTAATGAGGATGAGGAGGAAGTTGTTCCGGATGAGACAATTCATGAAGCTGCAGTGGGGAAAGGTCTGTCGGGTGCCCTAAAGCTGCTCAAGGAATGGGGAACACTTAAAGAAACTATTGAGTGGGGTGGTAGAAACATGGATAAGAAGAAAAGCAAGCTCGTAGGCATTGCAGATGATAGACAGAAAGAGATCCGCATTGAAAGGACAGATGAATTTGGCCAAATAGTAAGTTTTCAACGAAAAAAAGATATTAATCATAAAGCCTTGTAATACTAAATTCTCCATTATAATTTCTTTTGCGTCTGACAAAGAAACGCCAATTCATTACTTTGATGTTTTTATGCCAATCTTCTTGTTTTGAATGTTTTGCAACAGTTAACCCCAAAGGAAGCTTTCCGATTGCTTTCCCATTAATTTCATGGAAAAGGGCCTGGCAAAATGAAGCAAGAGAAGCGCATGAAGCAATACCAGGAATAATTGACGTTGAAGCAGATGAAGAATTCAGACATGCCTTCTTTGTCTGCAGAGAGGATGAGGGAAGCTCAAGCTCAAATGGAGACACCTTATCTTGTGCTTAGTGGTCATGTTAAGCCTAGGTATGTTTTCCTGTGTTAAAAAATCAAGTTACTAGTTCTTTATTCATTGGCATTTAAGTACATAGCATTTTAGATTAATCTGACTTTATAAGATGTCAATGTGGAGTGTCTTGTTCCATGACCAAAGTGCTTGACTGTCTTTTCGCTTTGCTGCTTCAAATTTTCTATTTATCCCAAATCCCTCAGAGCTTGGGCTCTGCTGAGGAGATGTTTCTGTTTGCTAATGTACAGCTCCATGGATCACCGCCCGGATGACTCTTTCCGCATTATATTTCCCAGGACGTTTGAGGGGAATCTCCAGTTTCAAGACTCGTGAATTTGTTAACTTAAAAATCATAGCCTATGACCATGCATTATAGATCAACCTATAGATGTCTCCATCTTTATGCTTAAAAAGGCGGCCACTTAATAGAAATTTGAGTGGTTTGACTTGATTGATGATAAACAATCTATATCTGGGAAGATAATCAGACACCTTCTAATAAGTGTAAGTTGGACTTCATGCAATGTCTATTTACCATGGTAATTGAATGATAAAATAATGATTAGATTTTTGTTACTTTGTGCCTGTTTATTTAATTGTTTTTTTTCTTTTTTCTTCTGGGGTGTTTCCAGTCAAAATAGTGATCCAAGAAGTGGCTTTGCCACCATTGAGAAGGATCCCGGGAGCTTAACGCACATGCTTGGAGATAGGAAGGTCAGTGTCGACCCAAGTTTGGATGTAGTATTACTCTTATTTTATTGCAAAAAGGAAATTGGCCTGTGTTTGTTTGCACCATAATTTTTTATGCAAATTATCAAGATGCATCTCATGTGCAAGGTTTTCTATGTATGCGGCACCGCCAGGCTATCTTTTTAACACTGTTGGAATTCAAGTCGGCGGAAGACGACTTACCTTTATCTGATGCGCAGACAACAATTAACCCCGGAACGAACGTTGAATTGCGGATGAATCACGAACAAAATTACTTCACGTTGGTCTGAATGTAATCACAAGGAAAGCACCCGATTTCCACGGCGTAAATGTGGCATCCTAAAACTCAATGGCAATCTCTAGATGCCTTACAACCTATGGGAGGACGATGGACGCATCAATGACCTATGTTGTGGTCTTTAGACCAGAGAAGTGTAATAGATTACGCCAAGCACCTAATGGGTGAATATTTTGTTGGAAACATGTTCCATGCCCATGTGAGATCAAGATTTATTTTATGAGGAAATTATGTTTTAGCCATGAATTTTATAAGTTGGACTTTATTAATCTATGTTACAAAGTATTATAGCCATTTAAATTTGCAATTTAGCACTTTGATTAAATAGGGATTAAGCTAGTTTTTTAAAAGGTCAATTTTGGGTTATTTAAGCTTGGGTCTTAGGCCCAAGAGTGTTGGGCCTAAGATGGGCCAAAATGGCCAGCCCATAGAGCCCATGAAGGGCCGTCAGTCGCACGAAGAAGGGGGAGGGGGAGACCGGTTTGCATGCCTCCCCCATTTGTCCCTTGAAGTTGGCCATGTGTCAAGCCATGCAAAACTAATGATGGCTAATGATGGAGGGAAGGAAAATTAGGGGGAAAAGTTACCGGATGGAGCTAAAGGAACCGAGAGAGAGAGAGAGAGATGTGTCGCACGGTAGAGAGAAGGAGAGAAAGAGAGGAAGAGAGAAAGCAAGAAAGGAAGAAGGAAGGAGAAGGGCCGTTCACCGCCGTCCGTCGCCGCCGTGTCTCGCCGTTGTGCTCGCCGTTTGCTCGGTTTGGAGGCAAGTGGGATCCCTTGATCTACTCATGCATGATGTGCTTAGTGTGTGTGATTGATTGGTGATGATTTTCGGAGGTATAGAATGTGAAAATTTGAAGTTATAAGAGTGGTGCTCTAGTCTAGTGTGCTGTTCTTGAGAAAAACAGCTTGACCTAGGATGTTCTAGTGACCTGCATGTGATGTTCTAGTTGAAATTTGGCTTCGACCTCTAAATGAAAGTTGTAAAGGACTTCTTGGAGTATAACACACTCAAATTTGGGACAAAACAAACAAGTATAAGTAGGTGAAACCATTGTTCTTTGGAAAGACTAGATCTGGAAATTTTGGTACCGACCCATGACAAATGCATGGACGGTAAGGCAATCTTTTTGTTGAAATTTCACTTCGATTTCTTAACAAAAGTTGTAAAGGACATCCTAAGGTTTAACATATCAAAAATTTAGAGAAAACAAATAAGAATAGGTAGGTGAAATCGTGGTCCTTTGGAGATGGTTAGATCTGGAAATTTCGGTACTAGGAACAGGGGTTTTAACCGTACATACTTAATTACCTAGGAGTATCTACCTTATGGTCTTGGCTATCACATAGTCGAATTTCATAATTTTTGAAGGTCATTTGGATATTTAATCGGAAATGTTTCTAAAACTGTACAATCTGATGTGTTCAGACTTTGTAAGTTTCAATGCGTGGACTATATCGTTTTGTATGAGGTTCTTTTGGAAAAGTGTTCTGCATGAAATATCTCTTTTTTGAAGTTCATTTGCCTATTTAACCAAAAATGTTTCAAAAACTGTGCAAGTTGAACTGTTAGAATAGTAGTGCTGTGATGCATGGTCTATACCAAATTATATGGGGATCTTTTGGTGTAGTGTTCTCCATGAAATATCTGTCTTTATGTCTTGACTATCACATGTTTGAATTTCATAATTTTTTAAGGTCATTTGGGTATTTAATTAAAATGTTTTCTAAAACTGTGCAAGCTGCATTGTGCGAATTTCAAAAGCTGTAATGCATGGACTATTCTGTTTTGTATGAAATTCTGGTGGTGTTGTGTTCTTCATGAGATAAATGCCTCTAGAGCTTGTCTATGATGTATTAAATTCTTAGAAATTATTAGAGCCAATCACTAAATTTTAAGAAGTGTAAATTAAAAAGAATGCATTCTGTTTCTAAAATAATAGTAATAATCCATGAGTTTGCCCCATGAATTATATTGTTTTTAAGTGATTGATCTTGCTGCACATGTGATGATATTTGGCATTACATATAAAATCAAAAGCTGAATTTGACCTTGTTGCCATCACATCACGTGCCATGTTGATATTAAGACACAATTGTGAACATGAATTATGATAAATGAGGATACCGTCGGAGGTGTGAGCCGACGATGCCCCGAGAGTGTCGGGATGCTCGGAGGTGAGTGCCGGATGCCCAGAGGTGTGTGCCGGATGTCCTCGGGAGTTTCGAGATGCCTGGAGGTGTGTGCCGGAGGTTCCTCGTGATGCCAGGTTGGGTGCGAGCGATAAAATGTGGGATGCAATTACTGGTCCCAGGGAAAGAAAAATTGTGGTGATCCAATTGAAAAATAAATGAATAAAGGCTAAAATTGAATCATGCATAGTATGGTGACATGTATGCATGGCTGTATGATGTTATATGTATAAGTGCATGGTGGCATGTGCACATAGTATGGTGACATGTATGCATGGCTGTATGATGTTATATGTATAAGTGCATGGTGGCATGTGCACATAGTATGGTGACATGTATGCATGGCGGTATGATGTTATGTGTACAAGTGCATGGTGGTTTATGCACAGAACATGGTGACTTATATACATGGTGGTTTGATGTAATGTGCATGGCTGAAAGGTGAGGTACGTTTAACATGTATGAACTATATGTACTCTACCATGATGTCATGATTGTTCTGATTGATGCATTGAGTAGTTTAATGGATCTTTACCTGCTGAGTGGTTGTACTCACCCCTTTGGGGACTAACATTTCAGATTAGAAAGATGCCTCTCCCACCGGTCATGCGCGGTACCTTTTACGGCCTTCCATCTGACATGGAGGTGGAGTGTATGGAGCATATATGTGTCACCATCCCTAGTTTGGTGTTCATACGGGTTTGTGTGCTAGTGATGTACGACGTGGGCCAGGCTGGGGGCCCGGTCATCCAAGAGTTCTTGTCTGTCCACGTCCGTCATGACGGAGTGATACTGGGGATGTTGCCGCTGCCGCCGCCCGATGCACCAGGATGGGTGTGATGGCCCGCGTGAGGAGTGGGAGCTGACACTTTTTGGAGATAGCCGACACTTGTAGATGGAGGGTTATACGTGATTGATATAGGGGATCGAGATGTCTCTTTTGAGTTGTAGCCAAGTTTAGTGAAAAGCCTTGGCTTTTTGGTTGTACCGACCCGAGATGTCCATCATAAAAATGTAAATAAAAGTGACTCGGCTTTATGTTTTCCTTCGACGTGTAGTTGGTGTGCATTGCATCATTGTTACGAGAGTAGAGGGATGGTTAGACTCGTCTTAATTTTCGCTATGAGCCGCGCCAAATTCTTTAAAAAAAAAAAAATTATACCTATGAACCAGGGTTCTTCTTTAACCCTTTTAATCAAAGATATGTAACTGGTATTCAATAGGTAGAGCGATAGGTATCTGTGGTGACCTTTGTTGTTTTGGGGGTTCCACAGCAATTGGTATCAGAGCAAAATGTTTATATGTGGAGTGATAAGGAGTCTCATTTGGAAATTGAGGAAGGTAATGACAATGCACACCGTAGGATACTGACTAAGAGTGGTTGACTAACTTTGAATGACGGGTGATGAGTATTCGCCCGTAGATCTCCAGTCTATGTTCTGAGATTGCTTTTAGGTACCAGTAACATGGTTATGTTACTTATTTTTTTAGTTGCTGTTGCTTTTAATGGAGACTTTGAGTCACAGATATTTCCTGAGGCAAATGCTTGGAAACTACAGGAAAATCATGGTACGTTATGGAAGTCATCATCCATCGAGGGTTCAAGCCTCTGCAACAAGGGCTGAACCCCGAATGGAAGATATCCTGCAGGCATTGGCCAATATTGGAAATCTGATGGAAAGACAAGTGCAGTAACAACCCGGAGCAGAATGCCGTACTCAAGGACTGGTGGAGCAATTTTTGAAGTTGAAACCACCTAAATTCAGTGGAATGGGAAGTCCTGAGGAGGCGGAGCATTGGATTGATGGGATGGAACGAATTTTCCGGTTGTTGGACTGCAATGATGCTGAAAAAATAACTTTGGTAGAGTACCAGCTGGAGGGAAATGCAAAGTTTTGGTGGAGAGCTTCGAGGGACACAATCTTTCCACCAGGTACTGATGTCAATTGGGATGAGTTTGTCAGAGCTTTCAATAGAAAGCATTTTTTTGATTGTGCTAGGGACAAGAAAATTACAGAATTTGTTCAGTTAGAACAAAAGGAGCTGACAGTGGATCAATATGAGGCAAGATTTTCTGAACTGTCTAGATATGCTCCTAGACTAATTGAAGATCGGGAAGAGAAAGCTAAGAGATTTCTGAAGGGATTGAGAACTGACATAAGGAAGCAACTAGTGCCTTTGAATATAAGAGATTATAATGAGATATATGAAAGGGCAGGAGTTAGTAAAGGAGTAGTCGGAGAACAAGAGACAATCATCTTTTGGTGATATCAGACGGGGTAAGAGACCCTATACAAGTCAAGGTCAGACCTGGGAGTCTAAGAAGAAGGGCAATTTCGGGAATTTTGGAAAAGCTAAGGATGGCCTGAATCTGGGAAAAGCACCTAATCGGAATGAAGAATGTCGAAGGTGTGATGGACGACATGGCCCCGGACCTTGTAATGGACGGTTGAAGTGCTATGGTTGTGGACAGGTAGGACATCTTAAGAAGGATTGTCCACAAGAGAGGTCGCAGGCAAGTATGAACTCAATGCGACGAGTACCACAGCGTACTACTGGGCCATATTCACCAAGAAATCCACAGAGACCACCAGCTCAAGGAAAAGTGTATGCGGTCACCCAAGAGGAAGCAAAAGCTTCCAAAAACGTCATCTCAGGTACAATTTTCATAAATGGCAAGAAGGCTTATGCATTGTTTGATACGGGTGCTACACATTCATTTGTGTCTGAAAGATATAGATTGTTGAGTAAAATAGAAATGACATTTCTTGAGACACCCCTTTGTATTTCTACACCTTTAAAGAATGCGGTGTTGTCTACGCTGGTATGTGGAAAATGTAAGATAACAATAGGAGGAAGGGATATGGAAATAGACTTAGTCGTAATGGCTATGTATGATCTTGATGTTATCATAGGAATGGATTGGCTTCATAAGTATCGAGCCAAAATGGATTGTTATAGAAAAGTGATCCAATTTATTTTACCTGATCGATCGGATTGTGAGTTTTTGGGAGGTCAGACCAATCTGTCTATAGCACTTATTTCAGTAGTAGAGGCCTGTGCATTACTTGACAGAGGATGCCAAGGGTACCTAGCAATGGTTAAAGATTATACCAAGGAAGAGCCTAAGCTTGATGAAATTCGAATAGTAAATGAATTTCAAGATGTATTTCCTGAGGAGTTGCCTGGATTACCACCGGAAAGAGAAATTGAGTTTGAAATTGAACTAATGCCTGGAATAGGACCAATATCAAAAAGCCCCATACGAGAATGGCCTTAATGGAATTGAAGGAGTTGAAAGTGCAACTGCAGGAGTTGCTTGACAAGGGATTCATTAGGCCAAGTGCTTCACCTTGGGGTGCACCAGTTTTGTTTGTGAAAAAGAAAGATGGGTCGATGCGTTTGTGCATTGACTATAGGCAACTGAATCAAGTGACCATTAAAAATAAATATCCCTTGCCTAGAATTGATGATCTATTTGACCAACTCCAGGGAAGTTTGGTCTCCTCTAACTTGACTTAAGGTCGGGATACCATCGGCTAAGAATTAAGAAAGAAGACATTCCTAAGACTGCGTTTAGGACTCGTTATGGACACTACGAGTTCCTCGTCATGCCATTTGGATTCACAAATGCACCAGCTGCATTTATGGATCTAATGAATAGGGTATTTAAGCCTTATTTAGATCAGTTTGTGGTTGTTTTTATCGATCATATCCTGATTTATTCTGGAGGGCCTGAGGAACATGAGCAATACTTGAGGATAGTTTTGCAAACTCTTAGAGATCACAAGCTGTATGCCAAATTCAGCAAGTGTGAATTTTGGCTGGACCGGATAATATTTTTAGGACACGTGGTATCAGGAGGAGGAATTGCAGTGGACTCGGCGAAAGTTGAGATGGTAATAAATTGGTCGAGACCGACAACACCCACCAAAATTCGTAGTTTCTTAGGACTGGCCGGTTATTCGAAGGTTTATTGAAGGGTTTTCACGACTGGCAGGTCCCTTAACCAAATTGACTCGAAAGAACGCGAAGTTTGAATGGAGTGGGGAATGTGAAAGGAGTTTTCAGGAGCTTAAAAGGAAGTTGACCTCGGCCCCAATCTTGACTATACCATCTGGACCTGATGGTTTTATAGTGATGCATCTCACAAAGGATTGGGATGTGTTTTGATGCAGCATGGCAAGGTCATAGCCTATGCATCTAGACAATTGAAACCCCATGAACTGAACTACCCAACGCATGATTTAGAATTAGCAGCTATAGTGTTCGCTTTGAAGATATGGAGGCATTATTTATATGGGGAAAAGTTTGAGATTTATACAGATCATAAGAGCTTGAAATATCTGTTCTCACAAAAGGAGTTGAACATGAGACAAAGGATCTGGATGGAGTTGTTAAAGGATTATGATTGTGAGATATGATACCATCCAGGGAAGGCGAATAAGGTAGCGGATGCTCTTAGTCATAAGTCAGCTATGGAGATGGCCAGTTTAAGAATGGCGGAATGAAACTTATTAAAGTCCATAGCAGACTTGGAGTTTGAATTAAAAGTGGATGGTCTTACCGGTATGCTTAGAGCATTAAGGATTGAACCTGAAATTATTCAAAAGTTAAGACCCTGCAAGAGTCTGACCTGGAAATTATGAAAGTGAAAGATGCAGTGTCTTTAGGAAAAAGACCAGAATTTCAAGTTTCTGAAGATGGAGTGGTAAGATGCCAAGGACGACTCTGTGTTCCCAACAATGAAGAAGTGAAGAGGGAAATTCTGTCGGAGGCACATAGGAGTAAATATAGTGTTCATCCAGGCAGTACAAAGATGTACAGGAATTTGCTTCAGCAATTTTGGTGGAATGGTATGAAAGCAGATACGGCTAAGCATGTTTCTCAATGTTTGATGTGTCAACAAGTGAAGGCGGAACATTGCAAACCTGCAGGACTCTTGAGACCGTTAGACATACCAGAGTGGAAATGGGAGCATGTAATGATGGACTTTGTGCAATGACTGCCAAGGACATCAAATGGTCACGATTATATCTGGGTAATAGTGGACCGTTTGACTAAGTCTGCCCATTTCTTAGCAGTCCATATGAACTATTCAATGAATAAACTTGCTGAGATTTATGTAAGCCAGATAATATGCTTACATGGTATACTTGTAACGATCACCTTTGATCGAGACTCTAGGTTTATCTCGAACTTTTGGCGGAGTCTCCAAAATGCTTTAGGGACAAAACTTCAATTCGGTACTGCTTTTCACCCTCAAACAGATGGACAAACAAAAAGAGTGATCCAAACTCTGGAAGATATGCTAAAAGCCTGTGTTATTGACTTCAGAGGAAGATAGGATGAGAACTTGCATTTGATAGAGTTTGCATATAACAATAGCTTTCAGAAAAGTATAGGCATGGCCCCATATGAAGCGTTATACGGGAGAAGATGCAGGACCCCTGTCTGTTGGGATGAAGTAGGTGAAAGAAGATTGATAGGACCTGAATTAGTACAAGTTACCACTGAAGCTGTCGAGATTTATCAGGAAAAGACTTAAAACAGCCCAAAGTAGACAAAAAGGCTACGCAGATAGGCGTAGAAGGCCTTTGGAGTTTAGTGTGGGAGATCACATATTTCTTAAAGTATCTCCAATGAAAGGAGTATCTCGAATTGGAATGAAAGGAAAGTTGGGACCCAGATTTGTTGGACCTTTTGAGATACTTGAAAGAATAGGAGATGCAGCTTATCGTTTGGCGCTGCCTCCTAATCTGGGAAATTTACATGATGTGTTTCATGTGTCGATGCTGAGAAAGCATCAGCTGGATCCTGGTCACATACTTGATCATGAAGCCATCCAAGTGGACGAGAAAGTGCGATATATTGAAGAGCCGGTGCAAGTGCTGGACAGAAAGGAGCAAGCCCTTAGGACCAAGACCATCCCACTGGTTAAAATATTATGGCGACATCATGATATGGAGGAAGCCACAGGGGAGAGTGAAGACCAGATGAAGGAAAAGTACCCCTACTTGTTTCAAGAGGCATAAGCGATGTCTAATTTCGAGGACGAAATTCTCTAAGGAGGGGAGAATTGTGGCATCCTAAAACTCCATGGCAACCTCTAGATGCCTTACAACCTATGGGAGGACGATGGACGCATCAATGACCTATGTTGTGGTCTTTAGACCAGAGAAGTGTAATAGATTACTGGCCAAGCACCTAATGGGTGAATATTTTGTTGGAAACATGTTCCATGCCCATGTGAGATCAAGATTTATTTTATGAGGAAATTATGTTTTGGCCATGAATTTTATAAGTTGGACTTTATTAATCTATGTTAGAAAGTATTATAGCCATTTAAATTTGCAATTTAGCACTTTGATTAAATAGGGATTAAGCTGGTTTTTTAAAAGGTCAATTTTGGGTTATTTAAGCTTGGGTCTTAGGCCCAAGAGTGTTGGGCCTAAGATGGGCCAAAATGGCCGGCCCATAGAGCCCATGAAGGGCCATCGGTCGCACGAAGAAGGGGGAGACCGGTTTGCATGCCTCCCCCATTTGTCCCTTGAAGTTGGCCATGTGTCAAGCCATGCAAAACTAATGATGGCTAATGATGGAGGGAAGGAAAATTAGGGGGAAAAGTGAACCAGATGGAGCTAAAGGAACCGAGAGAGAGAGAGAGATGTGTCGCACGGTAGAGAGAAGGAGAGAAAGAGAGGAAGAGAGAAAGGAAGAAAGGAAGAAGGAAGGAGAAGGGCCGTTCGACCGCCGCCGCTCGCCGCCATGTCCTCGCCGCCGTTTGCTCGCCGTTTGCTCGGTTTGGAGGCAAGTGGGATCCCTTGATCTACTCATGCATGCTATGCTTAGTGTGTGTGATTGATTGGTGGTGATTTTGGAGGTATAGGATGTGAAAAATTGAAGTTATAAGAGTGGTGCTCTAGTCTAGTGTGCTGTTCTTGAGAAAACAGCTTGACCTAGGATGTTCTAGTGACTTGCATGTGATGTTCTAGTTGAAATTTGGCTTCGACCTCTAAATGAAAGTTGTAAAGGACTTCTTGGAGTATAACATACTCAAATTTGGGACAAAAAAAACAAGTATAAGTAGGTGAAACCCTTGTTCTTTGGAAAGACTAGATCTGGAAATTTTGGTACCGACCCTTGACGAATGCATGGACAGTAAGGCAATCTTTTTGTTGAAATTTCACTTCAATTTCTTAACAAAATTTGTAAAGGACATCCTGAGGTTTAACATATCAAAAATTTAGAGAAAACAAACAAGAATAGGTAGGTGAAATCGTGGTCCTTTGGAGATGGTTAGATCTGGAAATTTCGGTACTAGGAACAGGGGTTTTAACCGTCCATATTTAATTACCTAGGATGAATCTGACTTCGATGTCTTCATGAAGTATCTACCTTATGGTCTTGGCTATCACATAGTCGAATTTCATAATTTTTGAAGGTCATTTGGGTATTTAATCGGAAATGTTTCTAAAACTGTGCAATCTGATGTGTTCGGACTTTGTAAGTTTCAATGCGTGGACTATATCGTTTTGTATGAGGTTCTTTTGGAAAAGTGTTCTGCATGAAATATCTCTCTTTATGTCTTGCCTACAACATATTCAAATTTCGTAATTTTTCAAGTTCATTTGCCTATTTAACCAAAAATGTTTCAAAAACTGTGCAAGTTGAACTGTCAGAATAGTAGTGCTGTGATGCATGGTCTATACCGAATTATATGGGGATCTTTTGGTGTAATGTTCTTCATGAAATATCTGCCTTTATGTCTTGACTATCACATGTTCAAATTTCATAATTTTTTAAGGTCATTTGGGTATTTAATTAAAATGCTTTCTAAAACTGTGCAAGCTGGATTGTGCGAATTTCAAAAGCTGTAGTGCATGGACTATTTTGTTTTGTATGAAATTCTGGTGGTGTTGTGTTCTTCATGAGATAAATGCCTCTAGAGCTTGTCTATGATGTATTAAATTCTTAGAAATTATTAGAGCCAATCACTAAATTTTAAGAAGTGTAAATTAAAAAGAATGCATTCTGTTTCTAAAATAATAGTAATAATCCATGAGTTTGCCCCATGAATTATATTGTTTTTAAGTGATTGATCTTGCTGCACATGTGATGATATTTGGCATTACATATAAAATCAAAAGCTGAATTTGACCTTGTTGCCATCACATCATGTGCCATGTTGATATTGAGACACAATTGTGAACATGAATTATGATAAATGAGGATACCGTCGGAGGTGTGAGCCGACGATGCCCCGGGAGTGTCGGGATGCCCGGAGGTGAGTGCCGGATGCCCGGAGGTGTGTGCCGGATGTCCTCGGGAGTTTCGAGATGCCCGGAGGTGTGTGCCGGATGCCCGGAGGTATGTGCCAGAGGTTCCTCGCGATGCCAGGTTGTGTGCGAGCGATAAAATGTGGGATGCAATTACTGGTCCTAGGGAAAGAAAAATTGTGGTGATCCAATTGAAAAATAAAAATAAAGGCTGAAATTGAATCATGCATAGTATGGTGACATGTATGCATGGCTGTATGATGTTATATGTATAAGTGCATGGTGGCATGTGCACATAGTATGGTGACATGTATGCATGGCTGTATGATGTTATATGTATAAGTGCATGGTGGCATGTGCACATAGTATGGTGACATGTATGCATGGCGGTATGATGTTATATGTACAAGTGCATGGTGGTTTATGCACATAACATGGTGACTTATATACATGGTTGTTTGATGTAATGTGCATGGCTGAAAGGTGAGGTATGTTTAACATGTATGAACTATATGTACTCTACCATGATGTCATGATTGTTCTGATTGATGCATTGAGTAGTTTAATGGATCTTTTACCTGCTGAGTGGTTGTACTCACCCCTTTGGGGACTAACATTTCAGATTAGAAAGATGCCTCTCCCACCGGTCACGCGCGGTACCTTTTACGGCCTTCCATCTGACATGGAGGTCGAGTGTATGGAGCATATATGTGTCACCATCCCTGGTTTGGTGTTCATACGGGTTCGTGTGCTGGTGATGTATGACGTGGGCCTGGCTGAGGGCCCGGTCATCCAGGAGTTCTTGTCCGTCCACGTCCGTCGTGACGGAGTGATGCTGGGGATGTTGCCGCCGCCACCGCCCGATGCACCAGGGTGGGTGTGATGGCCCGCGTGAGGAGTGGGAGCTGACACTTTTTGGAGATAGCCGACACTTGTAGATGGAGGGTTATATGTGATCGATATAGGGGGTCGAGATCTCTCTTTTGAGTTGTAGCCAAGTTTAGTGAAAAGCCTTGGCTTTTTTGTTGTACCGACCCGAGATGTCCATCATAAAAATGTAAATAAAAGTGACTCGGCTTTATGTTTTCCTTCGACGTGTAGTTGGTGTGCATTGCATCATTGTTACGAGAGTAGAGGGATGGTGAGACTCATCTTAATTTTCGCTATGAGCTGCGCCAAATTCTTTTAAAAAAAAATAAAAATTATACCTATGAACCAGGTTTCTTCTTTAACCCTTTTAATCAAAGATATGTAACTGGTATTCAATAGGTAGAGCGATAGGTATCTGTGGTGACCTTTGTTGTTTTGGGGGTGCCACAAGAACTCGAACATGATGGGCTTGATAGTGCTCTATCAAGAATGTAAGGCATTCAACATTCATCAACTTTACAAAACAATTCATACTAGCAAGTAAGCCGTGCGACCAGTGAGTACACCTGCACTTGGGAGCTCAAATTATGCACCTGTTAGGGATGACATAATGGCTACAACCTCGAAAAGAAATAAACAATCGATGTCTCACAATGCCCCAGACATATTTTGTTACATCAATTCAAGTATACCTATCCCTTAAAGGCTATACTTGATTATTCTCAAAACACCATGTATTTACAATTATATCCGCAATCACATAAGGCGATATAATTGGTCGACCAGTAAATACATGTGATAGATGTATAACAACAATAGTCTTCCTTCGCACTCATGTCTCTCTCCATTTCAGAACAACTGCTTTCCTAGACACGTCCCATAAAGCCATATCTATTCATGACCGCAGGTAACATGCTAAAGTAGCAACATTGATCTTTCACTTCGAGAACATAGTCAGAAGTAATATAGGGCACAAATTGAGGTAAATTATAAATTACCTCAAGGGCTTACACGATGAGTAAATAAGGATAATTTTACTCACCTTCCCTTGTCGGTCGAACAATGCACATGTAGTATGAATTACATGCTATAGTGGATTTCTCTTTCTTTAAGAGCGTATGTCATTTCTTAAATATATCCACTATACGGATCTTAGCCTAAACATAGTCACGTGCTTCTCACGTACTCATGTTTAGCTCGAGTGCTATATCAGCTCGCTTTCTATAGCGCCCAATTAAGTACTTGCATTCGGCATCTTACAGGCATACATGATTGTGGGACTATCATGTTCGGTCTTATTATAAACAAATCACAGACCTCATCTTGACTCCAATCAAGGCGACATATTTTATGTACCAAATTTGTTCTTCAGCATTTATTTGCACATAACGTCTCATCTCAACGTGCTAACTATAGCACTTGAGGCGATTGCTCGTGTGAGTGAGCCAATCATTGCCTACTGACATACTTTCAAATAATATATGTGTGCTTGTGCTAGTTTCATAATGGATTTGTACTTCTTGATAAAACATCAAGTCATTAATAAACAAACAAGTACAATACATATGTCTACAAATACATAAAACAATGATCCTTTACAATAACACATATCATATTCTACGCAATCCTAGTGACATCTTGTGGGTCAAGAATATGTCTCTAGGAATAGCCTTCGTAAATGGATCAGCAACCATTCTATTGGTTGAAATGTATTGTAGAATCACTTCTTTCTGCGATATAATATATCTGATGAAGTTATTATTTATGTCAATGTGCTTCGTCCTTCCATGATACTTGGGATCTTTCACATAAGTAATGGTTGCTTGACTATCACAATAAACTGTCACCGGTCTTGGAACCTCAGTGACAGTGGCTAAATTTTCCAAGAAACGTTTTAGCCATACTGCTTCTTGCACTGCGGCAGAACACCCAATAAATTCAGCCTCCATAGTGGAGAAGGATGTGCATGTCTGTTTCTTGCTATTCCAAGAAATTGCACCTCCATTGAGCAAGAACGCATATCCGTAAGTCGATTTACGCTCATCCAGTGTCTCCACCCCAATCAGCATCTCGAATAACCTAATAGGCGTAAATCATTCCCTTGGTAACAAAGTCGATAGTCCATAGTGCCCTTCAAGTATCTCAGATCCTCTTCACCGCTTTCCGGTGTGCTTGACCGGGATTTGATTGATATCGGCTCACCAATCCCACAAAGATAACATATGTCGTCGAGTACACATCATAGCATACATCAAACTTCCGACCGCACTAGCGTAAGGAACAGCTTCCATCATTTTAATTTCTTCTGGAGTCTTAGGACACATCTCAGTACTCAGGCCTTCACCTTGTATGACAGGGGTATCAATGGGATTACAGTGCTGCAAATTGAAACGATCAAGAATCGTCATAATATAAGACTCTTGTGATAAAGTAAGGAGTTTCCTTGATCGATCTCTTTCGATCTTAACTCCTAATATACAAGCAGCTTCTCCCATGTCCTTCATTTCAAAATTGGAGGACAACCATTCTTTATGGTGATTACCATAACCTTGTCATTTCCAGCCAACAGAATATCGTCCACATAAAGTGATAAAATCACAAATTTATCTTCGGACCGCTTGACATATACACAAGTGATCTTCTTCGATCATCGTGAAACCAAAAGTCGTTATGGCTCGATGAAAACGAAGATACCACTGTCTAGATGATTGCTTAAGGCCATATATCGAGCGATGAAGTTTGCAAAATTTGTGCTCTTGACCTTTAGCTATGAAACCTATTGGTTGTTTCATATAGATTTCCTCATCTAGTTCTCCATTGAGAAATGCCGTCTTTACATCCATTTGATGTAATTCAAGGTCCAAATGTGCAACGATGGCTAGAATAAGGCGTATTGAGGCAAACCTTACAACTGGTGAAAAGGTTTCCTCATAGTCTATGTTAGAACTAGTACAAGCACCTAGAGGGGGGTGAATAGGTGATTAAGAAGATTTTTATAAATTTAACATAATGTATAGACAAATTATTTGATGAAGGATTAAGGATTTGAAAACAATAATCGCTGCAAGTGAAAGCAATGTAAAGTAAAAGGATTAGGGATAGAGAATCAAGACTCCAGATTTATAGTGGTTCGGCTTAGACCAAGCCTACATCCACTCTCCCGCATGGACAGCCCTATAGCTGGATTTCACTAAGAATCAAAAAGAGAATTTACAGTCTCACGCCCTTGATTCCACAATGTAGAGTCTATACTACACTTCCTCAAGGTCTCACCACACTTCAGTCTCTCTTTTGATTACAAGTATAGCTCGAAGAATAAGATCACAAAATAACAAGGAGATTCAGACTTTTGAATTCTTCTATCTAGTACATTTGAACAACTTGAGTGTCTCCCTTTAAATACTTCTTCATGCCTTCATTACCGTTGGCACATTCCAAAGAAGTTCTTCCAATCAACCCATTGGACAGAATCAATTTAGAGAGATCTCGATCTCTTCAAGGAAAATGTTGATAGCCCATCAATCCTGCTCGCCCATACAATCAAGATCTTGGTTTCCATAAGTAGAACCTTCCAAGTATAAGTTGCGAATCTAGAGAATCTAGATTATTCGAATACGAATAGAAGATATTGTAGTGCTAATTCCAGTCGAGAGATATTCCTTAACCATTGGAGTCAAACCCATACTAGAAATAATCAGAATAGAAGTTTTAACTTTGTCGGTCTGGAATCTGTCCATGAGAGTTAGACTTTGAAACTTGAGTCTTGATGTCTTCAGACTTTGGTCTTCAGACATTGCCAGTAGAGTCTGCAAGTCTTCAGACTAGATTGATGGAAATGTTTTGTCGACTTCAAAATACCTTAAGAGAATTTTTCCAACAGTCTATACCCTCTTGTTGAGTATAACCTTTCGCCACAAGACGAGCCTTATACTTTTCAATGGATCCATCCACCCTTTGCTTAATCTTAAAGACCTATTTGTTTCCAATGGCCTTACAATTGGGTGGTAGATCAACCAAGTCCCAAACATGATTTGTCCTCATTGACTCCATCTCATCTTCCAAAGCTTTTCTCCATTCTTTCTTATCAGAGAATGAGAAAGCCTCTTGAACAGTCTTAGGCTCGGCATTATCTTTATGAGCACTGGTATCGTCACATTTGATCTCGGTACAAGAGTCTTCGATTCCAAAATCTCGTAGTTGTTGTTTTATCCAAAGTATTTGAGAACAACAACTTCCAAGGGCTACGTATTCTGCTTCAGCTGTTGAAAAAGCTACGGTATTTTGCTTCCTTGAAAACAAAGATACTACTCTGTTACCGAGTAATTGACAAGTGCCAAAAGTGCTCTTTCTTTCAACTCTACAACCTGCAAAATCTGCGTCTGAATAACTAAGAAGAGCAAAGTCTCCTTCTTTGGGATACGATAGACGAATCTTAGCAGTAGTTGCAACATATTTAATGGTACGTTTAGTAGCACTTAGATGAGATT
Organism: Eucalyptus marginata; assembly: GCA_014182565.1. Classification (NCBI taxonomy): domain Eukaryota; kingdom Viridiplantae; phylum Streptophyta; class Magnoliopsida; order Myrtales; family Myrtaceae; genus Eucalyptus; species Eucalyptus marginata. The sequence continues at coordinate 12,586,484 of CM024589.1, read as the reverse complement.
CCTTAGGATCCGATTGAAACCTAGCACATATGCAAACACTAAATAATATATCAGGTCTAGATGCAGTAAGATAAAGAAGTGAACCAATGATACTCCTATATAGTTTTTGGTCGACTTTCTTCCCTGCTTCATCTTTGTCTATCTTCAAGGAATTTGACATGGGTATGTTAGTCTTTTTGCAATTCTCCAGACCGAACTTTTTAACAAGTTCTTTTGCATATTTTTCTTGATGAATAAAGATTCATTCTTTCAATTGTTTCACTTGTAGACCAAGGAAGACGGATAGTTCACCCATCATGCTCTTCTCGAATTCATCCTGCATAGACTTAGAAAATTTCTTGCACAAAGTCTCATTAGATGATCCAAATATAATATCATCGACATAAATTTGAACAAGTAAAAAGCTTTTTACCTTCCTTTTTAATGAATAAAGTAGTATCTACCTTTCCTTTAACAAAACCACTTTGAATTAAAAAGTTACTTAGCCTTTCATACCAAGCTCGAGGAGCTTGTTTTAATCCATATAAAGCTTTCTTCAGTCTAAACACTGAGTCTGGTTTCTTTGAGTCTTCAAATCCAGGAGGTTGTTCCACATAGACTTCTTCTTGGATAAATCCATTCAGGAATGCGCTTTTGACGTCCATTTGGAATAACCTGAAATTCTTATAGCATGCACAAGCAAGTAATAATCTGATTGCTTCTAACCTTGCTACAGGAGCGTAAGTCTCATCATAGTCTATCCCTTCTTCTTGCGTGTATCCTTTAGCCATAAGTCTTGCTTTGTTTCTTGTCACTTTGCCTTTTTCATTGACTTTGTTCCTGAAAACCCATTTAGCTCCAATAACATATTTACCTTTTGGTTTAGGAGTTAATTCCCAAACATCGTTAATGCTGAATTGTCTGAGCTCTTCTTGCATTGCTTCAATCCAGCTTTCATCAGCTAAAGCTTCTTCTATATTTTTGGGTTCTATTTCAAAAATCAGCGCCACAAAGACTAGACTCTTCTCGCCTTTTGGATCTTGTACTAATCCCCTCATTAACGTTTCCAATAATGGGTTCTTTGGGATGACTGGACTTATGCTTCCAGTTACTGGATGGTCTGTAAGGTTGTTGATCATTTTCTTGAGTTGATTCTTCATCAACAACTTGTTGTACTGCTTCTGAATTTTGAACTGCTTCAAGGGAGGTAGACTTAGTAGAGTCTCGGCAGCGGTCGATTCTTCGCCTGAATTGGCTGAATTTGTGGAGAGTCTTGAAATTTGACATTCATTGATTCTTCCACGCCTCGAGTCTTCTTGTTGAATACTCTGTAAGCTTTGCTCGCAGTTGAGTAACCAAGAAAGAATCCTTCATCTGATTTTTCTTCAAACTTACCAACTCGATCATTTGCATTCTTCAGAATAAAGCATTTACAACCAAATACTTGAAAATAAGAAACAATTGGTTTCTTTCCTTTAAAAATTTCATAAGGAGTTTTCTCAAGAATTGACCTTAAAAATACTCGTTAATAATATAGCAAGCGGTCGAAAAAACAAACTTCAGCCCAAAACCTTGAAGAAATATTACTTTCAATTAAAAGAGTCCTTGCCATTTCTTGTAAAGACCTATTCTTCCTTTCCACAACCCCATTTTGTTCTGGTGTGTATGGAGAGGAGAATTTATGCTGAAAACCAGATTCATCATAGAATTTAGTAAAGTCTTGATTTTCAAACTCACCTCCATGGTCTGTACGAATGCTTGAGATAGTGTGACCTTTCTCATTCTGCACCTTCTTAGCAAATTTTGAAAAGTGAAAGAAAGTCTCAGACTTACTTGCAAGAAAGTAGACCCAAGTAAATGGTGAATAATCATCCACTATTACTAGGCAGAACCTTTTTCCACCAATGCTTTGCGTTCTTGTAGGTCCAAATAAATCCATATGCGAAGCTGCAAAGACACGATTAGTGGAAACTTTATTTATTGGTTTAAAAGAGTTTCTAACCCGTTTACCCAAGACGCATGGTGTGCATAGATCAGACTTTAGGTAATTGAGAATAGGCAATCCTTGAACAAGTTTCTTGGAAGAGATCTTGGCAATTTGCTTCATGTTGGTATGGTCAAGCTTTTTGTGCCATAGATTAGCTTCATCTTATACTGATATTAAGCACTATGATCTTTCTTGATTCACATCCAGAAGATAGATATTTCCATGTCTTCGTCCAGTAAAAGATTGAGTAAAGTCTTTTTACCGATTCCCGAGCACGTTCCTTCCCGGAAATTGATCTTGAATCCGATCGCACAATTGGCTTATGCTAAGCAAATTGTAATTTAATCCTTCCACTAAGGAGACATTCTTGATTGATAGACTTCCAATCTTTACTTGTTCCACGACCAGTAATTCTTCCTTTGTTGTTACCACAAAAAGAAACTTTTCCTCCATCTATCTGGACAAGTTTTATGAAGCAACCTGAGTCTCCTGTCACATGTCTTGAGCAGCCACTATCTAGATACCATTTAATCTTCCTTTTGATAGTGACCTGCAATTAAAAAGAATTCAAGCTTTCTTTGGTACCCACATCATTTTGGGTCCAGAAGAGTTAGAGTAATAAACAGTCTTTGCCCAATTCCTTTTAACAGGTCTCCAAACCAAAGGACATTCTTTCTCAAAATGTTCTGAGTTTTGACAATTTGAACATTTTAGAGCATTTCGGCCAACAGGTTTTACAAAGACTTTCTGAAATGATTTTTATAAACAACTCTTGTTGGTCTTTGTTTGATTCTTTCCTTCACCTTTGGAAAATCAATTAGTGGAATAGTTTCGAAGCCATACCGAGACCTAACTTATCAAAGTAGGGTCTTTGTATCGAAAGAATCTTATCCAATTTTTCAGAACCATTTGAAAATCTTTTTTGATATGTTTGAAATATCATTTTTCAAATGAGTATTTTCTTTGGAAACAAAATCTGAGTTTTCTTTCAAGATTGTAAAGTTCTTATCTAAATTCTCAAACTTTTCTTTCCAAATTTTCTCCCCGTTGCTTCAATGTAGAATTCTCCTTTTTTAATTCGGAGATCCTCTTAAGAGAGGTTTTTAGACCAAGACATAGTTCATCAATATATCTCGAAACTTTGACAGGAATTTTTAGATTACTAACCTCAAGCTCACTGTTCGAGTCAGACTCTCCTCTCACGCTCGAGTCCGAATCCGATTTTGCCATCAAACAGAGATGTTGGCATAATCATCATCACTTTCTTCACATTCAGTATCACTCCAAGTCTCTGCTTTGAGTGCCTTTCTGTATTTCTCAGCCTTTCCTTTCCTTTTCCTTAACAGATGACAGGTTACGTTGGGTCGATGTGTCCATTTTTCTTGCATTCAAAGCAAGTTACTTCTTTGTTGGAATCATCTTCCTCTCGTTGATTTGTTCTCAAACCTTTGTGAGCTTTGTTTCTTCCAATTGAATTTTCTTCCCTTTCGTTTAGCTTTCAATCTCTTTATCATGAGTGCCGATTCTTCATCATCTAGATCTTCTTCGGAGTCTGTAGCATCAGAATAATCATTAGACTTTAAGACAATAGATTTCTTACCTTTTGAATCTTCTTCTTCGTTGGTGTGTTCTACTTCGTAAGACTGAAGAGTTCCAACCAGTTCATCTACAGAGAGTGGTGCAATCCTCTGTGTCTCCCTTATTGAAGTCTTTATGTAATTCCAATCTTTAGAGAGTCCACGCAAAAGTTTGTTGACCTTCATATGTCCTGAGATTGGATGTCCCTGATATTCAAGACCATTCACAATTTCAGTAAAACGACTAAACATGTCAGTTATTGATTCTCCTGATCTCATCTTGAAAACTTCATATTGTCCCAAAAGAATGTTGATCCTTGTCTCTTTCACTCAATCAGTTCCTTCATAGGTGATGTGAAGCCTATCCCAGACTTCTTTTGCTGTATCACAAGAGGATATTATGTTATACTCAGTAGGGGATAAAGCATAATATAAGGAATAAATGGCTTTAGCATCAAGAGTCTGTCTCTTGGTTATTTCTTCTTGAGTCATCTCGATAGGAGCAGCAACTTCTTTTCCTTTCTCTGATTCTGATGCAGCAGCAGGAATGATTCTTTGTCTACTACTTCCCATTCCAAGGGATCTTTCGATCTTAGGAATGCTTTCATCTTGTTTTTCCATATGTTTGTAGTCTTTTCCATCAAAGTATGGAGGTCTGGTGTTGCTTTGACCTTCAACCAACCCTGTAGACAACATTCTAGCCATAGATCTTTTACTCAGAAGTAAAAACACTTCTAATAAACGAGTACACAAGCTCTGATACCAATTGTTAGAACTAGTACGAGCACCTAGAGGGGGGTGAATAGGTGATTAAGAAGATTTTTATAAATTTAACATAATGTATAGACAAATTATTTGATGAAGGATTAAGGATTTGAAAACAATAATCGCTGCAAGTGAAAGCAATGTAAAGTAAAAGGATTAGGGATAGAGAATCAAGACTCTAGATTTATAGTGGTTCGGCTTAGACCAAGCCTACGTCCACTCTCCCGCACGGACAGCCCTCTCTGGATTTCACTAAGAATCAAAAAGAGAATTTACGGAGTCTCACGCCCTTGATTCCATAGTGTAGAGTCTATACTACACTTCCTCAAGGTCTCACCACACTTCAGTCTCTCTTTTTGATTACAAGTATAGCTCGAAGAATAAGATCACAAAATAACAAGGAGATTTAGACTTTGGAATTCTTCTATCTGGCACATTTGAACAACTTGAGCGTCTCCCTTTAAATACTTCTTCATGCCTTCATTACCGTTGGCACCTTCCAAAGAAGTTCTTCCAATCAACCCGTTGGACAGAATCAATTTAGAGAGATCTCGAGCTCTTCAAGGAAAATGTTGATAGCCCATCAATCCTGCTCGCCCATACAATCAGGATCTTGGTTTCCATAAGTAGAACCTTCCAAGTATAAGTTGCGAATTTAAAGAATCTAGATTATTCGAATACGAATAGAAGATATTGTAGTGCTAATTTCAGTCGAGAGATATTCCTTAACCGTTGGAGTCAAAACCATACTAGAAATAATCAGAATAGAAGTTTTAACTTTGTCGGTCTGGAATCTGTCCATGAGAGTTAGACTTTAAAACTTGAGTCTTGATGTCTTCAGACTTTGGTCTTCAGACTTTGCCAGTAGAGTCTGCAAGTCTTCAGACTAGACTGATGGAAATGTTTTGTCGACTTCAAAATACCTTAAGAGAATTTTTCCAACAGTCTATACCCTCTTGTTGAGTATAACCTTTCGCTACAAGACGAGCCTTATACTTTTCAATGGATCCATCCACCCTTTGCTTAATCTTAAAGACCTATTTGTTTCCAATGGCCTTACAATTAGGTGGTAGATCAACCAAGTCCCAAACATGATTTGTCCTCATTGACTCCATCTCATCTTCCAAAGCTTTTCTCCATTCTTTCTTATCAGAGAATGAGAAAGCCTCTTGAACAGTCTTAGGCTCGGCATTATCTTTATGAGCAATCATAAATGCTTCCCCTTCAATCTCAAAACGACGACGAGGAATACCTTTACGATTACTTTTACGCAACCGAATTTCTCTTGAATTCAATTCGCCAGACGATGCAACACTCCCACTAGGTCATTCATGTTGAGGTAAATCTTCATTTCCCTCCATAACATTAGTGGGTGTGTTATTAGGATCTTCTATCTCATATAATTGGAAATCCTTATCAATCTCACCTCTACTAGGAAAATCGTTCTCCAAGAACGTGACATCTCGTGACTCCATTTCAGTCACACTCCCATTAGCTTGTTCACCTATGAACACGTACCCTTTGGAGTGTTCAGAATATCTTATAAAGATACATTTCTTCCCTCTAGGGCCTAATTTGCCATATTTATGGGAAGATTCATGAACATAAGCTGCACATCCCCATGGATGTAGACTACTTAAGTCTGGTTTTCTACCAGTCCATAATTCATAAGAGGTGGAAATGACTGATTTTGAGGGCACTCGGTTAAGTACAAAGGCAGCAGTCAATAATGCATCTCCCCAAAAGGAGATAGGTAAATTTGCTTGCGTCATCATAGACCTAACCATTTCCAATAGGGTTCTATTCATTCTCTCAACTACCCCATTTTGTTATGGAGTACTAGGAATAGTCAATTGTCGTACAATTCCCTTTTCATCACAAAGAGCCTTGAATTGCTCCGATAGATTCTCACGTTCGCGATCGGTTCTCAATGCATTTATCGTTTTGTTCAACTGATTCTCTACCATCGTTATATATCGTCTAAAGCAGTCTAATGCTTCTGACTTATGGGAGATCAGAAAGACATAATCGAAACGCGTGAAGTCATCTATGAAAGTAATGAAATATGAGGCTCCATGCCTCGCCCTCACATTCAAAGGACCACAAATGTCAAAATGTATGAGTTGTAATGGAAATTCAGCTCTAGTCCCTTTACCGAATGGTTTTCTAGTTGCTTTTCCCGCTAGACAATGTTCACATACGAGTAGATCAACATTAGTGAGTGACCCTAAAAGGCCTTCTCTAGCTAATCTTTGCATTCTTTGCAACCCAATGTGACCTAATCTAGCATGCCAAGTACTTACATCAATCTCAACATTACTAGAAGATGCAATTAAAGAAAAACAACCATTAACATTAACATTGTACTGATCATAGTCAATGTCTAACACCATAAAACCATCCGATACATGACCTGAACCATAATAAACTATTCCATACAAAATGTCAACACAATCACCATGAAAATTTAATACATAACCTAGGCTAAGAAGAACAACTACGGAGACCAAGTTGCATCGAATATCCGGAGCATAGAGAACATCATGTAAGAATAGGCTTTGACCACCATGTAAAATTAATTTACATGTGCCGATACCCCTCACTGTAACTCTTGAGTTATTCCCAACATATATCCATCTTCTTCCAGGCTGTATCCGACGATACTCCACAAATGCTTCTCGGTCTCTAGCTACGTGGTCTGTTGCTCCTGAGTCTACAGTCCACATTGGATGAGATTCAGCAAGCATTACGACTAGAAACAAAAGCATTACTTAAAGTAATGGAGTAATAGGGTACCTCTTTCGGCTCAGTGCATTCACGAGCAAAGTGACCCATCTTGCCACAATTGTAGCACTTCATCTTGGCCTTGTCCTTCTTCTCACCACGCTTTGTGCGTTGGAAGGTCTTAGCCCTTTTAAGTGCCTGATCAGTCTTCTTCCCTTTGTTGTTGAATTGAGAATTCCTTTTGCGCTTGAAGCCCGAAGCTTTGCGCGAACTCTATTCAGCAACATAAGCATGAGTAGAGGATCTCGCAGCCTCTAGGCGCTCATCCTCTAATTCCAAATGACGCGTTATATTATCAAAAGTGACAATATTCTCATTATGCGTCATATTGATCTTCATATGCTCCCAATTGTCAGGAAGAGACCTTATAACAACCTAAACCTGCTGTTCATTAGTAAGGGAGTGACCTGCCGACTTCAGCTCACGAATCATATTTGACATCTCCCGTAGGTGCTGCCTCATCGTTATATTTGAGCTCTTTTGGTATGTGTCAAACTTGATGGTGAGTCTCCTCAGCTTAGTGGCAGATGTACCCCCAAACTTATCTTTCAAGGCAACCCACATTGTTTGAGCTTTATCATAACTTTCAAACTCACACATGAGATCATCTTGCATACAGCTCGGCAACGTGATGCGAGCAATGCTATTCTTCTTTTTCCAAGCTTGATAAGCTTCTAGATCTCTCCTGTGTTGAGCTGAAGTTCCATGCTCAGGTTCATCCATGCTGTGGTTGAGGGTTTCCAAAACCTCTTGCTCCTTAAGGATGTACTGAACTTTTTGGCGCCAAATATCATAATTGTCACCGTTCAGCTTCTCACCCTTATTGAGGTCAGCCACAATGGTCTTGGATGCCGATGCCATAATCAATTGCTTTAACACATTGACATAATATACGCAGAATCAATACTAGCACATTTTTCAGAGTAACACACATATTTAATTTGCAGCAAAAACAAACTAAATTAATGATAATTCAACAAAAGACACAGAAACAAAAGTTCACTATGTTCTCAATCAACTTCTATGTACGATTGTTCTATTATCATTAATTAGTTTAATTTGCACAAATTTTAAGTTCTATGTGAGAACTCCTTCGAATTCTACCAACCTACGAACTCCCACTAGGAAAAATAATTACATGACCTCATGTAATTTCTACATTTTTCCATTAACACAAAAGCATAGCATGATATAAACCAACATACAAATAACAATCATGCAGCAACTCCAATCAAAACCACAATTCAACATGTAATAGAAAAACTAGGATTTCCTACCATTGTTCAAATTCTTATGGAACTAGAAAATTGCAAGTATATTCAAATTATATACATGCTATCATCGAACCAACCTCTACACAGCATAGATTATATCATTTTTCATGTAGGTAAGCTATTGTATTTCCAAAGCCTTAAGAAATACAAGCCAAAAATGAACAAACTATGCACTTAAACCCCAAAAATACACGTACTTAGGGTTCCCTACACATTTTCATAAATTTATAAAATTCAAAAATGAAAAATAATTATACCACAGTGTAGAGGACATCCATACAAACCAAACACCACCGACCACGCTCCAATCGGAGCTCGCACGCGCCTCCACGCGCCACCTGAGTGCGCGGTGCGTGTGGCGCACGCGCTAGCGAGCCCAAAGGCTCCTGGCCAGTCCGACCGGTTCAACCATTGATCGGTCCGACCATTGACCGGTCTGACCGGTCCAACCGTTGACCGGTCCGATCGTTGACCGTTGACCGGCCAACGGGTCGGGTCGGGTCCGCGGGGTCGGTCGCCGCCGGGTCGGGTCGGGTCGGGTCGCCGACCGGTGACCGGCCGACCAACTGCCGCCGGCGATGACGTCATCCCAGCGGTTACCGACCGTTGGATGATGTCATCCATGACGTCATCCGTGATGTCAGCACGCGTCGGTTTGCCAACGCGCGTGTGACATCACACGCCGGTTCGCCTACGCAGCGCGTGACGTCACGCACCGGTTTGCCTACGCAGCGCGTGACGTCACGCGCCGGTTCGGCGGGCGTGCCCGCGCGTGGAGCGCGGCGCCCACGCGCCACGGCTTATGGCCGCGCGCGTGGGCGCATCCAGCGTCTTTTGTCGGCGCTCGACCCACCGTTGGACTCGTCTCGACGAGTACTTTCACCCTGCATATTTCAAAATTGATTTTGGCCGAAAAAATATTTCGAAAAATGGCCAAAACCGCACGGATGCACGCGACCCCGAACCCGTTCTTCGCTTTGGTTCAATTTCGACAATTCAGTTAGCAATTCCGACCAATAGATATCCAAACAGTGTAGATTTCATACGCTTTATCTCGATATCAAATGGTGAACGAACGTTGAATTGCAGATGAATCACGAACAAAATTACGTCACGTTGGTTTGAATGTAATCACAAGGAAAACACCCGATTTCCACGGCGTAAATGCAAATTGTTCTTGTAAAAGTGAAATTGAACGCTTCTCTTCTTCGATAGAAAGTGAGAGGAATTTCTGAGCGTAATTAAGCCAACCATACCAACGGTTGTCTCTCAAAGACTTTTATACTTCTCCATCACACCCATTCAGAAAAGGTGTCTTTCCATCGTAACGTTTCAAGTTAAAACGGTGCGTTTCAATCGCACCCCATCATGGACGTACCCTTTAATTACATCAAATACCACTTGGAATAATTTCTGAGTATTTGCCACCATCACATCATTTTGTACTTTCGCTTCCAGATGCATTTTAGACTAAGGTTACTAGACTTTTAGAAGAAAAGCAAGGTCTTAGGCATCCCGATTTTAGTGATATTTTTATCAAGCTGAGTTTGTCAAAATGGTTTTAGGTCCTCTCTCTTCTCCTTTTGTTTTCTTTTACCTGGGAATCTTTTTGTCCTGACTTTTAAGGCACCCGCCCTTGGTTCATACTTCATAAGTTTTGATGTTCGGCTATATTCTAGGTTGAGCATTTCTTGGGGATAAAGCGGAAGCTCGAGCCTACTAACTTGGGAGCACCAAAGAAGCCGAAAACTTGAGGTGTTATTGACAGGTCTTCTATTATTTGTTGAGTTCAAGCAACTTACTATTGGGGTTGGAAGTAACTTCAGGCTCTGGGCGTCGATTGCAGCTCGACATTACATTATTCTATATACATTTTAGCTTTATCAACTATGAAGATCAAAATATAGATGTTGTTGTTGCTTTTGATGATGTAATTAGACCTGTAATGCCAACAAGACAGGTGACAATTTTTTAGAATTCTTTGTTGCCCGAGAATTGAATGGCACCTTTATTAGTGATCTTCTTCATTGTTACTGTTCCTAGAGATGGTTGTACAAATTATGTGATTCGCAGGTGGCTATTTCACATATGCTACTCTTTCTATTAGACAAACGACTGAGCAAGTGAAATGCTTTGCATGTGTTTATGGAGAGATAATGGCCATCGGTGTAAACCTTGCTTTTATTTGTTTCTATATGGGGGGCGTGAACACCTTTGCTTTGATTTGTTGCTATATATAGGGCATGCATGCTCGTGTGCGAATGTGGTTAGGTGTGTGCATGTCCTTCTTGTATACAACTATGCTTGCATAGAACACTCAAGATTCTTGCGATGGGGACATAATTATTTTTCTAAAGGGGGTAGAAGTCATTCTTCTTAAAAGCCGTCATCAATTTTATTTTTTTGCTGTTTCAGTTCTATATCTCCTCCACTATACGGTGTGGCTCTATGACTGGGAAAGCAAGCCTACCGAGGAATGGTTCTCAACAACTTAATTGGTATTACAGTACACAGTAAGATGCCTTTCATCTTCGAAAGTTATCGGTATCAATTACTAGCAGATTAAGCCTAACTTCGGCTCTGTCGATTAAAGGTTCATGAATTAGAAAGGTCACCGACTACTGAATTTCTGGAAACCAATACAGCATAAAAGGTCGGGCAATGCGTCCTTTGTTCATTTGGCTCACTATAAATTGGCGACTTCATCACAAAAGAGTCTTTTATCCAGTCTTCCCAAAACACTCTTTTTGGAGAGCATTTTGAGGATAAAGGGTGGTTTTTCATCATTAGCCTTCCTCTGGCGTTCTGAATTGTGTAGTATTTGTGGGTCTCAAAATTTTGTGTGGAATATGGTGTAATCTAGCTCACCCAACAATGACAATCAGTGCATTTTAGGTGTGGAAAAATGTTGTCTTAATTGGATTTTAGTTCGTTCACCGGTGGACCCGAGAGAAGGGAAAAATCTATTGCAAATCATCATCAGCCGAGTTAGATATTGAAGTTGGGCTAAACATTTGAAAGCAGGAAGTTGCCCATATGACACTCATTTATGTTATGGTGACATGACACTGTGTCAAAGTTGTCCTCAGGCTGAGTTCCCTACCATTTTACGGCTGATTGAAATAATCTAGGAAGCAATATTCAATTGTGAACTCCTACAAGTGAAAAACAATCTCCAGAGCAAATTATGAATAGGATTAATGAAGAGAGCATTCAACTACACATCATCAACAGGGGCTTTGCTTAAGCAACGAAAAAGAAGGCAAGGCATATGCCTTGGCATGGACATACAACACTAGTCCAGCAACTAATGACAACACAATTGTTTTTCCTCTAACCACAAATAGCACGATTTTTTGAATCATACACAAATCTATTGAACAACTACAAGAAAACATTGACAACCTATAAATTCAGAACAACAAAATAATTTTGCCAGATTAAGTTACATAGACCCTTCACCCAGTTTGGTAAAGTAGCGCTAAAGAGCAGCGTCTGAACTTTACTTGTATCCTCCACCTTGCCTGCAAGAACCAGAAGAATTGAAGGATAAGTATATCCACATCTATCAGCAATGTGGTTAAATCGAAAAAGTCACATTATTGAGATAGAGATTCTCCAAATATCTCAGGAGATTCTCAATTTTCAAACTGCAGCCTAGATAATGCCTTACGTAAACCTACTCAGACAAGCCTCAAGCAGAGGAATAGCAATATTGGTTTGAGCCCCTCTCAATGTATGCACAATAAGAGATATGTTACATGTAGTAGAGAATTTTAAAGGCACAAAGAAAATAAAGATCTTGCTCTAAAAATAGATTTAAAAATCTCTTTTTAAAAAGTTCTAAGCAAATGCATGATGCTGAAACTGAAAAACCTATTGTCAAATATCAAAAAATAACATCACTAATAATAATTGTAATTGTAATTGCAATAAATAAGTAAAGCATATTTCTGCCAAAAACTTCGTAGGGAAAAAAATTAGTACACATACACCAAGAATTAGCTCCACATCTTCAACAAAACCCATCCTTACCATTTCATCAGCCTCATCAAGGACAAGGAAGGTTAAAGAGCTCAAGTCAATATTTTCCCTCCCAATGTGGTCCTGCCACAAGATGTAACAACTGTGAATAAGAGCTCATAGTAAGACGAACCTGTCATCTGAAGCGTAAATCACGAGTCACACATACAAGCTAACGTCACCTCAGCACAAGAAATTCTGCATAGTCAGTTGTCATTGATGTTCTGCGGTAATTCGACTAATGGCAATGAAAATAGCTTTCCTTTAGTGATGGAAGATATTCGATGTATAGATTGTTGGAAGGTGGCTGACAATGGTTGCAAGTGATAACACAGCCTTTTACATGACGAAAGGCATGTTGAAGTGTTATTCTATAGAATTGATAATGCTTGCATTCTTGTGGACAGACAAGTAATTTTTACACCGCTAACCAGAAGAGAACCTATTTCATTCATTCTTATGATGAAGATCAAATGCCAATAGGTTCTGAGAAGTGCTAAAGAAATGGCTGACTCGGAATAAGCACCATCTTGCTAATTACAAACTCCAAAAATCCAACAACGATGAGAGCCTGAGGCTGAAAATCCTGATGACAACCTCATAAGTTACAAACCTTAGCGCTGCAGGTATCAGCAAGTGAGATCAGCTGATCGACAACAAATGGATCTGCCAGTGTTCTGGTGTCTCCAAGCTTGTCTAATTGCCTCGAGGCAATTTTCCTTAGGATTCTCCTCATTATCTGTCCACTGCGGGTTTTTGGTAGGCCAAGCGCCCAGTGAATTTTGTCAGGTGCAGCAAATGCTCCTATCTAGAAATCGTACAGAAGATGAATCAGATTGCCTAGTCGAAAGTTATGTTTATGAATTTCCTATCACAAGTTACACAAGATGGACTATAAAATAGATTTCACTTGTTTATTAGTTCATGGACGAAAAACGAATATATTTTGAAGCCTGATGAAGCCAATAATAGCACGGGAAGGCCAAAATGGCCCAGGAACATAAAATGGAACCTGGCCCTATATTTGCTACTGTAGTAAATGTTATGCGAGGATTACAGATCCTACTGATAACATAGTTGTCTTTGGCTTGGAAGAAAGGGAGAAACCAAAAAGAAAAGATGTCGGCAAAGTGTTAGATGAGGTGAGCTCATCATCATCCATCAGCCAAAAGAGCCCTTTAGCATGTGTCCCACTGTTTGATCATTCTCGTTACACATCTCATGTAAGTAAAGGGAGATAGAGCTCCATGTGATGAATATGTTCATTGTTAATCAGAATATGCAAATAACTTTCAGATATCTAAGATCAAAATCATTAGATGTCACCAAGGAATCAATAAGAAATTAGAGGCATCTAATAATCAAAGAGAAGTATGAGTGAGATCTTAAGTATAGTGCCCCATGGTAATTACGGAAGGGATTAAGCACTATTTGCAAAGCCCAAGGACAGATTCAGAGGAGTAAGCAAACAAGAGGCTCAACAATATTTGTTTTGAGTGGGACTAGCATGTGGAAAGAAAACGAGATCCATCACAATTATCATCACATTAAGAGGTTACTCCGTCAAGAACTTGAATGTTGTCAGATGACAAATTTAAGTCACTTTGGGGAGTTTAAGAAAGCAAGAGCAATTAGTTTTCAAATAAAGAAAAGACTGTTAATGGGATGCAAACATGTTTCCTCATGGTGAGTATGAGGCCTTTTCTCAGTTCTTTGCTATAAGGTTCACCTTCCACCAGAGTGACAAAGGCATAAATGCCTTGTCCTTTCACTTAGAGACAAAAACATGATTTGTTGATTTGTTAGCATTTAAAGTTTCACGCCCCGAACCCCGAGTGCTCAACAACCCCTTCTGAGGTTGATAGAAAGCGACGTCCCAGGACTCGTCGCCGACCCTTCAACTTTAATACTAAAGTGGAAGCGAATTAACTAATCCCTTAACAGCAAACAAACATGGGATAGAAAAGTAGGACAATCAATCTCAAACCAAACACACCTTTATAAACAATCCGGTTTACACACAGAAGCCAACCCTGAGGTCTATGTACATGAGGTCTATTTCAAAAAGAAACCTCTAGGCCATCCATGCTCCTAACCCTTCCTTCACAAGCTTCGGGTTCTTCACATTAGGGACTTGAAAATGGTTATATAATAATCAATGAGATAAAATCTCAACGAGTCCTCCCGTTAAGTCCCTGATTAGGAAACCAACTCAACTCGGGGTATCTCTCCAGAACCACCCCACAAGCAAATCACGACTATCAACCAACAAATCGATTCGCATGCAACCTTACCCAATATGCCATACCCTGCACGTTGAATCTTAGCACAATACACGTAATGCACATGGCTATTAGATGATGTAGTTCATCAATCACATACGAGTCGCGTCACAAGCGATCTCACCTGGCCATTACCACACCCTGCACGTTATCGATTCATGCATGCGTGCCATAAACAATGTGATCCACTCATGCATAACCGGAACCAATGACGCTATGATTCTCATATGTTCTTGCACTTTAGTGCGCCACCTATCACGCACCAATCCATCACACGCGTCCCGATTATAAGGTAAAATCATTATGACACATTCCATACCGTGCCACACAATTTTACCCCATAATAAGGCGCAATGATCTCAACATTCATGTGTGTTCTAGTTATTAATTATTGCCACATAGGCACGATTTAACCGACACACAGCGGTCTTCTGGCATAATCGGGCATCGTCTCGCATCATCAAGCATGACAACATCTAACTCAAGACGGCTTTCCACATAAAAGCATCGGTCCAGCTTCTGCTGCGATCGGAATCCATTGTCGAGGACTTTCCACATAGGAGCATCGCCCACCCGACACATAGCAGGTGACGGATTCAACTTAATGATCACGCAAGCACACCACCACAACTCATTTTCTCATAAAAGCGGTCCATTTCGGTGTCCCTCGGACAAACCATTTGCCTTTTTTGTGGAAACCACTCAATTCATGTGGATGCCCATGCATTTACACATACATTCAGTTCATAGGATTAAAACACGTGCATTTAGACAATTTTTCGCATTCTGGATGAACAGTGCACGTGAACATTGCGCGCAAACAGTACTGCGTGAACAGTACTTATGAATAGTGTCGCGTGAACAGTGAATTTCCAGAGTTCAATAAGTAATAATTTAAATTTAGAAATCATTAAAAACATTAATTAAAGTAAACATTCAATCAATTAAAACTAAACATACTTAATTAAGCACATAAGCCACATTAAGCAAATAAAGCGAGATTAAGCTAAACTAATCTAATCCATCCATCTAACCGCCTATCTTAGGGCTAATACAACTTAATTAAATCTCCTAAACTAGAATTAACTCTAACTAAACCAACCCTAAGCAATTTTAGGCACTAATCGATGGATTAGAAGCTAAACTCACATGTTAAACAGGTCGGAGACACGGACGCGGCGGCGACAATGGAAGCTACGCTCGGGAACCTCAACCACAGTGATCCAAGGTGGTCCCGGGGCTGAAACAGCAGCAACAAACACTGCCTCCCACTGCAACCTTGAAGAACCAAACTGCAGGAGGAGAAAAGGAGCTGGATGGCTTGGTCGGAGCTTCGGTGAGGGGTTGGCCGATGACCGGCAGCACCTAGGGGTCAAGGGGGACCTGCTGATGGCTAGGCTGGGCGGAGGTAGGGTTGGAATAGGAGGAAACAAGCTACAAAGGCGAAACGGGTGCAATAGGCGGACTACCAGGCGGTTGGGCGAGCGACGACTTCAGGCCGGCCGGCGAGTCAGCCGACGGCTCTGACTGGCGAATAGCCGAGTCCAGGCGTACGGTCTGGGTCTCCTAAGCACAATGGTGGGTGGCACGGGTGTTGATTCTCACGAGAAGCCAACAATTAACTTAAGTTTTCACAGGAAGGTCTGCTGGAGCAGAAGAATGAAGAAGGAGAAAACAGGGGAGAGAGAGTCCGGTCGAGAGAGGGCTGATGAGGGGAGAGAGAGAGTAATGTGAGGGTTGCTGCACTCTCCATTAAGGCCCATAAAGCATGCCCCAAGTCCCCATGCAAAGATGACCTCATCTTCTCTCTCTTCCTTTGACTTATCCACACAACTAGGGGCAAAATGGTCTTTTCCACCTTGCACAAACTCCCAATCTGCCCTTGAGCTGCAAATGATGGGCGGGCCTAAGAAATGGGCTAAGAAATGAATAGGAATGGGCTTGGGAATTGATTGGGCTCAAAAGGGCTTAAGCTTAGATAATGGGCTTGAAAGAAGAAATTGTGGGTTGGGCCCAATGGGCTCACTCGCTTGCCTTAGGCCTACCATGGTGGCTGTCCCACCTTGGGCCTAAGGCCCACACTGACTTTTCTTTGCCCACGTCCTCTCAGGCTCACTTCCTTGGTCCGTAAGTCCTTTTTCCAAGTACTCAGCTTAACTGGCGCTGTCGACTGACAAAGTAACAACATCCAAAGTCCGTCCCAGACGTTCCCGATAATTCGAAGTCCAATCTTGGGTTCTCATGCCATGTCAATTTCCCTAATGCCATTTTGGGTACAACTCAGATTGACAGGTGACTTTGAGGATTCACGTGTAACCGACTCGCGCCAAACCACGTTCAAGACATCTCGACACATGGACGTCCTTGATTACATTAAATTGCGGAGGATATATTCTTATTTCAAAGTACACGATTACCAAGGATTGACCTAGGGTCGTTCGCAGGCTCGATAACAGTAAACGGAATCACCCGTCATTACATTATATTTTGTCTACAAATCGACTTCTAGTCGTCCTTGAAATTGGCCTACCTATATATAGGATCATCCTCACGTAAGTCTCACGGTCAAGTCGTTATCCCAGGTCAGGTTCTTTAGACGCACGAGTTATTTCCTCATTAGCCTTTCCCCTTAAGGTCAGTATCTCAGGAGTGATCAATTCCGAGTGAGATCAACCAATAATGCATTGAAGAAATTCACATTCATTCATCCTTCAAAAGGCTCGAATTTCAGAATGTTACAACTCTTCCCCTCTTATAAAAATTTCGTCCTCGAAATTTAAACCCTTAAAATTCTTCTTAAAAAAGGTGGGGGTATTGTCGTATCATCGATTCTTCGCTCTCCTAAGTAGATTCTTTTGTCCCGTGGTGTTGCCAGACCACTTTGACTAAAGAGGTCGTCTTGGTACATAGCGCTTGTTCCTTTTGATCTATTATCTGAACTGGTCTTCGCCACTTCTCTGCCTCATTTTTCTGACGACTCTGAGCAATCTTAAGTCTCCCTCATATTACTGTATTGGCATCCACTGACTATTGAACTAACTCTGTGCCGGTAATCATCCGCTCTCTGACTTCATCCCAACAAACTGGAGTTATGCACTCTCTGCCATACAACGCTTCAAACAGTGTCATCTAGGCAGTCTGCTGATAACTGCTACAATGAGCTTCTGACAAGATCTCTACCTTAAGCTCTGTATCATCAGGTACACACAATCATCCACAAAATTTTTGTGTTCCGTCCTCGGTAGCTTGAAAATCAGCCTTTCTCTTTTCTGTACCTTCCTGCAGAATCTTTAGGATCTCAGGATTTGTCAACTGTAACGTCTTGATTGTCACACCCCGATCCTCCAAGCGCGTGCCCATCCCTCGGTGGTCAATTAAATTGCAACGTCCCAAGACACGTCACCGACCCATTCATTTTAATGCACATGCGGAAGCGAATAATAAATCCCCAGACAACAAAAAGATGGGATAGAAAAGCAGGGCCACAATTTTTCAAAACCACAACACACCTTTATATAACATAGACTAGGTCATATATACAAGTCTAGTCTATTTACACAAGTCTACAAAAGTCGATCCTCAAACGAGTTGTCCTGAAACCAGCTAGCTGGACTCGTTCGCTGATTCTTCAGTCTCCACAGGAGCCGGGCGGGACGTCGGGTTCTCCACTACGCCATCGAGAGGGTCAGCTAGATCCTCGTCCAAAACAGCATTAATTACCACGGCAGGGACATCAAAAGTCCTAAGGGGACCTAGCCTGACAGCATTGGGAGCGTAGTGGAACCACACTCTAAATTGTTGAGGGAACACGTAACATGGACGCTCTTCGATCTAGACAGTGGTCACTACAAGCTCATAGACCCAAAAGCTTCCGGGATTAGGATAACTATAGATTCGCTCAGTGACTCTCATTGGCCGACCATAACGCTCAAGGGGATTCGCCATCTAAGAACCTGCAAAGTTAAGTCCACGATGGGGTGAGACAATGTCTCAGCAAGTTTACCCCCTAAACTCCGACTAGGAAGGAAATATGCTTAAAGGCTACCTATGCACACAAGAGATAGGTGACTTACCTTTGCCTCAGTCTCTTCCTGCAAGTCAGTACGATTCATATATTCACGAATCACTTCAATTCGAATCATATCATCAAATCAAATCGAGTCATCGATCAATCGATCCAATCGCTTCCATTCCATCAATACCATCTCTCAGTCAACCCATTCAATACTATCTATAAAGTCCGATCACATCAAGGACTGCTCACCTTAAGCTAAAGATATATAGTATAGCTCGCCAAAAGCTGATAATAGATATAGCTCACCAAAAGTTGATAGAGTATACTACTCACCCTAAGCTGATAAATCAAGGCCCATAGGCTGATATAGTATACTGATAATGCTCACCGAAGCTGTGCGATACTTAATATGCTCACCAAAGCTGTGTGATACTTAATATCTATTATACCAAATAAAATAATCGTGTGTGGATACACGGTCGGCCTTAGCCAAAATACAATAATTTCCCTTTTATAAAATCCCACTAGATACAATAGCTCACAAACATATTTTTGGCGCTATAAACCAACGCCCGGTATTTTCTAATTAAATATCAAAATTATCCAATTTTGGAATAAATTCCCGAAATTACAAATATCATTCAAATAGCACAAATTAGCATCCGATAAATAAACCAAACACACCATCGCAATCAGCACGAAATTCCAGCCACCGACTATCCCAAAGATAATTTTCAAAAAATATTAAATAATTAAATAATTACCAAAATTATTTAAATAAATACCAATAAATGCCAAAAATACTAACTTAGGCCGAAAAAGCCTAATTAAACACCGAAACGAGCCCGAAAAATTTTTGAACCTATCTAAATAAATAATATGACTTATCTACTTGCTAATTACACTACTCTAACCACCTAACATGCATAAACGAATAATTAAATTGCTAATCCGTTCTAACAAACCACCTAATCCCTAATTAGCCTAAATTAATCAATCCTTAAGCATAATTAACTCCCTAAGCAGAGTTTAGTGAGTAAACTCACTGGTTTTGAAATTCAATGAGTCCACGACGACGGCGAGGCAGAGACGGACAACAAACTCCGAAGCGGGGACACCCAGCGAGGCCCAGAAGCGGTCCGAAATGGGCCTCGAAGGCCCATGGCTGGCTAGGCTGCTCCGTTTTGTCCAAGAATCGAGCTTGCTACTCCGGGGTTGGAACGGTCAATGAAGAAGGGCCGGCGGCTAGGCGGGCAGGCGAAGCTTCACGACGGCGGGGCGGACGGCCAGGAGGCTTCGACGACTTGCAATGGTGGTCGGACAGCTCGGGGAGGCAAAGACGACGACGAAATCCGGTGGGGACATCTCGGCGGGGCGTGGGCTCGCGCGGGGGCGCGACGCGACACGGTGGGGCTCCGGTGGCTCGGCGATGGTCGACGGCCAAAATGGGGACTCTCCTCTAGTTTTTCTGCAACTTTTGGGAGCTCAAACACCTTAAGAATGGAGAAAGCAAGACTGAGGAAGAAGATGAAGCTAGCTGCCCAAAATGGAGGGACCCCCTTGGCCAAAAGTCTTCTATCTCATCCACAACTCTCTTGGCAAGGCCCCACCAATATTGGCTGGCTTCCTCAGCCAAATTGCAGCACAAATATCTCCCTAGGAGCAACTCCAAGTGGTCCAAAAGATGGTCCACCATGGGGGCTACGAATTTGCATCAATTTCCCCCAAATTAAACCCATTCCCCTCCAATTGAAGTCAATTTCGGTCCTATAAATTTCAACAAAGGGTCCACGATCAAATTGACATTTTTCCTCACCAATAGAACCCAACTTGCATCCCAAAAACACAATAAAAAATGGTCCCCTGAATTTTCCAGACAAAAACGGCCCTATTTTGAATTTCCACCAAAAATCTCGGTTTGTAGAAAAATCTTCGGAAAATGAGTCGACATTCCTAAAATGACTCGTGACATGGCGTAACTTTCAATTTCTGAAATCAGATTCAAATTTGCGGATAATTTCAATCTAGCGTGATTTTAGCGTGACCTAGCCCATCAAGTAGCTTTCCAGAATTTTTAGTGCAATTGACCTGTGATCGATTTATTTCGAGTCACAATGTACATCTTCAACACATTGGCAACCCTTTGTGGTCATGAAACTCTCCAGGTTTCAAATACGGACATAGGGTACGCAAAACAATAGAAAAATCGATCTGGTGTCGATTAACAAGAATTTTGCAATAAGGTGGAATCACCCACACTTAACCACACACCTCAATCGAATTGACCTATCTTCAGTCTCTGATCAATTTTTAATTGTGACATAATGACCCTTGCTGATTAGCACAGTCGAGTAGTTGATTTCTGGTCGAATTCTCAAATCTATTGCGTTAAAATCCTTTAACGGCTTCACCTGATAGGCTAGTTATCTCGTGAGCGGCCAACTCAAAGAAAAGAACTATAGGCGCGTCGATGAAAAGCCCAACTTATCCAATCGAAGACAGAACCTGAAATTCAGGATGTCACATTGATTCTTAATCGTACTTCCTAGGTTCACCAGGATGGCCATAAGACTTGAAAGGAGGCCTACCTCAGATTTGAAACTGAATCTCCAGCTTCTTTGAGTAAAATCCACTCCTGAATCACCATTTGCGCAATCGATGACTTTAAATTCAACGCATCTGTAACTTTACTAGCTTTTCCAAGGAGATATAGGAGGTCGCAATCATAGTCCTTGAGAAGTTCCATCCGACGACACTATCTCTTGTTCAATTCTTTCTTAATCCTCAACTGATGATAACCCGTACTCAGGTCAACCTGCGAGAACATCAAAGCTCCCTGTAACCGATCAAACAGATCATCAATTCTTAGCAACGGATACTTGTTTTTTATTGTCACCCGGTTGAATTGCCGATAGTCAATGCAAAGGCGCAATGACCCATCTTTCCTTCTCACAAACTGAATTGGTGCTCCCCAAGGTGATGCACTAGGACATATAAATCATTTATCCAACAATTCCTGCATCTACACCTTCCGTTCCTTTAAAGTTCCATGCATGAGTCGGGTCCGGTTCATACTTTCTCGAATGACCTTCACGGCATCAACTGACTTCTCTGTAATCCCATCACAAGGCCCATTGTGATGTGTTCCCACTTCCACTCAAGAAACTCCAAATGTTGCAAAAGTCTTCCAGAACCAGATGAAATCCTCAGCACTGGTGCGGTAGTCAACTTCTACTTAAGCTCCTGGAAACTACATTCACATTTATCTGTCCCTACGAACTTCTCGTCCTTCTTCAACAATCTAGTTAGAGGCAAAGCTATTGCTGAAAACCTTCCCACAGACCTGTCTATGAAAACCCGTCAACCCCAAGAAACTTCTGATCTCTGTTACTGTCGTCAATCTTAGCCAATTGATCACGGCTTCAATTTTGGTCGGGTTCACGGAAATCCAGCCCATGTTCTTGCAAGGTTTGAAGCACTGCCCTTAAACGTCTTTCATACTCCTCTAGACTTCTAGAATACACCAGGATGTCGTCGATAAACACTATCACAATCTCGATCTTCCTTTCTAGGAGCAAACGGGATGATTCCTTAAGAAACGCATCAAAAAACTTCCCTACCACAACGATGCTCTCCATTTTCAACTCCTCAACTGTCGTATCCACTACAGTTGCCAAATAACATTGGCAACCCACATCTAATAATCGGTTGCCTTAAATGACGACATTAAAATAAACAAGGGTCCTTCTCGATTTTCGACAATTTGAAACTTTCTCCCACTGACGGGTTAAACTAGATTACTGCATAACGACGATTCATTACAACAACATGTTCATTGAGCCAATCTTTTCCATTTACAACCTCAAAGTTATACATAAGCAAAAATAACCAAGTACCACTCTAACTAGTGATTCTCCTTTTTACGACTTCATTTCAACAGACTGAAATTCTACTAGCTTAACCAAAATTCCGATGTGCCACTCTGATAAAATTATCCCAAAAAAATTCTTCCCCTGATCGGTGCGTGGCTTGGTTCATTCCTGTCCCCTTCGCCATCTTAGTGGCGCCCTATCTATGGTGCATTCTGCGGCGCATTCCCTCTGTTCTATCCCATCAGTGGTGACAGCGGCAGCTGAGATCCCATCGACCTATGCAGACAATCCTTGACCAGGTGGCTGTGCTGGCAACACCCGTCGCAAACTCTTGTCCTAGGAAAACACAAGGCCAATCCATGTGGTCTCCCATAGAAACGACATACTCCATTCCGATTCGATGCTGACTTGCCTATCCCACCCTTCCTGTCGGGCGGAATAGAATACCTTCCTCCAGTCATCGGTTTCTTCCTAAACCGATCTCCATCACTGTTCGAGTTGAACCTAGACCCTGATGCGGCGACTTGTTCATTCTGGTCTCTCTCTATCAATTGGGCATGTTCATACAGGTTGTTATAGTTTTTCAAATTGAATGGTACCAGCGGCCTCCTCAGTTCCGGTGTAACCCATCTCTGAACCTCCTAGCTCGGTCTACCGAATCCTCAATCAGTCTAGGGGCATGCTGCGACAGCTCAGCGAACTTCGCTTCATACTGATCTACTGTCATTGCACCTTAGCGAACGCGCTGGAATTCCGCCATCTTCAATTCCCTGGCACTAAAGTACTTGTTGTTGAAGACTTCGACAAAGGCGTTCCATTCTGAGACCACACCTTCAGGGAACACTATTCCTCTGGTGTTCCTCCACCAAGTGCTTGCAATTCCCTGTAGCTGATAGACTGCAAGGACAACTTTCTCTTCCTCTATGCACCTCCACAGTGCAAAAGCCTTCTCCAAGTCTCGGAAACAAAGGGCTGTAGCCTCGGGATCTCCCGCACCTGTGAACCTCGGCGGGTTCAACTTCAAAAACTATTCCACCAGCTTATCCACAGGCATCTCTGCAATCACGTTTCCAGGTGGAACCTCGGTAGGTACGGCAACAGGTGCGACAACAAGTGCGTTAGCAAGTGCGACAGCAACTGCGACGGCAGCAGCGGCATCAACGACGGCATTGGCGACGTTAGTGGCAGATGCGGTAGCGACGGCTGAAGCGGTGGCGGCGGCAGTTTGATTCTGGGACTGCTGCCCTACCACATTCCCCAACATCTCTAGTGCCTGCATGATCCCATTAATCCTCGAATCACCAGGTGCTGCTACACCAGCACCGACCGGCGGCGGTGCTACTTTACTCGCGTTGGCTTGAGCCTGCGCACTACCTCGGGTACTGATCTTAGTCGGTGTCCTACCCCGAGTGACGGACGCAACAGTCCTCTTTCGAGGAGTCCTCAGATCCGGATCACTCATTCTACAGGATCTCTATCGAACCTATATTCCAATTCCACATAGAATTAGGAAAACTGAGTGATCCTCACAAAACAACTACCAAACAGCCAACCAATCACACGCCTCGGCATAAGGAAAAAGCCTTTCCTACTAACTATCCCAAAACCCATCGTACCTTATCACTCCAAACTATAACCTCACTCTGATACCACTTTAGGCGAGGATGTCACGCCCCAAACCCCGAGCGCGCAACAACACCTTCCAAGGTCGATAGAAATCGACGTCCCAAGGCTTGTCGCCAACCCTTCAATTTTAATACACAAGCGGAAGCGAATTAACTAATCCCCTGACAGCAACAAACCTAGGATAGAAAAGCAGGACAATCAATCTTAAACCAAACACACCTTTATAAACAATCTGGTTTACACACAAAGGCCAACCCTAAGGTCTATGTACAGGAGGTCTATTTCAAAAAGCAACCTCAAGGCCATCCATGCTCTTGACCCTTCCTTCACAAGCTCCAGGTTCTTCATACTAGGGACCTAAAAATGGTTATACAATAACCAGTGAGATAAAATCTTAGCGAGTCCTCCCCCTAAGTCCCCGATTAGGACACCAACTTAACTCAGGGTATCTCTCCAGAACCACCCCATAAGCAAACCACGACTAACAACCAACAAATCGATTCGCATGCAACCTTACCCAATTTCCATACCCTACACATTGAATCTCAGCACAATACACGCAATGCACATGGCCATTAGATGATGCAGTTCATCAATCACATATGAGTCGCGTCACAACGATCTAAACCTAGCCATTACCACACCCAGCACATTATCGATTCATGCGTGCGTTCCATAAGTAATGTGATCCACTCATGCTTAACCGGAACCAATGACGCTATGATTCTCATACGTTCTTGCACTTTAGTGCACCACCTATCACGCATCAATCCATCACATGCATCCTGATTATAAGGTAAAATCGTTATGACACGTCTCATACCGTGCCACACAATTTTACCCCATAATAAAGCACAACAATCTCAACACTCATGCGTGTTTCAGTTATTAATTATTGCCACACAAGCACGATCTAATTGACACACAGTGGTCTTCCGGCGTAATCGGTTGTTGTCTCGTACCGTCAAGCACGACAACGTCTACCTCAAGATGGCTTTCCATATAAGAGCATCGGTCCAGCTTCTGCTGCGACCGGAATCCGTTGTCGAGGGCTTTCAACATAGGAGCATCACCCACCTGACACACAGTGGGTGACAGATTCAAGTTAATGATCACACAAGCACACCACCACAACTCATTTTCTCATAAAAGCGGTCCATTTCAGTGTCCCTCAGACAAACCATTTCCCTTTTTTTTGTGGAAACCACTCGATTCAAGTGGATGCCCATGCATTTACACATCCATTCACTTCATAGGATTAAAACACATGCGTTTAAAGAATTTTTCGCATTTTGGATGAATAGTGCACGTGAACAGTGCGTGTGAACAGTACTTGTGAATAGTGTCACGTGAACAGTGAATTTCCAGAATTCAATAAGTAATAATTTAAATTCAGAAATCATTAAAAATATTAATTAAAGTAAACAATCAATCAATTAAAACTAAATTTACTTAATTAAGCACATAAGCCACATTAAGCAAATAAAGTGAGATTAAGCTAAACTAATCTAATCCATCCATCTAACCACCTATCTTAGGGCTAATACAACTTAAGTAAATCTCATAAACTAGAATTAACTCTAACTAAACCAACCCTAAGCAAGTTTAGGCACTAATCGATGGATTAGAAGCTAAACTCACCCGTTAAGCGGACCGGAGACACGGACGTAGCGGTGACGATGGAGGCTACGCTCGGGAACCTCAACCACAGCAATCCAAGGCGGTCCCGGGACTGAAACAACAGCAACAAACACTGCCTCCCACTGCAACCTTGAAGAACCAAACTGCAGGAGGAGAAAATAAGCTGGATGGCTTGGCTGGAGTTCTAGCGAGGGGTTGGCTGGCTGGCGACCGGCGGCACCTGGGGGTCAAAGGGGACCTACTAGTGGTTAGGCTGGGTGGAGGTAGGGTCAGAACAGGAGGAAACAGGCTGCAAAGGCAAAACAGGCAAAGCAGGCGGACTGCCAAGCGGTCCGACAAGCAGCGACTTCAGGCCGGACGGCGAGTCAGTCGACAGCTCTGACCGGTGAACGGCTGAGTCCAGGCATACAATCTGGGTCTCCTGAGCATGGTGGTGGGTGGCACGGGCGTTGATTCTCACGGGAAACCAACAATTAACTCAAGTTTTCATAGGAATGTTTGCTGGAGCAGAAGAATGAAGGAGGAGAAAACAGGGAAGAGAGAGTTCGGTTGAAAGAGGGCTGAATGAGGGGAGAGAGAGAGTGATGTGAGGGCTGCTGCACTCTCCACTAAGGCCCATAAAGCATGCCCCAAGTCCCCATGCAAAGATGACCTCATCTTCTCTCTCTTCCTTTGACTTATCCACACAACTAGGGGCAAAATGGTCTTTTCCACCTTGCACAAATTCCCAATCTGCCCTTGGGCTGAAAATGATGGGTGGGCCTAAGAAATGGGCTAGGAAATTAATAGGAATGGACTTGGGAATTGATTGGGCTCAAAAGGGCTTAAGCCTATCTAATGGGCTTGGAAGAAGAAATGATAGGTTGGGCCCAATGGGCTCACTTGCTTGCCTTGGGCCTACCATGGTGACTATCCCACCTTGGGCCTAAGGCCCACACTGGCTTTTCTCAGCCCACGTCCTCTCAGGCTCGTTTCCTCAGTCCGTAAGTCCCTTTTCCAAGTACTTGACTTAATTGGCACTGCCGACTGACGAAGTAGCAACATCCGAAGTCCGTCCCGGACGTTCCCGATAATTCGAAGTCCAATCTTGGATTCTCATGCCATGTCAATTTCGCCCTAATGCCATTTTGGGTACAACTCACATTGACAAGCGGCTTTGAGGATTCACGTGTAACCGACTCGTGCCAAACAACATTCAAGACATCTCGACACATGGACATCCTTGACTACATGAAATTGCGGAGGATAGATTCTTATTTCAAAGTACACGATTACCGAGGATCGACCTAGGGCCGTTCGTGGGCTCGATAACAGTAAACGGAATCACCCGTTGTTCCATTATGTTCTATCCACAAATCGACTTCTAATTGTCTTTGAAATCAGCCTGCCTATCTACAGGATCATCCTTACATAAGTCTCACGGTCAAGTCGTTATCCCAGGTCAAGTTCTTTAGCCACACGAGTTCTATCCTCATTAGCCTTTCCCCTCAAGGTTAGTATCTTAAGAGTGATCAATTCCGAGTGAGATCAACCAATAATGCATTGATGAAATTCACATTCATTCATCCTTCAGAGGGCTCAAATTTCAAGATGTCACAACTCTTCCCCTCTTATAAAAATTTCGTTCTCAAAATTTAAACCCTTAAAATTCTTCTTCAAAAAGGTGGGGGTATTGTCGTATCATCGATTCTTCACTCTCCTAAGTAGCTTCTTCTGTCCCATCGTGTTGCCAGACCACTTTGACTAAAGAGGTCGTCTTGGTACGTAGTGCTTATTCCTTTCGATCTATTACCTGAACCGGTCTTCACCACTTCTCTACCTGACTTTTCTGGCCACTCTGAGCAGTCTTAAGTCTCCCTCGGATTACTGTATTGGCATCCACTGACTGTTGAACTAACTTTGGGCTGGAAATCTTCCTCTTGCTGACTTCATCCCAACAAACTGAAGTTCTGCACTCTCTGCCATACAACGCTTCAAACGGTGTCATCTAGGCGATATGCTAATAACTGCTATAGTGAGCTTCTAACAAAATCTCTACCTTAAGCTCCGTATCATCAGGTACACACAATCGTCCACAAATTTTTTGTGTTCCGTCCTCGGTAGCTTGAAAATTAGCCTTTCTCTTTTTTGTACCTTCCTGCAGAATCTTTAGGATCTCAGGATCTGTCAACCGCAACGTCTTGATTCTTAGCTGTACTTACGATTCAATTCTGAGGATGGCCATAAGGCTTGAAAGGTGGCATACCTCAGATTTGAAACCGAATCTCCAGCTTCTTCAAGTAAAATCCACTCCTGAATCATCATTTGCGCAATCGATGACTTTCGATTCAATGCATCTGTAACTTTACTAGATTTTCCATGGTGATATAGGAGGTCGCAATCACAGTCCTCGAGAAGTTCCATCCAATGACACTATCTCTTGTTAAATAATTTCTTAATCCTCAACTGATGATAACCCATACTCGGGTCAACCTGCAAGAACATCGAAGCTCCCTGTAACCGATCAAACAAATCATTAATTCTTAGAAACGGATACTTGTTTTTTATTGTCACCCGGTTGAGTTGCCGATAGTCGATGCAAAGGCGCAATGGCCCATCTTTCCTTCTCACAAACCGAATTGGTGCTCCCCAAGGTGATGCACTAGGACGTATAAATCCTTTATCCTATAATTCCTGCACCTACACTTTCAG
Source organism: Eucalyptus marginata (assembly GCA_014182565.1). Classification (NCBI taxonomy): domain Eukaryota; kingdom Viridiplantae; phylum Streptophyta; class Magnoliopsida; order Myrtales; family Myrtaceae; genus Eucalyptus; species Eucalyptus marginata. Next base: position 12,557,968 of record CM024589.1, on the reverse strand, counting down.
TTCCTTCAAAGTTCCATGCGTGAGTTAGGTCCGGTTCATACTTTCTCGAAAAACCTTGATGGTGTCGACTAACTTCTCAGTAATCCCATCACAAGGCCCATCTTGATGTGTTCCCACTTCCAATCGGGAAACTCCAAAGGTAGCAAAAGTCTTCGAGAACTAGATGAAATCCTCAACACTAGTGCGGTAGTCAGCTTGTGCTTAAGCTCCTGGAAACTACGTTTGCATTTATCTGTCCCTACGAACTTCTCGTCCTTCTTCAACAATCTAGTCAGAGGCATAGCTATTGCTGAAAACCTTCCCACAAACCTATCTGTAAAAACTTGTCAACCCCAAGAAACTTCTTATCTCTGTTACTGTCATCGATCTTGGCAAATTGATCACGGCTTCAATTTTGGTCGGGTTCACGGAAATCCAGCCCGCGTTCTTGTAAGGTCTGAAGCACTGCCCTTAAACGTCTTTCATACTCCTCTGGACTTCTAGAATACACCAGGATGTCGTCGATAAACACTATCACAAACTTGATCTTCCTTTCTAGGAGCAAACCGGATGATTCCTCAGGAAACGTGTCAGAAAACTTCTGTACCACAATGATGCTCTCCATTTTCAACTCCGCAACTGTTGTATCCACTATAGTTGCCAAATAACATTGGCATCCCACTTTTAATAACCGGTTGCCTTAAATGACGACATTAAAATAAACGAGGGTCCTTCTCAATTGTCGACAATTTGAAACTTTCTCCCGCTGACGGGTTAAACTGGATTACTGCATAACAACGGTTCATTACAACAAGATGCGCCTTAAGCCAATCTTTTCCATTTACAACCTCAAAGTTATACATAAGCAAAAATAACCAAGTACCACTCTAACTAGTGATTCTCCTTTTTACGACTTCATTTCAACAGACTGAAATTCTACAAGCTTGACCAAAATTCCGATGTGCCACTCTGATAAAATTATCCCAAAAACATTCTTCCCCTGATCGGTGCATGGCTCTGTTCATTCCTGTCCCCTTCGCCATCCTAGTGGCGCCCTATCTACGGTGCATTCTGCGACGCGTTCCCTCTGTTCTGTCCCATTGGTGGCGGCAGCGGTAGCTGAGATCCCATCGACCTGTGCGGACAATCCTTGACCAGGTGGCCGTGCTGGGGACACCCGTTGCAAACTCTTGTCCTAGGAAAACACGAGGCCGATCCATGTCATCTCCCACAGAAATGAAATTTGGCCTTGGCCCAATCGGCTCTCCTCTTTTCCCCTCTCTCTCGCACGCGCGGCCCGGCCCAGCCTTGTGGCATCCGGGTTTTCGTCAGACCTCGAATAAGTAACGGTCGTCACGAGTTGACGGAAGTATCGACAGACTGCGTCATTAGCACCATTTGCGGACACTATTTCGTCATTGTCATCGTCGATATAGCATTTGGCTATCGTTTCGTCACCACCCGTCATTCCGGAACATCAACTTTTAGAGAGAAATTTTCCATGCACGGTCATGCACACATCCGATATTAGTCCCGAACAGCCTCGCAAAATCAATGGAGTTGAAGACCTCGATTTCATACCACCCCGCCACCACCGTCCCTTTTCTTAGACGGCCTCATCGATGACCATGCATGAGGGACCATGCAACCGCAATAAATTTCTTTCCCCAGCAGCCATGTGAGTCCATGCATTTTCATGCAATGGACGAAGACCTTGACCGCATCAAGCCACACTCACGTCCATCAACTTGCCCATGCAGCATTGCTGAGCATCCTTTCTGCATGTAAGAATGCATATTGAAATTCTTGCAACCATGTGTACGTGCATGATGGTCAAACAAAGGGAAATGTTTGACCTCATGAAGCCCACATATATGGCCCACACAGATGAGGACCATGGAACCGAGATGCTACATCCACGTTTCCTCTTCAGGGGTCAACAATTTGGAGAAGTTGACCTATGTTGCCACGTTCGCTGCATGGAGAGGGGTTGGCCAACGGAAGCCACGCAACTAGAACCTCGGTGGCCAGTGAAGAAGGAGCTCGGGACAGCTGCATCAGTCGTGTCTTCAAGTGGCAAGAAGGCCACCAAGAGCAGCCACGTTGTCCCCATCTGTCTCCTTCTCTTGCCGCCACCGCACCCACAATTGTTGACTAAGTTAGTCAATTAACGGTGGGGCAAATGACAGACCATGAAAGCAAAAAGGTCGAGAATTCGAGAGAGAGAACAATGAGCAGAGAGAGAGAACAATGAGCAGAGAGAGAGAGAGAGAGAGAGAGGGCAGCGAGGGAGAAGGGAAAGGACCGCCTTTCGCTCGTGCGTGCTGCCGCCATCGACGCCACTCGCATTTGCCGCCGTTGAGCCGTGTCCGTGACCCGAGCTTTCTGTTTTACTTGCCATCGGCACTTAGGACTTGAGGCAAGTAAAAGTCTACTAACCTATATAATGCAAGACTGTTATGATCTGAGGTAGTGCAAGTAGACTTGAGAATATCTGAATTTGATGTTGAATGCTGGATTTGTTGAGTGATTGCAGTAGGTTGGAACCAAAGGATTGAGGAAAATGCTTTGGATATTTATATGCATTCTGATTTTGTCGAACTAGGATCGAAGGAATAATCTGTGGTGAAAGTTTGTAAGTGAAATAGCCGTGGTATAGGTACGGGATCCTACTGAACCTGTATTGTCTGAATTAAATCAAGTGTAACCCAGCAAATTTGTGGATTTTCTAGAGACAGTTCTAGGACGATTTGGGTCCCGATTTCTTCTTGAATGCCGTGAAGGATTCTTTAAACTATAACATATATTTTTGGTCAGATTTTTCGAAATCCATATAGTGGCATAAATTTCTTTTAATGTACTGTACTTTTCTGCTGGAGTGTAAATTCTGGTTGATGGAATAAATTTGAGACTAAGTTGTGCGATTTACTACTCTCTATACATGACGAATTTGGCTTAGGGTTCTTCATGAAATTCTTTTCTTTAGATCTTATTTATAACTTATCAAAAATTTAGAATTTTCTGAATTCGTTTAAGGGTTATTCAAAAAAATTTACTAAAACTGTGCATTCTGGTTTTGAGTTGTCTTTATTCCGAATTTGCTCAATTTATCCCAAAGGAGAATGCATCTTGAGTTGTTATTTGACATGATGGTTTTTGGCATTCAGCACATCATCCAACACCAAAGATTTCAATGAAAATTCGTGATGCTTCCAATGTCATCGCATTGAAAATGTTTTTGGTATTGAAATAAATTAAGATGTTAATGTTGCCGTTGGACTCTTTGGTCAACGATGCCCCGGGAGTCGAGAGGCCCAAAGGTTCGAATGAGTCAATGCCCTTTGGATGCATGGGGTCCGCAGTGCCCCAAAGGTTTTCCCCGGGAGTGTCGGGATGCCCGGTGGTACGTCAGTACGTAATTCCGAAGGGTAGGGGTAACCATTTTCATGGCGCGCCCCGGAGATTCCTCGTGATGCCTGGTGGGATGCGAGATGCCCAGAGGTGTAACGGAACACGCTCTAGATGTCCGGTGGCCCTAGTGGTTGAATGCCGGAGGCTTTCGCGACGCCAGGTTAGGTGCGAATGCCCAAAGGGATGCAAACATTGGTCCTCTGGGAGGTGAAACCTTTTTGAATATTAAAACTAATGGCTCTACTAAGTGTGTATGTGTGGTCTGGTTATAGGACTAAATTGTATGGCACGGAATGGGACGTGCCATAACAGTTTGATTCTATAATCGGGACCCGTGTGACAGAAAATGATGCATCTTGGTTTCGAAACTACACTTGCTATTGCATTAAGAGCTTTATGGATTTGATGCATACTCATTTCTTTTGATTACATGTTTTGTCTATCTTGCATGAAATTGGATAGTGATGGTTTTGCACGATATAGTTTAGTGGATCTTTTACTGCTGGGTGGTTGTACTCACCCCTTTTTGGGGACTAACATTTCAGACTAGGACAAGATGCCTCTGCTGCCTATACCTCCCAGCACATTTTATGGAATTCCGGTTGATCTACAATGCGAATGTTTAGAGCACCACCATCCTGAGGTGCAAGGGCTGGTGTTTATACAGTGAAGGTGTTGGTAGTGTTTGATATCGGTTCTCCCGCCGGCCGGTACTTCAGGAGTACCTTACTGTTTTTATCCGACGAGATGGACACACGCTGGGGCCGTTGCCACTGCCGCCAGCTGACGGACCAGACGGGTGGGTATGACCGTGAGCGAGGGACATTTCTAGACAGCAGAGGAAGCATTTCTAGACGCTGACACTAAGTGATGGACTTTTGTAGTTAACTGTTGGAAAAGAAGTTGGTTATCTTTTGAAAGTAGCCGAGTATAAAAAACCTTGGCATTTTGGTGTACCGACCTGTAATATCCATCTAGTTATGTAAATAAAAGTGTTCGGCTTTAACTTATAAAGTGTTTAGTTGGTGTGCATCGTTCCTAAATATAGGAAAGGGAGTTGTTGGATACGCTTCCGCCATGTTTTGTGCTGGGACCAATGGAAAAGATATAGACCCCTAGAACTCAAGAACTTATTGGAATTTTATGGTATCAAAGAAATCGACTTCCAAGTCAAAAAAAAAGGTAGTGATGTGTGGCGACCCTAACGGATCGAGGGCCATCAGGGGTGCCATAAGCCTCCTTCTCCTTTCAGCCCGGCCCGTGCCCCAGCCCTTCCTCCTCTGCCCATCTTCACGTGAAACCCTACGGCAAAAGAGGGGGCAGTAAAGGGAGAGCATCGAGCACAGGGAGAGAGAGCTCGAGGGAGGAGCAACAGGAGAGAGGAGGGAGACAGAGCAGGAGGGAGAGAGAGCAGGAGCAAGAGAGAGGGAGCTCGAGAGCAGAGACCAACAACACAGAGAGACGGAGCTCGAGGGAGAAGAGAGAGAACTTGAGAAAGGAGAGAGCTCAAGGGGGAGGAGGACAGCGACCGAGGAGAGAGGAGGCCTCGCGCCTCAACCCGACGCCGTTCGAGCCCCCACCCTCCTGCCCGACGCCTACACCTTCGTGTCGTTGCTGCCGAAGCGCCGAACATCCGCGAGCACCGCCAGCAGCAGCTCAAACCACCGCCACGCCCCGCCTCAATGCTAGAAGCCGTCGCTCCTGGGCCTGTTGCAGCCACGACGACCTCGACGCCTCCCTCCACCCGATGCCTGCAACCCGTAGCCGCGCGTACCTCAGCCCGTCGTCGACGCCGCAGCAGCTTGCCACCACGCCTGAGCGCTGCCCGCCTCCGCTCGTGATGACCTAACGCCTCCGCTCGCGACGACCGCCACGCTAGCAATCCGAACCTACCGTCCTTCGCGCCGGCTGCCCCTATTTACGCTCGCCTCGACACAACCGTCGCCCATCCTCACAGACCTCAACGTCGTCGCCACCGCCGTCAAGCCCATCGCCGCCGTCATCAGCTCCGCCAATAAGCCCTAGGGTTTGGGTCAAGAACCAGTCGGGTGTAGATCTCAATCGGTAGGGTTTTTCGTCCACATGGGCCCGTCACGGCGGGCCATCGATCTTGAGCTTGTGGGCTTAAGCTAGTTTAGTGTGGACTTGTGGGCTTGATTTTTTTTTAAAAGAAAGGAGGGGGACCTCTTGGGCTGGGCCCACGCTTCGGGCCCACCCGGTCCGGCCCCAAAAAAATTAAATTATTATTTTTTATTTAAAAAAATTAAATTATTTTTTTTTATTTTAAAAAAATTAAAATAAAATCAAAATCCAAAAATGATGGGTTTGGTTAGGAATTGCCATATCTTGTCTTCTTAGTGTAATTAGGCTTTTATTTGCTCGTATTTTGATTATATCGTATATTTAATTTGCATATCTAATTATGTTTAGTTGCTCGTGTTTAATTTTACTGCAATTAGGATCTTGGTAGCTATGATTGTTACTTTAATAATTACACACCCGCATGATCACCTCACATGTTAGTGGATAGCTATAAAATCAATCCAAACTGCCCGACAAAAATCATTTCTTTTAAAATGAATAAGATTAGGTACCGAAAGGGCACTAATTGGTTAATTAGTGTAATCAAGTCCCCGACCCCAGATTCTCTGGTTGCGTAGGAACTGAGGTGTACTCCCATATCTCACTTGGTTTCTAGCCGACCCTAATAGGTTAGTGGCAACTCCTTTTTGCGAAATTCTTTAGAATACCCCAATGTCACGTGAGGTATGGGCTTGGGAGAGCTTGCGCCTAATCATGGGCCTTAGGTCTGTCATTTAGGCAGTACCCCTAAACCTATTACCTCCCCTTGAGGGTAGGTTGCGACAGCTTGGCGACTCCGCTGAGGACTTGGTTTTAAACCTTAGAGAACTTAGGCCAAAATTAATCTTGTTCAAAAATATTTTTGTTTGGCAATAAGGATTCCAGGTACGCCCCTAACATAAAAGGTGTTAAATGTTTTTATATAATGGGAGGTATAAGGGAAAGTGTTTGCTCACCTTTGTCTTGCAGGGAGGTGTAGGAATGTATGGTCTATTTTTCAAGTACGGAGTGTTGTTTGCTTATAAATTGTTATGCATGTATCCTTTGCATTACACTACACCCTAACACACACAACCTGCCGCCGGACCTAGGTCACATATGATCACTTAGGATGGTGATGAGGTGGATACCACTCCGACTACGAGTCGCCCATCTCAACCTCGAAATTTCTTTCTTGATGTCAAAGGTCCCCACCCTGGTTTGCAATCGTGCAACACAGGTCGGTCCTTCGATGAAGCCGGAGTCATGGGTAACACGACCTAGCCGCGATCTTGCTGGTTCGGTCCGATGATCCTATGGCTCCATTTTGAGCCGTATAGAGTAGATTTCGAACCACAGCTCATGTGCATATCTATGTAATAAAAAAAGAACAGAGAGAAAAGTCGTCCCCCATTGTAGGCATCATTCTTCTTTTTATTCGCTTTTTTTAAATTTTCATTTAGAAATTCGCGGAGACCAATCAAATGTCCTTAGGCTTACAATTGAAAAAATTGGCAATCACTCTTGATAAGTGAACATTGAATGCAAGTTCTAAATACTTCGATTTGGCCCTGTTGAACACATGATGTTTAAATTTCTAGTTATGGGCTCGAAATCATTTTGAAAAACAAAAAACTTTCAAGTTGTGATTTTATATTGGGGCACAAAAATTGAAATTGCATTTTTTACCAAATTCTGTCGTTCTCACATTTTGGGATTAAAATGTAAATCATTTTGTGTACAGATTTCTCAAAACAAAAGTCACTTCATTTTTACAGGAGTGAAATCACAAATCAATCTTTCAAAAATCAATGCCCCTTTTGCATGAAACTTTTGGAATGGAGTGAATATTCAATTGATAGCTGTCAATTGATCTTCTAATGATGCCCCTTCTCTTATGATAAAATCTTGGCGAAATACTAAAATCTCGTAATATGGACTATGGGCCATGTACCGTCACCTCGATTTTGTTGTAAGAGGCGACCTCATTGAGAGATCATTCTCTCATTCACATATTGACATTGTCGTCTTTTTTTGCAGGTTATGCGCGATGCTCCTTGACATTCTCGTGTTTGACCACATAAAGAAATGAATTCTAGAGCTAGGACAAGAGTTGATTTTTACTCTTCTCTATACAAGAGTTTCTTGTATTTTATCATTGTTCTCATTCTTATTAAGAATCATGTTTTTCATTTTGGGTTTTGATTGTGAATCCAATTGTTTCTTTTGAAATCATGCGACTCACATTTTTTTTTAACGATGGAATTCAATTTCATGAAAATCATCCTTTAAAAAAAAAGAAAAAAAAAAGAAAGAAACGAATTCAAAAGTGTTTCAAGCGAACCTTTATGTCTACCTTCCAAAATGAATTTCAAGAAAGTTTTTCTTGAGGCCCTCTCTTCATGTGGTCGCTTTCTTAGGTAGGGTGAGGAGTTTATTTAAAATCGGCATTTGCCCTTTCTAAAAGATAAAAGTGTAGGCTCGTGGAACTTGAGGAGTAAGCATGCGTCGAGGCATCATCGGCGCCAATCTTCCAATAAAGGCGGAACGAAGCTAAATTCCGTTCTAGGAAGTTTCTTTATTTGAAGATTAGGCATCGCCATCACCAGATTGTTTTTTATGAGTTTTATCAAAAGTTGCATCATATGTTACTAAAAGGCTAGCATTAGGGCTCTTGCGCATTTTAGCAATTAAAGCATTTGAACATTTGGCTGCAAGAGCTTTCTGCAATCAACATCAAAGATTCGTGACGCAAAATGCTACTTTGTTATATGCTTTATCGCAAGGAAATGAAGCAAATGCTTGAGGTGCCAAAATAGCCCATCGATCTCGTTCACTTTACATGATGAGACAAATGAAGGGAGTTGCTAAGTATCCAAAAAGGCGAATTCGAAAACACGTGAAGGGTAAATTGTGTCGATTCCAATTACTCATTTTGATAGCGTGTCGACATGATTCTTTTTTTTTTTTTTTCCTTTGATAGGAAGACATCAAACACTTAAAGGCGAATGCAAGTGAAGGGTAATGTCGAGTTACCAAATATCCACGAGGGTGAATCCAAGAGATGTTAACGCCCAAAGGATGAAAGCAAATGAAGGGTAATAATGTATCGTGTCCAACATTTCAATCCCTAAAGATTTTTGCACTAACGTATTCTTTCACATTCTTTACAGAGTTATCGAGTCACCATGCCGCAGGTAAGTACCCTTCTTCTCAATTTTCCTTTAAAAAAAATGGAGAATTTCCATTACAAAAAGAAAACCTTTGGCGCTTTCCTAGAGACAAGCACAAAAATGAATAATTGAGATAAAAAAAAACTTTATACAAACTTTTTTAGTATCATTTTTATCTCAAAATTGTTTTCTCGTTTTGTGGGATATTCATTTTGAATCAAATTTCCCTATGGAGATTGATCTATTCAGATGATCTCAACAAAGTGAAATGGAGACGTTGACTATGCCAAACGAGAAGTGCTTAGGATGAAGAAAGGCAAGCCATTTCCAAACACATCCTTCAAACACTTTTGAGAGTTGAGTGAAAAGCGACATTCTCTTAGGACGAATGATTCATTCGCATTGAGCACAAAGATCGAAATGATAAAGGTGTTTCCTTCATCAACCCCAAGTATTGCACTAATCTCTTACTACCCCTTTGGGCAAAATAAGGATGATCCTTCAAAGTACCCCTGTCGAGAACAACCCTATATTGGGGCAGCATAGGAAGTTACAATTGTGTCGTAGAGCGAAGGATTGAGAAAGATTCTATTACTTTCACTTGCATCAATCTTCTGATGATAGCTTCAGAGGAATTCTCATCAGAGCTTGACTCATCCCAAGGTGAAGAATAGCATTTCCTTCTCTACCCAAACACTGATACCCATTACTTTAACCAATTTGGACCTGATTGTTCATTTTTGAATCTCGAGCAGTGATCATCTCCCTTCACTTGGGCAAGGCATAAAGAGTGACCACATGCAATTGACATTTACGAGAAAATGTGAAAAGCATCTCGAAAGTCATAAGAGCTCCAAAAGTTCAAAAAGTAAAAAGTTCAACAAACTAAGGGGCATGAAAAAATAGTGTGCCTGATAAAAGCAAGGCCAATGCCCGTCAAGAAAAAGAGCCAAAAGGTTGCATCTTTTGTGAAAAAAATTTATCAAAGTCCAAGTGCCTGCGTAAAAAACCATCGCATGTGCAAAGGAAATTAGAAAAAGGGGCAAAGCTCCCATGCAGAAATGATTAGTCAAGGGACTTTCGAGATGCGCTGTGTTTCAAAAGCCAAATGATTTCAAAAGATCAAGTGACTTGGTCATGATACCATGATGATCACCGACTCTTAAAAACCCTCTTGAGAATTTTAAGCCTTTCGAGCCTCTCCCAAACCAACATTACAACCCTCTTCCGAAGTCTCTTCTGATTGGGATGGTTTGAGTGAAAATAAGAATGCCACAAAGAAGCTACTGCTTGAAGGAGTGGAGGTAATTTTATCTTGTCTTATCTTCCAAGTTCTCAACTCGTAAACCCAATGAAGATAGCGATAAATGTTCCTTTAATTGCCTCAAAGCAATAATTCCTTTGTGTAAGCCCTAACCTAGCCTATATCGCGGTCCTTTCAAAAGACCCTTTTGATTGATCATATTGTGCTCATCGCAAATGTTTTTGAAGGCCTTTGACATGGGTTATGTGAGATACCCTCAGCAATCAGTTACTTCCCACGCGAATGGATGGGATCAAACAGCCATTTTATCGAGAGTGTGTGAGAAACCATTTTTGACTAAGAAGCTCTAGTTTGGCATGCTTAATGAGCCCCTTTCACAAGTCGTAGCCGTTCTGATGAGAACTTGACTCCCAGAGAATTTGATGATTAATGATATATCCACGAGTAAGATGACAATTTTGCACCACATGATGCTGATTGACATTGAATGTTTTTCTAAAGTAGTCGAACTTAGCTTGATTAGCTTGTTTAATTAATGTTGCAATACTGCCAATACATCTCTTGATGACGTCTCTAATGACATTTGCTCAAGTTGAGTTTAACAGGATTCCTCAGTGAAGTCATGCAGTTTTCAAGGGGCTAGCGGGTGCTTCCCTCAAAATCAAAGGTTCATGGTCAGCCTTAAACCATGCCATCTCCAAATGTTCATGGTCAGCCTTAAGCCATGTTATCTCCAAAGGTTCATGGTCAGCCTCAAACCATGCCGTCTTCAAAGGTTTATGGTCAACCATAAACCATGCCGTCTTCAAAGGTTTATGGTCAACCTTAAACCATGTATCTACAAAGGTTCATTAGTTTTCCTCAAATCATGCACTTTCAACCCAGTCGAAACCCGTTATTACACAATGAGACCTCATTTTTCTCCTTCTTATGACACGGCGAGCTTCTGTAGTCCGGTGGGCTTGTGTAACCCAGAGTCCCTCCCCTTCTTCTTATGACCCGATGGGCTTTTGTAGCCCGGAGTCCCTCTCATTCTTCTTATGACTCGGTGGGCTTCTGTAACCCGGAGTCCCTCTCCTTTTTCTTATGATCCAGTGTGCTTCTATAGCCCAGATTCCCTCTCCTTCTTCTTATGACCCGATGGGCTTCTGTAGCCCGGAGTCCCTCTCCTTCTTCTTATGACCCGGTGGGCTTCTGTAGCCCCGAGTCCCTCTCCTTATTCTTATGACCCGATGGGCTTCTGTAGCCCAGAGTCCCTCTCCTTCTTCTTATGACCCGGTGAGCTTTTATAGCCTAGAGTCTTCCCCTTCTTCTTATGACCCGATGGGCTTCTGTAGCCCAGAATCCCTCTCATTCTTCTTATGACCCGGTGGGCTTCTGTAGCCCGGAGTCCATCTCCTCCTTCTTATGACCCGGTGGGCTTCTGTAGCCCGAAGTCTCTCCCCTTCTTCTTATGACCCGGTGGACTTCTGTAGCCCGGGGTCTTTCTCTCATTCTTCTTATGACGTAGTGCGCTTCCATAGTTATGAGTCCTTTTCCGTCGACCTGATGCGTGCCTATGCACCCAGGGTCTCTGTACCGCCAAAATAATTTAGGTGTCTAATGTCTTTGTATGCAACCTTTTCAAGGCTACATTCAAAGAGAGGCAGCTATTGACACCTAATTTTCAAGTGCATATAAAAAAAATTACTTAAAAATTAATTAATTAAAATTTAAAATAGAAAAAAAATAAAAAACAAAAAGGGACGCGAGGGGGTCGAGTCGGGCCAAATCTGGCCTTGGCCCAACCCAGACCTCCTTCTTTCCTCTCTCTCTCGCACACGCAACCCGGCCGAACCTTCCTCTCCTTTCGGCCTGGCCCGCGCCCGAGTCTTCTCCCTCCTCCAGCCATCTCTGTGCCCAAGAAGACCTGGGGAAGGGAAAAAGAAAAAAGAAAGCATCGAGCAGAGAAAAGAAAAAGGAGGGAGCTCGGGAGAGAGAGAGAGTGAAGGGGGAGAGAACGAAGGGAGAAGGCAAGGAAGACTAGAACAGAGAGGAGAAAGCAAAGATGGAGAGAGAACGGGAGGGGAAACCGAGCTCAAGAGAGAAAGCTGGAGAGAGGACAGAGCTAAAGGGAAAGAGAGAAAAATTTGGGGGGTAGGAGGACGGCGGCCGAGGAGAGAGGAGGCCTCGCCGCCTCAACCCAACGCTGTCCGAGCCGCCACCCTCTTGCCCGACGCTATCCGCTCTGCCACCGTCGGCCTTGCCTCACCTGCAACCCGCGCCAGCCCTCCGCCGAGTCGGAACGCCAACCCCTACCATCGTTGTTCCTGCTGCGCAAGCTGCAACCGTTCGTCTGCACCCCCTGACGACCGCCGCTACTACGTCACTCACCCCAACCTCTACTCGTCCGCCAGTCTTTGCCGTGACCTATAGCTGCCGAGTTTCCGCTCGCCGCCTCCGAGCACCACCGCCACAACGCCCGATCGCTTCCAAAACGGCGCTCGCCACCTCGGAACGCCGACGCTTGCTGCCGCCACGAACCAGCACCTCCGTCCCTGCGCGTCTACCCGAGCACCAGATCCCAAGTCCTCGCGACACCGCCTCTGCTCCTGCTTGTTGATCCTCGCCGGGCCGCCACCCTCCTGCCCGACGCCGTCCAAGCCGCCGTCGCCATTCCTGCTGCTGCTGTCATTGTCCACCGCCCACCGCACCACCACCGCCGAGTCGCCGGCGTCCCGAATGTCCTCCTTCGGTACCGCGAAGAAGCCCTGGAGAAGAGGGCACGAAAACAGGTCGGGCGCGGGTCGCAAAACGGGTAGGGTTTTTGAGCAATTCGGTCCGGGTTTAGGTTGTTTTTGCATGTGGGCTTTATTTTAAAAAAACAATTACACCATAATTGGCCTACACATCAAGCCCAGCCCGGCTGGTTTCGCTGTTTGGGGTCACGCGGCCCACTCGGTCCGAGCTCGGACCGTTTAGCCCACCCGGTCCTGGGCTTGGGCCCTTTTCAACAAACCGGGTCGGACCCAACCCGAGGATCCGACCCGGGTCGTTTTTTTTAATGTATTATAATATTATAATATTAAAATAAAATTTTAAAAAAGATAAAAAATATATTTAAAAAATAAAAAATTTTGAAAATAAAAAATGTAGGGTTTGGCCGGAAATTGCCATGTTTTGCCTCCTTAATGTAATTAGGTCTTTATTTGCTCATATATGGATTACATCGTATGTTTAATTTGCATATCTAATTATGTTTAATTGCACATGTTTAATTGGTAGCTATGATTGTTACTTTAATGATTGCGCACCCGCATGATCACCTTACATGTGGATAGGTATAAAATCAATCCAAACTGCCTGCCAAAAATAATCATTTTGTTAAAATGAACAAGATTAGGTACCGAAAAGGCACTAATTGGTCAATTAGTGTAATCAAGTCCCCAACCCTAGATTCTCTGGTTGCGTAGGAAGTGAGGTGCACTCCCATGCCTCATTTGGTTTATAACCGACCCTAATAGGCTACTGGTGACTCCTTTTGTGCAAAATTCCTAAAGAATATCCCAATGTCACGCGGGGTATGGGCTTGGGAGAGCCCACACCTTCTTTGAGCCTTAGGCCCGTCCTTTAGGCAATACCCCTAAACATTTTCCCTCCCCCGAGGGTAGGTCGCGACAGGTGCTGACTTGCCTATCCTACCCTTCCTTTCGAGCGGAATAGAATACCGTCCTCCAGTCATCGATTTCTTCCTAAAACAATCTCCATCTTTGTTCGAGTTGAACCTAGACCCTGATGCGACAGTTTGTTCGTCCCGGTCTCTCTCTATCAACTGGGCCCTTTCATACAAGTCGTTGTAGTTTTTCAAATTGAATGGTACCAGTGGCCTCCTCAGTTCCAGTCTAAGCCCATCTCTGAACCTCTTAGCTTGGTCTACCGGATCCTCGATCAGTTTGGGGGCGTACTGCGACAGCTCAGCGAACTTCGCTTCGTACTGATCTACTGTCATTGTACCTTGGCGAAGGCGCTGGAATTCCGTCATCTTCAATTCCCTGGCACTGTCAGAAAAGTACTTGCCATTGAAGACTTCGACAAAGGCGTTCAACTCCGGGACCACACCTTCAGGGAACATTATTCCTCTGGTGGCCCGCCACCAAGTGCTTGCAATTCCCTACAGCTAATAGACTGCAAGGACGACTTTCTCTTCCTCTGTGCACCTCAGCAGTGCAAAAGCCTTCTCCAAGTCCTAGATCCAGAGGGCTGCAGCCTCGGGATCTCCTGCACCTGTGAGCCACGTTCAAAACATCTTGACACATGGACGTCCTTGAGTACATGAAATTAAGGAGGATAGATTCTTATTTCAAAGTACATGATTACCGAGGATCAACTTAGGGTCGTTTGCGGACTCGATAACAGTAAACGGAATCACCCGTCGTTCCATTATGTTCTGTCCGTGAATTGACTTCTAGTCGTCTTTGAAATCGGCTTGCCTATCTATAGGATCGTCCTCACGCAAGTCTCACGGTCAAGTTGTTATCCCAGGCCAGGTTCTTTAGTCGCACGAGTTCTGTCCTCATTAGCCTTTCCCCTCAAGGTCAATATCTCAGGAGTGATCAATTCCGAGTGAGATCAACCAACAATGCATTGACGAAAAATTCACATTCATTCATCATTCAGAGGGCTCGAATTTCAAGATGTCACATAAAGCAAGTGCAATGAAAATTTTATCATCAATTTACTCCTCTCTAAAGTACCTCATGCTCAACACCAACAACTGTAGCTTCCGCACATTTGGGATGTGAGACAAGAGCAGATTTGACTTCTGCTATTCCAATCCAGTGTCCACTGCAGAGGCAAGTGAAGCATCATCAGATAACTAGTCCACAATTCAAGGCACTAGGTGCTTTACGAAGGAAAAGAATTGGTCTTTGGAATTTTCTCAACAAAAACAAAGCCACATTGTATCAGCATATAAAAAAATGTTTGAATGAAGGTACCAAAAGAGAAGATCTTGAGAAGCAAGTAACTCAAGCAATAATTTAACAGTTGTATCAACTAACCTGCTGCAGCCATCACCAGTAAAATAGTATCCTAGGAATGGTTTGAAGTATGTTGTTTCGTATCACTCATGATCACCATAAAGTGTACGAAATGCCGCAGGCCAGGAACTTTTAATGCACAGGTATCCACTACACTCGCCTTCAATTTCAACCCCCTTTTCATCCATTATGACAGGCTACACAAAACAAGTGTGGAAATTAGTCGGAGAGACACCTTGTGAAAGGCTCTTAAGTTGTTCAAAAGTCAAAGGGAATGAAAGAGTTTAGAGACCTAAACCCCAAAGAAAGGAAAAGTAGCAAATCCAAGTTTCTATGGCCAGGCACCAGGTAATGGTGTGATCTGCAAGGAAGGTAAGCATCACTGGAGTCAGACCGAGACCATTGAGTGAATATCGTGGGCATTCTTTGTAAAAAATCTAACATGATAAACCCAAACGAATAACAAATGAAGAACATATCCTAAGAGCCAAGAGGAGCATACCTGAAACGGGGAAAGAAAGCACTGTTGATGCTCTGAGTTAAATTACACAAAGGAGAATCTACACCAGCATCAGCTCTACAAAATTGGATGATGTTTTAGAATTCTTAAAATCACATTTAAAAGTCATATCGATAATAGTCACATAAAGAAAAAATTTTGCAAGAGCAGGAAACCAATTGAGGATGTACCCACTTGACACCAACTTTATCAGCTTCTGATTGATGGAATGGGTTTTTAACCGCATTTATTGCACAAGGCCTGTTGTTGCAATGCTTCATGCCAAACTTCCTTAGATTTAATGACCACCCAACAAAAATCATATATTCATTCGTGTCTTTCACTGATGGTGTCCATATGACCTGGCCGGCATTTAGAGAGCTCATGATTCCTCGAACAGCTCGTACCTCCCCCACTGCACACAACCAGCGAATTTAGATCTTAAAGTTGCAATTTCAAACTTCTGCTAGTGAGCAGAATATTTTAAAACTACGTAATGGGACCTCTTAGTATTGACAACAAAGAGAGTTGGCTTCCTTTTTCCTGCGTATGTTTCCCCCCACTCCTCTTCAAAGTCACCTTGACCTTTCCAGCTGCAATGACCTTTTTCATTTGAATTATCCTTTGTATAGCCAGAACTGTTGAAGTTGGGCTTGGAAGCAGCCGGCTCTTCGGCAACATAAACAATGAGAGATTCATCATGGCTCCATGATATCCCCTTGAACCTATCCATTCTGAGATCATTTCAATTTTCTACTGACATTATACAACAGATTCAGTGGAGCTTGAGACTGATATAGTTTTTTACCAATCATCTGTAAACACAGAACCGTGGACAGATTGGGGAACACAGAATTCCTTCTCCAACTGAGACGAACCCCAGATTTCAAATTGACTTGGAGAATCAATCTCAGAATTCTTCACCACAAGAAGCTTGGAGCTGGAGGGTGAGGGAGCAATTATAGAAGCGTTTTCCATCTCAATGGGGAATAGGGCCCATTGAAAGGTGATGGAATTGCTAGTTTCGCTGGAGATATGAGCAGATAAGATGAATTTCCTCATCTTGTTTGCCAGAAGATCTGGCTGCTAAGTGAAAACATACCCTTGGAGCCTTTACCTATAACCGAACAATAACCACTTTTATCATAGTATATATTTATGGAAGAGTAAGCATAAGGATAGCAGATGAGATAAGCACCGATACCATTTTCGGACTTAAATATACATGCCTTGTCGATGTTGCAAATGTCAATGAACTCTTTAAGTAATTGAGACTGGGAAGCTTAGTCTTCTTCAATTGCGATGTCCATCCCTAAGTGCGCCACCATGTGAGGGACAGCCTGAGAAACATCCACGGCAAACAAGGTTATGAATTTTTTAGTGCAAATGGAAGCAAAGAAAAGAAAATACATTAGGATATAGTAAAATCCAACATGGAATCCAAAACTATTGTCAAATTAGTACCAATAAAAAAGAGTGGCAGTTCTCAACCTCAACTAATAATGAGGAATGATAACCCCCCAACATCTCCTGTGGCATTAAACAACTCTCGTTGCAAAATCAATGGATCCTACAACCGGTATTGACAACATCCATTCATCATACTTCATGTCTAACTAACAATAAGCAAGTATCATTTCTTAGGTTACAATCGGACCATGGGACGCACAAGCCCATCACCATAAGTTAAGATAGACATAAGATTCCCCTCATAGCACAAAAAAGTAGGAAAGAGGCTACAACTTCACTCAACCAATCACCACAAATGAATCAACCAAGTCTCACTTAACCAACTTCCCAGTTGAGATTTTCCCAAAACGAGTAAGTTATCTGATGCATAGTCCAGCAAAGTTTTGGCCAACAAATAGAACCAACATCAACCCCATTTGATAACTTCTCTTCCTACGCATACCGAAATCGAACTCACATCGACACACAGCCACCCGCTGAGCACAGAGCGAAGTGATCTTTCGCCTCATGCTTAAAGGGTACTTCTTCACGCTCGCCCAAGCACAAAGTATATTCACATCAAAGCAAAAAGATCGGTTCTTTCGACGAGGCAAGTTGCAAGGTTCCATGAAACGAAACCAACAAAAAAAAAAACAAAGAAATAAACGAAAAGAAACACGAGGCGTGGCAGCAAATGATGATCAAATGAATCCACTTTCGTGCTCCCTCACTGCTCGCGCATTCGCTGGCAACTAAACAACCTAACAAGATGCAGAAACAACTCATTCAAGATTTCGACCGTGCATTCCAAAACCAGCCCATGAGAGGGGAGGAAAAAGGAAACTCACCGGTTGAGAGAGAAATGCACGGACGCGAGCAGAATGAGAGTGTCAAGTCAGAGAGAGAGTCAACGAAGTGTGACTGAAATTCCAAGAGAGAGGTAGTGGGAATATGATTCTTGCTCATCTGATCCACAGCAAGCGGGAATCCTTCTCCAGCCCGTGCCTCTCCTTCTTCTCCACGTCGTCAACCCCACCCAGGTCTGCCAAGATCTCCCTTGTGACCGAGCAGCCTAGCGTCAAGGACAACGCCCGGTTAGCGGCGGGGAGCCTGGTGCTGCCTCCTTCCTGCCAGAGGCCAATGGCTTCGCGGCAGAGGCCGGCGAGAATCTTCTCCAGCCCGCGCCTCTCCTTCTTCTCCGCGCCGTCCAAGATCTCCCTCGCGACTGAGCGGGCTAATGTTAAGACAGCGCCTGGTCAGCGGCGAGGAGCCTAGTGTCGCTCAGGAATGAGACCGAGGCCGCCTCCCTCCTGCCAAAGGCCGATGGCTTCGCGATAGAGGCCGAAGGGACGGGGAAGACGAGCAGATGCCGGAGACAAAGGATGCCAGAGGAAGATGAGGCTTTTGGGGGAGGGAGGCAGAGCCGAAGCCAAAGGTAGACACAAACCTTCTACTCAATCTCTGAGGGAACAATCGAAGGTGGAGGGGGTCGATACCTGATTGCGACTGCTGAGGCTCCGACATGCCAGAAGCAGATGACTGGCGAGGCTTTTGGGGGAGGAAGGCAGAGCCAGAGCCGGAGGCGGACACAAACCTTGTACCCAATCTCCGCGGGAACAATCGAAGGTGGAAGGGGTCGAGACCCAACTGCAACTGGTGAGGCTCTGACATGCCAGAGGCAGATGACCGGCGAGGCTTTTGAGGAGCTGGAGCTGGAGTTGAAAGCGGAAGCGGAACCAGAGAAGGAAACGCAGGTCTCGATCGTTTTGTGTTTGTTCTCCCGCGAGGAGAGAGAGAGAGAGAGAGAGAGAGAGAGAGAGAGAGAGAGAGAGAGAGAGAGGGAAAAAATTGCAAAAAATTCAATTGAGGAGAGAGAACGGTCTTTTAGGCGGGAGTGTGCGTGACCTGTCTTTTCTTCTGCCAGTGAGCCGATCCGAGCTGAGCGAGTCCCTTCATTTTTCAGCGGGTCCCACATGACAGGTGTCGATATCTGAGTGGTATATGCGCACCAGGTCAATGGATGACGTGACGCACACATACCATTGAATATTTTCTCATTAGTAGGAGAGGTATGCTAAGAGACCTCACTTGAGAATTCACCATGATATTTCATTAGCATCATCCTTCCTTAGGTTCATCTTCCCCATTTCGATTGCCTTCAGGAAGGGACATTGTCTCATGAAGTTAGACTATGTCATCATAGTGAGATTGGAGCAATGACTGACATCAACAGAGGTCACACTGCGAAGATCTTCACATATCACGATCATGTCGCAATCTGTGAGGAAATGTACTGCCTCCAAATCTAGACCTCGGTACCCTGGTGCTTTAGCATGATATTTGAAATCCCATCGAACGAAAACCCTAGAGCGCGTGAAAGAACGAGGCTCTTGAGCGGAATGTTTGCTTCCGCAACAGACATCGGCAACCCATCCCAGATAAATGAGCCCGAGAAATCTAGACTAATAAAACCCCTGGCATGAGGAAAGGAATCCACCAACTCCTCACATAAAATCTCCTTCTCTTACATATCTTTCAGGGCCAAGGAGACCATGTGAGGCCTGTTCACTATCAAAGAAGCAATACCTCTCCCAGTAACTAACCCACATCCCCTAAACCCAACTTCCCTCAGAGATGGGCAATTCAACGCAGAACCCAAGAGGCTTATCAGAGACAAATCGATTACTCGAAATGTCGATTCGCAACAGCCTCTGTAGCGTCCACGACAGGGCCGAGATACCGTTGTCCATGATCCAAGCCGAATCACTCTACCCTATATAGCCAATGTCAAGCTCTTCCAACGCGGGAAAGCACTCCACGATCGAAACCGACGTGGCATCCCCCCGCAACCCAACATTGGACAGCACCAAGACCCTCAAAGCCCTGAACTTGGACCCCATCTCGCACAACCCACCGAAGCGGAGGGACTCCTAGTTGGAGAGGTCAAGGCAGTCGAGGGGCAGTAGGAACTGCGCGATCTGGAGGAGGACGGAGGATGGATCGCCACGGAACGAGCTGAGGTCGATGGACTTGAGGGACATGTGAAAGGGCTAGTAGAAGCACCTAGAGGGGGGTGAATAGGTGATTAAAAAGTTTTTGCAATACTTAACAAATTAATTTGTCTAGACTGAAAATGTAACAGACTATAGACAATTATATAAAGCTGTGAATTGAAGTAAAGAGATTAGGGATAGAGAATCAAACACAAGATTTATAGTGGTTCGGCTTAGACCAAGCCTACGTCCACTCTCCCGCACTGACAGCCCACCGGCTGGATTTCACTAAGAACCAAAAGAGATATTACAGTCTCACGTCCTTTATTCCACAGTGTAGAGACTCTACTACACTTCCTCAAGGTCTCACAAGTATTTATCTCTCTTTTGAATACAGTATAAGCTCAGCAAATGAAATAACAAAGAACTAGGAGCTTCAGACTTTAGAATTCTTCTATCACGCACACACTCGAACAACTTGAGCGTCTTCCTTATATACTCCTCCATGCCTTCACATCCGTTGGCACCTTCCAAAGGAGTTCTTCCAATCATACCGTTGGACAGAATTAATCAAGGAGATCTCGAGTTATTTAAGAAATATGATGATAGCCCACCAATCTTGCTCGCCCATATAATCAGGATCTAAGTTTCCATAAGTAGAACCTTCCAAGTACACTTTGTCAATCAACGGATCTAAATTACTCGAATTGATTTTAATACGAATAATAGATTTCGAGGTGCCATCTCCAACCGCGAGATCTTCTTCAACCATACGAATCAAATCCTTAAAGATATACCCAAATCTAGATAAGTCTTCTTCAACGGATAATACTTTTCTTAGTCGGTCTGGAAACTATCAATGAGGGTAGACTTTAAATCTTGAGTCTGGAGGTCTTCAGACTTTGACGATAAAGTCTGCAAGTCTTCAGACTAGACTGATGGAAACGTTTTGTCAACCTCAAAACAAATAGAGAAGTTTTCTCCAACAATCTCCCCCTTTTTTATGGTGACAAAACTTTCCTGCAGATTTGGATACTTTTTACCTGCAAGACAATACTTTAAGCAAACAAAGATATCTTATAAAAGATAAGTAGATTAGGATAAAGATAGTAGCGATTCTGCAACCACAGAAAACGAGTTAGTCCTGTAAAACCAACTATCTTTACCAAAATCATAGCTTAAGATACTGCAAGCATTAAAACAAACCAAACCAGTCCAAACCAATCCATCCAAACAAAAGATAAGTCAAAAAGTAATCAAACCAACCAAATCAAAATCATAGTCAAATCTACACCGACTTCTCCCCCTTTTTGTCAACAACAAAAAGTGGAGCATATAAAGAGAATTGGATAAAATTAAGATTGTTTTGGAATGCGAACGAGCTGGAAATCTCCCATAGACTTGACAGTCTCCTCCAGCTTTTTCAGATCCTCCTTCAGTTGCGCTAAATCCTCACCCTTTACGTTAGCTTGAACTTGAAGATTAAGGGCTTGAACTTGATCATGCAATGAAGCTGAGGTGGCTTGATGAGCATTCTGCATATTCTGAAATTCACATCCCAAGGCATAAATATGACCTTTGATGTCCAGAAGAAGTTCAACCAATCGTCTAAAGTCTGCTGAGTTGTCAGTTTGAGTACTTGCTTCAGCATGATCAGTTTGAGGAGTGTTGCCGGATGATGGAACTTCAACACGAACATCCAGACTTGGAGATGAAGCCTAATTACCTTCTTCAGGAAAGTGAAAGGCATACACATCCTTTGGATTGGCAGGAGAATGACTAACATCATCACTGGTAAAAGCAAGTGAAGGCGTACCTCTTTTATCAGCAGCTCCCCCTGTTTCAGTGCCTTCAGGTGGAGAGAAGTACTCTTCTGGATCTTCTTCAATGTCACGATGATCTCGTACTTCTTTCTCTGCTAGAGAGCCACCATGACTTTCTCATTCTTTTTATTCTCCTCTTTGCTCATCTTCTTCTGTTCTTCTTTCTTCTTCTTCTTTCCTCATCATTTCCTTCTCGTCACTCCTCTGCTCTGTCTCTTCTCTATCTTGGTTCTCTCGATCCTCTGTCTCTGGAACAGGACGCTGTAAATTCTTTAAGGCAAGAGCAGAAATAGTGATGTCATCCTCATCTTCTTCATCCTGCAAGATGAGTGCTCTTCTCTTCTTGGATGGAGCTGTCATGGGCTCATTGCCTTTCCTTTTTGCAGCCACAGGGTCTAGTCGAGTCTTGATAGGGGTGTTCACTTTAAATCTCTCTAAAGCCTTGTTTAGCTCTTTCAGACGCATCTTTGAAACCATCTTCAGTCCTACCACCATTGGATCAATGGTTCGAACACACAGAGTTGTGGGGGGCTAAATATTAAGATGTCTGAACAAACATGTAACAAGAGCAGAATAATGGAGTTGTCCCTTGTCCTTTACCATTGATCTATACATGTGGAACATGATAGTATGAGCCAGAGAGAACTTGAAACCAACGTTGATGGCGTACATCAGCTTTGCTTCAGAATTGGAGACATCAATCTTTGATGTGGATTTGGGTCCGAGACAGTTAATCACAATCTTATGGAGCAAGACATTAGAGGCACTCATCCTCGAATAGGAGATCCGGCCTTCTGCAATTCTATCTCGAACAAGCTCCATAGTGGCATAACCAATAGACACACTGATTGTTTGGAAAATTCCTCTCTCCACTCCAATCACATCAACCAGAGTGTCCATATCTACGACATAATCCCGGTCTTTAATGTTGAAGGAAAATGGGTTCGACATCCTCAAAAATTTCTTCCTCTGCCTAATGTTGCTGAGGCTCTTGTTGTCTAGCCTGAGAAGAATGGCGCGGTTGAAAATGTTGTTGACTTTGCTGCTGCATTGTAGAGTCTTCTTCCTCAGTCAGATCGAAGTGCATAAGACCCTCACGCATATGCTATGGTCCCCTGCTTGCAATCCTTGAGGACTTTCTTTGGGAAGACATTATCACAGTCTTTGAGAGATTTTTCGAACTCGATTTGCGAGAAAGATTAAAACTTTAAAATTAAACTAGAGAAAAAAAATAAGAAAGTGAAGTTTTGTGCTCTAGGGTTTGTGAGTAAAAACGAAGAAGAAGTAGTACAGTATATAAAGTAGTCGAAATGAGGTATACGAACCGTCACAAAATGAAAAATAAAAAATGCCTTTTCAAAAATGAATAACTGCCTTTTTTAAAATAGATAACTATCTTTTCAAAAATGATAACTTCCTTTTTGAAAAAGAATAATTGCTTACAACTTGGAAAGACAACATCAATCAATTTGCGATTAATAAGCAATCATAACTTTTCGAGGTTTTTATCCGAAAGTTAAATTGCTAGAACCGAAATAACTTATAGTCGTGTCTTCTGAGTCTGAGCATCTTTATCCCTGAGTCTGAGCTTCTTCAGATTCTAATATGTTAAGTCTGGAGCGAATAGACTCAAATAAGCTTTTCTCTAGGGGTTTTGTGAATATGTCCGCCAGTTGATTTTTGGAGTCAATAAATTGGATCAAGACTTCTCCACTTTGAACATGATCTCTAATAAAATGGTGTCGAATCTCTATGTGCTTTGCTCTTGAATGAAGAATTGGATTCTTTTTAGATTAATTGCGCTGGTGTTGTCACATTTGATCTCCGTGCATGAGTCTTCGATTCCAAAGTCTCTTAGTTATTGTTTTAGCCATAAAATTTGAGAACAACAACTTCCAAGAGCCACATACTCTGATTCTGCTGTTGAAAGAGCTACAATACTTTGCTTTCTAGAAAACCAAGATACTGTTCTGTTACCAAGCAGTTGACAAGTGCCAGAAGTGCTCTTCCTATCAACTCTGCAACCTGCTAGATCTGCATCTGAATATCCAAGGAGAGTAAAGTCTCCTTCTTTGGGATACCAAAGACCTAACTTAGAGGTTGTTGCAACATATTTGATGATGTGTTTTGCAGCATTTAGATGAGATTCTTTGGGATCTGATTGAAATCTGGCACAAATGCAAACACTAAACAAAATGTCAGGTCTAGAAACAGTAAGATAAAGAAGTGAACCAATGATACTCCTGTACAGCTTCTGGTCAACTTTCTTTCCTCCTTCGTCTTTGTCCAACTTCGAAGAACTTGACATTGGTATATCGGTCTTTTTGCAATTCTCCAAACCGAACTTTTTTACAAGTTCTTTAGCATATTTTTCTTGGTGAATGAAAATTCCTTTCTTCAATTGTTTTACTTGTAGTCCGAGAAAGAAGGATAGTTCACCCATCATGCTCATCTCGAATTCATCTTGCATAGACTTAGAAAACTTCTTGCACAGGTTTTTGTTAGATAAACCAAATATAATATCATCAACGTAAATTTGAATAAGTAAAAAGTTTTTACCTTCCTTCTTAATAAACAAGGTAGTGTCTACTTTTCCTTTAACAAAGCCATTTTGAATTAAAAACTTACTTAACCTGTCGTACCAAGCTCGAGGTGCTTGCTTTAATCCATATAAAGCATTTTTCAGTCTGAATACAGAGTCTGGTTTCCTTGGGTCTTCAAATCCGGGAGGTTGTTCCACATAGTCTTCTTCTCGGATGAATCCATTTAGAATTGCACTTTTGACATCTATTTGGAATAACCTAAAATTCTTATAACAAGCAAAAGCAAGTAATAATCTAATTGCTTCTAACCTTGCTACAGGAGCGTAGGTCTCATCATAGTCTATCCCTTCTTCTTGCGTGTATCCTTTGGCCACGAGTCTTGCTTTGTTCCTTATCACTTTTCCTTTTTCGTCCATCTTGTTCCTGAAAACACATTTAGCTCCAATAATAGATTTACCTTTTGGTTTAGGAGTTAATTCCCAAACATCGTTATTGCTTAACTGCCTGAGTTCTTCTTGCATTGCTTCAATCCAGCTTTCATCAATTAAAGCTTCTTCGATGCTTTTGGGTTCGATTTCATAAATAAGTGCCACAGCACTAGACTCTTCTTGCTTTTTGGATCTTGTACGAATTCCTTCATCAATGTTGCCAATGATGAGTTCTTTGGGATGACTAGACTTATGCTTCCAGTTGCTGGTCAGTCTGACAGATTGTTGATCTTCTTCTTCAGTTGATTCTTCAACATCCGTTTGTTGCTTTTCTTCTGGAGTCTACTCTACTTCAGGGGAGGTAGACTTTATAGAGTCTGGAGCAGATTCAGATTCTTCGGTCTGAGTCTGAATTGATTGATTTTGAAGATAGTCTTGAAATTTGACATTCATCGATTCTTCCATAGACTGAGTTTTCTTGCTGAATATTCTGTAGGCTTTGCTAGAGGTTGAATATCCAAGGAAGATTCCTTCGTCTAATTTTTCTTCAAACTTACCAATTCGATCTTCCGCATTTTTCAATATAAAGCATTTGCAACCAAAAACATGAAAATAAGAAACAATTGGCTTATTTCCTTTGAATAACTCATAGGAAGTTTTCTCTAGAATAGGCCTTAAAAATACTCTGTTAATAATATAACATGCTGTAGAAACTGCTTTAGCCCAAAAACGAAAAGAAATATTACTTTCAATTAAAAGAGTTCTTGTCATTTCTTGTAAAGATCTATTCTTCCTTTCCACAACTCCATTTTGCTCAGGAGTGTAAGGAGAGGAGAACACATGCTGAAAACCGATTCATCATAGAATTTGGCAAAGTCTTGATTTTCAAACTCACCTCCATGGTCTGTCCATATGCTTGAAATAGCATATCCTTTCTCATTTTGCACTTTCTTAGCAAACTTTAAAAAGTGAGAGAAAGTTTCAGACTTACTTGCTAGAAAGTAGACCCAAATAAATCGTGAATAATCATCCACTATTACTAGGCAAAATCTTTTTCCACTAATGCTTTGAGTTCTAGTAGGTCCAAAAAGATCCAAATGTAGAAGCTACAATACACAATTAGTGGAAACTTGATTTATTAGTTTAAAAGAACTTCTAACATGTTTTCCCAACACACATGGTGTGCATAAGTCAGTTTTTTGGTATTTCAGGTTGGGTAGTTCACAAACAAGCTTCTTAGAAGAGATTTTGGCAATTTGCTTCATGTTGATATTACCAAGCTGTCGATGCCAGAGATTCGCTTCATCTTGTATTGATATCAAGCATTGAGGTCTATCTGGCTTTACATCCAGAAGATAAATATTTCCATGTCTACGCCCGGTAAAAGATTGAGAGTGATCTTTACTGGTTCCTGAACATGTTCCTTCCTGGAAATTGATTTTGAACCCAGTGTCGCATAGTTGACTTATGCTTAGTGAATTGTAATTCAGTCCTTCCACCAAGGAGACATTATGAATTGTGAGACCTCCAATCTTTACTGTTCCGCATCCAACAATTCTTCCTTTGTTTTTTCCACCAAAAGAGACTTTTCCTCCATTTGTTTGAAAAAGCTTTATGAAACAACTTGAATCTCTTGTCATGTGTCTTGAATAGCCACTATCCAAATACCATTTAATTTTCTTCTTGATAGTGACCTGCAGATAAAGAAGTATCTCAAGCTTTCTTTGGTACCCACATTTTCTTGGGTCCAAAAGAGTTAGTGCAATATGCAGTCTTTGCCCAATCTTTCTTAACAGGTCTCCAAACCATAGGACGTTCTTCCTCAAAGTGTTCTGAGCTGTAACACTTAGAACATTTAAGAGCACTTCAACCAACAGATTTTACAAACACTTTTTGAAAATGATTTTTATAAAAGTTCTTTGTAGGTCTCTGTTTGATTCTTTTCTTTACTTTCGGAAAATCAATTAGAGAAATGGTTTCAGAGGTCATTCCTAAACCTGATTTGTTAAAGTAAGGTCTCTATATCGAAAGAATCTTTTCTAGCTTCTCAAATCCTATTGAAAACCTTTTTGAAACTTTTGAAATGTCATTTTTCAAATATGTATTTTCTTTTGAAAGAGAGTCTGCATTTTCTTTCAAAATGACAACATTTTTGTCTAAATTTTCAAACTTTTCTTTCCAGAAGTTTTCCTGTTGCTTCAGTGTAGAATTCTCCCTTTTTAGCTCGAAAATCCTCTTAAGAGAAGTTTTGAGGCTAAGACAAAGTTCATCAATGTATTTCGAGACTTTAGTAGGAATTTTTAAATTGCTTACCTCAATTTCACTGTCTGAGTCTAGTCTGTATCCGTCTCAAAGTCTGAGTCTAATTTTGATTTTGCCATTAAACAAATATTGGCATAATCATCGTCACTTTCTTCGCATTCGGTATCACTCCATGTTTCTGCTTTGAGAGCCTTCTTGTAGTTCTCAGCTTTTCCTTTCTTTTTCTTCAATATAGGACAGTTGGGTCTGATGTGTCCATTTTTCTTGCATTCAAAACTGATCACATCTTTGTTGGTTTCATCATCCTCAGTAGATTTGTTTTGAAACTTTTGAGTGTTCTGTTTCTTCCAATTGAACCTTCTTCCCTTTTTATTCAGTTTTCTGAACTTCTTTATCATAAGGGCTAACTCTTCATCATCCATATCATCTTCAGAATCTGTAACATCAGAATCATTGTTAGATTTCAAAGCAATTGACTTTTTACCTTTAGGATCTTCCTCCTCATTGATTTTCCCCACTTCATAGGACTGAAGTGTGCCAACTAGTTCGTCTATAGAAAGTGGCATGATCCTTTATGTTTCCCTTATTGAAGTCTTTATGTGATTCCAGTCTTTGGAGAGTCCACGCAACAATTTGTTGATCTTCATTGGTTTTGAGATTGGCTGTCCCTGATATTCTAGACCGTTTACTATCTCAATAAAACGACTAAACATATCAGTAATAGGTTCTCATGATTTCATCTTAAAGGTCTCATAATGTCCAAGTAGAATATTAATCCTCGTCTCCTTCACTCGATCAGTTCCTTCATAAGTAATGTGCAGCCTATCCCAGACTTCTTTAGCTATTTTACAAGAAGATATTCTGTTATACTCAATAGGAGATAAAACACAATATAAGAAATAAATTGCTTTAGCATCAAGAGCTTGTCTCTTGGTTATTTCTTCTTGAGTCATCTCGCTAACAACTACAGCTTCTTTTCCTCTTTCTGAAACTGATGCAGCTTTAGGAATGATTCCTTTATCTACCACATCCCATTCCAGAGGATCTTTCAATCTTAAGAAAGCTTTCATCTTGTTTTTCCATATGTTGTAATCATTTCCATCGAAGTAAGGTGGTCTTGTGTTGCTTTGACCTTCAACCAAACCTGGAGCCAACATACTAGCCATAGATCTTTAACTCAAAAGTAAAAACACTTCAATTTAATGAGTACACAAGCTCTTATACCAATTGAAAGGGCTAGTAGAAGCACCTAGAGGGGGGTGAATAGGTGATTAAAAAAATTTTTACAATACTTAACAAATTAATTTGTCTAGATTGAAAATGTAACAGACTATAGACAATTATATAAAGCTGTGAATTGAAGTAAAGAGATTAGGGATAGAGAATCAAAACACAAGATTTATAGTGGTTCAGCTTAGACCAAGCCTACGTCCACTCTCCCGCACTGATAGCCCACCGGCTGGATTTCACTAAGAACCAAAAGAGATATTACAGTCTCACGTCCTTTATTCCACAGTGTAGAGACTCTACTACACTTTCTCAAGGTCTCACAAGTATTTATCTCTCTTTTGAATACAGTATAAGCTCAGCAAATGAAATAACAAAGAACTAGGAGCTTCAAACTTTAGAATTCTTCTATCACGCACACACTCGAACAACTTGAGCGTCTTCCTTATATACTCCTCCATGCCTTCATATCCGTTAGCACCTTCCAAAGGAGTTCTTCCAATCATACCGTTGGACAGAATCAATCAGGGAGATCTCGAGTTATTTAAGGAATATGATGATAGCCCACCCATCCTGCTCGCCCACACAATCAGGATCTAGGTTTCCTTAAGTAAAACATTCCAAGTACACTTTGTCAATCAACGGATCTAAATTACTCGAATTGATTTTAATACAAATAATAAATTTCGACGTGCCATCTCCAGCCGCGAGATCTTCTTCAACCATACGAATCAAATCCTTAAAGATATACCCACATCTGGATAAGTCTTCTTCAACGGATAATACTTTTCTTCGCCGGTCCTGGGAAACCCGTCAATGAGGGCAGACTTTAAATCTTGAGTCTGGAGGTCTTCAAACTTTGACGATAGAGTCTGCAAGTCTTCAGACTAGACTAATGGAAACGTTTTGTCAACCTCAAAACAAATAGAGAAGTTTTCTCCAACAACATGAAGCGCCGGAGGAGGGCCTCCCAGCACAGTGCGGAGATGTGTAGCAATCGCTTGCAGACGAAGGAGACAGACTCGAGGTCAGCGGCGGAGACCAAGCGGCGAAGGACAGCCTCCCAGCACAGTGCAGGCAGGTCTTCCCACAGCGGTTGCTCCGCCGTCATCAGCTATTTTTTTTCCTGCTCCGCCATCGTCAGTTATGCGCTGCTTCAGCTTGGTGGCCCTCTTCCTAGCTAGGATTTACCATATCGTGGTTGTCTAGGCTATGTTTTTTTTTTTTTTAACTACATCTAGGCTATGTTTTTTTTTTTTTGGTCGAATGTCTAGGCTATGTTCGGTCTTTGAAATTTGGACGTTTTAGCATCGAGGGTCGGACTTAGTGTGGGCTGACCGAGATGGACTTTCATCTTTAGAGTACAAATTTCAAGCCCATGAAATAACACCCGATAATCTAATTGTATGCATCAAAGATGACATCCACCAAAATTTGGATTCAACGTGATGTCCGTTAAACAATCGACGGTGTCACTAATTCCAATTTGCACCAAGCGTGTCCTACAATTTTAATCACCAGAGTTCCTTAACCATTGATTCGATGAATAACCATTGATTCGATGAAATATGGTTTGAGCGTTACATGACAGAATACTTGTTGACAATTTTAAAATATTGCAAGACTTGGGGAACTCCTTTTGAAAATATCGGATTTGGTCACACATTAATCAAGAACGAAGCCTTGGCCTCCAATTCCAAAACCCAGTTTTGTTTATCAAAGTCCATATAAAAATTAGCAAAGAGAAATGTTCTTGTTCAAATTATTAAAGTGTCTTTAATGTTGATCTAACTAAAAATTTCTAGGAGATTTTGCTTTTCGAAAATGTCAAAGAAAACCCCAACGAACTGATCAAAACTCATTAATTTTATTTTGTAAAGGGTTAATATCTTGAAAAATTCTAAACTGGTACACCTATGACAAATTTACCAAAAACTATTTTTTTTACCATGAAAAACCCCAAACTTGTACATCTGTGACAAATTTACCCCGACTGACAAAAAAAAAAAAAACCCCTAAGCTGGTACATTTATGACAAATTTATCCCAAACTAATTTATTCGACCGCAAAAAACTCCAAACCGGTAAATTTGTGACAAATATACCCTTCGCTAAATTGGATTAATATCACAAAAAATCACAAAAATTGTAAACTATGACAAACGGAGTGTAAAATCCCAAATTGGTATACCAGTCAACTGTTACGTGTCATTTAACTTAATAATTTCACAATAAAATTTAACGAAAACTAACATATGGTAAATTTGTCACAAGTATATCAGTTTGAGGTAAATTTATCAAAGGTATACCAGTTTGGGATTATTGGTGGTCAAAAAATAGTTTTGCGTAAATTTGTCACGGTATATCGGTTTAGGGTTTTTCAGGGTATTAACCCTTTTGTAAAATATGTTTCCTTCTCATGTGTTTATATGCGTTATTTTTAATTCCAACAGTTTTAGTTAATGCCCTTTGAGGCACTTGTAAACAAGTACTTTTTTTTTTCTTTTTTTAAGTTATGTATCAAGTGCCTTCATTGCCACCGCCAACACCAAGTGACTAGTGTTGAAACAAGAGTGCATCCGTTTGACACTTGCAAGAAGATTTGTAGCCACCTCGCATATATGAAAAAATCGATATAGGCAAGACTTGACACGCATCAACGTGTTTTGACAAAAACTAATATTTCGTCCTATTAGGCAATGTTTTTTAAGTTATGCCACCTATTATCAGAACTGGGCACGCACAGATTAATGAGACAAACGCGAAATTATGACATGAATAGAATATCTATCCCAGATTGCAATACGATGAGATTGGTTCAAAAAAAGATGATTCAAAGAAATATCCCAAACGAAATACTTACCAAAGGAGCCCATGGGCTTTCGAAGCCTCATGCTCCTCTCCCCATTTTGTTGACAAACTATGTTCCCCTTGCAAACATAATGTAAAAAGTCGGCGCCGATTGAGGGCACTTGATTGTTAATGGATTATTTTATCTTCAAATTTTCTTTCCTCCGCTCACTAATTGGAATCCTCGACAATTTCACGAATTCATTTATGACTTTAGGCTTCATTTATTTTACAAAAATAAATAATGTAAAAATATTTTTTTAAATGATCACTTAATTAGTCAATAAAAATATTCTCATTAACAATAACAATTTATATCTAAAAAAATTTATGTTCGATGAAAATATTTCTCCTTTGTTTATTTCTGTAAACGATACAAATGATCATTTTTAGAAAAATATTTTTCAAATCGTTTATTTTTCGCGAAACAAACTAAACTTAAGATCATCTCACTCTTCTTTTAAGTTGGAAGTAATCGGACTCCTTCGCTTGATTTAGGCTTTATGGTCTCCGGCCTATGTTGCATGGACCAATAGAAGAGACTTTGACGGTGCAGAAATTAATGGAAACAAAAATTTTGGGTTGAATGGGCCTGAGGAAAGTTGTTTCGAGGCCAGAAATACTTCTCAAGTTATGGCTTAAAATGTGTCCATTCAATCACATAAAAGGCTTTTATGTATTTGTTTGGTTTGAGCCCAGAAATGCTTCTTAGTGTTTCTTATCAGTATATTTTGTTAGTCACAGCAGTGGAAGCAAAATAAACAAGATAGGTGCATTTGTTTCCAGAAAAATAAGTAATTTGAAAAAAAAAATTCAAAAAATGATCACTTATATCGTTTACAAAAATAAATGAATAGAAAAGTTTTTCATCGCCCACAAAAATGATTAAATATATGTTGTTATCGATGATGACAATAACTTCCATTAACTGATTTTTTTAAACAATATAACTAATCATATTTTTTCAAATTACTCATTTTCCATGAAACAAATAGTAAAATCATAATCCCAAAGATGATTCATAATCAAACCGGCTCTTTAATCACCGTTTAAAAAAATGGGTTTGCACAGGGCTCATGTTCGGCCCATTTATTAAGAAAGAAGGTTAACAAAATACTTTCAAACCAGCTCTTTTATGACTCGTTAGAGCACACACGAGCACTCTTTTCCCTCAAGAAGGTGTGTCCATTTCCTTTCTGAAATATGTGCGTCTCTCTCTCTCTCTCTCTCTCTCTCTCTCTCTCTCTCTCTCTCTTGCTTCGCCCTCCACCGAGCTAGGACTGCGGGCGTCCCCGCTTTGGGCTTTTTCTTCATGCCTTCAAGGGCATCTTTTCTAGTCATTCTCTTTTGCTTACCAATGACTAGACAAGATGCGACCGAAGGAAAAGTAAGGTATTAACATTCTTCTTTTCCGAGAGATTCAACACAGTAATTAGCAGCAGACCTAGGGGTCACTGTGGCCAACTGATGTTGGGGAGGGGAACCTTCTCAATGTTTTTCTAATGGAATCGGTTACTATGGCCAACTGATTTAGTGACACGTTCAGCCTGCTTGCCATTTTGAAAACTCACAATCTATAAATCCACTCATGTTGGGTAATTAGGGGTGAGCATAGTTCCAAGATAACCAAGAAATTGAAAATCAGACTGATGAGAACTAGTCCAATTCTAGCATCTGCGGGGGATAAGTTTCAGGTTCTAAAAAGTAGGAAATCTGTTCCGACAGATAAGTTCTTAATTCCAAGCTAAAACTTGGAATAAGTTTTAATGTTTTTCTTGTTCTATATCTTCACTCAATTCCACAATAATCCATGACGTTTAATAATGAGTGTGTAATTCGAAACCATTAGTCTGAACATCCAAATTTAGTGATACCCATGTGTCACGGGCCAATCAATTGGGATCGTGACCGCGCGGCGACTCAGGCTATTTTGGATCACCTAAGCCAAGTCTTGCTTGATCAATCGCATACTCGCTCGCACACCCGGATCATAGAGAGAGAAAGTTTCTAGAGAGAGGGGCTCTGGAAATAAAGGAGCTTTGTATTGCTGAAAATGTTGGATGGATCCAAATGAGGGGAAGGACACCCCTTCTTATACTTGAGGCCCTTTGATTACATCCGTTGATCTACTTTTTATCCGGCGGACGAGATCGCACCGCCTCAACTACCGACATTAATAGCAACTACCATCTACCGACATAAATAAGGCTAGAGACTTCTAGAACCTATCGTATTGACAGTTTCGCCCGCCCTTGGAAACTTTAGGAAGAAGGCTCGTTGGAAATCCGAGCGAGAACAGGAGGTCCTCCACGGAAGAGTCACGGCCGTCCCTCGGGAACCTCTTGGATCAGTCTTCTTTCGGCCTGTGACATTCTCTCCCACACAATCAAGCGACGCCCTCGTCGCTCACAACTAGACAGGCAACCTTCCTCGCGCAAGCACGGGCTTTCTTCCTTTGATTTTGTTTGGTGCGAACGCTCATGAACGAGGGACCACACCCTTCTATTTTCAGCTCGAGCTTGGCACGCGGCTCCATTTTTGGCTTGGGCGGAGCATGTGGTGAGTACTCAACCTCAGGGAAGAGCGCTTGGATCGGCATGTCGCGAGTTGGAGTAGGAGGATCCAACTCTACCTTCGGCTTCTCCATGGATGGCGGCTTGCACATGCGCTTCTCGGCCTTCAAGCTCTTGTCGAGGCGTCGGATTGTGGCGATGGTCTTGGTGTCGACCACCCCTTTTATCATAGGGATCATTGCCGGGCATTTTGAATTGAGGATCATGATACACTTGGTCCTCATGTCGATCATCGACCTCACGCTATGGAAGAATTGCATACCCAAAATGAGATCATAATCGTCGAGAGGAATTACCTCGAACGCCAGTTTGCCATTCCATCCACCGATTCGGACGTCCACATCGGGAGTCAATCCTACACCATGGAAGTCATCCAAGTTGATGGGCTTGTATGACTTGCTAGTTGGCTCCACGCGAAGTCCCAAGGCTTTTGCCACCTCGGTCGACATGAACATGTTTGAGGCCCCAGTGTCAACCAAGGCATAAAGCACTCGGCCACACACTTCAACCTCCACGAAGAACATGTCCGTGTTCGCTGTAGCTTTTTCTTCTTTGGACGGCAATCGAGCTTGGACGGTGTTGACAACCTTCACAGCTCCAAGGTGGACTTGCCACTTCTCTTCTTTGGGCTCCTCCTCCTCTTCTTCAACGGCAAGGAGGGCATTGTTTCGGCCCTTCTTCGGGCACTTTTGGGTCCAATGCGGACCTTTGCAAATAAAGCAAGGAGAAGGCGGGGGTTGATCGAACTTACTCGTCGTATAGTCCGTTGGTCAACCCTTTTGGAAGGACGGCTTGGAAGGGCCTTCGCTCCATGTTTTGACTCGGCCACTTTGTTCATGCACACCTCGGGGAGTGCTCCTTCCTTCGTCCTCGGATCGATCCGACCTCCACTCGCTTGCTCGATTCCTTGGTTCAGCTCTGGTGAGGTCGACGAGGGACTCGGCCACACTTAGCGCTCTCGCGAGACTTGTCACATCCCGTCGCTTGAGCTCGAGTAGTACCCACGGCTTCAGTCCATCCATGAATGCTCCGAGAGCCTCCTCCTCACTTAGGTTGCGGATTTGGAGTTTGAGCTCCATGAACTCCTTCACGTACTCTCGGATCGCACCTCTTTGTTCGAGGTGATGGAGCTTGCTACGGGCTTCTTGTTGAGCAAACTCGGGGAAGAAGTAGTCTCGGAACTCCTTAACGAAGTCATCCCATGTGTCCACGGGATCGACACCACGCTTCGTCTCATCGCACCTATTTCGCCACCAAAGCACTGCGGTATCAAAAAGGAACATCGAAGCGGTTCGTACCTTGATCGACTCGTCTTGAATGTTGACGGCGCCAAAGTATTGCTCCATGCTCCAAACGAAGTTATCCACCTCCTTGATGGATCGTTCGCCTTTGAACTCTTTAGGTTTCAACACCTCAAGCTTGGGCACCGCTTGTGTGGGCATCGCTCCATTGGTGATTCTCAACTTGCATAGGGCGAGCTCGGTCTTGAGCTCTTGGATCTCCGCCTTCATGGCTTCGACCTCATCCCTACAAGGGCTTACTTCCTCGATTACTTGGACGCGCTCCTTCAACACATCGATCAATACTTCAAGGGCTTCGTCCTTGTCGTGCAACGGGGCTGTAGCTTCATTGAGGTCGGTCATGAAGTCTTCACGGAGCGAGGTCTCAACCTTCATGATCCGGTCTCTCACATTGTCAAGACCTTCCATGAGTTCGAGCACGGCACTCCGAACCTTCCCGATCTTCTCATCAAACGCAGCTACGACAGCCATCGAGGCATCTCTTTTCTTTGCTTAGCCGCGAGGCTCCTTGACTTGAACGGTTTCTCCATCCATGACAGCGTCTTGGCTCGACATTCTCTCGAATAGTTGGTGCTCCTCGATCTCTCGAAACGAATCTCTCCTTTGCTCTTATACCACTTGTCACGGGCCGATCAATTGGGATCGTGACCGCGCGGTGACTCAAGCTATTTTGGATCACCTAAGCCAAGCCTTACTCGATCAATCTCACACTCGCTCGCACACCCAGATCGTAGAGAGAGAAAGTTTCTAGAGAGAGGGGCTCTGGAAATAAAGGAGCTTTGTATTGCTAAAAATGTTGGATGGGTCCAAATGAGGGGGAGGGCACCCCTTCTTATACTTGAGGCCCTCTAATTACATCCGTTGATCTACTTTTTATCCAGCGGACAAGATCGCACCGCCTCAACTACCGACATTAATAGCAACTACCATCTACCGACATAAATAGGCTAGAGACTTCTAGAACCTATCGTATTGACGGTTTCGCCCACCCTTGGAAACTTCATGAAGAAAGCTCGTTGGAAATCCGAGCGAGCACAGGAGGTCCTCCACGGAAGAGTCACGACTGTCCCTCGGGAACCTCTTGGATCGGTCTTCTTTCGGCCCGTGACACATGACTGAAATTTTTACTTTATTAATTTTAAATATGAGTTGTGATTAGTGAATTGTAACAAAAGGTGGTCATTAAAAGTAATGATTCACTGTAATCATTCAAATAAGAGTACACGGTCGACTCTGGAACTTTTGACAAGATAAGTTCCAAGTTTCTTAGTATGTAGGGTAAGTTTTAAGTTTTAAAAGTTAGAAAACATGTTCCGATAAGTAAGTTCTCAATGGAATCAGAATAGAACCAAGAACCACTCGTCTCTATGGGTAATAACATTTGGATGTGCGCGTGGACCGGCACTCACACCAAGTAAGTTCCAGGACAGACGTGGGGATTTTAATCCTTCACTAAATGAATGAAAGGATGAACATGAAGTTTCTACGCCCAGCTCAAGGGAGGATCGCGAGAAATTCCTATATTAGAAGAAGAAGTGTGAAACTGGGCTCGGAGAAATGCCCTAACTGGCCATGCCCAAGCCCACTCATCACCTCCAAGAAATATGACCTTGGGGGCTGAAATGGTCAAGTTCGTGTTGGGTCGGGCATTGGCAGGCCTAAAGTTGTGCCCAACCATCTAACAAAGGATGAGCAAATGGCAATGTTTCATTCGAGGCAGCGGCAGCTTCAACAGCTGTTTTTGGCAGGACACATGGAAATATTTTCATCGCAGCCAACAGAAGTGGGTCGCAAGATTGAAAACTTCATCGGCCAAACTCAACGATTCACTTGAAGCACGATGATGACCAGAGCAGGGATTACTTACCTTCTCACCCAAAATCCACAGAATCAGGGAGCTCGCCGTCGCTTCTTAAATGAAAAACGAAAAACATCGAAAGTTGATAAAGAATGCAAACAGATTTTACAATCAAATCAATTAAGCCAAGCATGTCCAAGGTATAGAGAGAGAGATGTCTCCTATGGATTTAGAAACGTGGGATTATCTTTGAATACTAGGTGACGTAACTGTGCTACACATAGGCTCACCTTAAAAATGTAATTGCAAACTATTCATGCATACATATATATATAATCAAATTGTTCACGTTATTAAATTAGGCAGATTCATCGCTTTTACTACTCAACCAAAGCAATATCCACAACACTATCACATTAAAATTTTCTCTCTGCTCAATGACGCACAAAAGGTGCTCACATCTGAAGCATCGAAGTTACATTCAAAATAATTTGCGAAACCATGTTTATATATAAGAAAGACATAGCAAAGCATTCCAAACTTGGTGAAGATTGTGCCTACCAAATCAGGCCAACAATGAATTTCTTCCGTAGAGTTGCCGATTCCATTCGTTTTGATTTTGAATGAGTATATGCTTCCATTAGGTCAACTATTTGAACACATATCGAGCTGGACTTGTGGATATTAGGGGTGAGCATGGTCCGGGTTGGTCCGGGCCACCCCCTAACCCTAGGACCAACCCGTACAGTGTCGGTCCTCAATTTTTAAGACCGAGGACCGACCCTATTGAGCCTGGGACCAAGGACCGGACCGACCCAATGGATTCGGTCCTGGTTCCCTGTGGTCAACCCGGACCGATCGATAATTTTTTTTGTCTTGTTTTTTATACTCCCTAAAAAAGCAAACCTACAAATTCAAATTACACATCCATCGACAATGCGGCATTGTGCAACTAAACTATAAATACCAATACATATTCAGCAAATTTAAGATGACACAATAATAGAAATTTTGTACCTTTAACCGCTCATCGAGATATGGGACAAGATGGAAAGTTCTTGTAATCATCTATCTTTAATATTCATAACACCATATGCAAAAGCGTTTTCCTGCATTTGATCATGTAGAGTCCACTCAACCAGAAAATGAGCTCCACACCACTTGACTAGCATTTGATCATGTAGAGTCCACTCAGCCAAAAAATGAGCTTCACACCACTTGACTAGCAAATCACCGTAGCAAGAATCTTGCAGTACTACTCTACTCTTCAAAAACTTCTACCATTTGACACAAATTGAAAAGCAAAGTGCAACTGAAATTCATTAGTAAAATACAATTAAACCATAAAAAGTTCAAAATACTTAATATAAACCATGAATATATAACTTCACATCTTGTTAATTCACTTGAACTTCTAAACACCTGAAAACAAAACAAACGACACATAATTAATACTTAACAAAAGTTTTAAATTGAAATTACTATTAGTGCTATTGATAGAACATCTCACCATAACTCTTAGGTTTTATAACAGACATTTTACTTAGGTTTGAATATATAAAAGAATTATAAATAATATAATATAATATAATATAATATAATATAATATATATACGGGGTTGGTCCGGTTGGACCGCCCAAAACTCTTAGGGCCGAGGACCAACCCGCACGGTGTCGGTCCTGGAATTTCAGGACCAAGGACCGACCCAGTCCCCTTGGGAACCGGACCAGGACCGGCAGGGTTGGGCCGGTCCAAGGTCGGTCGAGGGTCGACCCTAGACCGCTGCTCAACCCTAGTGGATATCTAAGCTTCATGCCTTGTAGAAATGCCCATCTAGTGGTGTCATTGCTGGTGCCACTTGTACACTAAAACAAACCATAATTCTCTGCTTCCAAATCCACTATAAGAGTTTAAGATGATTTGCCATCCAAGTATGAAGTTGAAGGTTTTTGGATTCAATCTATCAAAACCGCCAACACCGAAGCACATATCAAGTACATGTATAGAAGGAAGAAAGTGAGGCAAACAAACCTGCACTTTTAGCTTTAAACATTCAGGCTCATTTCTTGTTCTGAACACAATCTGTTGTTAATCCAAGAAAAATGACAGGTCTAGGAACCTACAAGTACCAATGAAACAAGAACAGCAACTACTAAAAGCTCAAAGTAGCAAAAGTTATTTTTTCTTTTCAAAATGGGGAACAGGTTGAAAACGAAGCCACGGTCAAAATCACAAAAGCGGCCCAAAAAAAGTTAAAAACCATAGAAGGGTAGTAAACAAACTCGAAAAGATCAAGAGTAGTGTTGTATTTTCTTCAGTTTGGAAGGAAAAGGAGAACGAAAGGAAAGAAAAGTATATATGTGAATTATAAAAAACAGATATGCATACTTGGCGAAACATCAATTAATGTAATAGTAGACTTCTAAACAATTATATCTTCGAGAGCGTTCTCTCATCACCTAATTTAAATTATTATAATTAAACATAGCTGATGATCATTTCAGCCTCAAACTTTGATTTAACAAAAAAAAAAAAAAAACCTACGACAAAAACAGTGCTAATATATGATATACCCAATAATCAACAAATAACATAGATGGACAAAATCATAATTCACCACAATCAAGAAGATTGACAAGTAATCAATGCAAGTCTTACCTTTTAAATTTTGCATTTAAAGCTCTTTAAGAAATGGTCGACACAGAAAACATTCAATCAAACTCTGCTGCTGAGAGAGGAGATCCATCTTGTAGACGTGACCTTCCAAGTTCATAGCAAAGGTGTTCGCTATGGCTTCATTTCGTGCGGTGATGATCAACCACCCGCTTGCTCCTACGAATAAGTTTTTGATCAAGTTGAGCAAATCCTCGCTCCACGCGTCGTTTAAGACAAGCACATTTATGAAATTTATTCACATAAACAACTAATCAATTAAGAAGAAACAGATCCATATATGATTGTAAAACACCGAGATCAATAAACACAGCGGAATTAAAGCGTACCCGTTTGAGCCATTGCTTCACTCGAATGAAAATAGATCAATCTGATAACCAGTGATCTATCGGAATGCCAGATCTTCCTCTCTATAACCTATTTCGATATAGCAACTTTCAATGGGATTAAAGCAACTAATAGGTATAACATACCATTTTATAGGCTAGAGAGGGGACCTAGCAAACTCTAATCAACAGCGTGTCAACTGGGCCCTTCCCATTACGGGTTTCAGTTAAACACAATTGCCTACACTTTGCTGCTCAACTAGGCCCGTTATCAATAAATGCCGATACCCAATTCAATAAGATCACCGTAGGGTTTATCAAATATTGAAATATACATTAACCCGATTATTTAAAATAGAAAATTAATTAATTAATGTAAGCCCATATTATAGGAAATTTCCAACATTCTCCCACTTGGGCTACATTAATTAACTTATTTTATTTTGTAAAAGATTTTATATTGAAAACGACACTATCGGGTTAATAACTGAAAATTTTGTTTTATGTGGCCACAACTTTAAAAAATAATATTCCAATAACGGCATCTCAATACCAATCCAATCCTATATAACCTCAGTATAGGACTATGGAGATCAATGTGTTAAGAAAATGCCACAACACAAGACCTTCCATAATCACATATAATAAGTATTATATTTTCATGGATCATGGGCCTAGTAGTGTAGTAAGAAATAGTGCCAACATGTGATCAAAATATACACTATTTCTTATCGGTCCTTAATGTAATTTCTCAACGACATGAAACTGCATTAACGCAATTTCCAAACAACATGAAATTGCACAACTATGTCACAATCCAACATGAGATCTCATAATCAGTGACATCCAGTCATCTTTAAACTAAAATTTGTTTAAAGATACTATTTTATACTTCCATTTCTCATTCAACAGGAGAAATGATAACAATAGAATCAACAATAATAATCATTGAAAATAAATGCTTTAATAAACATCACAAAAGCATTATCAGTCTGCATATAACTAGAATATCCAGAAATACAATTTGTATAACTCCCACTAACAAAGAAATCAAAAGAATCTAAGACACCCATATTCTTTACATGTTATTTAAACAAAATGGGTCTAAGCCTTTTGTTAGAGGATCAGCCAACATGGACTCAGTTCTGATATTTTCAATTACAATGTCTCCATTTTTGACCAAATCCTTAACAGTATAATATTTGATCTCCATGTGTTTAGACGCATTACTAATCTTGTCATGCTTGGAATAAAACACAGCTGCAGTGTTGTCACAGTAGATCACCATAGGTCTAGCAATAGAGTCCACAATTCGCAATTCTGAGATCAAATTTCTGAGCCAAACTGCTTGAATCGACACGCCGTAGCACGCTACAAACTCAGCATACATTGTAGAGTTCGTAATCAAGGTTTGCTTTGTGCTCTTCCAAGAAATAGCACCTCCAGCCATCATAAAAATATATCCAGTTGATTTTCTATCATCGAACAACTAGCAAAATCAGCATCGAATATCCAATCACCTTTAGGTCCTCAACTCTGCTATACACGAGCATGAAGTCCTTTGTTCGTTGTAGATATCTCATCACCTTCTTAGCTGCAACCCAATGTTCTTGACCTAGATTCGACAGATATCTTCCAAGAGTATTCACAGCAAAAGCAATATCAGATCTAGTACATACTTGTGCATACATAAGGCGCCAACTACACTAGCATATGGAACATTCTTTATGACTTCTTTTTCAACATCATTCTTGGGGCATTGTTCTATACTCAATTTATCTCCTTTCACAACGGGGCATCACCTGACTTGCGGTGCATATTGAATCTTTTCAAAACATGATCTATATAACTTTTACTGAGATAACCCCAGAACCTTCTTAGATGCTGTCACGATAAATCTCAATGCCTAGAACAAAAGAGGCTTCCCAAGATCTTTCATATCAAACTTTGTAGATAGAAAATTTTTGTGTCATTCAAAGAGATCAACATCACTACTAGCAAGTAAAATGTCATCTACATAAAGTACTAAGAAAATATATTTACTCCCACTTACTTTCATGTAGATACATTGGTCAAACTTGTTTTCTTCAAAACCAAACGATCTCACAATTTTGTTAAATTTTAAGTACCACTGACGTGATGCTTGTTTGAGACCATAGATGGACCTTTGAAGTTTGCACACCATATGCTCCTTTCCAGCTTCTTTAAACCCTTCAGGTTGCTGCATATATACTTCTTCATCCAAATCTCCATTTAGAAAAGCTGTCTTAACATCCATTTGGTGAAGCTCTAAATCAAAATGAGCCACCAATGCCATGATTATCCAAAAAGAGTCTTTAGTGGACACTGGGGAAAAGACTTCAGTATAATCAATGCCTTCTCTTTGTGTGCACCCTTTTGCGACTAACCTTGCCTTGAATCTCTCTATGTTGCCTTTATTGTCTTTCTTGGTTTTGAATACCCATTTGCAGCCGATCGGTTTATGCCCATCAGGTAAATCAACAAGTTTTCATACTTGATTAGTTGACATGGAAATCATCTCGTCATTCATCGCTCCTAACCATTTATCTGCCTGATCACTATTAAGTGCTTCTTTGAAGGTCGTCGGATCAACTATATTTTCAATGTCAAAATCAGCTTCTCCAAGATAGACATGATAATCATTTAGAGGTGTTGGTCTTCTTTGTCGTTGTGATCTTCGCATAGGCATTTCTAGAGCTACATCATTCATCTGAGGAATTTCATTTGTAATGGGAGGATCTACCATCATATTTTCGGTATTTGCTTCTTGCTGAATTTCCACTCTGCTGGGATCTCGCATAGAATCATCATGCAAGATGGGCAATGGAATAAAGACCGTTTTGTTTGGTTCTTCCCTTTCAAAAGATTGAGAAGAACTCTTTTCAGCAACATCTAATTCCAGGAATTTGGCAGTTTGAGATTCAACGATTCTATTGTCCTCTATACCCTTTAGAATGATCAGGATATCCAATAAAGTAACATCTAGTAGTCCTGGATTCGGTCTTCTTCTGAGAAGGATCATAAATTTTCACCTCTGTGGGACAACCCCAAACTCGTAAATGATTCAAGCTTGGTTTCCTCCCTGTCCACAATTCAAAAGGTGTTTTCGGCACCGATTTACTAGGTACACGATTCAAAATATAAGTTGCTGTTTTAATTGCATCACCCCATAAGTATTTAGGCAAATTAGAACTGCCCATCATACTTCATTTCATCTCCATGAGTGTACGATTTCGCCGTTCAGCTACACCATTCTGTTCAGGACTCCCAGGCATTGTATATTGAGCGACAATACCACGGTCCTGCAAATATTTTGCAAACGGTCCCTTTTGTTGTCCAGCCTCAGTATATCACCCATAATACTCACCACCACGATCAGACCTAACAATCTTGATAATTTTTCCCAATTGTTTCTCAACTTCAGTACGAAACACTTTGAACATTTCAAGAGCATCAGTCTTCTCCTTAATTAGATAAACATAACAATAACGGGAGAAATCATCAATGAACGTGATGAAGTACTTATTTCCACACAGGGTGGTTGAGTATGGCCCACTAATATCAGTATGAATTATCTCCAATAGATTTTGACTGCGAGTAGCGCCTTTCTTCTTGATTTTAGTTAATTTTCCCCTCACACAATCAATACAAGTCTCAGTATCATCTGAGTCAAGAGGAGGAAGAATATTAGCCTTGATAAGTCGCTTTACCCTTTCTTGTGAGATATGCCCTAATCACTTATGCCATAGCAATGAAGATCTATCTTTGATTAAAGATCTCTTAGCAACAACATTCTCGACATTGAAAGAGCAATATGGTCTATTGGGAGATAAGGATAATCGATATAATCCATCAGACAAAACACAATTCCCAATAATTTTGGAATCATAACTCAAATCCACTCTTTTATTCGCAAAATGAAGACAATATCCAACTTTGTCAAGCGAAGAAAGAGATACTAAGTTTCTCCTAAAATTAGGAACATAAAAGACATTGTTCAAGACAAGCTGAAAACCAGAATCTAAATTCAAAACAATTGTCCCTATGCACTCCACATCAACTCCGGTATTGTTTCCAACTTTAAGCTTTGACTCCCTCAGACTTGGATTCCTTAAATTTGTGAGACCCTGTAAGGCAGTAGTCACATGAACAATAGCACCAGAATCAAGCCACCAAGAATCCAAAGGAACATCAACCAGATTTGATTCAAAATAAACCATCAACTCACCTTGGTGACTTTCTTTTCTTGTTTTTAGCCAAGCTTGGAATTTGTAGCAATTGGCTCTCTTGTGACCCTACTTCTTACAATGAAAACACTTGAAATCCCTATCTCCATTTCTCCCATAATTCCCATTTTTCTTGAAGTCTTGCCATTTCTTTGGACCATGAACATTTGACCCTTTAGGCTTCCACTTGCCTCTAGATGAACTCAACTTGGCATTGGTAGTTAAGTGGGCGGACTCATGCTTTTCCTTCTTTAACTTCTCTTCCTTAGTCACACACTTAGTAATCAAGGCATTAACGCTCCATGCTCATTCTGAGCACTATAAGCAGTCTTAATCTGGCTAAATTCAGCTGGTAAAACATTTAAGGCGTGATGCACAATATAATTTTCAGAAAGAACAATTTCATGGGCCTTAAGCTTGGACTGAATGTGGACCATCTTCAGTATAAATTCTCTAACACCCATAGCAGCATCATACCTCGTGTTCGTTAACTCACTCAGCAAGTTCCTAGCTTCAGCCTTATCTGAGACTCTATATCTTTCTCCCACTACTTCAAGGAACTGTCTCACATTCGTATCTTCCGGCAAACCACTAATAAGATGCTCAGCAATAGACCTCTTCATAGCAATGAGGCTCAGTCGATTAGATTTTTCCCATCTAGCATAATGGGCCTTTTGATCTATAGTACTTTGATCATTGGGCCTGGCAGGTTCATCATCACGTAGAGCCAAGTCCATATCAACGATGCCCAGAGCAAATTCTATATCTTGCTTCCATCTCTTAAAGTTTGATCCAGCTAACATTTCAACCGTGGCATTGTTGTTATTTACAGCAAACGTAACTGTTTAACACACATAATGCAATAAGATCAATTATGGGCAATAAGTAACTCAACAAAAATAATTAGTACATCATAAACTCCCCTTTAAGCAGAGTGTATAATG
This sequence comes from Eucalyptus marginata, assembly GCA_014182565.1. Lineage (NCBI taxonomy): Eukaryota > Viridiplantae > Streptophyta > Magnoliopsida > Myrtales > Myrtaceae > Eucalyptus > Eucalyptus marginata. The sequence continues at coordinate 12,513,126 of CM024589.1, read as the reverse complement.
CACCAATATTTTTCCCAGCATGAAATTTATAATGTAACAACAAGGAGAATTACATATAATTGTCAAGGATCCATCCCCTTTGGGCAGACAAATCCTTTAAATTATACATCTCCATAATATCAACATAGAGGGGAATTACATATAATTTTCAAAACATTTATCCCCTTTGGGCAGATAAATATTTTTCAATTATACATCCCCATCTTTTAAATACGGGAATTAAACTTCATGCTATTTTCCAAATTAATATACACAATAACTCTCTTTGGGCGAGTAATTGTATATATTAATCTTTTATCAATAGGGAACTCCAAAATTTATGCCCAAAATTCATCAAACAATATGAAACACTTTACAACATGTGCTTCCAATGATCATATTGCATTTTTTAAACAACAACTTTTGCCACAAGTTTTTTTTTTTTTTAATTTTTAATTTTTATTATTATTTTATTATTTAAATATTATTTAAATATTTCGGACTCTCGCGGGCCCAGGACCCGCGAGCAGCCTAATCGGACCGTGGGCCAGACTCGCGAGTCCTAAACCCTCACGCAGGGCCCAACGTGCGTCCAGCCCAAGCTATTCTTTTCTTCTCGCGTGGGCTCTACATATGGTTTCTGGGCTAATGGCCCGCGAGACCAAATAAAACTTTAAAAGAAATTCTGGGCTCACGCCCACAATCAGCAAAAGAAAATTAAAAGACAAAATGGGCTTACGCCCAGTAGAGGCCCAGCCCGGCTAGAGGTCTTCTTCAACCTCCAGCCAGGTCCCGAAGTTGCAGCAAACCGGGTCACACGACCCGGTTTCGACCCGAAGCTCCAAAATAGCATATTAGCTTGGTTTTTGATGAAATGTTTTCATGGGTCTTGCATATAACATCAATATAATTAACTATAATTAATTAAACGAAGAAAAACCAAGTAAATCTACTACATACAAGCTTCAAAGTTTCGGATCTAAAACTCCCATGGCCGAAAATTCGGTTTTCTTAAATTTAAACCCTAAAAACTCAATTTAATAAAACAAAAGGATACTAAAACAAATATATAACAATACCCATACAACAATTTGCAACGAACAACAATCAATTGTAAGTAATTTGAAAATTCTAGAACTTTTTCATGCATAAACCCTAGAATTTCAAATTTAGAATTCTCTCTCAATGCTCAACGAAATTATGCAAATTATATATGGTTGGAAAGATCTCGACATGTAGAACAAAAGCCCTATGGTTTAGGGATCAATCAAGCAAAAAATTTACACGAAAAAAATAATGCCCATATTCGGATCAAAGAGGAAAATTTCGAATTTGTCCATAAAAAGATAAAATTTGGGTTCTACAATCATATATGATTGGCTTTGATACCACATGTATGAAATTTATTCACATAAACAACTAATCAATTAAGAAGAAACGGATCCATAAATGATTGTAAAACACCGAGATCAATAAACACAGCGAAATTAAAGCGTACCTATTTGAGCCATTGCGTCACTCGAAGGAAAATAGATCAATCTGATAACCAAAGTGATTCATCGGAATGCCGGATCTTCCTCTCATGACCTATTTCAAGGTAGAAGCAGAACTTTTCATAAGATTAAAGCAGCGATGGGTATAACCACCTTTTATAAGTGCAGGGGGGCTGTGGCCCCTAATCAACAACAGCGTGTCTCTTCCTTCCCATTACTGAAGCTTCAGTTAAACACAATTCTTTACACTTTCTTTGCACTTACTAGGCCGTTATCGATAAATGCCGATACCTATTCAATAAGATCACTGTAGGGTTTATCAAATATTGGAATATCCATTAACCCGATTATTTAAAATAAAAAATCTTAATTAATATAAGCCCATATTATAGGAAATTTCCAACAGCACATACTGCCTCTTTTTCAGCAGCCTTTTGATTTTCAACCTCAGGGCAAGGTCGTCTATTACTAGCAAGTTTATGTGATCTACTGGTTTACAGAAAAACTTCCAAGTCTCTTAGTTTTTAAGAGTTGATTGAACTGATCACAGTTCCATTCGGCATAGATATCTAAAGAGAGTAGACACTCAAAAAATTCCTTGGCGGCAGCTTTTCATCTTTGGCAAACTATGTGGTAGATCCATATTTCTTGACAATTGCTATCGAAAATTAAATAAATTTGATCTGAATTGGTGATCATGCCATGGGATTACCATGTTACTTAATCTCATTTATTTTGCATCGCGATGGCAACTAACGAAATCTGCTAAAAAGGGACAAGTACACATGTTTGTTTGGTACTAAGAAATATGCCTTCGATAATTTTGAAAGTTGAATTGAAGGCTGCAATGACCGTGATGGTTGTCCGGATACGTTTGTTTCACAATAAATTATTTTAGGAGATAATCACTTGTGCCACTTACAAAAAAGAACTCATGAAAAAATATGTTCATTACTAACAAAAATGTTTAGACATAAATTATTGTTCATAATGAAAATATTTTCCGTTAACTAATTTTTCTTAACAGCACAAATAACTATTTTTTGAAAAATACTTTTCAAATCATTGATCATCATGAAGCAAACGAATTGTGAGGAAAACCACCTTAATGTACGCACATCTCTTCACATGCAATGAAACTGCATTGGACCAAAAACTAAACAAGTATGTAAAATGCTTTTTACGTGATTGAATGGATATATTTTTAGCCCTAATTTGAGAAGTTCACCAACCTTTTGCAAACTGAAGCTCTACCAGGGAGGGTTTGCGGTACTTGCTGAGAGTAGATGATCTGGAGTGCAACTCAAGTGATCTGTGCACGGGTGTGGAAACGGATAGCTTATCAGTGGTGGAAATGTTCACGGGCCAAACTCCAAGCCCGTGGGCCCAGTGCCAGGACTTGCAGGCCCAGCTGAAGACAGTCAAGCAAGTCCATTGCCCTCGCAATACTAATCGCTGTGCAAACTGGGCCGCTATTGCCCGCAACATGAATATCTTACCATCTCCTAGTGAGAATGGCTAACTTTACCACTGGGAAAAGTGTCAGAAGAGTCCTGGACCGTTTGCATTAGTGCCAATTTAGTCATAAACATTTTATTTAATGTCAATTCAGCCATAAATCTTTTGACTTGATGTCAATTTAGTCCTAAACTTTGTATTGATATCAATTTAGTTTTAAAACTTTTTATTTGGTGCCAATATAGTTCTAAACCACCTAAGCCTCTTTTTTGAATATTTTATGTTCAGAAATATATATGTCATGTTCTAGCGGTGCTCGTTTATGAATGAAAAAGCTTTATTTTGACCCCCCCAAAAAAAAAAAAAGACGCCCTTTATTGGTCCATGCACTAATGACTAAGCAATGGAGGCCGGAGACCATGAAGCTTAAATCTAGCAAAGGAGTCCAATCATTTCCATCTAAAAGAGGGGGTGATACGATCTTAAGTCACAAATGAATCTATAAATGTATCAAAAATTTCAAATAATTCATGAACAATCTAGTGTCTCTCAATCGCCGCTGCCTTTTTTTTTTATCTCGTGTGCAAAGGGGGACTAAGTTCTCAACGAAATGAGGAAAGGAGCATGAGGAACACTTGGGAAAGCCCATGGGCTCCTTTTGTTTAGTATTTCATTTTTGGATATGCTTTTGAGTCATCTCGTGTAAACCGATCTCATTACATTGCTATCGGGATAATAATTTTTATCGTGCCATTTCATTGTGTTTGTCTCAGTAATTGACTGTGTACCGGTTTATAATAATATGAGGATTGACTAAAAAACATGGCCCAATAAGATGAACTATTGGTCCTTACTAGAAATGTGTCCATATGTGTTGCGTGAAGCCAGATACAAAGCTTCTCTCAAGTGACGAATTGATATTATTCGAGCTTAACTTGTGGAAAAGTCTGCCAAAGACAAGCTTTATATCTTATCTTACTGTAGTTTGCTTCATATCACGGGAAAGGAACCCTAGTTGGCTATTTCACAAAGAAATGGGATCATCATATCACTTTGTCACTCTACCAAAATTAGCCATTTCTTTCTCTCTCTCTTTTTTTCTTTTTCTTTTTGGTAAAGGCCATTTCTTTCTTTTCTATCCTTGTAAGTGGTAGAATTTCACCAGACACATTATGATTAGAGATTTAGGGTCATTTGTCTCTAACTTTTTAGCAAGAAATTACCTTTTCAGCTTCCCCGCAAAAATTTGAAGTATCATTCAAATACTCGAATATTGTAAAAATTACATTTGTGAATTTATGTAGCTAAAATTTGTGATTTCGGAAGGTTTCAGGGTGCTTTGGATTATATAAAAGTTAAAATATGTAAGCTGTAATCTGAAGAAAAAAAAGTGAAAAACAAAATTATTTTCAAACAGACAAATAAATACAAATACACTAGGATTATATCATTGCCTAAGCAAATTTCGCGAGCTGATTTTAACATAATTTTACTGAATTAAATTGCCAAGTCTAGTGATGCTTATATTGTCAATTTGTTTTTCGAAAAGTAAATATGTTTCACTGCAAACGAATTAATGTAGGAGGACCAGCGCACGAGTAACTGTCACCAATACAAGTTAAACAAAGATTTTTCAAGGTCTGCAAAAGTTTTTTATCTTAGCTCAGCAAGTGTTCTCTCGCGATCTTGCAATGGAGATTCAAACGCAATTGCAGCAGAGACCGGGACAGTTTCAACAACTCTTTAAGAGGTGCAGCTTTCAAGATCCAAGCAAGTCAAGAAGAACAGCCACTAGCAGGTCTGATGAAGCCAAAAAACTGCAGAAAATGCCCCCACATTTGCTTTGGAAAGTAGCCATCGAAGGCTAGACGACCTTCTGATTCATCTTCCAGTTTGCGTAAAACACGAACTTCCATCATCACAAGCTCCATTTCTTTATCCTATCAAAGGTTTGCAGCCTACCGAGGAGGCCTGGCCCCTCAATGAGAGCAAACTTAGGCGCATTTGGTTTTAACCAAACGAGATTAATGATGACTGCTTTGAAGTCCTGACCCAATCCCATTCTGTGTCTCAGGTGAACTCCCCATCTGTCTTCTGAGTTTGAATACGAACCTGCATATCAGACAAATTCATGAAGCCATTGTGTAAGAATGGCGAATTTCATGTCTGAAAAACCAGTAGTCTTTACTCTTTAGAGCGTCACTGTTAGATTTGCTAGCCGTTGTGTCCATCTTGCATATCTTCAAGTGATTCAGCCATGACTTCATCATATCAGCTTTCTAGATCTTTTGAAAATCGGCATAGTCCTTGGCGTTTTTTTCAAAAAATTAGGATTTAGTTCCTATGTGTGCGCATATGATGTGTTGGATTGTCTACAGAAATGTTAAAGTATAGTGAGCTAGTACGGTGAGATGCAAACTCAATTTAGACGTGTCCATTTTCTACTTGAAGGCTAATGCAAAGTTGAGTAGGTTTACATCTATCTAACTTTTTGCCTACAAAATTATTCAAAAAGTCACCACCCTATTGCTTTTCTCTCTCTCTCTCTCTCTCAATTGAGATCGGTGAGGGTCACCGGTCCCTCGTTGACCATTGAGCAAGGCCCAAAACCTCACAGACCGTGGGTGAGGTTTGCATAGCCCTCACCTAGTCCCTCGCCCAGTCCCTTGCTTAGAAGACCATTACAACCACAAGCGAGGCCCATGCAACCCTCAAGGCCTCAATTGAAAAAAAAAAAAAAAGAGAGAACAAAAAGAGAAAAATAAAATATATTATTAAATTATCCACGTCGTTGCTTCGATAAATGCTATGTGGGATAACTAGCATTTATGTCAACGATTTTCGGCTAAAATTGGTTGAGTAGACTTAATTTGCAAAAGTGAAAAATGTTTATGATTTAATTAACAAAATTGAAAGGTTGATGATTGAATTGGTAAAACTATAATAAGTTGAGGATTTTCTAGACAATTTTCACTTTTGTGCGGTAAAAACTCATATTAGTAAACCCTCCCACGATATGTTCGTGGACCTTCCTCGAACAAGTAAGATCTAAGGCGACTTGTGGGGATTTGAATCCTTCACCTAATGAATGAAAGGATGAACATAAAATTTCTATGGCAAGCTTACGGCAGGGTCGCATGAAAATTCTATGCTCGAAGAAGGTTAGGCTGGGCTCGGAGATATGGCCCGACTGGCCATGCCCAAGCCCACTTGTAACCTACAAGACATATAATTATATTAAAATCTTCGGCCCAGTTCACATTTGGTCGGGCTTGATGGGCCAAAAGTTGCCCTACCATCTTATAAGAGAAAAGCAAATGATAATGTTTCATCCTGGATGGAGATAACTATTTTGCATAATCTGTGTATAGTAGTACAAAATTGCATTGTGTTATTAAATGAGGAAATCTATTACTTTTATCATTGACGATTAATATATAGACCACGAATTTAAAAGTCTATTATATAAGTTGTATTTCTTATAATATAAATTGCTAATTAAAAAAAATACAATTGAATGAAAATAATCAAATTGTTCTTTCAAACTAGCTAATTAATATTTGGATATTTCAAAAAAGCGACCCATCCTGTTAAAAACCCTAACTATACCCATTGTAACACATCTATTCTAAACTTTCTTTTGCAATATTAAAAACCCCAAACGTGTATCAATATGACACATTTATTGTCAATTATGATATCACAATATGATTTTGCAGTCAAAATAACATTATTTTTATTTTATTTAAGTCATGTGGGCATCTTATCATCATCATTTGCCTATCATCATCCACAAATTTGTCAAACATGTGCAAGTTTGAGATTTTTATATTAAGAAAATGGTTTAGAATAAGTATGTCACAATAGACATAAAAAAAAGGACATATTTTAGTATTTTGCATAACTTTTTCCCCAATAGTTATTCAAAAACCAGTTGTGTTATAATCATATTTATACCTGGAGTTAGGGGTGTCAATGGATGGAGTTGAGTTGGGTTTCCATGCAACTTGACCCGACCCGACTCGACCTGACTAAGGTGTGTGTTCTCTTTGACCCGAATAGCATATGACCCAAACGAAAACGCGGGTCAGGTTGGGTCAATCTGGGTCAAGTTACAATTGAAATGCTGGCTAAAAAACAACACTGCCCGATTGAGATACAAATAAAATTCAGTGCTTCATGCTATTACATTCTCTACAACATACTTCATCATTACAACTACTGATTGAATTCAAAACCTTGTCACGGACAATAAGAAGTCCCGATCCTCTTCATTGAAGTCATTGGCACAATAACCTGAAAAGATTATTAACTTTGACAGCAACATCTGCAGATGATTTAAAGCATTTGACAAGTCAATACGACTCTGCTATGGAAAGAAATCAAGCAAGAGCATTTTCTCCCTGAGTTTGATCTGGTTTTGGCACATTTGATCTGTATGTTGCACCTATTGAATAACAAGATACAACCAACTGGAACCACTCCTCCGCGTCTGCGTCAATAACCAAAAGAAAGAGCTCATTCAATAGTACAATCAGCAACGCTCACACCACCAGGGTCCTTCAGTGTACCGCAAGGAAAGTGAACATAATTGCCCAATTACTGCATGAAGCTGATTAGATAAGAGAGATGATAGAAATAAAAAGTAGTTTCGTGGGTTAGCATGATAAGAAAAGAAATGGGTTAGCCTGATAACAGAAAAAATAATTAATTGAAGAGAGTGGGAAAGAGGAGGGTATATTGGTAAGTGTAGTGAAAATAGCACTGCTTATAATAAATCAGTTTTTTAATTAAATTTTTATCAAACAACTTAAATATTTAAAATTATAATAGGCTAACTGATTTTCACGTTATGATATGAGTGACTGCGATGACCAAATTATAAATATGAACTGGATTTTGAATGCCGTCAAAATTAGACTTGTCAAATGGGAGGATTGGTCAGGTTGGATTTGGGTCGTGTAATAAAAAACAATAGTGGGACCCGTCCTGACCGGGGGAATCTTCCAAGACATTCCCCCAGGCCGTCGGGGTTACGCTGCTATTGAATCGTCTTTCTTCCTATCTCGAGAAAATCTGTGCAGAGAAACCATGTCGCCGATTGACAAGATCATCCTCAAGAGCTCGGAAGGAGAGTCCTTCGAGGTGGAGGAGGCGGTGGCTCTGCAGTCCCGTACCATTGATCAGATGTTCAAGGAAAAAGACTTCCCCGACGACGGCATCCCCCTCCACAACGTCACCAGCAGGATCCTCTCCAAGGTCATCGACTACTGCAAGATGCACGTCGTTGACACCGATCGCGACTCCTCCGTCGCCGGTGACGACCTCAAGGCCTGGGAGGCCGAGTTCGTCAAGGTCGACCAGGACACTCTCTTCGATCTCGTCCTGGTCAGTGGTCTTCCCTTACCCACTCTTCGGTTGCGGAATCTTGCGTAGAGTTTGGGTTTCGTGGGAGATTTTGTGCGGTGATCTCGTTTTTTGCCTTGTCTAGACGTTTGTCGGCTAGTGTGAGAGTTTGATGTTGATTTTGCTGATTAGTGTGGTGGATGATTCTCTGTTTCATGTGGCTTTTGAGGATTTCAGTACCATTCTTTGGAACTCATCTCAGTTGCATTCTTAAACGATAATGACTTTATGACTCAGGGCTCTTGTTTTTGCGAATGCGGAGGTTTGACTATTTCAGCAGCACCATCATAGTTTAATTCATGAACTTGCTAAGTTGATTTAAAGTCTCGTCTCGTTAAGGACTGCAATATTTATCCGTGTGCTGTGGTGTTTCGCTTGATATGTCATAGGCCGCCAATTATCTGGACATCAAGGGCTTGCTGGATCTCACCTGCCAGACTGTGGCTGACAGTATTAAGGGGAAGACACCCGAGGAGATAAGGAAGACGTTCACTATCAAGAATGAATTCACGCCCGAGGAAGAGGAAGAGATTCCAAGGGAGAACTATTGGGCCTTTGAGTGAAAAGAGGTATTTAGTCAAAGCCAACTTTTGTGCTGTGGCATTAGTCGTTTCTCCCTTGCGGAAACTGGGGTCGCTGTTTCTTGCTCGAGATGAATCATCTGTTAGGGGTAATTGGACCTTGTTCTTGAATCGTTTATGTTCTTACTGTCTGCATAACACGTGTTTATGAGTTGATGGCTCGGTTTCTTGGCCGTTGCAATGCATTGCGTTCTCTTATTCACCTATTTTTGCTTTGGTTATGTGTGCTTGGAGATGTCGCTAGTTTATCTCTAGTGAGCTTGAAATATGTGCCCAAGGAGTTCGATGTTTGAACTTTGAACACGGTTACTAGTAAGGAAAAGAAGTACCTTCAGTGGTCCTCATGGTATAACGCTGTTTAATAAGCTGTTAGAGTTACAGTACACTTTGGTACATTGTCGTTTCTTCTGAATATCGACTTATACCGATGGACCCAGTGAAGTTTGGCTTAATGGAGCCACGCATACCATTGTAACAATGTAAGCGCATATTATATTTAGTGATTTGTGGGCAAAGTTTGGAGGTTTTTGATGAAAAAACGGAGGGTATTTTACTCACACTGGTATACATTTAGGGATTTTGGTAACACAAAAGGAGTTTGCAATATTGATGTGTGATGAGCAAAATTTAGAGTTTTCGGTAATATTTTCCTAATTTTTAATGAATCTAGAAGGTTGTCTCTTAGACTCAAAGACTTCCCCTCTCTCTCTCAAAGAGAAGGGCAGTTTGAAATGCAAGCCCCAACGCAAGTTTATGCATCTTCCATTAGTTTGTTTAAAAGCTTCACTCCAGGCCAGTTCGGTCCAACTCCTCCCCAGGAACCGAAAATTGGATTGATTAATTTCGTTTCTAAAAATTTGGAAACGGGAATCAGTCGTGAGAGTTACCTAAGACTAGTCAGTTCAGTTTCAGTCCGGTCCGGTTCCTAGTTAGACCAAGACTAATGTACACTCTTAACATGAATCATCTTCTCTTTGGGGTTGTTATTTCATAGGCTGATATCCATTTAATGCTGGAATTCCCCCTGCCTATTTTCACGAAGTGGTGCTCCAATTCTGGGTCATTTTCGTGGTTAAACTTCTCTTGCAGATTCATTGTCTACATCAGTATCTGAAAAAAAAGTATGGCTTGGTGCAATTTTCCTCTACTGTCATATTTGTCGCATTTTACTACTTACTGCAGTTGGACTATGATCTTTGTATTCATTGTGCCACAGGATCATTTGTTAATAAAACTCCTCAAGAAAAAAAGTGACTTCGAGATTCAAGATACCGCGACCCACGAGTTATAAACATTATGACTCATGGTGAGGCTGATCCCTTGCCTCCCATGAATCAGGATTTAGATCATGATGATCCTCTTGTCTTACTTGTTGAAATCGTGCCTCAAGAATCTTGATACAAATCTTGGTCGTGGAATAATGACTTGCTTGCCTCTATTTTCTTACAAAGCGAAGCAAGTGTCTTGGAGTTAGAACCCATGATCACTTGATCCCAAAATGAAATGTACAGCTTAATAAATGACTCTCCCATGGGCATTGATTAGAAAAGGAAAAGGGGTGAAGTCGGCCACTCACCACCGTGTGACACGGTGGGATCGATCACACGCATTCGACAGGAGGGAAGGATACAAACAGGGTTATAGCTCATGAGATTTTTCTTTCAAGTTTGCTTCAGATCATGCGAAAGGAACCCAAGTTTGTTATTTCACAGAGAAATGGGATTGTCATTTCACTTTGTCAAAGGAGTTGCCGGAGGGATTCATTTCTTTAGTCTGCACCCCAGCACCAGCAGTCCCACCGGACCAAGATTCCCGCGTTGGCTGGATTTTTTACTTCAACGAAAATTAGTTGTTTCTTTTTCTTATATTCTATCGTTATATGTTGTAGATTTTGGCCAAACACGACACGATTAGAGATATGGGGTTGTTTGCCTTTGTTTTTTATATATTAGTGAGAAAATTACTTTATTAGCTTTCTTGCTTTAGTATCATTCAGACTTCAAAAAATCATGAGAAACAATGGCTGAATCTCCGTGTGAAATTTTGTATTTTTGAAAGGAGCAAACAGCTACTTAGACAACTGAAAACACTTGGGCAGAAAGCAGAAATCAAATACTAAATCAATCAAAATCTTATCTTGCAAGGTCTGCAAAAGCTCTTGACTTGCTCAGAAAGCGTTCTCTTGCCATCTTGCAACAGAGATTCAAACGCAATTCCAACAGAGAACGGGACATGGGCAACAACTCTTTGAGAAGTGCAGCTTTCAGATAGAAGAGCGAAACAATCAACCTATTGGAAAGAAGAGCGAAACAATCAACCTATTGGAAGGTCTGATGAAGTCAAAAAACTGCAGAAAATGTTTGAGTTGCGTAAGAATCACAAGTTCATGTCTGATCAACCAGTTGTACTTAGAGAGTTGCTATTGGATTCGCTAGCCATTGTCCATCTTGGATTTCTTTTAAGTATTCTAGCACCAACCTGTATGGAATCCCCTAAAAAAGGCAGCATAAGGCAGCATATTTGACAGATTTTGATTAACGATAATCAATGTGATGTCACGGGATTTTGCTAAGAAAAATTTTCTAAGTTTCATAGAGTCGAATTTGATGTGTGCGCACAAGATTCATTAAATAGTCTATAGATATGTAGAATTAAAGAGCGCAACTGTGAAAAAATGCAAACCTCACTTAGCCGTATAGAACTTTTAATGATGATCAATACAAAGTTGAGTAGGTTCAAACCTACCTAATTTTTCACCTCTTTAAAAACTCACAATCCATAAATCCACTCGTGCTGTGTAACAATATTTGGATATGTGTGTGGACCGGCACTCACACTAAGTAAGATCCAAGACAAATGTCGGGATTTAAAACTATTGCCAAATGAATGAAATGATGAAAATGAAGTTTCTACGCCAAGCTCAAGGTAGGATCGCATGCAATTTACATGCTCGAAGTGTGAGGCCGGGCACGGAGAAATGCCCTTTCCGGCCATGCCCAAGCCCACTCATTACCCACAAGATTTATCACTTTTACTATTCGACCAAAGCAATATCACAACACTGTCACATTCAAATTTGCTCTTTGCATAATGAAGCACAAAAGGTGCTCACGTCTTAAGCATGTTACATATAAGTAAGACATAGCAAAGCATCTAGCAGACGATGAATTTCTTCCATAGAGCTGACCAATCCATTCGTTTTGATTTTTTCAATGAGTATATGCTTCCATTAGATCAATTATCTGAACACATATCAAGCTGGACTTGTGGATATCCAAACTTCATGCCTTGTAGAAATGCCTATCTAGTGGTGCCGTTGCTAGCGCCACCGTACACTAAAACAAAAATCATAATCCGCAGCTTCCAAATCGATTATAAGAAATTATGATGATGTGTCTTCTAAATATGAAGTTGAAGCTCATGGATTCAATTTATCGAGACTGCCAACACTGAAGCACATATCAAGTACATGTATAGAAGGAAGAAAATGAAAAGTAACTAAAGTTTGATACAGTTATGAGTAGTTTAAGAGAGACACATGTATCCAACATTAAACTGACTAGTTTTATACGAGTTGCTTCCACGAGCATTGGGAATGAGTTTGGGAATTATTCAGGCAAACAAACCTACACTTCTAGCTTTAAACATTCAGGGACGTTTCTTGCTTTGAACACAATCTGTTATTGACCAAGGAAAGAGCAAAGTTCAAGAAGTAGCGAAAGTCACCCCAAAGAAAACTTCTTTTTCTTTTTCAAAAAATGAAACAGGTGGAAAACAAAGCCACGGTCAAAATCACAAAAGCGGCGCAAAAATTGTTAAAAACGATAAAAGGGTAGAATACTGTGTGTGCAAGGGAGTGTTAGAAGAGAAGTACAAGGGACTAAAGAGAGTTTTTTTTTATTATTGATTATAGTACAAAGGGAAGGGGAGGAGCTTGCTTACATTTGTTGGTTTGCTATACTCCCCCTCTTTCCTATTTATAGGGTGCTCCATGAACTAAGTACAACATTCTAGATTTCTATAGAATGCTGTCCATGTAAGCTTCATCTAGGAAATTCTAGATTATAGTTTAGCCACTCTTCTTCTAGAGACTTCTATATTTGTGCTTCTGCACTTTTCTTTGCCACTTAAGCTAGATTTTCTTTTTTAAGGATTTTTCTTGTCTTTTCTAGCTAATATCAATCTTGAAGTTTCTAGAAATTGGATCAATAATTTAACAAATACAAACTCGAAAAGATCAAGAGTATTGGACCGTACAATGAATAAGAGATTATTGAACCGTTGACAAAGTATCAAGTAACCACAACAATCTACAGAATAATGGCAATTCCTATAAAAATAAGGTCCACATTAAAAGAAGCTATAACGACACACCATTCTACCACAGAAAGATACACCGCCATTGTCATCTTGGCAGACAATTACCTCATCAACTGTCCCTTTGAAATCAATCATTATTGACCAGACAACCCATGCTGCAAGAAGTCTTGGATTTCGGATGAAACTAATCCACAAGGTGGGACGATTCTCCTCAAAGATGGCCTCATAGACAACATCCAATCTGAAAATGGAAAATCGTCACGTACATTATCGCAGTTCATTAGATTTATCTCCCTCGATGTATTGCAATTCTTCACCGACCTTTTCTACCCCTTTGGTCGACAGATGCACACAGTGCATTAAGTTGAGATCCTTGAGATGGCGACATCTACTTATAAATGCCACTACTTGCTCGTCGTTGAGTTTCAAGCCTTCTGCTTGCAAGACCTCTAACCTTGGAAGTTCAAAGTCGATGCATAGATTCCATATCTTTTTAAAACAACAGATCTCCAAATGACTGATTTCAGGGCAGCTCTTCAGCACATCCAAAATGCCGTCCCCAGTTATCTTCGAACAATCGCCCACATTGAGATACTGCAAGTTGGGGCACATAACACCCGATCTTCTTGAGGCATTCGTCGGTCAATTTACCATTTGAAGGTATCCAAAGAGACCTCACTTGAGAATTCACCATGATATCAGTTTCATTAGCATCATCCTTCCTTAGGTCCGTCTTCTCCCTTTCTATTAGCTGCAGGAAGGGACATTGTCTCATGAGGTTATACAATCTCGTCATCGTGAGATTGGAGCAGTGACTGATGTTAATGCAGGTCAGACTGCGAAGATCTTTGCATATCATGCTCATGTCGCGGATCTGTAAGGAAATGTACTGCCTCCAAATCTAAGACCTTGATACCCTGGAGCTTTAACACGATATTCCGAATCCCGTCGAACGAAAACCCCGAAGCATGCGAAAGAAAGAGATCCCTTAGCGGAACGTTTGCCTCCGCGACAGACGTCAGAAACCCATCCCAGATAAACGAGCCCGAGAAATCCAAGCTACTAAAACCCCCGGCGTGATGAAAGGAATCCACCAACGCCTCACAGAAAATCGCCCCCTCTTCCATGTCATTCAGGGCCAAGGAGACCAAGTGAGGCCTGTTCATCATCAACGAAGCGATAGCCCTCCCAGTAATTTACCCACATTGCCCAAACTTAATTTCCCTCAGAGACGGGCAATTCAACGACAGAACCACAAGAGACTTATCAGCGACAAACCGAGTATCCGAAACGTCGATTCGCGACAGCCTCTGCAGTGTCCATGACAGGGCTGAGATACCATCATCCGTGACCCGAGCCGAATGATCCTGCCTCGGATAGCTAATGTCAAGCTAAGCACTCCGCAATCGAAACCAAGGCGGCATCCCCCCGTGACCCTAAAGGCATCCCAAATCGTGGGAAATCCTTTGGAGGGTGGACCTAGTTAAATAGAGTCAGCGGTTTGGACTTGGGAGTGATTTGTCGAGATGATTGACACCGTGGAGTGCTCTGCTCAGGACTAGCTGGGTCGGAGCCGCGGGGAGAGAGGGAACCGGGATTCTTTTGGGGGATTTCTGGGTGAAGAAGATGAGCTCCGAAGGATATTCAGTTGAAGTCACAGGCCTGTCTCCCAGAGCCACCGAGCGGGACCTCAGCGATTTCTTCGGTTTCTCCGGCGCCATCCTCCATGTCGAGATCGTCAGGTTCGTCTCTCGCCCCCTGATTCCTTGCTCGTCGGGGATCGTGGCATCTTGTTTTGACGTCGACTGTCGTGCTTGGTAACTGTTCCGTGAGCATTTTCGCGCAAGGTGTTTATATTTTTGTTGGGTTCTCGGAAGGGTTGAGCTTGAGGCTGGGGTCTTCCTTTCCAGCTCACGGTTTGTTCATGCCTGGATTGATGAAATTTGATCTCGGCTATCTTGCGCCTCGACTGAGATTGCCGTGGGATCGGATCAACGTCCTCTGGATTTGAAAGAGATTCTTTGATATATTCGGTTAGATTTTTAGATAATATTGCTTGTTAAGTAGATTTTATTTTCTAAAATATATTGCATGTTAGGGTAGACTCTATCTAGTTAGAGATGATTTTTCTTTAAATTGGGATTTGGTGTAGTTTATTCCTCAAATTGAATTGGATAATACCTAGAACTAAGTAATTATTTTGGTTATTTTCCCAATTTCGAATTTTCATGAAAAACACAAAAAATATTACATGCATATCATGTACTTTGGGTCATGCCCGCCATGTAATCATTGCATGCCATGTCATAACATGTGCCATGTCATTAATCGTATGTCATTTAGGGGTTACATATATAAATTATTTGTCATTATAATTAGGTCATTTAGTTAAATTGCAGGACATATAGCTTAGTTTTCATTTAAATAAGAAAAAACCCAAAAAGAGATTTGAGTGAAACTTTGTGACAATCATAAATCACATTTAGGTTGAATATGCGTTTCTAATTAATATTTATTATGAATGTTTGTGTTTACATCGAGATAAGTGTTCCTTCTTTATTTGAAAATTTTCCTTTCTTTTTCCTAATCAGGAATGGGTTCCTTATTAGTCTTTTTGGGGATTTAAAATCTAGTGCATATTTTTAACCGGTCGTTGAAGGCGAGGTGCGAGATTAATTGAATGAGTTCACGTTCGAAGACCCAATAGACAATAAGAAAGGCGGTCGCATATGAGCGATGGAGTGTCTTCGGCCCACCCGGAAGCTCCCTTAGTCCTAATTTTGGAGAGTCAATAGGCGGTCTCTCTTTTGGGAAGTGGCGTCTCGGCCAATTGAGGTGTTCTTCTTCTTCTGTTCTTTTCTTTCCCACCTCTTGAAGGATAATCTTGAATTTAGTCCTCGCGATTATTTATTTATCTGCTACTATTGTTTGATTATCAAACCTTTTTACTGGAACAACTAGGTCCTCTAGCTGATTAGCATTTACCACCGAGGTGGTTGGCCGGCAATCTAAAATTCAGTCGCCCGCGTGTACATGTCAAAGCACTAGAAAATCTTAAAGCAAAGCCGGTTCAACTTATCTCCCAGTACTTGCATTCTGGTTCCGAGGCTTTTTGTCATTCGAATTGATCGCGCTCTAGTGAATTCACAATCTCCCTCAGGTCCGCTAATACAGAACGAACATAATCAACAACGTTCTCTTCTCTAGCGATGAGTTCTTCGCAACTGAACTATAGTTGTTGAGCTTATCAAGTAGAAACACCAAAAAATAATCAATATTATTATTATTATTATTATTATTATTATTATTATTATTATTATTATTATTATTATTATTGACAAGTGACAAACATAATCGATGTTAAAAAAAGTTGGTCATTAGAGGAGTTATCAACAACTAGAACAGTCGAAAAGTCAAAGGAAATTGACAATGTATCAGTGAAATTATCAACAACAAACATCACAAGCTATCAATGAGAGCCATCACCATTTGATGAGATCGTTGACACAAGCATGTAATGGTCAAGGTGGTAGAGTCGATGCAACAATCAAGCAACCATCAAAGTAGCGGCAATGTAACCATCAAGGTAATGGAGTCGACAATCTTAAATGTAACTATTTTGTAGATTAGTGTTGCTGAATATCAGGAGTCACGTAGAGCGTGGTTAATGGCTTAGTAACCCTCTATGTAATTGTCAATAGTTAGTTATAAATGCATCAAGTGTACACTTTGTAAGAACCCTCCAAATCAATTACACATCTTCATGTTCCCCTAAAAATGTATTTTTATCTATACTTTCATGTAGTTATCTTTCCTTAATGATCCCGATTGTAACAATATGTGTATGTTCAAATTTCTCATCATTTATAGTCCAGTCAACAAAAGACCATTCACAAATTTGTCAATTTTATAAATATATTTCTTCAATTTTTCAGTGAAACATCTTTTTGACATGTTTGATGGGGCTTATTTTGTTGATTTGAGAAGACTATGTGGCAAGTGCTAGAAATTAACAAGAGTCCGGCAATGTTGATGGCAAAAACAACCCATTACCACAAATTGGTGATAATAAGGCTGCTGCACATTCTCACCAAAAGTGGCAGAGGGTAACTAACAAGGAGATGTTGATCTTCCTGAACACCTTAGTAGAAAACAGCTGTCCTAAACACCTTAGTAGAGAACAGTTTAGGGAAGTTGCACCAAATTCTAGTAAGATGTCAACCATGCAGAGATTGTTTGAGGAGTAGCAAAATTAGGTGGCCAATTATTCCATTAGCCCTATGTCAGACGTGATCAAGTCAATGGTCATCAATATTGTGAAAAATGTTCTGTCAAGACAAGGATTCTTGACCCAACCACTACAAGCAAGTCTAGTGCTAATAGGTACCTTCCTAGTTTTCGTGCTTTTAATAATCTTGACAATGTTGGTCAGACTAGTCAAGCCCATGTAAGGATTATGTGGAGGCTCGAATCTTCTAATCAAGGCCAAAGTAGTAAAAATAATCAAAACAATGCTAGTCCAAATAACCAAATCGGCAATAACAATTTGGCAAACTAGACTAGCCAAATGCCAAATATAGAGAATTTAAGGCTAGCGGTTACTTTGGCAGTACCTAATGTGAACATTCACGTTGGGTTTAATTTGCCTACTAATATTAAGATAGATAATTTGGTAAGAATAGCATAACCGCCCGGGGGGGTAAGATGACCACTCGAATCCTCACTTTAACCCAACACAATTTGCTGAAGGTTCAACAACACTCGGCGTAGGATAGGGGTGTTATAAGACTTGTATATGGGAAACCTTATATTGAGTGAGTCGATAATTAGCACTTTCTATCAGGTTTAAAATCCATAACTTTGTCATTTTCACAAGCAAAGATGAAAAATCAACCATTAGACACATTAAATCGATTTATAGCCCACCACGGGGATGCGGGAACAAATGAATTCTTAAGATGTAAGTTGTTTCCTTTATCTTTGTCAATATTTGTCTTTACCTAGCATACTAAGTTACCATTCAACGTAGGGTAAAGATGGAAAGACAATTCTATTCTCAATTTTATAGAACCATATCCGAAGCGTCAGTTGTTAATTTGGCTAGACTTTACCAAATACAATAATGAATTCATCAATCAGTTTTTTGCTTGATTCAAGAACGCTAGAAATATAGATGCCTTGTGCGCAAAAAAAGAAATATAGATGCCTCACTTTGCTCTTAAAAAAAAAGGAATTAACAAATTTGGCTTTTAACGAATTAAATTTCCAATTGAGAGAAGGATTCAAAGGCCAAGACTTAGCTGATTTATTGCATTTGGCAACGGAAGTGTCTACATATGAGTAACTACTTAAAGAAAGAGACAACAGGGCTCTATTTGGTGAAAATAATTTCTGTTCCCCAAAACAACTATTTATGTTCTTTTGTTCCGAGGAACAAAAAAAGAAATAAAAACGTGTTTGGTAAAATTTTTGTTCCCTATGTGAACGGAAGTACTGAGAGGGAGCGAGGGAACGTCTTCCTTATCTACTTTTGAGAGCCCTTTATAAATTTATAAAGATCTTCTTAAAGAGTGCTTTAAAGGACACTAAAATAATCATACCTACTAAAAAAAAAGATTTTCATTTTTGTTATACTAATTGCGCAATAGATGAGAAATTTTTCCACTAAAAACTTTCAAATATCGAAATTAAATTACATGCAAATATATTATATACTCTTTGTCAAATCTTTTGCATACGTGTTAATTCAATCCATCCTCGATTTTTAATTAGGCGACAGTAAGATGAACGTTGAGGATCTGTCGACGCGATATGGCTAATTTTTAATAACTATTTTTTTTTTTATCTTCTTTTTCTTTTTCTTTTTCCTTTTATTTTCTTTTCTCCATAGTAACCGGCCATGGGCAAGGCCATAGCCGCCTTGACCCGCGGCCGCGCCTCGAGATCTTTTCAAGTTGCAGGAAGAGACCCGCTTCCACATGGCAACGGTTTTGGGTCCACCGCACGAAGGCCTTCGCATTTTTGCCATGTCGCCATCTCCGCTTCGTATTTTGGTCGCAATCTTTGAGTCAACCATTGCTCCGTATTTTGGTTGCAAAGATGGCGGAGAACACGGAGGCAATGTTGAAGAAGGACAAGAAGGCTTGGGCTTAGGTTGAGGCTCGATATCGGGAAGATTGTCTCGGATGCAAGATCGATCGGCTCAAGGAGACGGATCGCGGCGTGCCTTACAAGCTTTTCTTTTTTGTGGGGACATTCACCAGGGACAAGTCGATGCACATGTAGGGCGCCAGGATCACGAGCCACGGTTGCGGGCGACGCCAGGCAAGGGCTGCGACCCTCCTGACTATCGTGAAAAAAAAAAAACAAAAGAAAGAAAAAAAAAAAAAGAAAAAATTTAAAAAAAAATTAATAAAAATTAGGTAAATGAAAATATTATTAAAAATTATTTACGTCGGCATTGGTCGACGTTCACATGCGTCGACCAAAAAATTAGTTGGAATGACGAATTGATACAAATATAAAAGATGTTCCTCTTATCTCCTTGTCGAATCGAACCTCAAGAATTTTAGAGATACGGTTATGAGTAGTTTCGGAGAGATACGGTATCCAACATTAACCTGACTAGTTCTATACGAGTTATGCCTTCGAATTTGCTTCCACGAGCACTAGGCAAAAAGTGAGATGTAACTAAAACATGTCGTTGTTTGTAAAAAATAGGTTGATATGAATTTAGGAATTATTCAGGCAAACAAACCTACACATTTAGCTTTAAACATTCAGGCACATTTCTTGTTCTGAACACAATCTGTTGCTGACTCAAGGAAAATGACAGGTCTAGGAAGCTAGAGATACAAAGGAAGCAAGAACAAAGCCCCAAAAGTAGCAAAGGTCACCCCAAAGAAAACTTCTTTTTCTTGTTCAAAAAAATGAAACGGGTGGAAAACAAAGCCACAGTCAAAATCACAAAAGCGTCCCAAAAATAGTTAAAAACAATAAAAGGGAAGAATGCTAACTCGAAGAGATCAAGAGTGTTGGACCATGGAATGAATAGGAGATTACTGAAACGTTGATAAGTATCAAGTAACCACAACAATCTACAGAATAATGGCAAGTCCTATAACAATGAGGTCCACATTGAAAGAAGCTACAACAACACACCATTCTACCACAGAAAGATACGGGGGCATTGTCATCTTCGCAGACAATTACCTCATCGATTGTCCCTTTGAAGTCAATCATTACCAACAAGAGAACCCACACTGCAAGAAGAAGTCTTGGATTTCGGATGAAACTAATCCACGAGGTGGGACTATTCTCCTCAAAGATGGCCTCACGGACACCATCCAATCTGAAAATGGGAAATTGTCACGTATATTATGGCAGTTCATTAGATTTATCTCCCTCAATATATTGCAATTCTTCACCACCTTTTCTACCCCTTTGGTCAACAGATGCACACAGTGCATTAAGTCAAGATCCTTGAGATGGCAACATCTACTTATACATGCCGCTAGTTGCTTGTGGTTGAGTTTCAAGCCTTCTGCTTGCAAGACCTCTAACCGTGAGAGTTCAAAGTCGATGCATAGATTCCATATTTCTTTTTTAGACCATGGATCTCGATATGCCTGATTTCAGGGCAGCTCTTCAGCACACCCGAAATGCTGTCCCCAGTTATCTTTGTACAATCGCCCACATCAAGATACCGCAAGTTGGGGCAGATACGCTCGATCTTCTCAAGGCATTCGTCAGTCAAATTCACATTCGTAGGTATGCTAAGAGACCTCAGTTGAGAATTCACCATGACATCAGTTTCATTGGCATCATCCTTCCTTAGGTTCGTCTTCCCCATTTCGATTGCCTTCAGGAAGGGACATTGTCTAACGAAGTTATACAATGTCGTCATCATGAGATTGGAGCAGTGACTGACGTCAATGGAGGTCAGACTGTGAAAATCTTTACAAATCATACCCATGTCGCGATCCATCCCAGATATCAGCAACCCATCCCAGATAAACGAGCCCGCGAAATCCAGACTAATAAAACCCATGGCGTGACCAAAGGAGTCCACCAACTTCTCACATAAAATCGCCTCCTCTCTCATATAATTCAGGGCCAAGCAGACCAAGTGAGGCCTGTTCACTATCAACGAAGCAATACCTCTCCCAGTAATGGAGTCACAATCCCCAAGCTTAATTTCCTTCAGAGACGGGCAATTCACCGACAGAACCACAAGAGACTGATCAGAGAGAGACCGATTACCCGAAAGTTTGATTCGCGACAGCCTCTGCAGCTTCCTCCAGCAACCCAATATAGGACAGCACCAAGACCCTCAAATCCCCGAACTTGGACCCCATCTCGCGCAACCCATCGAAGCGGAGGGACTTACGGTTGGAGAGGTCGAGGCGGTCGAGGGGCAACGGGAACTGCGCGATCTGGAGAAGGACGGAGGACGGGTCGCCGCGGAACGAGCTGAGGTCGATGGACTTGAGGAACGTGGAGCGCCGGAGGAGGGAGCCGAGGCCTCGCGGGGTCAGTTTGTTGGTGATGGAGAGGCTGGTGCGAACGGTGTTGGAGATGTGCAGCAATCGCTTGCAGACGGAGGAGACGGACTCAAGGTCATCGGCGGAGACCAAGCGGCGGAAGACCTCGTGCCAGCACAGTGTGGGCAGGTCTTTCCACGGCGGTTGCTCCGCCGTCGTCAGCTGTTTTTCTTCTGCTCCGCCATCGTTGCACCAAACATATCTCACGACTTTAATCACCACACTCGAGTTACTCGACTGTTGATTCGATGAAATATGATTTGAGCGCAGAATACATGTTAACAATATAAAGGTATCCCGAATCATGGGCAAATCCTTTTGAAAAAATCGGATTTGGTCACACGTTGACGGAGAACCGACACCACTGATGAGCCTCGGCCTCCAATTCCAAAACCGAGTTTTGTTTAGCAAAGTCCATTGGAAAATTAGCAAAAAAATGTTCTTGTTCAAATTATTAAAGTGTCTTTAATGGTGATCTCACTAAAAATTTCTGGGAGATTTTGCATTTTGAAAGTGTCAAAGAAAATCCATTTGCACTTGTCAAAACTCATCAATTGTGTCTTGTGAAATATGTTTCTTTCTCATGTGTTTATATGCGTTATTTTTAATTTAAGTAGTTTTAACTAATGCCCTTTGGGGCACTTATTAACAAGTGTATTTTTTTCTTTTTAAAGCTATGTATCAAATGTCATCACCGTTACCGTTGACACTAGGTAACTAGTGTTGAAACAAACAAGTCGTTGAGTTAGTGAAAAATAAGGTGTTTTTCAGACAATTAGGGGAAGCAATTGCTGATAAGATAAGAGTGCATCCGTTCGACACTTGCAAGCAAATTTGTAGCTGGCTTGACACGTGAAAAAATCGATATAGGCCAAGACTCGACACGCATCAAAGTATTTTGACAAAAACTAATATTTCATCCAATTAGGCAATGTTTTTTAAGTTATGCCACATATTATCAAAACTTGGCACGCACTGATTAATGAGACAAACACGAAATTATGACATGAATAGAATATCTATCCCAGATTGTAATACAATGAGATTGGTTCAAACAAGAAGATTCAAAGGAATATCCCAAACGAAATACTTTCCAAAGGAGCCCATGGGCTTTCAAAGTGTTCCTCATGTTCCTCTCCCCATTTTGTTCCCCCCGGTGCAAACATGATGTAAAAAGTCGGTAACGATTGAGGGCACTTGATTGTTAATGGATTATTTTATCTTCAAATTTTCTTTCCTCTACTCACTAATTGGAATTCTTGATAATTTCAGGAATTCATTTATGACTTTAGGCTTCATTTATTTTACAAAAATAAATAATTTAAAAATATTTTTAAAAAATAATTACTTATATCACTTGAAATAAATAGTCAATAAAAATATCCTCATTAACGATAACAATTTATATCTAAAAATTTTCATATTCAATGAAAATATTTTTTTCGTTTATTTTTATAAACAATACAAATGATCGTTTTTAAAAAATATTTTTCAAATCATTTATGTTTCACGAAACAAATTGAGTTTAACGGATCGGGGGCCGCCACGGTTCGCACCTTTCACTTTCCCTAATAACATGTTACTCTAATACCATTTCGATTTCAGCGGGTCCATACAACCTAGGGGTTTACATCTTTTAGATCGGTCCCTTGCGCGGTTCATATAACGGAAGCATAACCAACAACTCCCTTCCTTATATTAAGAAAACGATGCACACCTACTAAACATTTATAAGTAAAAGCCGAATACTTTTATTTACTTAAACCATATGGACATCATCCATTGGTACATCAAAATGCCGTAGTCTTCTATACTCGGCTATACTTCAAAAGATGACCGACATCTCCTCCAAGGCGTCGTATACTTAAAGTCCATCGATCGGTGTCGGCGTCCAAAAGTTCCTTCCTTTGCTATCCTCCTCCTCGCGGTCATACCCAACCACTTGATCCACCTACCGGTGGCGGTGGCGATGAGGTATCTTATCTAGTCTGAAATGTTATTCCCAAAAGAGGTGAGTACAGCCACTCAAATAGGGTAAAAGATCCAATAAACCACTCAATGCATCACACAATACAATCATAACAATCATAGCATAACACATGTCATTCATGCACCCATGCGTAACTTACCTTGAAGCTATGCATATGTCATCATACCACATGTACATACATCCTCATGTAATCATCCCCATCATGTCATACATTTACCATCATGCCATAGGTGCACATACATCCATGCACTCACCATCATCATATCATACATGTACCATCATGCCATAGGTGCACATACATCCATGCACTCACCATCGTCGTGTCATGCATTCAAGCATACTTACCTCGAAGCCATGTATATACCATCATACATCATCATCACAATCATAATACATACATATCATCAGGCCATGAATGATCATCATCATATCATATCATTTATGCATATCATCATCATATCTTATATACATGTCATCATGTCATAGGTGATCATCCTCATATCATGTCATATATGCATATCATCACGCCATAGGTGATCATCATCATATCATGTCATATATGCATATCATCATGCCATAAGTAATCATCATCATATCATGTCATATATGCATAATTCAATTTGCACTTTTAACTTTCAATTCGATCACCACATCACACTTTCTCGGGACCATCAATTTTATCCCATACTTTACACTCGCACCCCATCTTGGCATCGCGAGAAAACCTCCGGCATTCAGCCACTTAAGGCCACCGGGCATTCGGCACACACCTCCGGGCATCTCGCATCCCAACTAGCATCACGAGGCATCCCCCCGGCACAAACCTCCGGGGCTTCCGGAATTACGTACCAACATACCACCAGGATCCCCCCCCTCTGGAATTACGTACCGTATACCACCGGACATCTTGAAACTCCCGAGGACCCTCCGGAATTACGCCACTAAGCCACCGGGCATCCCGACACTCCCGGGGCATCGTCGGCTCACACCTCCGATGGCCTTCTTATTTATCATAGTTCACATTTACAATTATAGCCCAATTTCAACATGGCATATGTTATGATGGCAAACAAGATCATTTTCAGCATTTGATTCCTATGTGTAGTTCCAATCATCATCATATATGCAGCAAGATCTAATCACTTATAACAACACAATCCATGGGGTCCATACAATTTAGAATAATCCATACATCATGTCTTTTTGAAATTTACCAAATTCCAGCTTGCACAATTTTGGAAAACACATAAATTAAATATCCATATGATCTTCAAAAATTATAAAATCCGAACATGTGATAGGCAAGACATAAAGGTAACAACTCCATGAAGAACACATGCCCAAAAGAACTTCACACAAAAAGATATAGCTCACACATTACAGCTTGCAAAATTCGGATAAAGTCAGATTGCACAGTTCTTGAAATATTTCAATTTAAATACCCCAACCGCCTCCAAAAATTATGAAATTTTACCAGGTGATAGTCAAGACCCTAAAGCAGATTCTTCATGAAGACATCTAGGCCAGATTCGTTCTAGATAATTTTCTATAGACGTCCGAAGCTTCTGGTCCTCATACCGAAACGTCCAGTGTACCTATGTCCGAAATGTCGAGTTTTTACCTACTTATCCTTCTTCGTTTTCTCTGAAATTTGGATATGTTTTACTTCAAGAGGTCCCCGACAACTTTCATGAAGGGATCTAAGTCAAATTTCCAAAGAACAGCTTCCATATGGGTCCATGAAGTCTCGGGTGTCCAGTACCGCGTCTCCAGATTTTCCGTCTTCAAGAGTAGGTCGATTCCCTAGGCTATACTTGTTCATTTTACTTCAAATTTGAGTATGTTGGTCTTTAAGATGTGCTCTACAAGTTTCATGAAGAAGTCGAAGAGAGATTCTTGATAAAAATCAACATGCAACCACAAATCTACCACAAGGTCAGCAAAACAGTTCCAGATCTAGTGTCTCCGTAGGATGGGAGTTTGACCCCTTAAATCTTCATCATTTTGCACCAAAGTTTAGTATGTTGTAGTTTAAGATGTTGGCTACAACTTTCATGAAGAAATAAAAGTCAAAATCGAACTCAAAACATGCATGCAAGCTCTCACAAGATTTTGACTCAGGCGGTTTATGCGAAAACAGCAACAACACTCAAGAACAAGTCATTTTAGCTTCGGTTTCTTCCCTATTCACCCAAAATTCGACACTTCTACAAACATACAAGCAACACACACATGCAAGAGTAGAAATTGGATCCTAACTTGCCTCTAGATCAAGGGGAACGACGGCACACGGCGGACGAACGGGCAGCGTGCGGCGGCGACGGGTGACTCCTCTTCCTCTCTTCCTCTCTTTCTCTCTTCTTTCTTTGGACGGTACACTCTCTCTCTTCTCTCTCTTCTGGTCGAAATTCCCCCTCCCCCTTTTCCTTTTATTCTCTTATTTGCTTGTATTCATTAGGTTTTGCATGCATGAGACACTTGTCTCAAGAGGAAGACAAGTGGCTGCATCAAGAGGACAAATGGAGGAGGTGGCGTGGCCTTCATATGGGCCGACGGTTTGGGCCTCTTGGCCTGCTTTAGGCCCAACAGATCGTCTCGCTCTTCTTTTCAGTTGAAAGTAATCGGACTCCTTTGCTTGATTTAGGCTTTATGGTCTTCAGCCAACGTCGCACGGACCAATAAAGAGACTTTGACGGCGTAGAAATTAATGGAAACAAAAATTTTGGGTTCAATGGGCCTGCAGAAGGTTGTTTCGAGGCCAGAAATACTTCTCAAGTTAGGGCTTAAAATTTGTCCATTCAATCGCATAAAAGGCTTTTATGTATTTGTTTGGTTTGAGCCCAAAAATACTTCTCTGTGTTCCTTATCAGTAGACTTCATTAGTCACCGCAGCTGAAGCAAAATAAACTAGATAGGTGCATTTGTTTAGGAAAAAATAAGAAATTTGGAAAATATTTTTTTTTCCAAAAAATGATTGCTTATATTGTTTAGAAAAATAAATGAATAGAAAATTATTTCATCACCAACAAAAATGATTAAATATATGTTGTTATCGATGATGAAATAATTTCCATCAATTGATTTTTTTAAATGATATAAGTAATCATCTTTCAAAATGTATTTTTCAAATTACTCATTTTCCGTGAAACGAATAGTAAAATCATAATCCCAAAGAATGATTCATAATCAAACCGGCTCTTCTATCACCGTTTAACAAAATGGGTTTGCACAGGGGCTCATGTTCAGCCCATTTATTAAGAAAGAAGGTTAACAAAATACTTCCAAACCAGCTCTTTTATGACTCATTCGAGCACACACTAGCATCTATTTCTCAAGAAGGTGTGTCCATTTCCTTTCTGAAATATGCGTCTCTTCTCTCTCTCTCTCTCTCTCTCTCGCTTTGCCCTCCACCGAGCTAGGGCGCAAGGTGCCCCGATTCGGGCTTTCTTCATGGCTTCGGTGGCATCTTGTCTAGTCATTCTCTTTTGCTTACCAATGACTAGACAAGATGCGACCGAAGGATAAGTAAGGTATTAACATTCTTCTTTTCCGAGAGATTCAACACAGTAATTAGCAGCAGACTCTCTCTCTCTCTCTCTCTCTCTCTCTCTCTCTCTCTCTCTTGCCCTGATTCGGGCTTTCTTCATGGCTTCGGTGGCATCTTGTCTAGTCATTCTCTTTTGCTTACCAATGACTAGACAAGATGCGACCGAAGGATAAGTAAGGTATTAACATTCTTCTTTCCGAGAGATTCAACACACGTAATTAGCGGCGAGACTCTCTCTCTCTCTCTCTCTCTCTCTCTCTCTCTCTCTAGGATCGCAAGGTGCCCGATTCGGGCTTTCTTCATGGCTTCGGTGGCATCTTGTCTAGTCATTCTCTTTTGCTTACCAATGACTAGACAAGATGCGACCGAAGGATAAGTAAGGTATTAACATTCTTCTTTTCCGAGAGATTCAACACGGTAATTAGCAGACGAGACCAGAAGGATAAGGGGAACCTTCTCAATGTTTCTCTAATGGGATGCTGTGGCTAACTCACAACCTATAAATCCACTCATATTGGGTAATTAGGGGTTAGCATAGTTCCAAGGTAACCAAGAAATTGAAAATCGGATTGATGAGAACTGGTCCGATTCTAGCATATGTGGGATAGGTTTTAGGTTCCAAAAAGTAGAAAATCTATTCCGATGGATAGGTTCCTGATTCCAACCTAAAACTTGGAATAACTTTTTACGTTTTTCTTGTTTTATATCTTCACTCGATCCCACAGCAATCCATGATGTTCAACGATGAGTGTGTAATTTGAAATCACTAGTTTGAGCTTTCATTTTCAGTGATACCCATGACTGAAACTTTTATTTTATTAATTTTAAATATGAGCTATGATCGGTGAATTGTAGCAAAAGGTGATCATTAAAAGTGATGATTCACTGTAATTATTCAATTAAGAGCACATGATAGACTCTAGAACTTGTGACAAGATAAGTTCAAAGCTTCTTAGTATGTAGGGTAAGTTTTAAATTTTAAAAATTATAAAACATGATCCGATGAGTAAATTCCCAGTGGAATCAGAATAAAATCAAGAATCACTCGTCTGTACGGGTAATAACATTTGGATGTGTGCGTGGACCAGCACTCACACCAAGTAAGTTCCAGGACAGACGTGGGGATTTTAATCCTTCACTAAATGAATGAAGGAATGAACAAGAAGTTTCTACGCCAAGCTCAAGGGAGGATCGCAAGAAATTCCTATATTAGAAGAAGAAGTGTGAGGCTGGGCTCGGAGAAATGCCCTAACTGGCCATGCCCAAGCCCACTCATCACCTTCAAGAAATATGAACTTGGGCTCAAATGGTCAAGTTCGCATTTGGTCGGGCTTTGACAGGCCTAAAGTTGTGCCCAACCATCTAACAAAGGATGAGCAAACGTCAATGTTTCATTCGGGGCAGCGGCAGCTTCAATAGCTGTTTTTGACAGGATGCATGGAAATATTTTCATCGCAGCCAACAGAAGTGGGTCGCAAGATTGAAAACTTCATCGGCCAAACTCAACGATTCACTCGAAGCACGATGATGACCAGAGCGGGGATTACTTACCTTCTCACCCAAAATCCACAGAATCAGGGAGCTCATTGTCGCTTCTTAAATGAAAAACGAAAAACATCGAAAGTTGATAAAGAATGCAAACAGATTTTACGATCAAATCGATTAAGCCAAGCATGTCCAAGGTATAGAGAGAGAGATGTCTCCTATGGATTTAGAAACGTGGGATTATCTTTGAATACTAGGTGACGTAACTGTGCTACGCATAGGCTCACCTTAAAAACGTAATTGCAAACTATTCATGCATACATATATATATATAATCAAATTGTTCAAGTTATTAAATCAGGCAGATTCATCGCTTTTACTATTCAACCAAAGCAATATCCACAACAGTATCACATTAAAATTTGCCCTCTGCACAATGACGCACAAAAGGTGCTCACATCTGAAGCATCGAAGTTACATCCCAAAATAATTGTGAAACCATGTTTATATATAAGAAAGACATAGCAAAGCATTCCAAACTTGGTGAAGAAATTGCCTACCAAATCAGGCCGACAATGAATTTCTTCCGTAGAGTTGCTGATTCCATTCGTTTTGATTTTGAATGAGTATATGCTTCCATTAGGTCAACTATCTGAACACATATCGAGCTGGACTTGTGGATATCTAAACTTCATGCCTTGTAGAAATGCCCATCTAGTGGTGTCATTGCTGGTGCCACTGTACACTAACACAAATCATAATCCTCAGCTTCCAAATCCATTATAAGAGTTTAAGATGATTTGCCATCCAAGTATGAAGTTGAAGGTTTTTGGATTCAATCTATCAAAACCGCCAACACCGAAGCACATATCAAGTACATGTATAGAAGGAAGAAAGTGAGGCAAACAAACCTGCACTTTTAGCTTTAAACATTCAGGCTCATTTCTTGTTCTGAACACAATCTATTATTAATCCAAGAAAAATGACAGGTCTAGGAACCTACAGGTACCGGGGAAACAAGAACAGCAACTACTAAAAGCTCAAAGTAGCAAAAGTAATTTTTTCTTTTTCAAAAAGGGAAACAGGTTGAAAACGAAGCCACAGTCAAAATCACAAAAGTGGCCCAAAAAAAGATAAAAACCATAGAGGGGTAGTAAACAAACTCGAAAAGATCAAGAGTATTGTTGTATTTTCCTCAGTTTGGAAGGAAAAGAAGAATGAAAGGAAAGAAAAATATATATGTGAATTATACAAAACAGATAGCATACCTGGCGAAACATCAAATAATGTAATAGTAGATTTCTAAACAATTATATCTTCGAGAGCGTTCTCTCATCATCTAATTTAAATTATTATAATTAAACATAGCTGATGACCATTTCAGCCTCAAACTTTGATTTAAAAAAAAAAAATCCTACGACAAAAACAGTGCTAATATATGATATACCCAATAATCAACAAATAACATAGATGGACAAAATCATAATTCACCACAATGAAGAAGATTGATAAGTAATCAATGCAAGTCTTACCTTTTAAATTTTGCATTTAAAGCTCTTTAAGAAATGGTCGACACGGAAAACATTCAATCAAACTCTGCTGGAGAAACTAAAGTAGAGAGAGTACAGTAAATAAGAGATTATTGAACCGTTGATAACGTGTCAAGTAACATAACAATCTACAGAGGCGAGTCCTATAAAAATGAGGTCCACATTGAAAGAAGCTACGACGACACACCTTTCTACCACAGAAAGATGCACGGGCATTGTCATCTTTGTAGACAATTACCTCATCGATAGTCCCTTTAAAGTCAATCATCACTGACAAGACAACCCAAGCTGCAAGAAGAAGTCTTGAATTTTGGATGAAACTAATCCGCAAGGTGGGACTATTCTCCTTGACGATGGCCTCACAGACACCATCCAATCTAGAGACATCGTCGCGTACATTATGGCAGTTCCTTAGATTTATCTCCCTCAATGTACTACAATTCTTCACCAGCTTTTCTACCCCTTCAGTCGACAGATGCACGCAGTGCACTAAGTCGAGATACTTGAGATGGCAACATCTACTTATAAATTCCACTAGTTGCTCATCCCTGAGTTTCAAGTCTTATGCTTGCAAGACCTCTTAACTGTGGGAGTTCAAAGTCAATGCATAGATTCCTTATGTTTTTTTAAACCACAGATTTTCAAATACCTGATTTCAGGGCAGCTCTTCAGCACACCCGAAATGCCGTCCCCAGTTATCTTCAAACAATTGCCCACATCAAGATACCGCAAGTTGGGGCACATACGCCCGATCTTCTGGAGGCATTCGTCGGTCAAATTCATATTAGTAGGTATGCTAAGAGACCTCACTTGAGAATTCACCATGACATCAGTTTCACTGGCATCATCCTTCCTTAGGTTCGTCTTCCCCATTTCGATTGCCTTCAGGAAGGGACACATTGTCTCATGAAGTTATACAATGTCGTCATTGTGAGATTGGAGCAGTGACTGATGTCAATGGAGGTCAGACTGTGAAAATCTTTACAAATCATACCCATGTCGCGATCCGCAAGGAAATGTAGTGCCTGCAAATCTAAGTCCTCGATGCCCCAGTGCTTTAGCACGATCTTCCAAATCCTGTCGATCAAAAACCCCGATGCGCGCAAAAGAACGAGCCTCTTCAGTGCAATCTTTGCCTCCGCGACAGACATCAGCAACCCATCCCAGATAAACGAGCCCCAGAAATCCAGACTACTCAAACCCCCTGCGTGACCAAAGGAATCCACCAACTCCTCACAGAAAATCGCCTCCTCTTTCATATCATTCAAGGCCAAGGATACGAAGTGAGGCCTGTTCACTATCTGCGAAGCAATACCTCTCCCAGTAATTAACCCACATTCCCTAAACCTAACTTCCCTCAGAGACGGGGCAATTCAACGACAGAACCACAAGAGACTTATCAGAGAGAAACCGATTACCCGAAACGCCGATTCGTGACAGCCTCCGCAGCGTCCGCGACAGGTCCGAGATACCGTCATCCGTGACCCGAGCCGAACGATCCCGCCTCGGATAGCTAATGTCGAGCTCTTCCAGCGCGGAAAAGCACTCCGCGATCGAAGCCAAGGCGGCATCCCCCCGCAACCTAACATTGTACAGCACCAAGACCCTCAAAGCCACGAACTTGGACCCCATCTCGCGCAACCCACCGAAGCGGAGGGACTCCTGGTTCGAGAGGTCGAGGCGGTCGAGGGGCAACGGGAACTGCGCGATCTGGAGGAGGACGGAGGACGGGTCGCCGCGGAACGAGCCGAGGTCGATGCACTTGAGGGACGTGAAGCGCCGGAGGAGGGAGCCGAGGCGCTGGGTCGATCGGTTGGTGATGGAGAGGGAGATGTGGACGGTGTTGGAGATGTGTAGGAATTGCTGGCAGACGGAGGAGACGGAGTCGAGGTCTGAGGCGGAAACCAAGCGGCGAAGGACGGCCTCCTAGCACAACGGGGGCAGGTCTTCCCACGGCTGTTGCTCCGCCTTCGTCAGTTGTTTTTCTTCTGCTCCGCCATCGTCAGTAATGCGCTGCTTCAGCTTGGCGTCCCCTTGCCTAGCTACGGTTATCGGTTAAACCCATTTCGGTGTTTCACAACGAAAGTTGGACTTGGAACGGGCGACACAAGACCTTCATCTTTAGAAAAGAAATTTACTTATGAAATAACCCATTACTCTAATTGTATGCATGAAAAAGATACACATCAAATTTTAGGTTTAAAGCGAGGTCTGTTAAACAATCAATGGTGTCACGAACTCCGATTTGCACTGAGTGTGTCCCACCATTGTAACCACCCCACCGAGTTCTTCGATCCCCCATTGAAATATGGTTGAAGCACTGCACAACGCAATACATGTTGACAATCTAAAGAGACCTCGAATTGTGTGGGGAAATCCTTTGGAGGGGTGGACCTAGTTTAATCGATTTAGCGCTAGTGCTAATTATGTGCTATGCACCTTTCCGAGTTTAAATACTAGATCAATCCATGGGTGGACCAATAATATGTTAAAACAAATTACTAATCGTTTGATAGTCAAGAAGAGAATTGCGAGTCCTAATCTATCCCATTTATGCTTTAGCCCCAACAGGCCACCTAACCCATGTTCACCTCTATTTGATACATGTCAGCTATTTAGTAGTAACATTTAAGAATTTAAATTCAATCGAGTTCTTCAAAGTATCTCGATGCTTGATTTATTTTAACTTATAGATATTGAATTAACCAGCAACGCAATAACCAACCTTCTTAATTGAACACGGATCGAATGGTTGTTACGACTTAGTGGTTCGCATGGCCATATTGATCCCTCTTATATGCAAGAAATAATACCAAGTCGAAATCGTTGGGTCCTTGATCAACTTGTCGTATGACTGAGATGAGTCTCAGCTGTTGATTGATCATTGTCAATCATTGGACCATTACACGCTGATTGTCAGCCATCTGGTTTTAGTCGACAATTTCACTGTACTTTAGGCCATGGAAGCGTGGAAATGCTCCTCCTTTTGGGTAGCTTTGTAGCTGAGTACTTTGGTAGGAGTTCAGGTGCAGTATTGCACCTTACACGGCTTGTGTTGGTAGGCCTTAAGGTTGTCCCCTAAGTAAGCGGGGCATTCATCCATGGCTTGTGTTGGTAGGCCTTAATGGCGATTAGGATTGTCCGTACATCACCGCAACAGTAAGTTTTTAGAAGATTCAAAAGCCAATTCTTCATAATTGATGCCCCACCTCCTCTCTTCAATCTTGAAAGACTTGTATCACTTATAAAGTCAAATTGCATCCTCACTCAATGCAGTAAGCAACTGTTCCTTTGCATCTTGCCTCACTGAATAAATGGACTCATTGAAGTCCTATTTGTTTCACAGAAAATGGATGATTTGGAAAATATCTTCATGAAAATAATCGTTTGTATTGTTTAAAAAATAAATGAACAAAAAATATTTTCATTATCCACGAAAGTGACTAGATATAAATTGTTGTTGATAATAAAATTATTTTTTACTGACTAATTATTTCAAATGATCGATTTTAGAAAAAGTTTTCCAAATCATTCGTTTTCCACGAAGTTAACGTAACCTTATAACTAGATTTGGAAATTCCCATGCTTTCATCCTCCAACCAATCTTCGGTTGATATGTTGCATGCTTGAATGTGATCCACGTGAAATTCAAACACATGGCAAATTATTGATGAAAATTAATCCGTGGGGTTTGCTAAAGTAATGTTGATGATAAATGAAGATGCGTTGAGACACTTCGAACTTCATATATTGGAAAGAGATCGAGATCCAGATCAATGTGTGTTTCCACATCCAAGTACGAAGCATGCAATGATATTCAGATTGAATGATGAATCTTTCAATATGAAAGAAAGCAAATGTAAAATGCATATGAAAATGAGATTGCATAGAATTGAAAGTAAATTGAAACAAAATTACATGAAAATGTAAAGAGCAATGAAGTGCATGAGAAAGCAAAGACAATCATTTTCATTTTTTCAACTCGTTGATGTAAAATCATGAGTTTACATGACAAATCTATGGAATTACACTCATGTTTTATATTAGACTTTCATTAAAATGACATATAAATATGGGACTACCATTAAACATTAATCATGTCTAGGAAACTAATTGTATCATCCCTTTTGCATTATTCACTCTTCATCCCAATGTCACCAAGCTCCAATCTTTAGCTCACAAAGTATAGGAGAATTCAATCTGTAACATTCTTCCCCTCCCAATTCTACAACGCCTTAGTTGTGAACTACTCTGTCGCTTTCTTGCATTCCATAAACAACAACGCCACTCTCTCGGGACTTACATGAATGACAACGCTCGCTCAACAGAACAACCCACTCCACTCCACTGGTAGCTTCCCCCGATCAAAGTTGTTCGCAAATCTCCAGTCACTTGTCCTCTCCCTAACAAGTGTGGCATCCCGAGCCAATTGCCATCCCTCAACAACACCTCCTTTAACCTACTAAGCTTCTTTTGATCTTGGTAGACCAATAGAGGTTTCTCTCCTTATTGGAAACGTGGTACTAGACCCAATCTTGAGATTCGTCTGCTGATCCAAGAACATTTTCCTTATTTGGTGAGCAATTTAATTCATTCCTGTCATCCCTCAATTGCCATCTTAGAAGCTTGATGAGAGTCGCACCTTGTCCAAGCCCTTTTAGTCACGACGATCACTCCCCGCCCTCATAGGAACGAGTAGACCATGGGCTTTCCATGAATTATCCACCTATGAGAGTCGCACCTTGTCCAAGCCCTTTTAGTCACGACGATCACTCCCCGCCCTCATAGGAACGAGTAGACCATGGGCTTTCCATGAATTTGCCATATCATTTGTCACAAGCTTTACAAAGCGGAATAGCCCACGTGGCACCTAGTGAGCCAAGGACACTAGGTTGGCCTTCCTTCGAAATATTGTTCCTAAAGCAGTATGGCAAATCGCATTCTCACACCTAATCATATCACACCTAGTTAACTTAGCCATCCAGTACAAGCTCCCAACCAATTTGTGTAGAGGAGGCCAACACTCATTTTAGAGCTCCTCTTTCCATCCTAAATGCCTCGATACTACTCCTAACTAGTTGTATCATTCCTTACGCATCACTCACTTTTCACCCCAATGGCACCAAGCTCCACTCTTCGACTCACAAGGGTACATGAGAATTCAGTTTATGACATTAGGAACAAACCTGTTATCACGGAAAGCTGAAAACAAGAAGACTGAAATTTATAGAGAGAGTTCATAGGCAAAAGGATATTTTATCTAGACTTACAGTCATGTCGGCAAGGAAACATGGCGACCTTGATTCCACCAGATGTCCCAAAGCAAGTTGGGAGGAACAAAAAAGGAAAGGAAGAAACCACATAAAGAGAAAGTTTATAAAGTATTGAAGAAGAAGAAGTAATTTGTGATTGGGTTTGTAAGAACAGAGCTGAAAAGATAAAATACTATAACTATCGGTAGTTGTGGTATAATATGCCACAACGGACTCCACGACAAGAATCCAACACATCGATTTCTACGCCAGCGACAAGCTCACAGATTGTCGTGGAGGGCACTCCTTTGGCCTGAAGACCATCGCAACTTACTAGGCGTCCATAGACTATACAGTTGCTTGCTTCAATCTTCGGCAATATCTCACTGTCATTGTCTTGTATGGGTAGGAAGAAAATGCAGGAGTATAATATGTTATATATTGATAGTTTAAATAAATGCTCTAAACAACTCTTACAAGAATTGCAAGTGAGGAAGATAGACTAATATGCAAACGAAAGGGGATAAAGGGAGATGGTGGAGGATATATGCAAAAGCTGAAGATGGTGTGAGGTTGTTTCGTGCATGGTAGGTTTTCTCGAGGGTTCTTTTTGAGGAGTTTTTAAGTTGGCATCTCCTTTGTTGGTTTTTCCCTCTTTTTTTTCTTTTTAATTTTCTTTTTGTGAAGGGCATAGCAATGAAGGCAAATAGTCATGAACTTATTTATGATTTTCTGGATTTTTTCATGAACCTCGTGCTTTAGGTGCTTGACCAGTGACTAATTAAAATGTCTGGTTTGTTGCTGTATTATAATGATAAGGTGCAAAATTGTGTATTGCCATGATATGTTGTTTGTATCCCCATGAATTTTTTTTATCTAGGCACCGCACTACAGTGCTTCTAGAGTGCACTGTAATGCGCAAGCAGATTCACCGCACTGCACAAGAATGCAGGTGCATTGCACCGTGCAAAAGCTTTCCATTGCATTGAGTAATGGACCGATTAACATGACGAAACTTTGATTTTATTGGCCTGTTTTGGGCTCACCTCATTTTTGTCCCAAACTTGCCTAGCTTTAGCACATGTAGCGGCTCATTGTTGGCTTTCGAGGGCCTATTCTTGGTCGTGCTAGACTTTGCTCGGCAAGTTTTTGGCCCATACATTCCTTGGACTTGCTTTTCGGTTGACTTTCGCCCTTGCTTGAATTTGCTTGGTCAGTTTCGGCCTTGCTTGCCCAGTTTTCGGCCTTAGTTCAAGGTCCATTGTACGGCCAGTTCTTAGCCTTGTTTGGCCAAATTGTGGCCCATGCTTGGCCGATGCTTCGCCAGTTCCACCAAAGACAACCAGTTCCAACAAGCACACCGTCCATGCATTGACATCCAACCAGCTTAATCGATAGTGATTTACAACAAATTAGCATAGCCAAGCTTGGCTAGCTTTTTGCCCATGCTCAGACCAATGTTGGCCAATTTCAC
Source organism: Eucalyptus marginata (assembly GCA_014182565.1). Taxonomy (NCBI): domain Eukaryota; kingdom Viridiplantae; phylum Streptophyta; class Magnoliopsida; order Myrtales; family Myrtaceae; genus Eucalyptus; species Eucalyptus marginata. The sequence goes on along the minus strand of CM024589.1, from coordinate 12,476,048 downwards.
GGAAAACACAGTCAAACAAATTCAAATCCAACCAACATTATAGATAAAGCTTACAACCAAAAAACAACAATGCAGTGCAAAAGTTCTCCATTGGACTGATTAGCATGGCCTAGCTTGGCCTGTTCTAGCCAACACACATCACTATATTGATGCTTTAACCAGTAGAAAATATAGAGGAGAGCTTACAAACGACAAGACCAGTTGCATCAAACAATCATGGTTAGCTATTGCATTGTTGGAGTAGAGATTACAATCAATTCAGACTCACACACCTACAAGTTCAACTACTTGCGCAATCTGTTCATTGATGTACTTGGATGACTAACCACAAAAGGCCTAACACAATGTACCCACACAAACACTGCCTTCAACAGTGGTAGGCAACCAACCATTCGCACCCAAATAGACACCACCACTAGACAATGTGATCACAGATAAAAACATCTAAGCTCCAAACTGCCACTTACAGGTCCCTTCCCGATCTAGGTAAACCCATGCTCATCAATTGAGGTAACACTAGCACTGGAAATCGGAGGCAGCGAACCACAAAGCCATTAAAATAATTAGGCCTCCGAGCAAAAGCTTCCCTCTCTTGATCCGCTTTGCCAAAATTTAGCTTTCACTGACTTCGACCTTTGCAAAAGCCCATGTGCGATGCCTCGGGAGTGCTCATACATAATGGGACCATCAACCCCTCTAGAGAAGCCACAGTTATAGCACTAAAGCACAAAAATGCACACTGTTTACTTGCAGCCCGAGATCGAAAATAGGCTTAAGCCCTAAATCTCCAAAAATGGGCACGGGGGTCGTCGGGAGGCGCTTTTTACCGCCAGGGATGAAGGGATTGTTTCAGGAATCTAAAGCTCCTTTGAGAAAATAAGTTAAATTTGGGGAATTTCTTTTTTAAAGATGTGTTAAAGTAAAACTCATAGAATATTTTTATTCTTAAAGAAAGGATAAGACAAGATAATGCTCGGTAAATGACCAAGTCAAATGGTACTGACCATGAAGAGATAATTGGAGAAGAGGAAAATGTTGGAAGTTGGTTTGTAAAACAAACTAAGTGCATTTCTCTTTGTCCCACATAGGAAAAATGGGAGGAAATGGGCCAATTTATAAGTGTGAGGTTTCCTTTGTATACCAAAAGGAATGATTGGGTGTGAGCTAGACCTCACCATACCGCGTGTGGGTGCGCGAATAATTGCGCAATCAGTTGTGAAAGACTATGTGGAAAAGTGTCAATACAAAGTTAACGAGCGATTACTAGAAATATTGTGTAGACTATAATATGGTATGTGAGTTTGTGACATTGCAAATCTCACATTAGTTGTGAAAGACTATGTTGAGTGATTCATAAATCAACACATGCCTGTGAATGGCCATCACCTTGTGTATTTACAAAGAAAACTTGTTTGGGGTCTTAGCCAACGTGTAACGAACCGGGTCGTGAAAGATGGTATCGGAGTAGGACCTACTCCAATAGATGTGTGGTTGTTAGATAGACAAGGTGTAAACCCAATTGACAAGGATTAGACAAGTTGTCGCTACAAGCATGCTTCCAGGATAGCAGAGGGTTTAGGAATAAACGAGGCCACACCTCATATAAGAAGAGTTTTGCTAGATGATATAGACTGGCAAGGATGATGAAGCCAGTTCTTTCAACGAGAGAATTTGTGATATCTCAAGTCCTATATCAAACGGGAGAGATCTTGTTGAGTTTGTTGACCACAAAGAACTTGGCCCATTCCAAGTGAGTTATGTCGGGAAAACACCCATATGTAATTTTGATGATACCAAAACTATCTTTGGCACTAATATATACTTTGATAAGGTGCATATGGTAAATTAGCTTTGTAGATGTCAATGATTCCTCTATTAGCAAATATAAGAAACTAGGTTGTGACAAATAGGTGAACAAACACTTAAGGGAATGGCATTTTGTGGTGGCGTAGAAGGACTTGAGTCAAGTAAATGTTTTTGAAAGTCTTTAGGACTAATGAAAATGGAAGGATCATCGATCTTGTTATCATGGGTCATTTCATCGGTACCTTCACTCATGAGTTATCACTAATGATGGTGTACGCGTATGAAAATGATCATTGATGGTACAGAAAATTGTCGTTGCAAAACTGGATTCTTTAGCTAAAAAAACTAGGAAAAATGTAAGAAAAACAGTTGTCAAGTTTCTGCTTCAATGAAGTGGTAGTAGTAGCAGACTTCATTTTGGGAAACCTGCAGAATTAGAAGAAATGATTGTATTAGCAGTCTTGATTCTGGCTCATAATTCCATCTACCCTCAAATGGCTAGTTGGATCTCTTTCAAGGCTCCAACAATTAGATTGAAGAGATGTATAAATAAGGATCAGTGCAGCTTGGAAGAGGTTGAACACAGGAAAACACTGCAGTGGTGCTTTGAATTAGAAATTCTCTCTGTTGATATATCTATGTAAAGATTTAGGTCTGTAATTGTATATAGTCAAGTGTATAAGTAGTAGAAGTCGTTGTGTCCAGATAGTATGATCTATCTTGTGATATAAACAACATATGTCGTTTTTAGGCTATTAGCTGGAGAGTGGACATAGGCTTGGATATAAAAAGCTGAACCACTATAAATCATCGTGTGATTTATCTTCTTTGTTCATCATCTACCTCATCTACTCACTATTATCACACACACTAATAAACTTCTCACACAATCTAGTGTGGTTATTATTGTGTTATTCTACGAAAGTTTCTTGGTATCCTCACTCAACCTATTCAATCCCCTTCTAGGTTGTATTGTTGGCCTCAACAAGTCAAGCCCTAAAAGGCATACTTTAAAAACCACACGGGGTAGTGATAATTGGAGTCATTGTTGACTTGTTTATTATCTAAAGGATATCTCATTGGTACTTTAGAGATCACAAACTTTCCAACTTAAAAAACCAACATCAATGTCAATGTTTGCGTGTATTGCCCAATGATATTATCTTAATTGATGAATAGTTCGTCTATTTGTGCACCGTCCTTTGTCCTAGAAGTATGCTAGGAGGTGCACTTGATCTAAGCCCTCTATCTTCGACAAACATTCTTTTGTTAGATCTATGACCATAACCATTCCACATATGGCTAAACCTCCAAAGAAGCACTTTGAATAACCATATAAATAATTATTATCTCGGAGGTGCATATCCACTTATGAATTATTCAACATAACTTTTTCCGTCCAATGTAGGACTTGGTAGTTACAGCTAGACCATAATAAGATTTTGAATCCAAGGCATAGTTTCTAGCATCACCAAAAAGTGTGGTCGACGCAAACTCCCTGTTGGCAATGGTGAAGTGTCTATTCGTAGTGGCCATCGATGGAGCAAATCGGAATTTGTAAATCTGAATTCTTTTTCTTTGGGACCTTACAATCCTCAATCTTTCCAAAAACTAGGGTGTTCTATGAAAAATGAATTGTTTTCTTAAGGATAAGGCCTCCTCCACTAATTGATTTTATAAATAAACCTACATCTATTAGATACATGTATTATCAAGTAGTTTAGATCGATCAAGTACTATCTAAAGGGAAAATTAGAGCCCTTAGATTTACTATTTTGATTATGTATGAGAAAAGGTTAACTCTCTTATAACATTGTTACGGCACATAATTCATACTCCGGTGTGGAAAGAGATTAACATGATATCATTTTAAGGAATATGCACATTTTAAAGGGAAAATTGTCCAGAAAATCTTAAACCTATTACACTTTTGTCAATTCAATCATAAATTTATTAAGTTTTGCCAATTAAACCTAAACTTTTTACATTTTACTAATTGAGTTCATTCGATTAATTTTAGCCAAAGAATGCTGGTGTGGACGCCAACCATCCTATATAGTACCACTGACGCTAATGAATAATATTTTAATATTTTTGAATTTTTATTATTTTTCTGTTTTCTTTTTTCTTCCTAACCTAGGCCAACGAGGTCATCAATTGACCCTCGCGGGCCATTAGGTGAGGGCATTAGGCTTCGCCCGGATCCAGGCGAGGGCACAGAGGCCCTCGCCCGTGGTAGAGGAGGGTAGCGACACCCTCACCAAATACAAGCTATGGTCAACCAATTACCTTGCCGGGCTAAGGTTAGGAAAAAAAGAAGAAAAGAAAATTGTCTATGTTAGCGTCGGTGGTACTACGTAGGACGTCGGTATTAACATCGGTGATTTCTAGTTAAAATTGATCGAATTGACTCAATTGGCAAAATGTGAAAATGTTTAAGACTCAATCAATAAAATTAAAAATTTTATAACTGAATTGATAAAAACGCAATTGGTGTAGAACTTTTTTGATAATTTTCCCCATTTTAAATGGGGCCAAGGGTTCATGTTTTCAATTAAAGAAAGCTTTACATGATTGGCAGACCAAGAGATCCACAACCCATCCTAATCAACAGGGGCAATCAAAGTCCAATTGGTGCTTCAAATGATATACTTGCCATGTGTTCTTAACTCAAGTTTTAACTCTTTAGAGAGAGTGAGAGATCACATCAAAATTGTCTCTACTCTTTTGTTGGAGTTTTTCCTATTAGACACCCATATCGTTTCCTTTTGGGCTTTGGCTTACTAACGGATGTAATTTCCACTATACGAGGTTATCCGAAGCATGGATCACTCAAATACTTGTAACGGAAATGGAAATACTAAATGTTACTTGTCAAAAAAAGTGTTAAAAACAGCATAGCTCATACGCACCGAGAAAAAAGAAAGTAGTTTTTGGGTCATGTAGTAAAAATAAAACATTATTTATTTAATTATAGTGAAGATAAGAAACAAAATCATGTGCTTAAGACATGCTTGAATCCCTAACTTGTATGTTAAAGAAAAAGTTATACTGTTTAAATATGTTTCTGTCCGCACTGAAAATTTTACTTCGGCTATTGACCGAGATCAGAGGTAAGGCTCGTTATAGAGTCAACTCAAGGTGGATCAGCATTTAGTCCAAATGTTCAAAACGGATCAGTCGCGTGCCCTCGCAATGACAAGAAGTTAGTCAAGCGATCATTGACAGCGTGACATTCCCAATTGATAAGGTTGAAGACGGTTGCTCGAAGGATCGACGATGTTTTTAGGGGCAATTATGGACGGAAACAATTATAAAATGGAGAACTAGAGAGGAATAGACCGGCATAAATTCCTGAAGAACAAGATGTACTTCTTTAAGTGCCATTTATTTCCTTACAATCTATTTCTAATCACTCCTGCAATTTATTTCCACTCATTTCAGTTATTTATTTACCTTTGCCAATCAAACACTTACTCTTCCCTTAAGAATGATTTGTGTTGTCATTAGTGAAATCATTTCATCAATTTTTTCGAATTCAATCATCAAGTTCTCGTTCCTCTCTTAGTGTACATTTGTCTATCAAGTTGAAGCTCAAGAACTATGACGTTTGGTTAGAATTATTGATTGATTAAAGCATGATAATTTCCATTGTCTCAAGTCAACAATTCGAGGAGAGCAATTTTTGAGCGAGAAAAATTCCTAACACAAATGTCGCCGTGAGTTGTATATCATGTAAAAATAACATGATTATATAGATCAAAATGCTTAAAAGGTTACTTCCATGTGCCAAATCACTGGCATACTAAAATTGGTACTCTCATACTAAAATTGCGAAACACCAATCTTTATTTTTAGAAAATATGGAAGTATACGAATGAATTTTGAGGTCAAATCTCATACCATCGAATGAGTAGAGAGAGCAAAAAAGATGATTCACCATTTGATATTGAATCAAACTACCATAACTTTTTACTGATATTTATTCATATTAGCATGCTAATTACTATCCGTACTCAAATTTTTGCCGAAAATTCTCCATTCATGAACAACTTGCCATTCTCCACTCTTTGGGTTCATATTCAAGAACATCGATTGTAGTGATCCGTTGTAATGAGATCGAGGAGTGATGGTCGGGACCATATACGTGAATAGGTTCTAACAAAGTACAGCTCTTGACCAGCTTCTTGGATGGTGAAAGGAGTAGGATTGCACCAAAGTGTACAAAGGGAGTGTGTTTCTAGATTGTATTTGTCAAAATTAAAGTTGACTCACAATATACCCCTTTGGGTGCAAGGGTACCTTTTTAGCATGGGAATGCAAATGTTAAATTATGTGGGTGAGTCACTTCTTGAGTCACAAAGATATTCCAAGGCCGCACCCTTCGATATTAGAAGAGGAAAATCTCGATTCATGAACAACAAAATACTCTTAAAAATTAGAAGTGGAGTATGCTCTTAAAAATTAGAAGTGGAGCCGCAATGAGAAATCGAAACACCCAAGACATTTAAACATGCATAGGAAAATTTAGACGAACTAAACTCATGAACAAGATTTAGAAACTGGCACTACACTCAACAGCGACACAAAATCCACGGTCAAACGGGAGTTTTCGATCTACTTGAACGAATAGAATTTTTCTAGACGGATTCCATCTGTGCTTTCCACCTCTTCATCAGTGCTATCCACCTGATGGGTTTCCCAGTGGCCGGGCCTCCATCGTCTGAAATAGACTTCTGATATGTTCTTAAAAAGTTGATAATTATTCTTCTCGTGGTCCTCTCGTACCTTCTCGTAGAATTCATGAGACATATCAAAAAACGTCAGCTTTTGGATGCCAATGTATTCGATGCCAGAGGGTACACTTTCCAACCATTGACAGCGGCAGATGGTTAAGTTTTCAAGGCTCGGCATTGTTCCGTTCTGCAAATTTATTGATCTGAGCCCCTCTAATTCCTCAAGCAGTAAAATCTTGAGCTTCGGAAACTGCCCATGCCCGAAATCCAACTGTTCTCCATCATAAGCCCGACGCAGTTCCAGCTCTACTAGCTCAGGCAATTTTCCTAAGGTTGCAAGGAGATCTTCCTCCAACTGACTCCATCTCAATATGATTTTTGTCAAATCATTGAGGGACAATATCAATCCGGCAACTTCTTTAAACGGCCATGCAAGTAGAGATGTTTAAGAGGCTTGGAAGGTGAAGTTTGAGACTTGGACTCAGGAGGTGAAGTTCGGTAATGGAGATCAAGTATCTCGTCCTCGTCAAGCGCATGTAAATTGAGGGACTTTAGCTCCTTTAACTTCCCAAGGGAAGTGCACAACAACTTACCATGTTTCTTTCTCAACTTGGTGATTCCCAACCGCATTAATTTTGTCAGATTCCCAAGATCTTCCAATATTCTTTTGTCTGCTTCCACAAAACAGAGCACTTCTAGGTTCTTGAAACCTCCGACTCTGCATAATGTCTTGAAGCCAATTAGGTTGTAACCCTCCATCAGGGGGTCTCTCTTGTGATGATAAATCAGGATGTGACGAATTTTTTCGAGTTTTCCAACCTCCTCAGGCAATTCAGTAACCAAGCTATGTTTAGCATCCAAAAATTCTAGATCTGTAAGCTTTCCAGTCGAACTTGGGATCACTTCGATTGACGAATTCCTTAAGCTCAAGTACCGCACATTGGTTAGCTCGAACAGCACATCTGGAATGATCTGGAAACGTGCACCTGTCAGATCCAACACCTTGGAATGCTTTAAATCAAACAATGAAGTATCGGAAGTCTCCAATGGCAAAGCTTTGGAAGTTGTTGGCTTATCCTCATCGGAGGAGACATCGACGAATATCTAAGAAAGTGGGAAGGTTTTTCTTCATTCAAGGCGCTGATTGTTCCCCGGACAGATCGGAATCTTACCCCTTCAGGCCATTTGGTGCTGTCCTGACTAGTATTGATTACTGATTCGCAAAGATCGAACAAGGAAACAATAATCTCTCGCACACGCTTGTCCACTTGGAATGTGGAGAGAACTCCACTTCTTTCTTCCACCGGAAGGATGCACTTTTTCGAAAGAAGAGACTCGAAAAAGGGCTCTGCTTTTTCTGGATCGGTTGGGAATTCTTCCGCAGCCCATAAACGAGAAACTGTCTTACAACTGAGCGGCCTATTCTCAGGTAAAATGCTCAAGTACGAAAACCAGAAGAGTTCCTCAGTAAGAAGGATATTCAACACTTGTTGGATAACGTGAAATTCATCGCAGAGGTTATCCGAGGGGATCCTCACCTCCCATTCATCCTTTATTGTATAAGATGAGCAGTACCGCCTCTGTTTTTCCCGGTTGCGCAAGACACAAACGATTGCCGTAGGCAGTCTCTTACACTTGCTAACAAAGAGTTCGCAAAGTCGCTTCCATGGAGGAGGAAAACTCTTTTCCAGGAAATTCTTTAAATAGTGTGCCCGTGGCAGATACAATAGACCCTTCAGTTCATAAGATTCGAATTTGTAGCCATGCTCTTTGATTTGCCTGTACGATGAATCCATATCACGCTTGGCTATGAAGATCACTTGGCATGTCTCGACTATACACGAGATTTCTTTGAACTTTTCCCAAGTTCTCAGATGGTCTAAATTATCGACCACAACGAGGCATCTTGCCTTTTGCTGTAAGGAGAAGTCATGGTCCTTCAACATCCAAGTATTCATGTCAAAGTTTTCGGGTAAGGCGGCCCTCTCATAAATAAGTTGCAGAAATATTTCTTCGCGGATGAACGCAGAATCATTTTCCTGTGGAATGCTAATCCAGGCGATGGTATCAAAATGCTCCCGGACATCTGCACACACCTCCCTGACCAAGGCGGTCGTCCCCGGCCCTCCCCTTACCAACATATTCTTCCTTCCGGAGTTGTCCAAAAGCCGTCTCTTCAGCTCCCAAAAATGATAGCGATATCCGACCCAATCACCTTCTCGAATCAAACCTGAATCCCTTGAAGGACTTTTGGTAACAGAACTTCCTTCCCCTGTTTCGTGATGCTTTTTGGTGACAGAAGATGCTTCATCGTCACTACTGGAAGAGGATCCTTCTGTTGATGCTTTATCGTCTCCTTCTTCTTCTCTCTCTACGACCTCGACATCCCAGAGGATGGTAGTGCGGTGGGGAAGGTCGTGGGTGATAGAGTTGGGATACATGGGGTGGTCGCGGTTGGCGCGGAGGAAGGTGCCATAGTGGGTTCGGAGCTTGACGTGTGTTCCCTCCATCACAGGCTCCAACTCGAGGGAGGAGTCAAGGAGGGAAGGGAGTGAAAGGAGGACCTTGCAGCCAGTCATGCCGAAGAGGGAGGGCTGGTCGGAGGAAGCGAGGTACTTGCCGTTGCAGCTCTTGAGGCGGAGGAAGGAATTGGAGTTGTCGATGAACTCGACAGACCACCTGGTGCTGTCTTGTCGTCCGGTCTCCTCCTGCCAGGTGCTTTCTCCTAGTCGCGTCTCCCCATCGTGAAGGATGACGACCTCATCAACCACCGCAACGAGGTACTGGCCGTCGCAGCTCCGGAGGCGCACGGCCTTGGCATTGCGGAAGAAGTCCATGCCCGATCGGCAATGAAGAACTGTAGTTTGCCAAAAGAAAGGGGTTAGTTTATTTGTATTTGTATTCGGACATGAGGGAGGGAGCTGAGGACCTCGAATATCTTCCTCTTCTACCTCGAATATCTTCCTCTTTCTCGGGCGTGAAATCTTCCTTGATACCGAACGTCTTTCGGAGCTCCTCGGGTGTCTTCCCCTTAATCTTGTCAGCCGCAGTCTGGCAGGTGAGATCCAGCAAGCCCTTGATGTTCAGATAATTGGCCACCTATGACATATCAAGCGAAACACCACAGAGCACACGGATAAGTATTGCAGTCCTTAACGAGACGAGACTTTGAATCAACTTCGCAAGTTCATGAATTAAACTATGATGGTGCTGCAGTAATAGGCAAACCTCCGCATTCACAAAGCAAGAACCCCAAGTCATAAAGTCATTATCGCTTAAGAATGCAACTGGGATGAGTTCCAAAAATTGGTACAAATCATCAAAAGCCACATGAAACAGAGAATCATCCACCACACTAATCAGCAAAATCAACATCAAACTCTCACACTAGCCGAGAAACGCCTAGACAAGGCGAAAAACACTATCACCGCACAAAATCTCCCACGAAACCCAAACTCTACGCGAGATTCCACAACCGAAGAGTGGGTAAGGGAAAGACCACTGACCAGAATGAGATCGAAGAGAGTGGCCTGGTCGACCTTGACGAACTCAGCATCCCAGGCCTTGAGGTCGTCGTCGGCGACGGAGGAGTCGGGATCGGTGTTAACGACGTGCTTCTTGCAGTACTCGATGACCTCGGAGAGGAGCTAGCCAGTGGCGTTGAAGAGGATGTTGAGATGAATAACAAAAATCGTACTGAAATCTTCAAAAGCCACATGAAACAGAGAAAAACAATATTACCGCACTAAATCTCCCACCAAACCCAGGCTCTAGCCGAGATTCCTCGACCGAAGAGTGGGTAAGGGAAGGACACTGGAGAGGATCCCGGTCCTTGAGGTCGTCGCCGGCGACGGAGGAGGCGCGATCGGTGTCAACGACGTGCATCTTGCAGTAGTCGATGACCTTGGAGAGGATCGTGCCGGTGACGTTGGGGAGGGGGATGCCGTCGGGAATGCCGTCGGGGACGTCCATCTCGATCATGTTAGCAATGGTACGGGACTGCAGAGCCACCGCCTTCTCCACCTCGAAGGACTCTCCGTCCGAGCTGTGGAGGATGATGATATCGTCAGTCGACGACATGGTTTTTCTGCAACAGATTTTCTCGAGAGAAGAGAGAGAAAGACGGTCAGGGACGGGTCCTTTTATGGTTTTGGGGATTCGAAAATTTGCAGGGTGCAAAAGTTTTCCGTTGCATTGACTAATGGACTGACCAACATGCCAGTTGTTGGCCCACCCAATTTTTGGCCCATAGTAAAACAATAACCAACCTTTTCTAACTGAACACAATTGGATGGTTGTTACATTCTAGTAATTCGCATGCCCACACCGATCCCTTTTATGGGCCTTTCTACAATAACGCGAGCAAATAATACCATGGCAAAATTGTTGAGTCCATGATGAAGCGTTGGATGACTGAGATGACTCTCAGCTGTTGACTGATCATCCTCAATCGTTGGACCATTACAGGCTGATTGTCAGGCATCTGGTCTTAGTCGATAATCACACTGCAATGGAAGGGTGGAAATGCCCCTCTTTTTTGGTCAGCTCTTTACTTTGGCGGGGGAGCCAGGGGTATTGGAGTTCAGGTGCAGTATTGTATCATCTAAGGTTGTTCCCTAAATAAAGCAGGGGGCATTCATCCATGGCTTGTGTTGGTAGACAACAACCCTTGTCCTACTTAGACTTGGTCCATTTCTCACTTGACTGGGAAGGGCAAGAAATCTACTTTATCAAAGATTAGAGCCTAGAAATTTGCCCTAAGGTAGACAGAGATAAAATCTTCGTTTTATTGTCATTGGATGATGTTTCCATTAGCATCAAGTCAAGGAAGAATTGAAGAAGTGCACAGTGAAAATGTCAAGTACAGGACCTCAGTTGCTGGTCTAATCATGGCAGGTGAAACTAATCTCCCCTTTCTCAGCAGTACTGGACGTTACCAGCATCTGAACAATGAGTCACTAGATCTTCTTACATGTGAGGAGTTGCAAGTTTTAGTTTCAGTCTCAATTTAGTGTACATTCACATCAAGCAGTGAAGATACCATCCGACCAAGTTCAAGATCAATAGATCCACTCACCCGTAATGCAGCCACATTAACAGAATTTTCAGTCTACTTGACATCCAAAAACACGAACAAAAAGGTACCCTTTGATTTGATCCAGACATCATCCTGCTAAGATATCAGAATATTCCCAGCAAGAGAGAAGCTCAAAGACCCATTTTCAAACATATGCACTAGAAGTCATCCATTGAAAAATCTCTGATACAGGACCCAAGCTACAAACAAAAACCACCCTAGAACTCCTGAGAGGCAGACTTAATGTCTCCCTTCCCTTCGTCCATCTTCTCCGGCAACAGAGTTTTGTGAATGTTGGGCAATGGCCACAGAACCCAGGAACTCGCTCAATTCCTCATAGTTCCTCAATGCAAGCTGGAAAATGACTCAGGACAATCCTGTTTTTCTAGTTGTCCCTCGCAGCAATTTCCAGCAAGCTCCAACTCCTAGAACCCCAAAACAAGCTCCATTAGATTAACGCATGAAACCAAATTCAACAGACAAGTTCAAGGGCCTGAAAGAGCGTCAACAAACAAAATCAAAATAATGCACAAAATCCAGACGACAGTACGACAAGGAGGATAATTTCTTTTTTTTCTGTATGCCGGGTGGGGTGATGATTCAGATGAAGAAAATGGATTTGGCCCATTGGGAAAACTTGCCAAACACCCCAAATTTTCCTCAAGGGGCTTTGTGGGCCTAAAGCTTCTTGCGAATGCTGAACCAAAAAAGCTCCTAAGGCGAGTCACTCCCTAAGTCCAGCCAAGGTGTTGCAATTATGTTTTCAGGTCTTACTTTTCCTGATTCTTCTGCAGGAAAATCTCGATTCATAAACAAGAAGTGCTCTTAAAAAGTAGAAGCGAAGTGGCAATGAGAAATGAAAACACCACAATACGAACAGGATTTAGAAACAAGCAGCACACACAACAGCAAGACAAAATCCACGGTCACGCAGCATTTTTATTTCTACATTGGTACAACCATTCTGAAACACGAGGGAGATCTCATTCAGTATTCACCTGTGAAGCCTTCATATCCTTCACCTGCGGGAAAGTACGGGTTTTCCAAGGGCTGGCCCTCCATCGTGTAAATTATAATTCTGGTATGTGTTCAAAGATTTGATAATCATCCTTCTTGTGGTGCACTCGTACCTTCTTATAGAATTCATGAGACAGGTAAAAAAACATGAACTTTTGAATCGTGGGAATGTGTTCGATGCCAGATGTAAACTTTCCAACCATTCATGGCGGCTGATGGTTAGGTCTTTAAGACAGCATTATTCCCTTCTCCAAATTCATTGATCTGAGCTCCTCTAATTCCTCACGCAGTAAGATCTTGAGCTTTGGAAACTGCCCTTTCTTGAAATCCAATTGTTATCCATCATAAGCCAGAGGCAGTTCCAGCTCTACTAGCTTTGGCAATTTTCCAAGGGTTACAAGGAGATCTTCCTCCAAGTGACTCCATCTTAATAAGTTCTTTGTCAAACATATACAGGACAATATCCAACCTGGCAACTTCTCCAAATAGCCATGTAAGTAGAGATGTTTAAGATACTTGGGAGGCAAGGATGAGCCATGGAGATCAAGCATCTCGTTCTTGTAAAGCGCATGTACATCGAGAGACTTTAGCTCCTTTAAATTCTCAAGGGAAGTGCACAACAACTCACCTTGTTCCTTAATCAACTTGGTGATTCCCAACCGTCTTAATTTTGTTAGATTTCCTAGATCTTTCAATGGGCTGTCTGCTTCCACGAAACAGAGCTTTTCTAGGCACTTGAGTCCTCCGACTCTGCACAATGCCTTGAAGCCAATTAGCTCGTAACTCTCCATCAAGGGGGGTCTTTCTCGTGATGATAAATCAGGATGTGACGAATTCTTTCCAGTCCTTCAACCTCCTTCGGTAATTCAATGACCAAGCTTTATTTAAGATCTAAAATTCTAGATGCGTAAGCCTTTCTATGGAAGCTGGGATTTCTTCGATTATGGTATCCCTCAAGCTCAAGTACCTGAGAAGGATTAGGTCGAACAATGCACCTGTCAAATGCAACACCTTGAGAAGCTTAAAATTGAATGGAAATAATGGATTCTCGGAAGTCCCCATTGTCGAAGCTTTGGATGAGGAGAGATTAAACACGAATAGGGAATGAAGTTGAGAGAGTTTCTGTTCATTCAAATCTGACTGTTCCTCCTTGGACGGATATGTGTCTTTTAGGCCGGTTGGTGCTGCCCACACTACTAGTTATCCTTAATAGGTCCAAATGATCAGAAAAGGAAGCAGAAATCTCTCGCAAAAGGTCATCCACTCGGAATGTGGAGAGCTCTCCATCACTTCTTACTCCGCTGGATGGATGCACTTTCTATCAAGAATGTCATTGAAAAGATGACGACTACTTTTAGATCGGTTAGAAATCCTTCTGCAGCCCATAGACGAGAAACTCTGTTGCAACTGATCTTGCTATTCTCGGGGAAAATGCTCATGTACAAAAGGCAAAACGGACGGTCGTCATTGGAAAGGACCTCCAGTAGGTTATCTGAGGACCCTCCGCTTACCTACACATACCGTCGTTCCAGAGTTGTCCTTAAGAAGCAACCTGATCAGCTGCTCCTTATGACCGTACAATCCGACCAGATCACCTCTTTGGGTCAGACCTGAATCCCTTGGAGGACTTTCGATGACAGAACTTCCCTCCCCTGTTTCGCAGTGCCTTTAGGTGGCAGATCCTTCTTCCTCCGATGTTTTATCGTAAATATTGGGAGCAGACCCTCCTTCTCGTCTCTTAAGGGCATCTGGGCGTTTGCGAAGTGTTTCGGAAAAGGCGTCCCGCAGAGACCTGAATCCATCTCGGCTGAAGTTGCCCAACTGCCCAAGTAGTTCAGACGTCCGTTGTTAACGCGTATAATCTATTTTCGTATCTTCTAACGCAGCCAAATATCGATCGAAACATCGTAGAGCAGATCCTTCCACTTGTCAGGGAGAACGCCACGTACCAGTGAAGGTCCGCCTTGAGCCGAGGAGCCCTGCAGGTGAATTTGCAGAGCAGATCCTTCTCCTTCTTTCTCATGGGATTTGCCCTCGCGTCGAAAGACCTCTCTCTCTTGTCCGCCATCTTCCCTTGCCATCACACCAATCCGGGGATCCAGAACTCAGCTGTTGCAAGGATTCTTCGATCAGGAATAAGAGCATGGAGGATCGATTATGGAGAAGTCCTCTGCCATCAAAATTCAAATCAAGGTCATCAAGGCATATCGGAAGTCACAATGCAGAGGGTGGACTATATTAGGGTAGATAATCTTCGTTCTAGTCACCCTTCTCCACCTTTCATATTTTAAAAGGAGAAATTACTAAGTAATAGTTTTTAGTCTACGCCTAATGGGGAGGGTTTCCTGACCAACTTTCTCTGATCTTTTCCCGCCTGGATCACCAGAATTTCATATTAAGAATAAATGGCAAAGACAGGAAGTATAGCGTTCCATCCCTTTGAATACTTAACAAATCTCATATATATGACAGAATCTAAGAAAAAGGAAATCTTAGAATGGAATGGGTCGATGATAAATGTTGCATTAAGAGATTCAATTTTTTTTACGCAAATAGGATAGTTAGAAAATAAAACGAATAATCGCTACTTTCTTTCTCTCTTCTTCTTTTTTTAAAGTATAAGAAATGGATCATCAGTATGCTTGTGAGTCTCGTCCATTGGCGTACATGCTTCCTGCTCAATGCTGTTACTTCAGTTGCAATTGTTGCACAGAAAGGAAGAGGCGACTCAAGAAATAGAGAAAAGAAGATGAGCAGTAACAAGGGAAGAGAGAGAGAGAGAGAGAGGGAGAGAGAGATGGAGAAAAAAAATAAGAAAATTCAAAAACTAAGGGTACGTTTGATAATATTTCTATTCTTGAAACAATTTTTTTGAGAAATAATTATTTCCTATTTTTATCACCCGAAACAATTTCGAAGTAAAATAACGTGTTTGGTAACCCACAAAATTTATATTCCCGAAATAGAAAAAAAAAAAAAAAACAGAAAAGCGTTTGGTACAACCCACAAGTTTTTTTTTTTTTTTTATGAAGTAAAATTTCTTTTAATTTTTTAATAATTTTATATATATATATATATATATATATATATATATTTATCTTTCTTTTTCTTTTCTTTTTATTCTCTCTTCTCCTTCCTCCTCTAGCCGGTCGTTGGGCGGCGGACAGCGAGCAACGCAACAGATGGCGGTGATGGACAGCTAGGGCGGACGGTGGGCAATGGACGACGGTAGGCAGTAGTGACCGGTGGCAAGGAAGAAGAAGAAAAGAAAAGAACAAAGAAACTGACTCATTTCTATAAATTATTTTCGGGAACAAGAAGTTATTTTTTTCTATTTCTTGTTTCTGTTCTAGATCCATTCCCCAGCCACTTTTCTATTATGGGGAATAGAAAAATTAATTAACATTATTAGATGAATTTTTGTTCTTTTTTTATTCTAAAGAACAAAGAACAAAGAAATGATAATGTTACCATGCAGTGCTTAAACAAAATGGGGTCATCTCGTAAAAAGTGGCCCACATCATATCGCTAATTGTGACTTGTAAGATAATTGGCAATGAGTGGATTATCACGTCAGAAATTGCAAGCAAGATTTGGGCAAAAGGACTTAATTGAATTTTCACTTAAAGGTTGAGAAAAACATTAGTTTAATTGAAAAGTTTAGAATTGAATTTTTCATACAATAATCTTATAATTGAATTTGCAAACTTATTGACTGTCTTCGACCTAGGTCAACATAAAATAAATGTCCCAAAAGATTTGTTATTACCAGTGAGCAACAAATTAAAACTCATTTAAGGTCTTTAAAATTCACTAGAGATATAATCTAGCTGACTCTAATAACTGTTCTCGTGACTAATGTTGAAAAGGCTGTCTTAAACATTTCCAAGATGCAAATATTAATTTGCACTTCACGATTGCAAGAAATTTTGCATGGTCAATGATGTGTTGGCTGCATTCCGGGAAAAGCAACTGAAATGTCGAGAATTGTTGAATGGGCTAACCAAGAATACGACTGATGATAACATCCAGAAACAAAAGCTGTTTTCCTACCTAATTCTATTTTTTAGAATGAAATTTTGTTATAGTTGTGGTGCTTTTACGATCCATTAATTAATTTGATTATTATTCAATTTCTATATCAATACCTACTACAAAATTTTATAAGGCCATTGTTGATTCTTAACCTTAGATAGAATCTCACCATCCTAAGGTTCTATCTATGTTATATTATTGGATGATATTACAAGGACCGAGACTTGCCCAATAATAAAAGATCAAGACAAATAATTAATGACTAGTCAGGCAGACTTATTAGTTTGTATTTTTCGTGCCAAGTTCCTCATGCCCCTGTCCTCATTTCGTCGAGAAAGTGAAGGACTCGACCACATGTCCCAAATGCGTTCTTCATATTAACTTAAGGATTTGTTTATTTCATAAAATATACTTACTGACAAAATGTTTTTAAAATTTTCCGACATTTAATTCGCTTAGAAAAATAAGTCAGCATCAAAGAAAACCTATGCTTAAATTCAAGAAAATGATTTCCTCTTTAAAAATCAAAAATTATTTCCAAAATTTAACTAGATATTAACGCTTAAACCTACAATTCTACACTTGGAAATGGAAACCTAATGTTGGTTCATGGGCCTCAACATCTAAGACCAGCTATTTAGCACTCAAGTCGGGGACCATTAAGGTGGGGCTCGTGACCTCGATGCCCATCGCCCAATCCCCAGTGCCTGTGCTCGAGTCCATTGAGGGTTAGCATGGGACCTCGGTGCATGTGCCCAAGGCTCTAGTGGCTAGGCTCAAGTCATTAAGGTTGAGCCCAAAGGCTAAGCATGAGATCCTAGTACCCAAGCTTGCATACCGAACACCTAGGCCGAGGTCCACAAATGTCATGCCTAGGTTCTGTTGCTCAGGCTCAAGTCCCTAATGCTTGAGCCAAGGTCTATCGAGACCAAGGCTCGAGACCCCAATGTCCATGCTTGAGTCCATTGAAGCTGGGCCTAGGACCCCGATGCTTATGCTCTCGTCCATTGAAGCTAGGGTTGGTACCTTGGCATTCGCGCCCTAGTCCATCAAGGGTGGGCCTAACACCTAGGTGCTAGTGCCCCAACCCTTAGTGCCCAAGTCGAGGTTGATCAAGGCCAAACCCAAGACCGTGGTGCCTATACTTAGATCTCCAGTCCCTTATGCGCAAGTTACTAACACCCAAATAGCGTATTTCTATTTGGAAAAATCAAGTCGGAATTTTCATATCAAACTTTGGAATATATTTTTCAGTTCATTATCAGGTTTTAGCTAAACACTGAAAAATATTGTTGTGTTCTTGAACATGAACTTCTTGGAAAATATTTTTGAAAATTTGTTGTATTTTCTGCAAAACAATTTGAGCTTTAGTCTATACAAGTGTAAAGCAAAGACTCGAGAAAAAAGAGAAAAGAGATAAGGTGTAATATCAAAAAAAAAAAAAAAAAAAAGGGGAAGGGAAGAAAAGAAAAGAAAAACAAAAGTAAGAAGAAAAACAAAAACAAAAACAAAAAAATTCGCTGTCGCTCGCATTAGGAAGGGTACGGGCACTGCACAGCCAGCGGAGAGAGAGAGAGAGAGAGAGAGTGGGGGGGCTTTCAAAGGGCAAAAGCAGAAGTTTGGGTCAAATCTGCTTGTGTGAATTTTTTTACATCTTGGTGGATACGGCCATGTAATTTAATGTAAGATAAAGTGCTACAAGTTGAGATGGCCGAGTTGGTCTAAGGCGCCAGATTAAGGTTCTGGTCCGAAAGGGCGTGGGTTCAAATCCCACTCTCAACAATCCTTAAAATATATATTTTTCCTTACCAAAAAAAAAAAAACAAAAACAAAAGAGAAAAGAGAAAATTTAGTAATTTAAACAAAACATGGTCGTCTTTTGAAAAGTTATGCAGATTAGATAACTAATCATGACCTGTAACATGGCTAGCGATGAGTAAATCACCACATCAGAAATTTTAAACATGATATCAGTGGGAGGACTTAATTGAATTTTCATTCAAAGGTTGAAAATGACATTGATTCAATTAAAAAGGGGAAAGCTATCTAAAAAGTTTTAAATATATTACACTTTTACCAATTTAGTCTTAAATTTTTTAATTTCATCAATTGAATCATAAATATTTTTATGTTTTGCTAATTAAGTCAACTAATTTTAGCCGAAAATCGCTAATGTGAACGTCGACCGTCTTATGTAGCATCACTGGCATTAACATGAACAATTTTTAATAATATATAATATTTTTCGCATTTTTGTTATTTTTTAATTTCTTGAGGGTTATAGGAGGTCTAACTCAAATCTTACCTGGAAATGCATATGCATGTTAGGAATTAAATCACTAAGGATCCTTTCCTTTAGAAGCTCATTTGAGTAAAGTAATTTATTTAGAGTGCGTCTCTGTATAGCAAGTTAAATCTGCATATTTATATTTTCTTTAATGATTTAGTCTATCTTAGAAAATTTAGAGTGCGTCTCGTTATAGCGTTAAATCTGCATATTTATATTTCCTTTTAATGAATTAGTCTGTTTTAGAGAATTTGCATGGACGGTGCCCTGTCCTTGACCGTAATAATAGGTCTTATGCATTCAATTCTTACATGGAAATGCATATGCATATTCGGAAATAAAAAAGACTAATGATCCTTTCCTTCAAAAGAAAAAAAAAATACCATTGTTCGCTTCTAGAGGGTCATGAGACCAACGCCATTTCTTCATTTTGCTTCTCCTATACATATATGTGCTCCAAGTTCAACTATCTAACACAGAAAATAGAAGCAAAAAGCTTCTCTCTTTCTTTTGCAATTTCGAGATGAAAGACCAGAGATGCAGATTGTCTGCGACCACCTTGACGATTTTCATTCTTGGTCTCACTTGCATTCTAAGCATCTCCCCTGCTGATACTGCCACTGCAGTAGCTGATTCGGGTGGCTCGTTGTCAACTTATATAATCCAAGTACGAAAGCCAACGGGCAAACATCTTGCTACTTCAGAGGATCTGGATGCTTTATACCGGTCATTTTTACCTACCACAGCAACCAGCTCTAACCAAGAGCAAAGAATGGTTCACTCATACCGACATGCGCTATCCGGGTTCGCGGCCAAATTGACCGCCGAGGAAGCTAAAGCCATTCGGGACAGGGACGGTGTTTTGTACGTGCGTCCGGAGAGGGTGCTCTCTCTACACACAACTCACACCCCCGAGTTCTTGGGATTGCGCCAAGAAGTCGGGCTCTGGAAGGACTCCAACTTCGGCAAGGGCGTGATCATCGGCGTATTGGACTCAGGGATATCTCCTCAGCACTCTTCCTTCAGCGGCGAGGGGTTGCCACCGCCCCCGGCCAAATGGAAGGGCAAGTGCGTCTTCAACGACACATCCTGCAACAACAAGCTCATCGGTGCGAGGTCCTTCGCTAACGGGGGGGTGAATCCGCCAACTGATGATGTGGGCCATGGCACACACACTGCCAGCACAGCTGTGGGTGCTTTTGTGAAGAATGCCAGCGCCCTCGGTAATGCCAAAGGCACGGCTGCAGGCATAGCGCCTCTTGCGCATTTGGCAATCTACCAGGTTTGCGGTACTAGGGGGTGCCTTGATGCCGACATATTAGCTGGGTTCGATGCGGCCATCGAGGACAGTGTCGATGTGATTTCCCTCTCTGTTGGAGGAGATTCCTATCCGTTCTTCGACGATGCGATTGCAAAAGGTTCATTTGCCGCCATCCAAAAGGGCATCTTCGTGAGCAGCTCCGCGGGGAATAGGGGGCCATACAACTACTCATTGTCAAACGAGGCACCGTGGCTTCTCAACGTGGGAGCCAGCACCATAGACCGCAGCATAAAGGCCACGGCGCGGCTGGGGAACGGGAAGGAGTTCGATGGGGAGACCTTGTACCAACCGCAAGACTTCAATTCGACGCTACTTCCCCTGGTTGATCCAGCACAAAACGGAGATAACTCCTCGGCCTTTTGCTTTCCCGGATCACTAAAAGACCGCTCGGACCTCAAAGGAAAAGTGGTCGTGTGCTCCGTAGGCAGCGGTGTTGCGCGAGTCGACAAAGGTCAAGAGGTCAAGGATGCAGGTGGGGCGGCCATGATCCTCGTGAACAGTCCTCTGGAGGGAGCCACCACCCTTGCCGATAAGCATGTCCTACCCGCTGTCCATGTGGGATATGACGTGGGGAGAGAGATCAAGAGCTACCTAAACACCACCTCAGCGCCAAAGGCCACGATCCTATTCAAAGGCACTGACATCGGGAGATCGGTCGCCCCGGTTGTAGCATCCTTCTCTTCCCGTGGCCCAAACTTCCAAAGCCCGGGCATCCTCAAACCGGACATCATCGGCCCGGGTGTGAACATTCTCGCCGCCTGGCCAGTTAGTTTAGACAATTCTACGGACGATAAGCACTCATTCAACGTGATCTCCGGGACCTCCATGTCCTGCCCCCACCTCAGTGGTGTGGCGGCACTGGTCAAGAGCGCACACCCCGACTGGTCGCCAGCGGCCATCAAGTCCGCCATCATTACCACTGCCTCCACCTCCAACACGAAGGGCCAACCCATCTTGGACCAGTCGCTCAATCCAGCAAACATATTCACCACTGGCGCAGGACATGTCAACCCATCAAAGGCTGTTGACCCGGGTCTCATTTACGACATCGAACCGCAAGATTACATTCCTTACCTTTGTGGGCTCAAGCTCAACTACACCGACTCCGAAATCGAGCTCATAGTTCAAGAAAAGGTCACATGCTCGAGCACTGGGAGCATACCCGAGTACCAGCTCAACTATCCATCGATCAGCTTGAGCTTTGAGAGTTCGGTGACGAAGTTTAACGTGACGAGGAAGGTGAGGAACGTCGGACCTGCTAACTCGTCTTACAGGGTGGTTATCGACCCCATCACGGGTCTCAACTCAATTGGCGTGTACCCGAGTAATCTAGAGTTCACGAAGGTGAACGAGACAGCGAGTTTCAGCGTTGACTTCACAAGGAATAAGACGGCGACCCCGCCCCTTGCTCAAGGGGCGATCACCTGGGTATCTGCTAAGCATTCAGTTCGAATCCCTGTCGCCGTTGTCTTTTAGTTATCGCAAGGAGTGTGTTTAAACTCTAGATTCAAAAGGACGGACTGAACTGGCCGGATCATTGAACCAAGAGGGCATTGACACAGTTCACTGCTTGAATTTGCCTTTGAGAACATCGTCATTTATCACCTAGTATTTATCTTGACCGGTGGTTTCATTATTTCTTCGTGAGGTTAACCTAGATTTTCTCTCCGCCGGGAAATTCAATTAAACTTTAATTTATGGTCATTGCAATGGAGAAGTACAAAAATTTGGGCGGTTATCCTCATTATATAAAAAATTTAGCATGATTCTTCTTACGTAGAGTTGATGAATTTCAAACACAACAACCTAGTTAAAGAATTTTCTGTATAAGATTCGTTGTGTATGTATCGTAAATGGATAAAATCATCTACACATGAATAATAAATGTGTTATGTTTAATTCATTTCTCCATATTTATACATGAGAGCTCTTTTGATAAAGTCTTGTTGTACAATAAGCAGTTCAAGTTCATGTTTGAGTTCCAATGTTATGATGATTAATGACTGAGGCAAGCTCGATCAACCAGAGGAAATTGACAGGAGGATAAAGGTTTCTATAAATAAGAACTCCACTTTCATAAATACCAGTTCTAAGCTCACGCCATATATGAACATTTGCCTTTATCTAGCTTCTAAAGTAATCTTAAATCATATCAACCAACAATTAACTCCTTGGATAAATGGTAAAACAATTGGGATGCAGGTTGTGAAGTCTCAAATGCGATTTTAACTATGCGATCAATTGGATTTATGCCGACAAAAAGAAAAGGGAATATCTTGCGAATCTCTGTTCTCATCAGAGGTTGCATACCTTTCTTCAATTTGGGTAGGGGGATTTAAGTCTTACATACAAAGGCTGGCTAAAGAAAAAGCAAGGCTCAAACCCAACAAGTCTGGCATCAACAAGGTCTGGGCAATGGCCGTCGAGGATAAAAAGAAAGAATAGGAAAAGGAAAAAAAAAATACTAAAAAATTTCAAAAAAATATTAAAATATTATTAAAATAATCCATGTTGATGCCAACTGTGTCATGTAAGATAGTCCATGTCAATGTTAGTGATTTCTAGCTAAATTGACTAGATGTACTCAATAAAAATAATAAAAAAGTTTATGATTTAATTAGTAAAATTTAAATGTTTAGTACTGAATTGTCAAAAGTATAATAAATTTAGGGCTTTTTCGATAATTTTCCCCAGTACAAATGTCCCGTTCCTGAAATTGCTCTCATCTGGCTCGCCATTGTTGCCGTAACCGCTCTTATTTTTCTTTTCCCATGGCCTTCTCCTCTTAATTAAGTTGCTTCTCTGCACTCTTCCTGACATTGCTCGAGAGATTTCTCACCCTAAAACCTACTTTATAAGATATTATGACGTACATGCACAAACTTTATGTGTAATAATGTGAATTGGGGGTGGGAATAGCGAAGAGTGATGCGGCTCTTGGATGATTTGTGCAAATTTCATAAAATTGACTTAAGCGCATAATTTTTTTCAAGGTTTTGGTTTCGACATCCAGACCTATGGCAAAGTTGTGTTAAACTCATAACAGGTTATAGAGATTTGTCCTCTCTCTTCTCAATTATGGATGAATTTTACGATTTCTGTTTCGCTAGAAGCTATGTATTTGGCGATGATAATAAGATTGCCGCGCTATATTTTTGTGTGCTCGGCTGTTATTCTAGTAAATGTCCTAAAAGAGCTCTGTCATTACTTGTTTGTACTATGATAGAAAAGCCTACGTGTGATAGAGATGTGGCGTGTCTTACCTTGGATGATTATTCATCCTCTTCCCCTTGAGAGAGGTCCGAATGGATCCATAAAATTACATTTGCGAGAAGATGTTGCCCCGGTTAATGGCACAACTACATTTTGACCCAAAAAAACAAACGAAAAAAATGGCACAGCAACATAAGTGAGATAAGTTCATAGGTATTCCTTTAATTTTTGTCTTTTCGTATTTGAGTATCTGAACTTTCGGTCGATCATCAAGGATATTAAAATCTTGTGATTCATATAATAAATCCTTTTTATTATCATCGTACTTGAATATATATATTGCTAGTATACTACAAAATTATTGAGTTTTGCACTAGAAAGCATTTGACCAGCTATTCAAAGTGTCAAACAAAGAAGAAGTGTTCTCAATCTTCATCCACTAATGAAAGGAGTTTGATCGAGGCAAACAGAATCAAGATAGCCATGATGAGATCAACGCTAAAATGACAAATCTCAATTTCTATTTTTGAGAGACAGATATTTCGCGGAAAATGCCGCACATGCAGTTGCATTCATTCATGGACAGAAACGATAAGATAAGATAAGGCACATGAAGGCCATCCTTAAATGAGTATAAGCTTCCTAGACTCCCTCGAATAGCAGCGAACTCTCGGTTTCAACCATAAAAAGGACCTTTAATTGCGTAACTTAAATGGCAAAAATTCCCTTTCGAGGACATCGAGACCCTTCTCGAACGCGTCAATCACATACAAACACTCAATCGATTCATGAAGTAGTTTCGAAGCTCCATATTCGGGTATAAATAGGGCAGATGGGAACCGTGTTGGCTGGGAGGATGCTTCCTAGACTTCCTCGAAGAAGAAAGATCCCAACCCCCAAAGAACCAAAGATAGCAGCGAACTCTCGGTTTCAACCATAAAAAGGACCTTTAACTGCGTAACTTAAATGGCAAAAATTCCTTTTCGAGGACATCGAGACCCTTCTCGAACGCGTCAATCACATACAAACACTCAATCGATTCATGAATTCATGAAGTAGTTTCGAAGCTCCATATTCGGGTATAAATAAGGCAGATGGGAACCGTGTTCTGGGCATCTCATCTCACTCGGCAAAAGGGCTTTAGAAAATGGGTTCCATAGTTTTGTGCCTGTGTCTGTCTCTCTTGGCATCCGCCTATTCTCTCTCAGAGCGACTTGACCCTGAGGCACTGCAAGAGGCTGACCGCGTCACCGCCCTACCCGGCCAGCCCCCAGTGAGCTTTAGCCATTACTCCGGCCATGTCTTGGTGGACGACAGCCTTGGGAAGGCCCTTTTCTACTGGTTCTTCGAGGCAATGAGCCAGCCCGCCGCAAAACCTCTCCTCCTGTGGCTTGGTGGAGGTTGACTTTTATGTGAATTTTTTACTTCAAACTAAATTAGCGAGTGATTATTTTTTCACCTCAATTCATTGATCTCCACATTTTTATTACGTCCTATGTCAGGCCAAGGCTGCAGTTCTGTTGGGTTCGGAGAGGCCCAAGAGCTTGGCCCATTTCTCGTGACAAATGGGCCCGACGGCCCGGCCCTGAGATTCAACAACTTCACTTGGAACGAAGGTAATTTCAATTCTTTTTCCTTCTTTCCCCAGCTAGAAGATAAGTAATTTTTTTAAAATTGTCCTAATTTTTGCAGCCGCGAATCTGTTGTTCCTCGATTCACCCGTTGGTGTCGGGTTTTCGTATTCCAATTCCACCGTAGAGCACGGCGACGACAATACAGGTTCGTAAAAATTAAATTAATAATTAGATTTTGGGAGATAAGAAAGCTCATTTACTGAAAGTTAATTTCTATGCGATTATTAAACAGCTAGAGATGCCCGTGCATTTCTCCTAAATTGGTTAAGAAGGTTTCCGCAGTACAGAATGAGCGATGTCTACATAGCAGGAGACGGCTATGCAGGTAGTTATCGACCCTAATTTTACAATCAATTTTTTTTTTTACAGTTTTTTCCAATATCAATTTCTTTAATTTTTGGAGAGAGCATTCAATTAATTAACTGATGCACGTGGTTAAACGGTTTTTCCCCTCCATTTCAGGGCACTTGGCACCGCAGCTTGCCGAGGCAATCTACAATGGGAATCAAAACTCAACTCCAAACACCTCTATTAATCTTAAAGGCGTGATCGTGCGTGCCAAATTCTCAACTAAGCTTGATTTTATTCAATGGTTTTTCCACGTTAAATCCACTAACGCAAGAATGAAGTAATTAATTGTGAAATTTCTGTCATGCAGGTAGGAAATCCGAACATGAATGTCGAGACGGATTTCATGGGGATGATCGATTATGCATGGGGGCACGCACTGATTTCAGACGATCTCCACAGTTTAATTGAGGCCAAATGCGACTTCAGTAACAGATATTTGATCGAAGACTGTTCTATCCTACTTGACGAGTACAACAAACTGTACGAGATGATTAACATGGATAGTTTCTACTCCCCCAGTTGTCCGCTTGTTCAACTCTTCGCCGGCCATAATGTAGGCTACGACCCATGCCTCACAAAGCACGCCATGGCTTATTTTAGCCTTACCGATGTGCAACATGCGTTGCACGCGAACGTCGCCCGAATCCCACAACCGTGGAGGTTTTGCAGGTAAATTATATTATAATTTGTTGATTTT
Organism: Eucalyptus marginata; assembly: GCA_014182565.1. NCBI lineage: Eukaryota > Viridiplantae > Streptophyta > Magnoliopsida > Myrtales > Myrtaceae > Eucalyptus > Eucalyptus marginata. Next base: position 12,449,874 of record CM024589.1, on the reverse strand, counting down.
CTTGATTACGGGACTATTTTAAATATATCAATTTTTTTTTCTAATTTTGCGTCAAATGCTAATTCAGCGTGGAGGTGCGCCTTTCGTGGGGAGACTCCCCTTCTTCAGTCCTCCCAATACTGAAGAAACTAATCGACGGAGGCATTCGCCTGTGGATCTATAGGTACCGATTACATTAATTAAATTAGCATATGCTATGATTGTAATTTTTTCTTTTATTTTTTCCCGTTTAATCAATATTTTCGAAATTCAGTGGAGACACGGATGGAAGGATTCCGGTAACTTCCACTCGATACACACTGAACAAGCTTGGCCTCAATATCACGGAGAACTGGACTCCATGGTACGAGGGCAGAGAGGTAATCTGCCAATAGCCTCTAAATTTTTTAGTCACGTCATAAATGCAGACGAAATTCAATGCGAGGGTGGCACTATAAAATAAATCGATATTTTGAATTTAAATTGTTTATTTGTGCTTGTGAGCCTTTTTATTTTTTATTTTTTGGGTTGCTGAAAATTGGATTTTTTTTTTTGTGTGGTTCTAGGTTGGAGGTTGGACTATGCATGACAAACCGTATTTCTGCTTAAAATAATTTTTCTATTCCACTGTTTAGAATAGAAACCGTTTGATAAACTTATCAGTGTTTTCTATTTCTGAAATATATTTATTCTGAAACAAAATTGGAATAGAAATCGAAGTAGAAATTTTCTACTTCTCATTTCTAAACGTAAAATGAAAAATAAAAATTTTTCTCATCGTTCATCAACCTAGTCCTTCATCCATTGCCGCCACCACCGTCCGTCGGCCGTCGCCGCCCGGCAACCGCCACCGCCACCGCCGGTCGCCAAATAAATTATTTTTATAAATATCATTTTAAAATAAATTTTATTTGAATAAATAAAATGATATTTATTTTTATTTTTACGAATAAATTAAAAAATCCTTTAAAATAAAATGAATAAATTTTTATTTTTAAAAATAAATAAATATCATTTTAAAAATAAAAATTATTATAAAAATATCATTATTCATTTTTTTTATCTATTTTTATTTTTAATAAATTAATTAATTAAATAAATTTAATCGAAATAAATTTATTTATTAAAAATAAATTTAATTAAATATCATTTTATTAAAAATAAAAATAAATATATTCATTTTATTCATTTAAAAATAAAAATAAATTTATTAAAAATAAATAAATTATTTTTATTTATCATTTTATTTTTAGTTTATTAAAAATAAATTTATTAAATTTATAAAAAATAATTTATTTATGATAAATAAAAATAAATTATTTTTATTTGTCTTGAGTGTTTTGCCAAATAAATTTTTTTTTTTATTTTTTATTTTTTATTTTTATTCATTTTAAAATAAATTTATTCGTAAAATAAAATAGAATAGAATAAATAAAATAAATTTATTTTTAAGGACATTTTTATTTTAAAATAAAATGATATTTTTATTTTATTTTTTTATGATTTATTTTATTTTATTTTGTTTTTTTCTTTATTTTATTTTTGTTAATACATCATTTTTATTTTTATTTTTTATATTAAAGGTCGCCGGTCATCGCCACCGCCGTTTGAAAGGAAGAAATTTTTGTGTCGTTATCAAACAAATTTCTATTTTTAGAAAGTAAAAATTTTGTGTCGTTATCAAACGATTATTTTCGTTTAAAACTCTTATAGAAATAAAAATAAAAATTATTTTACCCAAACTATTTCTAACAGAATGATCATGTCACGCGCGCCCTAACGTACGAGGGGTTGACTTTTCTGACGGTGAGGGGAGCGGGGCATCAAGTTCCCACTTTTGCCCGGAGCGCTCTCTTCAGATCATCCGCCACTTCCTGACCGACTCCAAGCTCCCCTCCACGCCCTTTTGAGATTTGACTTTTCTTTCATATTGTGTGCTGAGGAGATGTCGGTGACTTGTGGCCGTTTTAAGCTCGGATGACTAGTTCGAGCTTAATGATATTAAATAAAATCTTTTATCTATTTACTTCTAGAGTGGAAGTCTACTTCATTTCGCACTTCAATGCCGTGATATTACTTGCAAGGATTGCTGCATGTGACCTATTTTGTTATTAACCAATGATCGTTGATTTCATCGTTGGCGCTTTAAATTAGACTTTTGAATATTCGATTAATTCTAGCAAAACCTACCAATAATATGTCGATGGTATATGTAATTTTGAGGGATGATGTTTATAAATTTGGAACTCTAAATGATCGAGAAAGGGGCCCCCACTCGAGCTAATATTAAATTCGAATGTCTTTTGATGATAACGCAAATGACATCATGCATAATCCTCTTCTCTTCTCGCCTCGTTTTTTGGGCTCCTAATGGGAAATACAAATTAATAACATTGAAGAAAAAAAGAAAAAGTGAATGATACTTTTCCGACATGTTGCGAAGAGAAAATGCCGCACATGCGGTTGCATTCATTCATGGACAGAAATAATTAGATAAGATGACAAGGCACATTGAGGCCATCCTCAAATGAGTATAAGCTATGTTCTGGCAACTATGCGATTTCGATGTGTATAAACAAAAGACTGTCAAAAAAAGATTTCGATTAAAAAACCATTGACTCCACCGAAGGATCTTTTCCATTTTCCGAACAGAGTTGTGAAGAGTGTTTCTGGCATTACGATCGCCATTATTCGCCTTAAGAGAGAGAAATTTGTCAATTAGCGTTGATCCCATGCTTAACGCGCCCACGAAGCTCTACCAAAAGGGAATAAACACCTATTGATAATATTTTTATACCCTCTTTCATGTGCAAATCACGTGCAAATCACGTGCAAACCCCACCTCCCGGCAAACCCCAGTGGTTATTTAAAACCAAATAAACGAGAGAATCTTTTACCTATGTTCATTAATCTCCAACATTTATATTACATCTATGTATGCAAGCCAAGGATGCACTTCAGTTGGGTTCAGCGAGCCCCAAGGACTTGGCCTGTTTCTTATGATAAATGGGTCCGATAGCCCGACCCTAAGATTCAAAAACATACTTGGAACAAAGGCACGTCTGAAATTTCATTTTTGCTCATTCTTTCCCAGCTACATTAAAAGGAAGATAAGCAAATTTGTTCAAATTGTCCTAACTGCAACATCATATACTTTTGCAGCTGCAAATTCGTCGTTCGTCAATTCGTAGGTCGGTGTCAGGTTTTCTTACTCCAACGCCACCGTAGAGCACTGCAACAATAGTACATGTTTGTAAATTTAAATTGATTATTAGATATTTAGAGATAACCTCATTTACCGAAAAATGAATCTCGATGTGATTACCAAACAGCAAGAGATGCCCACACATTTCTACTGAATTGGTTCAAAAGGTTTGCATAGTACAGATGGAGTGAGTTCTATATAGTAGGAGAAAGCTATGCGGGTTTCTCCTAAATTGGTAATTTCCGTCGAATGAGCAACGTCTACATAGCTAATTTAACAATTAAATCAATTTTTTTTTTTTACAGTTTTTTCAATATCAATTTCTTTAATTTTTGAGAGAACATTTAATTAATTAATTGATGAATGTGGTGAATGGTTTTTTCCCCTCCATTTCAGGGCACTATGCGCACCAACTTGCCGAGGCAATTTACGATGAGAATCGAAATTCAACTACAGACACTTTTATAAATCTTAAAGGCATCATCATGTTTGCCCAAATTCTCAACTAAACTCGACTTTGTTCAATGGTTTTTCCACTTTTAAATCCACTAATGCAAAATGAAAAATTAATTGTGAAATTTTTGACATGCAGTGGAAAATCCACATATGAATGTCAAGACAGATTTTGAAGGGATGATCGGTTATGCATAGGGCACGCCCAAATTTCGGACGATCGCCATAGTTCAATTCAATTTGACAAGTATATCAAACTGTATAGGATGATCAACATGAATAGTCTATACTCCCCGACTTGTCCGCTCGATCCGCCCTTAAACACGTGAGCTGAAGTGGACAAACCTAATTATCATTGGGTAGGTGCATTTTCTTCCTTAATTTTTTTCGTCCCTTCACTTTTTCTGTTTTTTTTTAAATTGAATGTCCATTTTTCATGAACAACCTAATTTAATGACTAATCTCTCTTGATTCGACATGGATTGCAAGATATTTGGCTATAATTCATGCATGATGAACCATGTCACGACTTACTTTAACCATACCAACGTGCAACTTGCCTTGCACGCGGCCATAACATTGGCTAAATGAAATGATGTCATGATTTTCTAGAGATCAAGGCTCTTAAAACAAATCAATTTTTTTCATTTTTGGGTTAAATACTATTTTGGCACTTAAATGTCTAATTTTTTTTTTTTTTTTAAGCGGCACTTAATTCATTCATGGACAGTTTTAATACGATAAGATAAGATAAGTGTTCACATGAAGGCCATCCTTAAATCCTTAAACGAGCATAAGCTATGTTTCGCAACTATGTGATTTTGATGTGTATATACCAAATTCTGCCCAAAAAAGATTTCGATTAAAAAACTAGGCTCCACCAAAGAACCTTTTCCATTTTCCGAACTGCGTTGGATAAAAGGATGCTTCTTAGACTCCCTCGAAGAAGAAAGGCTATGTTTGGTAGTACATATTTCATCACTATTCTAACAAAAGGGAATAAACACCTATGGATAATATTTTTATACCCTCTTTCATGTGCAAATCACGTGCAAATCACGTGCAAACCCCCACCTCCACCTTTCAAGTTGGAAAGTTGGCCACTGGAGTAAACCCCAGTGGTTACTTAAAACCAAATAAACGAGAGAATCTTTTACCTATGTTCATTAATCTCCAACATTTATATTATGTCTATGTATGCAGGCCAAGGATGCACTTCAATCGGGTTCAGCGAGCCCCAAGGACTCGGCCTGTTTCTTGTGATAAATGGGTTCGATAGCCCGACCATAAGATTCAAAAACATACTTGGAACAAAGGCACGTCTGAAATTTCATTTTTGCTCCTTCTTTCCCAGCTACATTAAAAGGAAGATAAGCAAATTTGTTCAAATTGTCCTAACTGCGACATCATATACTTTTGCAGCTGCAAATTTGTCGTTCGTCAATTCGCAAGTCGGTGTCAGGTTTTCTTACTCCAATGCCACCGTAGAGCACTACAACAATAGTACATGTTTGTAAATTTAAATTGATTATTAGATATTTAGAGATAACCTCATTTACCGAAAAATGAATCTCGATGTGATTACCAAACAGCAAGAGATGCCCACACATTTCTACTGAATTGGTTCAAAAGGTTTCCATATTACAGATGGAGTGAGTTCTTTATAGTGGGAGAAAGCTATGCGGGTTAGTAATTGTCGACCCTAATTTAACAATTAATTTTTTTTTTCAGGTTTTCCAATTTAATTAATTAATTGATGAATGTGGTGAATGGTTTTTTCCCCTCCATTTCAGGGCACTATGCACACCAACTTGCCGAGGTAATTTATGATGAGAACCGAAATTCAACTATAGACACTTTTATAAATCTTAAAGGCATCATCATGTTTGCCCAAATTCTCAACTAAACTTAACCTTGTTCGATGGTTTTTTCATTTTATACCCACTAATGCAAAAATGAAGAGATTAATTGTGAAATTTTTGAAGCACAAGTGGAAAATCCACATATGAATGTCGAGACAGATTTTGAAGGGATGATCAGTTAAGCATAAGGCACGCCCAGATTTAGGACAATCGCCATAGTTCAATTCAGTTTGACGATTATATCGAACTGTATAGGATGATCAACATGAATAGTCTATACTCCCCGACTTGTCCACTCGATCCGCCCTTCCCCAACCATAACACGTGAGCTGAAGTGGACACACCTAATTATCATAAGGCTGGTGCATTTTCTTCCTTAATTTTTTCGTCCCTTCACTTTTTTGTTTTTTTTTTTTTAATTTGAATGTCCATTTTTCAGTAATGAACAACCTAATTTAATGACTAATCTCTCTTCATTCGACAGGAACCATTGTGCAAGATATTAGCGGGCTATAATTCATGCCTGATGAACCATGTCACGGCTTACTTTAACCTTACCAACGTGCAACTTGCCTTGCACGCGACCGAATCCCTCCGCCATGGAGTTTTGCAGGTGAATGAAATGATAATTTGTTGATTTTCTAGAATATAAGGCTCTTACAAACATATCAATTTTTTCAATTTTTGGGTTAAATACTAATTAAGCTCGGAGGTGCGGCTTTCTTGGAAACACTCGCCTTCTTTAGTCCTCTTGGTAGTGAAGAAACTCATCAGTGGGGGTATTCGCTTGTGGGTCTATTCATAGAAAATTAATTAACCAAATTAGCATTCCTTAATTAATTCAACTTACATGTTACGATTGTAATTTTGGTTTTTTTTTTTTTTCATTTAATCAATCCTTTCAAGATTCAGTGGACACACAAATGGGAGGATCCCAGTGACGTCGACTCGGTATACGCTGAATGACCTCGACCTCAACATCACAGAGAATTGGACACTGCGATACGAGGGTAGAGAGGTAATTTCATCACTATTTTAACTAAAGGGAATAAACACCTATGGATAATATTTTTATACCCTCTTTCATGTGCAAATCACGTGCAAATTACATGCAAATCACGTGCAAACTTGTGAGGTTTTAGCTCACCAGCTTGTAATATCATCATAGATGCAACATACATCAATTTAGGACTAAGTTGCATTCAAATCATCATCCAATTCCTCTCAATTAAGTTTTGGCCCCTCCAAAATAACAAGGAATCATCATACAACTCATTCATATTAACTTGAATTAAGAGGAATTCCTAGGGATTTAGCCTATTATGTTCTATGTGAGACGGGAGTCACACTTGCTCAATGTAATCTCCTTAGATTTGACAATCCATGACCACCTTATTATCCCAATTGCTCAATGTAATCTCCTTCGGTTTTTCGAGCTCTTTACAAAAGAGGCACTTGGACAACTTCTTGAGATCCATGTAACCCACAAGTCATAATTCAACCTCTTTGATGTTGGTCCACGGATGTCAATGGTGCACGACACGTCGAGTTAATAGTCTCTGGTGAGCATCCTCATGTCTTCATCCACGCTGACTCCGACAAAAATGTAGTTCGCATTGGTGAGGAACATGAGGAGTGACTTGGGAATGTACCTCATGTGAAGGGTTTGGAAGATGAGGCACTTGAGGCCAATGCAGAAATGGAGGGTTGTAACCTAGTAAACATTCTTATTAGGCTTGGAATTCATGCACCACTCGGTGTTAAGATGAACAATCAGTCTACTGAGCCTCCGACAGGGGACTCGCTCAACCTCGCAAATCCTGTGGCTAATGACGAGCAAGTCCGTCGATGACCTATCTTGATTTCATTCTCGTAGAAGACAATCGTGTGATTAGAAATATATTGCCCCAAAGATTGAGTAAAAGTAGGAGTTTGTAAGAAAGCGATGGAGTTACCATGAAGAGCTCGTGATATGTACATTCAGTTTTGGTGATAGCTTAGGTAGAGTTAAATTAGGAAATAGCCACTTTATTTGATAAACCTAAAATGAGTTTGAATTTAGAAACTTTGAAGTCAAATTAGGAAATATTTGCATTATGTTTTTTTAGAACAACGACAAAGATTTCTCCATATATTTTTTTTGGGTAAGGAAGATTTCTCCATATGTTTCAATCAAGAACTAAAGAACAATTTGAATTTTCATTCCGTTTGTGGGGTTAATGGGGGTTCAAAAGTGATTTTTTATAACTAGTTCGGTCCGGTTTCTCCCTAGAAACCAAGAATCGATTATTAGAACTAATTAGAGCAAGCCGGTTCGGTTCTGGATCGGATCGGGAGAACCGAACCAGGATTGATGCACACCCGTAATGGGAATCACCTTCTCTTTGGAGTTGCTATTTCATAGGCTTATATCCATGTAATTGGGAAATTCCCTCCACATTTTCAAACTGATGCGCCAATTTTGCATCATTTTGGCGCTTGAACTTCTCAAAGGGTTCATTATCTACATAAGTATCCTGAAAAAATATGGCTCGGTACGATTTTCCTCTACTTATTCCATCACTTCTACTACTTACTATAGTGGGACTATGAAGTTTGTATTGTCCATTCAATTCATGTAATCGACCCAAACACATCTTCTTTGACTAATAATTTCAAAGAGAAAACACCCCGGTCACCTTGCTTCTTCTTAACCTTTTTCTCAAATTCAAGCTTACTTGAACTACCTTTACATTTAACACGTCCATCGGAAAATTAACAAAAAGAATTATTTTTCTTCAAACTAGTGATATGTCTTTGATGTCGATCAACCTAATATGTTCGGGAGATTTTTCCTTTGAAAAATATTAAAAAGTGCCTTAGGGGTACTCATTAAAAATAATTTATTGTGCTTCAGAAATATCAAGATATATATTCAAAACATGTGACTTTTTCTTTGGCTAGCCCTATTTCCACCCTCTTATTGACTCTTGACACCCCCTATCACATTATCTTGACTATATTAATCCTTACGGATCCCACTTAAGATTACTTCTTACTCTTTTCACCCTTATTGTGGGCTCCTAACACCCATCTATTACATTGAATTAACTACATTATCTCTTGCAAGTCCCGTCCTTAATTTTGATATTATTTCTTGCCTTTTCTTCTTCTTCTTCCTCTTTTCAATTTTACTAAAAGAAAAACTTATCCACGTCACTTTCAAACTACTTTTTTTTTCCACCCTAATAGATTCTTTCACACATGTTATATTTCAACATTTCATTCATTTTTGTCTTCTTTAGAACTTACTTTCCATTATTATAACATGAGCAGGCACTATTCATATATTGGAGTGCAAAAATGTTAATTTTATATTCAAACTGTCTACTTTATTTCTGTAGATTATTTTTGTGATAGTAAATTTTTTGACTTCGAATTTTGGTACAAAAATTAAAAGAATTTACTCAAATATTGAATATTGCGGTTGTTGTATGCATTATACACAATTTACTAAAAAAAAATCCTCTTATTTGTGCTTAGATTACTTTTTGAATAATTGTTTCCTAATATAAAAAAGAATTATAAAAATCATTAACGAAATAATTATTTTTTTTACCAGAAAAATAATTAGGTAGTTATATATAAGCCATTTTTTAAAAGAAATGCACCAATTTTGTTCCAAATTGAGAAAGAAAAGGAAAAAATAAAAAAGAATAAATGAAGGCAAGTGTTAGCCTTAAATCAAGAGTGGGCCCTACATTTAATATTAATAAATATTATTTGAGATGGGCATGAGTAGTTTGTCTCTAGTAAAAATGAAACAAATGAAAAAAATAAAATAAAATAAATAATCTTAAATCTTGAGTGGAGCCCACAAGGGATAGTATAGTCAATTCAATGTAGAAAATAATGTGGTGAGTTAATAAATGTGTTATATGCACTTTATTTTTTAAACCCATTTATGATGCAATTAGACATAATTAAGTAAACAAGTTGATATCAACACAACTTAACGAGTTTAGAATTGATTCGATGCAACTTGTTTAAAATGTAGTGTATTTGTTATGCTGCAATTGCGTTAAGAAGATATGTAACTTGTGTTTTTGGTAGTTGATAAGTTCTAAAGTTGGGTATAGGTGAGGCAACTTCTCAATTACAACTTTGGAGGTAATTGCACAAGATCTTATAAGAGCTGCAGCACCCATTTTCACAATAAATGTTATTACGGGAAAGTTGCGTCAAATATGTTTAATTCATTTCTCCATACTTGTACATGAGCTCTTTTTGTAAAATGTCTTGTCATCTAATAAGCAGTTCGAGTTCATGTTTGAGTTCCAACATTATGGTGATTAATGAATGAGTCAGGTTTGATCAACCAGAGGAAATTGACAAGAGGATAAAGGTTTCTATAAATAAGAACTCCTCTTTCATATATACTAGTTCTAAGCTCACGCGACATATGAACATTTGCTTTTATCCAGCTTCTAAAGTATTAAATCATATTAACCAACGATTAACTTCTTGGATAAATGGTAAAACAAGTGGGATGCACATTAAGAAGCGTGCAATCTCAAATGCGATTTTTACTGTGCGATCAATTGGATTTAGGCGACAAAAGGAAAAGGTAATATCTTGCGAATCACTATTCTCATCATAGGTTGCATACCTTTCTTCAATTTGGGAAGGTGGATTTAGTCTTACCTATAAAGAAAAAGCAAGGCTCCACCCAACAAGTCGGGCATCAACAAGGTCTGGCGGTGGCCGATGGAGGTAAAAAGAAATGAACAGAAAAAGGAAAAAAAATATAATAAAGATTCAAAAAATACTAAAATATTATTAAAATTTGTCATTGTCAACGTCTACCATGTCATATACGATAGCCAATGTCCATATTAGTGATTTTTATCCAAATTGACTGAATAGATTTAATTAACAAAATATAAAAAAGTTATGACTCAATTAGCAAAATTAAAAGGTTTAGTATTAAATTGACAAAAATACAATAAATTTAGGTTTTTTTTTTTTTTTGGCAAATTTCCATGGCACAAATGCCCCGTTCTTGGGATTGCTCTCATCTGGCTCGCCATTCTTGCGGTAACCGCTCTTGTTTCGCTTTTCCCATGGCCTTCATCGATTAAGTTGCTTCTCTGTACTCTTCCTGACATTGCTCGAGAAATTTCTCAACATAAAACCTACTTTGCAAGGTATAATAACATATACAGACCAAAAAAAAAAGGTATTATAACGTACGCGCACAAACTTTTTGTGTAATAAAGTGAATTGGGGGTGGGAATAGCGAAGAGTAATGCGGCTTTTGGATGATTTGTGCAAATTTCTTAAAATGGACTTAAGTGCTTTTTTTTTTTTTTTTTTTTTTTAGGTTCTTGGTTTCGATATCCAGACCTATGGCAAAGTTGCGATGAAGTCATAACAGGTTATAGAGATTTGTCTTCTCTCCTCAATTTTGGATGAATTTTACGATTTCTCTTTCGCTAGGAGCTATGTATTTGGCGATGATAATAAGATCGTCACGCCATATTTTTATGTGCTTGGCTGTTATTCTACTAAATGTCCTAAAAGAGCCATGTCATTACTTGTTTGTACTATGATAGAAAAGCGTACATGTGATAGAGATGTGCCATGTCTTAACGTGGATGATTGTTCATCCTCTTCTCCTGAGACAGGTCCGAATCGATCCATAAAATTACATTTGCGAGAAGATGTTGCCCTTGTTAATGGCACAACTACATTTTGACCCAAAAAAGGAAAGGAAAAAAATGGCACAGCAACATAAGTGAGATAAGTTCATACGTATTCTTTTAATTTTTGGGCGCAGGACATATCAACCCATTAAAGGCTGTCGACCCAGGTCTCATTTATGACATTAGACCGCGAGATTACATTCCTTACCTTTGTGGGCTCAACTACACCGACTCCGAAATCCAGCTCATAGTTAAAGAAAAGGTCACATGCTCAAGCATTAGGAGCATACCAGATTACCAGCTCAACTATCCATCGATCAGCTTGAGGTTCAAGTATTCGGATACGAAGGTGAGTTTGACGAGGACGCTGAGGAACATCGGACCTGCTAGGTCATCTTATAGGGTTGTCATCGACCCCATCACAGGTCTCGACTCAATTGGCGTGTACCCAAGTACACTAGAGTCTCTGAAGGCGAACCAGACAGCGAGTTTTAGGGTTGACTTCACAAGGAATGCAACAGCGACCCTACTACTTGCTCAAGGGGCGATAACATGGGTATCTGCTAAGCATTCAGTTCGAACCCCTGTCGTTATTGTGTTGGAGTGATCGTAGGATTGTCTGTGAAAGTTCTATATAGCTTTTAATTTTGGTGAACAAATTCATTCCATTAGTAGATCATATGAACGACTTCATTCCATGGGTTCTCAGTTTTAATTTTGGGGAACGAATTCATTCCATGGATATCACAGGGGTATCTACTTTGTTTAATCTTAACGCCACATAGGAGAGAGAATGTAATTAAAAAAAAGGTCACATTAGCATTTTTCATTAGCCAAATTAGACTAATTTATTAGAAAGACTTGATTGCATCGATTAGATAGGTTTTAAAATTTTAATTATGCATTTTAAAAATTTTATGACTCAATAGTACTTTTATGACAAGTTTTAGGATTTATAGTGTTAAAATATGTCTCGAGTTTAAGCCCGAAGCAAATTACTGAATTTTGAAATATAAAATAAAATAAAAGGGAGGAAAGTGTTTTGCTGTGATGGCTGCGGAATCCGAAAATTAAAGAAAAAGGAAGCAGCGTCCCACTTGGCTTCGTAGAATTAAAAGGAAAAGTCAAATCTCTCTTTTGTTGACCGAATCTTGGATTATTTTGTTTCTTCATGCGAATTCTCTTTCTGAATAAGTTGGTCTGTCTTGGTGCAAATATATATATATTTGGTTTCTTCATGCGAATTCTCTTTCCGAATAAGTTGGTCTGTCTTGGTGCAAATATATATATATATATATATATATATATATATATATATATATATATATATATTTATATAATATTCTGCTCATGGACTCTTTTAAGCGAAGCTACATACTGAAGCATCGTTGTTGATCGAAGAGGGCTGTCTTCACTTTTGGTGCCGTGATTTTCTCTGTTAGTGAGAGACATCTTGTAGGCCTTGGGTGTTTGATAGCGAGTCTTCGTGTTTCTCGTGTGACAAAGCTTTTTCGTGATTTACATCCAAGAAAGATTTGTGTATTGGGTGTAATTGGGGTTTGGGAAACACCGAGAGAGTGTTTGAGTGACTTGAGTGTGTAATCTTCTTGTATCGCTTGATCTATAGTGAAATTCACTGCTGCTCTCCTCGTGGACGTAGGTCTTTACGACTGAACCACGTAAATCTGGTGTTCGATTTATTTTCTTTTTCTGTTTATATTATTGTTCGATCGCTCGCCCTATCGCAACAATTGGTATCAAAGCTAGGTTTGGCTAAGTTGAAGCGAATCGATGGCGACAGAAGAAGTAAAAGTGAGAATCAATAGATTTGATGGGAATGATTTTAGTTTCTGGAAGATGCAGATTGAAGATTATCTTTACCAGATGAAATTGCACTTGCCCTTATCTGGGAGAGACCGAGAGACGATGAAGCAAGCTGATTGGGATTTGCTGGATAGACGAGCTATGGGTGTTATTCGGCGACGTTGGCTCGTAACGTCGCGTTTAACATCTTGAAGGAGAAGACCACTTTGCTGATTTGATGCAAGCCACATCGGATATGTACGAGAAACCCTCTGCGATCAACAAGGTCTGTTTGATGCGACGTCATTTTAATTTGAAGATGAGCGAAGGTGCGTTAGTTGCAGATCATATCAATGAATTCAATGTAATTGTTAGTCAATTGAGTTCAGTTGAGATTGATTTTGAAGATGAGGTACGTGCTTTGATTCTCTATCCTCATTGCCTAATAGTTGGAATACTACATTACTTGCTGTTAGTAATTCCTCCGGGGTCAACAAGTTTGACGTTTGATGGGGTTCGAGATTTAATTCGAGCGAGGACATTCGTAGAAGAGAATCTGGCGAACCTGTATCTGCTGCTTTAATAGGTGAAAATAAAGGAAGATCTATAACACGTGTGGGTAATAGTAGTACTAATATAAACAGGCGTAGTCAGTCTAAGACTGCTAATGTTGTCTGTTGGAGCTGTGGCAAGAGGGGGCATCTTAGAAGGGATTGCCTTAAGCTGAAGAATGAGAAAGGTAAGGGAATTATGGTTGATTCTGCAGATAATGTTGCAGCTGTAGCAGATAGTGCCGGTTATGTCTTGTCTGTCACTAATGATTCATCGCTTGATGGATGGATTATGGATTCTGGTTGTTCTTTTCATGTCACACCAAATAGAAATTGGTTTATCACTTATCAGTGTACGAGTAGTGGTAAAGTCCAGTTAGGGAACAACGTTGAGTGCGATGTTGTGGGTGTTGGTGATGTTAAAATCAGAATGCATGATGGTATTGTGAGGACATTGACTGAGTAAGGCATGTTCCGTAGTTGAAAAAGAACTTAATTTCCTTAGGTGCTCTAGATTCACTGCGGGTATTCTTCAAAGATGGAGTTCTGAAGGTTGTTCAAGGTGCCTTGGTGATAATGAAAGGAATCAAGCATGGAGACCTATATAAACTTCAAGGTGAGACAGTGAAAATTTCGCTGCGGAGACGTCGGATGCATCTCATTCGAGAGTCTTTTGACCGCTCGAGGAAGACACAGGTGTTTGTGCCAAGGCACAAGTTTGATGCTGGTGTCGGGATCGAGCCCAAGAGCTTGATCGAGATGGAGACCGGTAAGTCGATCAAGCATGTGCGGACTGACAATAGCATGGAGTTCTGCTCGGAGCTGGCAAATAAATTCTGCATGAAAGAGAGTATAGTGAAACACCGCACTAGTGCCAATAAATCACAACAATTTACAAAATTGACGAGAAGAACATAGAGACGGCCCGTAAAATTATCTCTAGTGCTGATATTGCTAGGAGAATTCTAGCTGATGTGCTAAGTACGGTAAGCTACCTGGTGAATAGATCCCCATCAACTGCTATTGAATGGCAGACTCCTGAAGAAGTGTGGTCAGGTAACGTTGCTGATTATTCTATTCTTAGAATGTTTGGTTGCCCGTGTTATTTTCGAGTGAGTGATGGTAAGCTTGATTGGAGGGCAAGGTGCATATTCCATGGCTATGCACAAGGTGAGTGGGGCAATCAGTTTTGGTGCCCAAATATAAATTCACCGTTGACGAGAGAAGTTACCCTTGATGAGTCTCTAGTATTTTTGGCTAGGAGTGATTATAGCAGTATTCAAACGGATCTGAACGGTGTTCAGCTTGAGGTGGAGTTGCGACCAGAAACTCCTGAGGTAGCGTATACAGGTATTAGCAAAGTAATCGACACAGATGGTGCTTGTAGCGAGGTGGAGCCTATAGAGCCAATGGTTGCTTTAACTAAAAATTAACAAGGTACGTATTCGATCTCCGACGGATATGGATGCAACAATGGTTTTGCTTTATCGTGGTTAATGAGGTTGTGTCGAAAAATCCTTGCGGGAGCAGTTAAAGATGCATGTGGAGTTGGTATTCGATGAGGTCCTCGGTTATGGCGAAGTTCAAGCGAGACTTGGACTTGGATAATATCTGTGGCGGTTGAGCCCATCGGGGGCTATGGGAAAGTAGCAGTAGAATTTGAATTTTTTACGAAGCGATTGCAATTTGGCTAAAACGTCAAGCCAATGTGGAGATTGTTAAAATATGTCTCGAGTTTAAACCCAAAGCAAATTACTGAATTTTGAAATATAAAATAAAAAAAAGGGAGGAAAGTGTTTTGATGTGATGGCTGCGGAATCCGAAAATTAAAGAAAAAAGGAAGCAGCGTCCCACTTGGCTTCGTAGAATTAAAAGGAAAAGTCAAATCTCTCTTTTGTTGACCGAATCTTGGATTATTTGGTTTCTTCATGTGAATTCTCTTTCCGAATAAGTTGGTCTGTCTTGGTGCAATATATATATATATAATATTCTGCTCATGGACTCTTTTAAGCAAAGCTACATACTGAAGCATCGTTGTTGATCGAAGAGGGGGCTGTCTTCACTTTTGGTGCCGTGATTTTTCTCTGTAAGTGAGAGACATCTCGTAGGCCCTGGGTGTTTGATAGCGGGTCTTCGTGTTTCTCGTGTGACAAAGCTTATTCATGATTTACATCCAAGAAAGATTGGTGTATTGGGTGTAATTGGGGTTTGGGAAACACCGAGAGAGTGTTTGAGTGACTTGAGTGTGTAATCTCCTTGTATCGCTTGATCTATAGTGAAATCCGTTCTGCTCTCCCGTGGACGTAGATCTTTACGAGCGAACCACGTAAATCTGGTGTCCAATTTATTTTCTTTTTCTGTTTATATTATTGTTCGAAATATAGATTCTACTTATCGAGAATGGGTCATTCATAGATACTATGTTTACATATGAATCCCTACGTCGTTTCATTTCATTTAGGATTAGGAATAGGCGTGATTGGACCCATCTTTTTAATATCTCTCCTTATTTAGGACCCTATTCAACTCTTTTAGCTTCTATTCAATCGAGAAATGAGTTTGATTGTCCATCTTTCTGATTTGATATAATATTAATATATATGGCACCCTTCGGATAATTCAAAACAAAGCAATTGGATGTACGAGTTGAGTCTACTAAACTTATCCTTGATATAAAAGATATATTGGGTTGGTGTATTTTCATTTTAGGAGAAGGAGTCCAAATTTGTGCTAACTATTTCCTAAAAGTTTGGTTTGATTAATGAATATCGGGAAATAAGCTAAGGTGGGCCAAACTGTTCTTTTCTTCCTCTTAAACTGGTCATTAGAAATTAAGTTCATGAATGAAAGGAGGGGAAATTCAGATAATATTTCTTTACCTCCGTTTTTTTTTTTTTTTTTTTTCAGTTCTTTACCTCCATTTCACAAGATCTCAGTTGGGATCGTGCTAACACCATTTTTGTATTGACTCCATCCACACCATAATGAAGTAGAATAACGAAAATAACCATGCATGAATAAGTTCATCTCCTTCTCTTGTTCTCTAGCTTCTTCCCTATTCATCATTTTTTTTTTTTTTTTTTTTTGCTTTTAATAAATATTTATAAAAAGTACCTACAAGTTGTGGCTTCTAACATATGCCTTCTGCCATTTCTTCTATTCTAAGCAGAGTTTGAAGTAGCGATGGTCAGAGTTCGTGATTCATTTTACATCACACTTGAACTATATTAAGGAGATTTATATGTAGAAGTGTATCGATTTTTTTAACCTTATCTTTTTCGTCAATCTTTGGTCCATGAGGAAAATTTATAGTCATCTTCAAGAACTATCTTTTGGAAACCCAGATTATCTGCAAGTTCATTTCGACACAAGCAAATTCCATCGCCACAACGCCAACCTCCACAGACCCCTCATCACCTTTGAGATCCGCGTGTCAACCATCTTCACTCGCCAACGTGTTACTTTCACCATCATTCATCACCAGCACTCAAGTTTTCTAATAAGTCCGTCCTCTTCACGGATAACACAGCTAATTCGCAACATCGCACATGAGAATGTAGAGCCGCCACTTGGATGGGTAGATCTCCCTTACCAACATTATTGCTTCCCGACCAAACGACGAGTTGCTAGTTACCGCCTTCAGATTTTCCATCAGTTTCACTTAGACATCACCTAAACTCTTGAAATTGAGATCGTCGAGTATATCCAGGCCTAAAAAGCAAAGTTGTTGACCACCTTACCTCAAATGTCATCTCACATACATCAAACGCATGTTGTAATTCTAGATGCTTCAAACGCTATAACTCCCTCAAATGTTAGAGTGGATCTTCATTCAATTAACTCCTCTTGAAGATGTGGGGCTTCTAATTTTATTTTTTTTAAGCGAGTTAACACTTGTAGAAAATATTTCAATAACCCTCTCATGTGCAAATCACATGCAGCTCACGAGCTTGTAACATCATCATAGAGGCAATATACATCAATCTAGGACTAATCAGTATTCAAATCATCATCCATTTCTTCTTAATCAAGTTTCGGCTACTCCAAAATATTAATGAATCATCATACAACTCATCGGTTAAGCTTTAACTATGATGATAGTACAAGTTTTTGAGCTAAATTTCATGAGCTTGCACAAGAGAGAGGGTATTCAAATATTTTCTGAAGTGTTAACTCTCTTTAAAAAAGAAACTAGAAGCCTACGTCTTCAAGAGGAGTTGATTGAAGGAAGATCCACTCCAACATTCGAGAGAGTTATACTGTCTATAGCATCTAGAACTACAACAAACGTTTGACGTATGTGAGATGACGTTTGAGGCAAGGGATCTACAACTTCGCTTTTTCGGTCTGGATATATTTGACAATTTTGATTTCAAAAGTTTAGGTGATGTAATTTGAACAGCTTTAGGAATTTATCATAGTTAAAGCTTAACGCATGAGTTGTACAATGATTCCTTACTGTTTTGGAGTGGTCAAAAACTTGATTGAGAGGAATTGGATGATAATTTGAATACTATTTAGTCCTAGATTGACGTATATTGCATCTATGACGATGTTACAAGAACCTCATGAGCTTGCACAAGATTTGCATGTGAGGGATATTGAAGTATTTTCTATAAGTGTTAACTCCCTTTAAAAAAAAATAGAAAGCCCACATCTTCAAGAGGAGTTAATTGAATGGAGATCCACTCTAACATTTGAGGGAGTTATAGTATCTGAATCATCTATAATTACAACAAGTGTTTGATGTATGTGAGATGACATTTGAGATACGTTGATATGCATTATTATTAATTTTAGCAGTCTTAACTAGTATTCCTGAGACACTTGTTGAAAAGTACATTTTCTTATTTTTCAGTTATGTATCAAGCCCATCACCAGCATTGCCCCCACCGGGTAATGCCACCATAAATGCCACAAGTTAAGGAACTAGTGCTTAAACAAACAAGCCATAGAATCAATGAAGAATAAGTTATTTCCCACATAATTACGTTAAGCAATTACCAATAAGGTAAGAAAACATAAGCTCGACACTTGTGAGAAGCACTCTAGCCGTGAAATATGAATGCAAATAAATCGATACAAGCAACTCTCAACACATATTGACATGTTTCGACAAAAACTGATATTTCATTCTATTGGGCAATTTTTTTAGTTATGCCACGCGTTATTAGAAACCAGCACATATTGATTAATGAGACAAATTGATTGACATGGCATGACAAGAATTGCTACCCCCATTACAATGCAATAGGATTAGTTAAAACGAGATAGCTCAAAAGTATATTTGAAATGAAAATACTAACAAGACAAGCCCACAGGCTTTTCAAGTGTTTCATGCTCGTATCCTCATTTCCTTGAGAAACTTTGTCCCCCCTTGCACACAAGAGATAACAAATCGGTGTCGATTTAGATACATGATTGTTCATGGATCAATTCATCTTCTAAATTTCTTTTATCCATTCACTAATTTGGATTCTTCGAAAATTTCAGAAATTCATTTCTGTCCTAAGATCGTCTCGCTTCTCTTTAAGAGTTGGAAGTAATTGGACTCCTTCGCTTAATTTAAGCTTCATGGTCTTCGGCCCATATTGCGTAGTCCTTATTACATGGCCCAATAAAGAGACTTTTTTTGGTCGGTCAATAAAGAGACTTCGAAAGCGTAGAAATTCATGGAAACAGAAATAATGGGTTAAGTGGGCAGTGGGCCTACAAAGCCCAAAAAAGAAAAAAGAGGTTGGAAGCTATAATGGGTTGAATTGCTAGACGCATTCTGTCACGGTGTGTCTTAGGATGCCTCGAAATTGCAGCAATAGACCACTGACATGTCACCTCTACCATAGACAGCCACGGCTTGGCCCTTCTACGGCCCGGCTGTGTTCTAGAATATCATGTTTACCACCCCAAGATTTGATTGCATCACGACTGTGATAGGGACAATGAAGTCATGAGATAAATTTTACGATGAAAATGCTACTCGTAATTGACATTTGATGAAACATAATGGTCCGATTAATGCATATACGAATTAAATCCTAGTAAAACTCCTTATCCGAATGAGGAAGCCTTATTGAATATTGCGCAGTTTGTTGTAGTCATCCCATAGGCCACGCTTTGATTGCTAGTGATCACCGTCCGGTCGACCGCGTCCCCAATCATCATAAGATATTTCTTGTTATCAATAATCAACACATTCTCCATGTAAACACTAGTGGACACATATATCAAGAAGTCTTAACCAAAAATGATGATGATGATGATGATTATCTAGAAGTATCGCTTCATGCCATTGGTATTGTTTGAAGCCTTTACAACCGCATCGTTAATGGTTGTGAAGTTCCCAATCCCATCTTAACTTACTGCCACCATGGCCCCGCACGAGACAATTAACAGAAAAGCAAGAAGGAGAGGTAAACCCAGCCATTGTTGGGCTACTCAGCTTAGAAACCAAAAGAGCAACACTCAACACATATTGACATGTTTCAACAAAAACCGATATTTCATCCTATTGGACAATATTTTTTTAGTTATGCCACGCATTATTAGAAACCAATACATACTAATTAAAGAGACAGATCGATTGATATGATACGACAAGAATTGTTACCCAAATTGCAATACAATGAGATTGGTTAAAATGAGATGGCCCAAAAGTATTTCCCAAAACGAAATACTAACAAGATGAGCCCACGGGCTTTTCAAGTGTTCCATGCTCCTTTCTTTATTTCCTTGAGAAACTTTGTCAACCACACCAACCCCCTTCCGCGGCGGGGGCACACGAGAGATAACAAGTCAATGTCGAGCCGATAAGTACTTCTCAAGTTAGGGTTAAAAGTATATCCACTCAATCGCATGAAAAGCATTCATTAACTTGTTTAGTTTTTTGGCCCAGCGTAATTTCATCTTATTTGAAGGGAGGTGCACCCATTAAGGTGGTTTTCCTTACAATTCGCTTGTTTCACCAGGATGATCAATGATACGAAAAGCATTTTATATAAAGCAATTGTTTTTTAGTTTAGAAAAATTAGTCAACAACAAAAGCTTTTATCGTCACTCGGGAGGACGGTAAATTTACCTTACCATCACACGACCACAAATCGCCTACACTATCGATATCTCAAGTCAATTCATGCATCGGCCTAGAAAGACTCGATTTGGATGCTGAACATGTCTCTTGCAATATCTGAGACCCTTAGACAATGTATTCTTCTTTTAACATCTAACCCACCAAAACACTTAACTTACTTCGACTGCAATTGGATGTATGATGTCATTCTGCCATCTAGTACTGTATTTTTCTCAATTCAAGTCCCCTTTCGTGGAAGAGTAAAAGGCAAACCACATTATCTCTCGCCTTAGTAGAAGTCAAATATCGTACAATAACCACTACAACCCGCGAAATCACTTGTTTAAGCTTTCTACTAAGGGATCTTGGCATTTCACTATTGTCTCCTTCTCCATTCTACCATAAGTCTATGACAATCAAGCTGCCCAACATATGGCCCCTAATCCAGTTTTTCTCGAGAGCACCTAACATATCAAAATTGATTGCCATATTGCTCTAGAAAAATTATACATTCTAGCCTCATACATCTTGCCATACCTACCATCAATCAAGTTGCTAATGTGTTTACTAAGGTGCTAAGCAAGGATCAAATTTTCTTTCTCTCCAGCCAAGTAGGGATTCGAGACCTTCACATGCCATCTTGAGGGTAAGTAATGTAGATATTTCGTAATCATGCCAACTCGAGATCGTTTTGTACTCTATATGATATGTATCTTTTGTATCTCTTTTCCACATTTTGCATTCTTTCGCAAAATTACACTATCAGTTGAATGAAAAGTGCAAAAATTTTCACCATATGTTTCTACAATCATGACACTTAGGAAAAGTGTCCAAAAAGTTATAAACATATTACATTTGTTCAAATTTAATTATAAACAATTTAATGCTATTTATTTATTCCTAAACATTTTGACTTGATGACAATTCAGTCATAAACCTTTTAATAGTGCCAAATTAGTCTTAAACTTTTTAAATTAGTATCAATTAAATCCTAAACTTTTTGACTTAGTATCAATTCAATCCTTCTAACCAATTTGGTTAGATTTTGCTGATGTGGATACTACCTTATTGATATAGCATTGACGGAATAATTTTTGAACAATTTTTAATAATACTTTAATAATTATTTTTCTTGTTATTATTTTTTCTGATTTTTTCCCTTTTTTTCTTTCTTTTTTTTCTCCTTTCCTTTTTCTCTTTCTTTGGGTGTTAGTGTTGGCCTCCTCGCCATGGCCGACCAAGCTAGCCTCACCTAGCCAAGACAAGGTCGACCCTCATCTGGCGAGGGTAGCCTCCACGAGGGCTCTCGTCACCCAAGTGAAGGCGATGCCCAGCAAGATCACCCTAGCCTAGGCAAGGGCCAACCTTGCTGGATTTGGCTTGGGTGAGGGCCGACCTCATCGAATCTGGCCTACCTCGCCCCCTCGCCCAAGTCAAGTCCATTGAGGCCAACCCTCGCCAAGGCTCAACTTCACCTTGGCCAAGCAAAGCCAGCCTACTTGAGCATGCCCGATGGCCAGCCATCACTTGTCAGCCAGCCACCACCCAAAAGAAGAAAAAAATAAAGAAAAAAAAGAAAATTTTTAAAAAATCAAAATTTCATTAAAAATTATCTACTTCAATGTTAGCAATGCCACATTAGCCAGCCAAGGTCCACTCTAGCAAAATCCAATCAAAACTAGCTAAAATGACTAAATTGGCACCAAATCAAAAAAAAAAAAATTTTAGGACTAAATTAACACTAATTTAATAGGGTTTAAAACTAAATTGATATCATTAAAAATTTTAGGACTAAATTGGCACTAAGTCAAAAGGTTTATGACAAAATTAATACTATTAAAAAGTTTAGAATTAAATTGATATTAATACAATAGGTTTGATACTTTTCCCGTGACACTTATGTCATGTGTTATTGGCAAGTCTTAAGGCGCGCATGACAAAATTTCTGGAATATAAATCAATTTCTGGCCAAAAATTAATTTCTCAATTTCTATTCCATGGACGAGTTTCTAAGCAAAAAAATGCGTTTGATAACAATTCAAAATTTCTATTTCTAAAATAAAAATTCGTTTGATAATAGAATAAAATTTATATTTCTAAGAGCGGCAACGACCGAGGTCCGGTGGCTGGACTCCGACATCCGACGATTGAGCGTTCGGCGTCCGGTGATCGGCGATGGGCGGTTGAAGTCTAGAGTCTGGCGTCCGGCGCCAGAGTCTGGTGACCGGCGGCAAGCGGCCGAAGTCCATATTCCAACGCTGGAGTCTGGCGACCGACAACTGGCGTCCAACGTTCAGAGCTCGACGTCTAATGTCCGACATCCAGAGTTCGGTGACCGGAGGCCGGCGGCGAGTGGCGGGCGGCCGACATCCAACGGCCGATGTCGAGCGGCAGACGGTCGACGACAGACATCCGATGGTTGGTGGTGAGCCTCCGGCATCCAACAATTGGCAATGAGTGGCCAACGACCGGTGGACGTTCTGCATTTGACGACAGACAGCCGAAGTTCGGTGGCTGGCAATCGGCGACAGTTGATAGTTGGTGGTCGAGGCCGATGGCAGGCAGGCGGCCGACAATCAGCAGCGAGCATCCGGCATCCCACGGGCGGTAAGTGGGCAACAAGTGGTAACGAGAGTGAACGATAAGGAAAATTTTGATTTCTCATTTTTGCTCCAGAAATGGAAAAGTTAAAAATTTTAACTTCTAATTTCTACTCCAAATCTATTTCTGGAATAGAAATCTATTCCAAAAATAGAAAAATGAAATTGCGTTACCAAACAAATTTATGTTCCAAACATGTTCCAGGGAACACAAAAACAAAGAAATAAAGAAACAGAAATATTGTCATACGCGCCCTTAAAAACTTCATCAGTGTCAATTTAAAAATGCATTATCGAATAGTAGTCAACTTAAATATAACGGCGGATTGTATGATTTCTCTCAAAATAAAGGCATCCTCATTCCACATAATTCTCGTTTTGAGCTTCTAATCTAACATGCTACTGGACATTAGATCGGTAGCAATTGATATTTCCTCCCGGTTTTTAGCCGACACGCTTTTTGCCATATTGGCATTGTAATATCCACTCTCGATTTAAAGGAAAAAAAATTTTCTTTGAGTCACAAATCTAGGTTATGACATAAACTGTCTTTTTAGTTCTCATTACTTTTGTCCAAAGTGAACAGAAATAGTAGAAATTTAGAACTTCCAACACTACACCGCACCACGCTTTAAAAAGTCAAAAGTGGACAGAAATAGTTGATAATTCTACTGTCCTAAAAATCAACCTTGATGACTATGAATATATACAGTAAAGTTGAAGAGCTTTTAACTTCAAAAGATAATGTCGAAAAGACCGTCATTCTTGAAGACCAGTTTTTCATTTGCTTAACCAGCATGACTTTTCAACCACCAAAAAAAAAAAAAAGGAAACAAGCATGACTTGAATGACACTTACCATAGGAAGGATGAATGCTTCTTCTATGGTTATCATCTCCAACACAATTTATCAAGTTAGGCCCAAGAATAATCACCATTTTGCAATTATTCAACGCAATCATGGTACATATTTTCTAATGAAAGACTTGACCATATGTTAATTTCACAAAAATAGTTATATCATATGATACTTTAAAAGAACTCCATTTTTGCCTATTTTCTGTATTTACTATAATAATTAAATCTTCATGTCATTTCATGGTACGCGTGGCTTCTATCGCCTTAGCTAACTTGTCGCCAATGTTAGGAATTAGTAAAATAAGTATTTCCTGAGTTGTCGTATAGTATTAGGTTGATCCATGCCTCTATAATGTTAGGATATTTTTTCGATTTAATATTTTAAATTGGATTATTTGATTCTATTTTATTATTAACCCTTCTTTAAATTGAATACACGATTCCGGTGAGTTGGGCCGCGTGTCTGAGGACGCGTGTTTCTTGCAAAGACATTAATCCTAATGGCAAAAATTAAATACTTTTTAAAGAGGAATCGAATCACCATGATATGCTGTGCAAATCTGAGAAAATGGTCAACTCTTGGGCGGTGGTTTGGTCCTTAAAAAAATGGCAAAATTTCTTGGGCAGTGAGATCACAGTCTATGTGCACATCAATTTGAACATTCATATATAGCAAAAAAAAAAAAAAAAAAAAAAAAAAATCACATACATACTTGTGTGCGAAAATGTAAAAAAAATAAAAAAAAAAGAAGTGGGATTTATATTATTTTAAGAAATAAATTGAAGTTGTCATTCAGTTCAAAATTCTTTTTGCGTATCCTAATTTATAATGTTTAATGCGTTGTCCCAAAGGGAATGTCTCCAATGAGTCCTCCACCATGTGTTGATTTTTCATTGACTATCGGATTCTTATATTTAATGGATTTATATAAGTTACACCGTCTATGTAAAATACTTTTTTACAAAATGAAAGCTCTCATCTACTAATGGAATGAAATTGTTCACCAAAATTAAAAATTGTATACATGTCAGCTCCTAAACCCTACTCGTGTAACTAATTTTTTAATGCTAGTGTACCAAAAGGAAAATAGCATGTTTTTGAGTTAACATGTCAAAACTAGTGAAATTAAAAAAAAAAAAAAAAGATAATGAATGGCTAGTGGTTAATTGGGTCACTTATTTCCCCTTTAATGAATTGACGGTGCTAGGTGTTTTTTTTTCTTTTAACTTTCCAGATTACCGCATTTTTTTCTTTTGAGTTTTAAAGTTTTGGCTACGTTTTTCGGTGTGATTTTACGGTTTAAAGGCAACATTTGAACTGATTGTTGCCTAATATAACAGAAACATTGCCATGTAATTATAGACAAGCAAACGGAAAAGGTTACCTTAATTTTCGAAACGCCTGGGAAGGATTGGCCTTTTGGGCATCGGAGTAGATTAGCCATGCATTAGGGTAGATGTTAAGAGTCATAAGTTTTTAATAAACAGTCACCACCCCCGATATATGTGCCTATTTATGTGATGTGCTTATTCATTGATATAATCATTTGTGTTAGAGTAATTAAATATAATACAACACCTTCATCTAATAACTTAAACTTTTAGAATAGTTGATTGTGGCTCCACAAAATTTAATATGATATCAAAACTAGAGGTTTTGAGTTCGAATCTTTCCAGATCTCATTTGTCTCCCCAATTAAAATTTTCACACTTAGTACTAGGCATAAAAGATCAAACTAAGTGTGAGAGGGAACGTTAGAGTAATTAAATATAATATAACGCTTTCATCTAATAGTTTAAATTTTTAACTAAGCATGAAAGGGAGTGTTAGAGTAATTAAATATAATATAATGCTTTCATTTAATAGTTTAAGTTTTTTAAATAGTCAACAATAGTCCTATAAAATCTCACAATATGCTAGCTTTATTCAATTACTCTTTTATTTATATTATGTTTTAGATATCATAAAATTTCCACACTTAGTACTAGGTATAAAAGACCACAATATGCATGAGGGAGAGTGTTAGAGTAATTAAATATAATACAACACATTCATCTAATAGCTTAGGCTTTTTAAATAGTTGGCCATACAAAATCTCACAATATGTTAGCCTTATTCAATCGTTGTTATGTTTATAACACGTGGTTAAATATCATGGATGTCAACGAACATTGTACTAAAATTTGAAACTGAAAGTGCTGCTGAGTTAGCTTCATAACATAAAAGGATAAATACAGTAAAAGTCCTAAAACTTACAACAAAAGTACAATTGAATTTCAAAATTTCCAAAAAGTGTGATCAAGTCATTTTATTAACTTTACTAACTTGATAAATGAAAAATGTTGACTTGACTTTTTTTTTACTTTCTATCTCTTACATAGCGTTAAAATTAATTAAAGCACTAAAATGACATTCTTTTAATCCAAATCACCATTTCTAACCGAAGACTTAAGTAAGTTCTTAAAAGGGCCTACAAGGAAATAGAGGGGAGAAGCCTCCGGGGGAGGGTGACCCCTAATGCTTCTACTGCAAAATGATGGGGCTCATCACTATGGTAGGAATAAGTATTGCCGTCAACCTTCATTGGAGGTGTCCCCCGGCGTTAAATTAAGGAGATGGAGGCAACTCTCACGCCTTAATAGATTTTGTGGTTAGGGATATCCCTATAAGATTAGACATGAGTAAGTCCTAAAACTGCTTTGTCTCAGGCCTCTTGCGGATCTCGGCATCCTTTGGGTGTAAAAACACCAAGAGGGTATTCCCTCCTCTAGTACAAGGGGAACTAGGCATGTGAGATGTGCGGGTATTGGCACGTTAAAATAAGGATCACATCGGTAGAGGCCACCATCCCCATATGTCAAATGGACAGACCACCGATGCCCTCTTAGGACCAAAAGCTCCCTTTTGTTAAATTTATCAATTTGGTTAATGGAAAATGCTAACGTGATTTTTATTTTATTTTATCTTCGTTACGTAGCGTTAACTAAAGCATTGGATTGATTTCCTTTTAAGAAAATCACCATTTTGAACCTAAATTTTAGTAAATAATATAAAAAAGTAAAAAAGCTAAAAAAAAAAAAAAAAAAATCAAAAAAATAAATAAAGCGAAGGGCCTGGCCCTCCTTCTACGGGTGGTTC
Source organism: Eucalyptus marginata (assembly GCA_014182565.1). NCBI lineage: Eukaryota > Viridiplantae > Streptophyta > Magnoliopsida > Myrtales > Myrtaceae > Eucalyptus > Eucalyptus marginata. Next base: position 12,422,675 of record CM024589.1, on the reverse strand, counting down.
ATACATATACACATACTTATAACCTTTTTTTGTTGATAAAACTTTTGGATTTCTTTAACCTAATTTAATTAAGACCAGGTAAAAATTAGGATTTGGATCAAAATGATATAGTTTTAATACTTAATTTAACATTAATGCCACATAACAAAGAGAAAGTAATAAAAAAAAATCACGTCAACGTTTTCCGTTAACCAAACTAGACAATTGAAAATTTTGATTGTATATATTTCACAAGTTTTAAAACTCGATTACATATTTTGAAAGTTTAAGAACTCCATAGCACTTTCGCAATAAGTTTTAGGGTTTCCATTAAACTTATCCCTAGATGTATTTTATATTTAAGGAGAAGGAGTCCAAATTTGTGGTAAGTATTTCCTAAAAATATTGGTTTGATTTATTGAATCTTGGAAAATAAGCTAAGGTGGGCAAAACCGTTCTTTTCCCCCTCTTAAACTAGTCGTTAGAAATCAAACTCGCAAATGAATGGAGGGGAAATTCTGATAATAATGTTTCTTCACCTCCATTTCCCAAGGCCTCAAATAAGTCTCAAGGATTCTCTTGACATTTCAATTGGGATCGTGCTAATTTCATTCTTGTACTGGCTCCATCCACACCGTAATGAAGTAGAACGATGAAATAGACACGCATGGATAAGTTCATCTTCTTTTTGTTCTCTAGCTTCTTCATTATTTCCTTTTCTTTTGGTAAACATATATAAAAGTATCTACGAGTTGTGGCTTCAGACATATACCTTCTGCCATTTCTTCAAATTCAAAATAGAGTTTGAACTAGTGATTGGCAAGGGTGCATGAATCAAATTAGTTCATAGTTTTGAAACTATTTTAAGGTGGTTTATATGTAGAATTCGGGCAGCAATTACTAATCTAAAGCCTAGTGTCAAGGCTCCATCAAAATAAGGGGACTTGAGATTCTTGCAAAAGCTATGCATGATAAAGAAAGAACCAAGTGAGGGGAGAAATCAGCAGTTGCTAGAAGACCTCTAATTCACAAAGGATACTTAGCTTTTTTGCTCTTCCATCGAGAAATTGATATTTTCGGAAGCATTGTATTTAGTTGCTGCCCCAGGACAGGAAATACATCTTTCAACTTAAGATTTGGGGCAAGCACTCAAACGCCTTAGTGGGTTCACTTGACAAGACATTTGGCAACGTTGCTGAGTGGATACTCTGTTCTAATGTTTTGGCCAAATTGGTCCTTAAAAAGGAGTCAATTGACAGGAGATGCACTCCTACAGTTGGAAGAGTTATTACTTTTGAAGCTTCTAGAGCTAGAACAAGCGTTTGACGTAACTAACATGAGATTTGAGGCAGAGAAATTTTAAGAACTTCACTTTTTAGGTCTGGATAGTTTTGACAAACTTGAAACCATACAAGTTGATGAATAAGCACTATTGACTCTGGAGACGTTATCCCTAGCTCGATGCAATTCATTGACAATGGTACCATCATTCATCACAAGTCATTCAAAGTTGAAATGCCTCAAACTTTGTATGCTACTCGAGGAATTCGATAAATCGGTGATCCTCGAAGAACTTCTTGAGTGCATGAAGGTTAAATTTAAAGGAATGGAATGAGCAGGTTATAAAAGTAGCCATAGAGCTCCCTGAGTGGGGCCCCTTGATTCATTGGTACCATGTCTATTCAAGAAATAGTTACTTTAATCGAGCATATATTTTTCATATGAGGTCCCATCTACTCAGATTTTTGCACCTACGTATAGCTCATGAGCTGTCATAACATAGCCCAAACTTTAATTAACAAATGCTAATGGGGAAGCAGCATAGCAACCTTTGCTCATGAGCCGTCACTCCCGAAAGGTATTGCTAGCGGTACGTCCATTTGTCCTTTAATTATCTTAAATATCTGATGAGAAACTATAAAATGCTTCTCAAATTCTTGGCTTATCACTAGGAGGCCCTAAATGGACACAAGAGTCATTGCAATTGCACTCGGCAAACATGACCAACTGACCATCCAGCGGTATGTCCATTTGGAAGTACATCAAAATGTCTATCTTGTCCATTCTACTAAATATCTAAATTACTTAGGGTCAATCACAGCATTTGGTATTTAACAGAGAAGATATTACATCATTAATTCGGTTGATTCCCGAAAATTCTTGATTCCATCACTTTATTTAAAAAAAAAAATGGACCATGTTTTCAAACAATCAGCTCAAGGACTTTACGTAGGTACAAAAATCGAGTCAATGGAAAGTTGGAGAGAAAAGTTATGGCTAGTCAAATTTTGGTCAAATTTGGGAAAAAAAATTCCATGGATATCATTTTGCAAAAACTTTCCCAGAAACGAAGTTAATTGACCCGCGCAATTTTGGCCAACTACACTTCGATAGGCAAACCACAATGGAGTAGGCACGACAAAATACCAAAACGGCCTCGCACAAGATCCTGTTGATCCAATGCGAGGCCATTTAACCGTTTGATAAGGTTTTTTTTTAGGTTAATTAATTTTTTTGCAACAGTAAGATTGTCTTTTGCAACTTTAGTGGGGCCATCTTCTTAAATAACGCCAAGCATAGCGGATGTGTTCAAGTTTCTCCAAGGTCATTTATGTGAAACTCGAAGCGTGCTTGTCATGACTCAGGTTTTTTGGAAAGATATGAGTGTTAGTGAGAAAGATATTAGCACTTTTTCAAGAAGAATTAAATCACTATTAAATGCTTAGCAAATTTGGGCAAATGGTCTACTCATGGGCGGTGATTTGGTCCAAAAAATAATGGGAGAATTCCAATGACAGAGATCACAGTCTATGTGCACATCAATTCACATTTGATTTATTAGATATTAGCAGAAAAAAGCCAAATCACATATTTGTGTGCAGAAATGAACAAAAATAAAGGAAGTGCAATTTAGATTATTTTAAGAAATGAATTGAAATTGTTGTAGGGAGGGAGTATTTAATTTAGAGTTGTAATTACCTGAGGCAGCAAAATTTGCCATGAAGTCTTACGTTCATTCACTTTAGAGTTCATTCATGGATTTATAACTGGGGTACAAATAAAAGTCATATTTTTTTATTTTTTTAGTCAGAAAGTCATATCTTATTTAACATGCTAAAAGTTGTGAGATTTCATAGAAAGAAAACAAACAGCTAGTGGTTACTTAGGTCACTTATATCCCTTTTTAATTAATTGATGTTGCTAGGTTCAACTTTGGAATTTGTCGCATTCCCTTTCTTTTTCAGTTTTATAGTTTTGGCAACGTTCTTTAGAGTGTTTTTATGGATTATTGACAACATTTTGAATTGATTGCTGCCTAATATTAACGAATTATTTCCATGTGTTTATAGACAAGCAAGCCCATGGAAAAATGTTGCCTAAAATTTCAGAATGCGGAAACTATTATAAAAAGCGTTTTGGGCATCGGATTAGTTTAGGAATTGGATACACGATTCTTGAACAATCAGACCACATGTACGAGCATGTGCGTTTCTAGGAAAGAAATTAATCTAAGTGAGAAAGATATAGCCCTTTTTAAAGATGAATTAAATCACTATTATAGGCATAGCAAATCGAAAAAAAATCATACAATGATCCCTAAACTTTAGTTTATTGTGCAATGTTGTCCTTGAACTTTTAGTTTGTTCAATGTAATCCCTGAACTTTGGTCTAATATTCAATTTAATCCTTGAACCTTTAAAAATTTTCATATAATTTAGGGACTACACTAAGCATTTGTTGATATTTCGAAAATTATATTAAACAATTTAAAAAATCAAGGACGACATTACATATTTGACCAATAAATTAAAAGTTCAATGATGACATTATATATTTGATCAAAGTGCAAAGACTATTTGTGCTATTATCCTGGCAAATGAGTAAATGCTCAACTTATGGGCGATGATTTGGTTAAAAATGGAAACTCCCATGGGCAGCGAGATCATAGTCTGCTTGGACATCAATTTGCATGTGATTTATTAAATAATAACATAAAAGTCAAATCATTTTACTTCTGTTCACAAATGAAAAGGAAAGAAAACTAAAATAAAAGGAAGCACAATTTAGAATTTTTAAAGAATTGAATTGAAATTATAATAGACAGCAGATATTCGATTTAATTTTAGAGTCATAGACTTTGTTTGTTTTAAGGAAAATAAATGATTTAGAAAATACTTTCTTCAAAGTGATTGTTTGTATCGCTTACAAAAATGAATAAACAATAAATATTGTTATTGTCCACGAAAATGTTTACATTTAAATTGTTATCAATGGTATATCAATGGTAAAATATTTTTCATTAAATAATTATTTCATGTAATACTAGCGATCATTCTTAAGGAAAATATTTTTGAAATTATTTATTTTCTGTGAACAAACGGAGGCTTAATTACCTTAGAATCCCATTTTTCCATGAAGTCTTATTTCTATTTGCGTATCGGAATTCTTAATCTCTGATGCGTTGTTCCAAGGAAATGTCTCCAAAGACTCCACCATGGGACGCTTTTTCATTGACTATCAATTCTTGCTTTTTTACGAAATTATATAAAATAAACTGTCCGTGTAAAGTATTTTCTACACAAACAGTCACAATATAGAAATCTCATCCACCAATGAAATGAATTTATGCACCAAAATTAAGAAATATACACATGTCGGCTTCTAAACCCTGCTTGTGTAAATAATTTTTTTTTTTTACACATTTAGTGTACCAAATGAAAGTACTGTTTTTATTAATATGTTGCGAACTCTCATAAAAAAAGAAATGAGTGGCTAGCGGTCATTCCTCTCTGGTTTTTCAGATTTATAGTTTTGGCAATGTTTTTCAGTGTGTTTTTATGGTTTATCAGGCAACATTTGCATTGATTGTTGACTAACACCAACGAATTGTCGCCATGTGTTTATAGACAAGCAACCCATGAAAAATGTTGTCTAAAACTTTAGAAACGATTGGGATGAATTATACATCGCCTTTTGGGCATCGGATTAGGTTAGCTATGTATCAAGGGAGGTGTTAGACTCTATGCATTGTGTTATCATCAGATAGAGCGGTCTCTATCTCTAGCACGTGCTTGTGTCTATGTGATGTGTTTAACCGTTGCTCGCCCTATTCAGTTAGTATTCTATCCTCTCTCTCTTTTTTTAATACATGGCTAGAATTCATTGATGTCATTGAACCTTCCGTACCAAAGTTTGAAACTGGAAGTGATGTTGAGTTAGCTACATAATCTAAAAGATAAAAGGGGCACTGTATCTTCATTTGGGGAGAAAGAGTCCAAATTTGTGTTAACTGTTTCCTGAAAATATGGTTTGATTAATGAATCTAGGAGATAAACTAAGGTAACCGTTCTTTTTTCCCTCTTAAACTCGACATTAGAAAATAATCTTGCAAATGAAAGGAGGGCAAATTCTCAAAAAGTTTCTCTGCCTCTGTTTTACGAAGTTTCGGAAAGGTCTTACGAATTCTCTTTACATTTTCAATCAGGGCAATGCTAATTCCATCCTTGTATTATATTGGCTCCATCTACACCCACACGAAGAGGAACAACGACAATACCCATGCATTGATACGTTCATCTTCTTCTTCTAGTTCTCTAGCTTATGCCATGTTCATCATTTTCTTTTTTGGCAAACAATTATAAAAATGTATCAACAGGCTTTGGCTTCTGACATATGCTTTCTACCATTTCTTCTATTCTAGGTAGAATTTGAACTAATGATGGCCAAGAGTAAGTGGATCATTTTACATCAGACTTGATCTATTTCAATGAGATCTATCTATAGAAGTTTATCGATTTTTTTTTCACCCAATCTTCTTCGTCTATCTTAGATCCACGAGGAAAATTTACAATCCTCTTCAAAAACCATCTTTTGGAAACCTAGATTAGCTACGGGTCCACTTCGACACAAGCAAATTCCAACCAACGGCCACAGACCCCTTATCACCAATGAGATTCTCATGGCAATCATCTTCACTTCGCCAACTCGTTGCCTCCACCATCATTCATCACCCACACTCACGTTCTCTAACAAGTTCGCCCTCTTCGCGGACACCCGCAGCTGCCCACACCACCACACATGCGAATCCAAAGCCACCGCTTGGCTGGGTAGATCACCCTTACCAACCCCATGGCTTCCGGACCAGGCCACGAGTAGCTAGTCACCGCTGTTTGGTTTTCCATCAATCTCAGTTAGTTAACTGCAATTACTAACCGATCTCTCGCTCTCCTCCATTAGTCCTTCTCTATTCTTGCACCGCCCTATTCTCATTAACTCATGTTGCCATCAAGACCTCACAATTTCAATCCTAAGTTACTCTGAGGCTGACCACCTCAAACAGCCTCAACCCGAGTGATCACAGCGGCACGCAGTTGGAGCTTAAAGCAACGAGGGTGGCCCAAGGGCAGAGGCACTCGCAAGCAATGGGGAGAGTGAGACAAATACAAACCAAGTTTAAGGGAGGCCGGCGAGGGCGAGGCCGACCTCGCCGGCCACCTCGCGGCGAGCGCTCGCCTCGTCGATCCGGCGAGGGGAGCCTCGCCCATGGCGGCGAGGCTCGACCTCACCGAGATCCGGCGGGCGAGCCTCGCCCATGGCCGGATCCGGCGAGGTCGAGCCTCACCCGGCCATGGGCGAGGCTCCCCCTCGCCGGAGATCTGACGGGCGAGCCTCGCCCATGGCCGACAAGGCTCGACCTCGCCCATGGCCGGATCCGGCGAGGTCGAGCCTCGCCGACCATGGGCGAGGCTCCCCCTTGCCGGATCGACGAGGCGAGCCTTGCCCATGGCCGGCGAGGCTCAGCCCCTCGCTCGCGAGGTGGCCGGTAAGGTCGGCCTCGCCCTCGCCGAGCCTCCGACTACGGCCGGTCGCTGGACCTCGGTGACCGGCCGAGGGAAGAAGACAAAAAAAAATAAAAAATAAAAATAAAAATAAAAATTTAAAATTTAAAATTTAAAATATTATTAAAAGGGGCAAAGACATGAGCAACGACGGAGGCAGGTGTGGAGTGTCGGATGACAGCGGGAATCAGCAAAGGCCGAGAGGTGAGTCTGAGCAGCCTAAATGATAAATAAAGAAAGGGCTGTAGGACTCACAAGGGTACTTTGTCACCTAATTTTTTTTTTATAGTGTACATGGAACCTAATTTGATGTTGAGAATAGGGTGAACTTAATTTCATGGTGAGAATAGGGTGACCCTTCAATTAAACCATCTATTTAGAAAAAAAAAAAAAAAAAGGGTTGAAACCAAGAAAAATGTCAAACCGGTACACATATGACAATTTTACCCTAAATTAATTTTTAGGTCACAAAAAACTTAAATCAGTACATTTATAATAAATTTACATTAAACTAATTTTTGAATCACCAAAAATCTTAAATCGGTACACCCATATCAAATGTATCCAAGACTAATATGCCATGTTAGTGGAATTATTATCATATATCATTCAACTCAACAATTTTATGATAAAATTTAATAAAAGTTAACAAATAATAAATATATCGCGAGTGTACCAATTTAAGGTTTTTGATAACCCGAAAATTAATTTGAAATAAATTTATTGTGAGTATATCAATGGAAGTTTTGTTTACCTAAGTTCGAAGTAAATTTATTATTTAGATATTTTTTCATTATATTAAACAAACAAAAAACTCTGATTCCATCGCAATCCATTTTTCTGTGATGCAATTTGGTGTCGGCACTCTAAGCGAACCCAAAAGAATCCAAATGATGCAAACGACATACTAGGATGGTTGGAGGCGGGCCTGGACTGGCAACCTATGTAGCACAGACACTCTCCGGAAGCCTTCGTGTCGTGTCCGACACTCCGACACTTGTCCGACACGTTCTGACACGCAGTCAACGAGTGTCGAAAAATCTGACACGTGGTCAACTCTCTCTGACACGCTCCGACACGCGAGTCCAGAATTCCGACACGCGATTCCGACACGCGCGGGGTCAATTTTAAAAATTTCTAATACTTGTGGGGTCAAAATATGAATATACACAAAAGAAGTAATAAAAAGAAGTAATAAAAATGCTATAACTATACACGCACGGGGTCAATTTTTATTTTTTTTCAGTTTTGTTTTTTTAGAATTGTTTTAGTTTTTTAAAAATTCTTTTACTATGAAAGAAGTAATAAAAAATGCTATATATGATAAATAAATAAATTTAAAAATATCATTTCAGCATTTTTCTTTAAACAATGTTTTTTCCTCTAAGTTTTATGTATTATTGTGTAAATTAATTCTAGGTTATAACGTGTCGGAACGTGTCGAAATTCTCTATTTTAAAAAAATGACGTGTTGGTGTGTCGTGTCGTGTCGTGTCGCGTCGCGTGTCGCGTGTCCGTGTCCGGTCTGAACATAGCTGACAACTCGTACTGTCAACCTACCACCATTCCCGGTCATGGCTGGCAATGTGACCGCCACACGTGGCACCACCACGTTACTTCAGCGACTTGAGCGAAGCGTAAAAAGACAAAGAAAATCGAGACCAAGTCAAGGCCAAAAAAGAAAAACTCCACCGGAACGGATCGTTCGACGACAAGACCCCCACGAACTTTATCTTTCCTTTGTTGAGATATTTCCAATTCCGATCACCAAAGCCACAGCATTCTGCGATGGAACTCTACCTCGTCCTCTTCCTCATCTCCCTCCTCCTCTTCCTCAAACCCTTCCTCCTCCCATCCAAACCCAGGAACCTCCCCCCCGGCCCGGCCGGCCTCCCCTTCCTCGGCTCGCTCCTCCAGCTCGGCGCCCGGCCCCATGAATCCCTCTTCAACATGGCCAGGCGCCACGGCCCGGTCATGACCCTCCGCCTCGGCTTGGTGACCAGCGTCGTCGTCTCGTCCCCGGAGGCCGCCCGGGAGACCCTCCAGAAGCACGATGAGAACTTCTCCGACCGGGCGGTCCCCGACGTGATTACCGCGCAGCCGAACCCGGAGTTCACCCTCGCATGGGTCCCGGGCGACCAGCGGTGGCGGGCACGGCGCCGCGTGTGCAGCACCCAGATGTTCACCGCCCAGCGCCTGGACGCCCTCCAGCACCTCCGCCACCAGAAGGTCCACCAACTCGTCACCCACATCAAGAAATCCTGCGAGCCGGGCAGAGAGGTCGACATAGGCCAATTGGCCTTCGCCACTACTTTGAACCTCATGTCGAGCACCATGTTCTCGATTGACATCGTCGACCCGGAATTCCAAACGGCTCAGGAGTTCAAGGACCTGGTGTGGAGGATCATGGAGGATGCCGGGAAGCCGAACCCGTCCGACTATTTCCCTCCGGTCAGGCGGTTCGATCTGCTAGGCGTGAAGCGGCACATCCAGCCGGCCTACATGAGGTTGCACGAGATATTCGACGAGATCATCGACAAGCGTTTGAAAGAAAGGGCGACGGGCTCGTCGGAATCATCGAAGAGCGGGGATTTCTTGGATGTGCTTCTGGATCAGTGCGAAGAGGAGGGTTCCGATTTTACCCGGCAAAGCATCAAGCCAGTGATCCTGGTAAGTGAAGATCAAAACTTAGAGAACATGAAGCAGAGATCTTTACTAAAAAGAAGCATGTACTCATCAGAGCTCCCAAACCTAATTATTGAAAAGTCAGCTAAAACATTTATTGTCAGTTTTCGGAAATTTTTCCATTATTTCTCCATTATAAGAGGGGAAATCGGGGTTTTCCTATGCCTTTAACTCCACCGCAAGACATTAGCCATAATTGCTACTTCAATAGACAACGATATTTTGTCAATTTATTAGTTACTCCATGCCTTTCAATAAGAGTAAAAATTGTGTTTTCATATGTACGTATGTACATGAACTTTTGTTTCTGGTGACAAGGCAATTTATTGCTAGTGGATTCGAATCCAATGTGGATTCAAATTCAAGCTATAGCTACCTTGTATATAGATCATAACCAGTCGTACACTCAATCATATTTTGTTATATCACTAGATTGTTCCACACATTTTGCAAAATAAAGAGAACTTGGTCATTTTTCTTTTTAAACTTGAGGCAATCACTCATTTTCCTATGAATCGTGCAGACTAATTGCCTAAGTGGTCATTTTGTGAAACATGCTTCTTTCTTCAGTTGCTAAACATCTAAATAGCATCGAAACTAGATCACCATAATTCACAGGGACTCTTAAACAATCTTCATTAACATTGTGGTTGGTTAAGCGCATATAGTAAAATTTACGCATGGGGGAGAATCTTCCAATTTTTGCTGTTAGATTGTGATTGATAATGATAGAATAGTGCGACTGGTTCTGATCCACGAATTTATGTTTTTTTCTATGACGAAACAAACCCTAAAATTTAGCGTAGGTTAGATGATAATCAACATGGTACCTAAAGCTTTTCAACAGTACCAATGCACAAAGCATAGTTTCTATTAATCGCATTTTCCCTGGTTAACTTTGAGGTGTCGTTTAATATATTATAATACATAGGAGAAAGCGACACCCATTTAAGAAATAGCAACGTGGCAATCTTCCCGATTGATGTTGTCTCTTTCATTTGTTAATTATAAGATTATGATATTCAACACTAGTATTAAATTAATCGGTTGGTAAGAGTTGCTTGGCATGTCTAATTATAGTATTAGATATCATTAGATATATTCTTTTTTTATATATCAGGTAAACTGTCACAGAGATCTTGTATTAGTAAAACTAATTGGACCTAACATCTTTGGAGCCCTTGTTCATGAAAAAGTTATTAGAAACGGACTATATTAGAGTCAATTAGTTGTTAGCACCAACTAATTTCTCATGGCGGGAAGAATTTTGAAAGACGGTGAAAATTTAGGATGGATTATCAATGTACTTAACGCAGGATCTATTCATCGCCGGAAGCGACACATCTGCGCTCACAACGGAATGGGCGATGGCGGAACTCCTCCACAATCCGAGCCTCCTCCAAAGATCAAGAGATGAACTCACTGCGGCCATTGGCACCGAAAGGCCGGTTCAAGAGTCGGACACTCGCCACCTCCCGTATCTCCAAGCAATCGTCAAGGAGACGCTCCGTCTCCACCCGGCGGTGCCTCTCCTCCTCCCTTACAAATCCAAGAATGACGCGGAAGTGTGCGGGTACGTCATCCCGAAAGGCATGCAAGTCCTGGTGAACGCATGGGCCATAGGGCGGGACCCGAGCTATTGGGAAGACCCATTGTCGTTTACGCCCGAGCGGTTCCTGGGGTCGAACGTGGATTACAAAGGCAGGGATTTCGAGTTTATCCCGTTCGGCGCAGGCCGGAGGATCTGCCCCGGATTGCCGCTCGCTGTCCGGATGGTTCATCTCATGGTGGCTTCGCTGGTTCAATCGTTTAATTGGAAACTTCCCGAGGGAATGGCGCCCGAGAGTTTGGATATGCAAGAGCAATTTGGTGTTACATTGAGAAAGGCCATACCTTTAAGAGCAATTCCTAGTTTGGTTTGAAAAGGAAGTTGTTGTGATTGATCCTTGATGACTTGATTTGGCGTTTCGAAGAGATTCTAAAGGACTGTTTGTGCTTCCAAAGCTTCAATCAACTATGATTCACTTGTTTAAAGTTCATTTGTAGTCTACCATGCCACGTAGTATGTGACGGATTTTACGCCTTCCGTGTTAAAGACGTGCAAACTCCCGAGAGCAAGGTCGAAAACGGTTGAAAATGTGTTTTTGAAGAGGAAATTGAATTGTGGGAAACTAAGCATCGTGGAAAGTAAATGGAAGAAATTAAACAGCAATTACAGGAAATTGAAAGGTGTTTATATACATTCGAGTGGAAACACTAATAAATGACGCCCTACACGAGTATTCATAAGCAACATTGCAAAAAGAAAGTTGGAGAAAAAACTGAAACTGAAATCTATAGACGTGTAAAAACTAAATACGACATGAAATGTAAAAGGACGCATTTGCCAAAAACCGAAAGACAATGAAGTTGGTAGTCTATTCACACCTAGATAAGACATGAAATAACCTTAGAGCTGTCTATAAATGCCTAATTTTCTATATGACCCCGGGACTCACTTTACACACTTAAAAAAAAATTTTCCCCGAACGGCCGCTTTGACTTCATCTCCATCTCCAAAACCACCAAAGCCCACCTACAAAATTCATCAACCACCTAACTCCTAACCGATCTAGTAAATAGGTTAGTGACGATTCCAAGATAATAACAAAGTAATAATAAAAAATCTAGTCGCGATCAATTGGATTTAAAGGAGTTTGCACGAAACAAAAAGGGCCACCTTGTTAGGAGACTATTTGTGTCCGCCTTGCAATACCTTAGCTCTCTTGAGGTCTCGACTTGAGCCGGTCACAACAAAGTCTTACCATAGGCTGAACGGATCCATGCACTTATACTTTGCTTGGGCAGTTCCATCTTCTTCCAACTGCTTTCACAATCTCCTCCATGCATATGTCACGGGCCAATAGTTCCTTAGTTACGAACAACCTGTGCGACGCCTAGTGAGACGAGAACACCATTGGGCATGGTATGGTCCGATAACGGATATACTAGTTACCATCCTGTTCTTAGGAACAAGTAAGAAGAAAGTCTGATCTGGTGTTCTTGACTCACTAGGCACTGCACAGACTATTCCACAGTTAAGAAATCATCGGCCCGTGACACGTCTAGACTGTTAACTGTTACCACGATCTTCCCACTTTGCCCTAAGGTTTTGGCATCGCCTGTCACCATCTCAGCTCATTATGCATATCCTCCGAGACAATACCTCAGCTTGCGACTGCCATGCAAGTCGAGAATTAGTAGGTCTTCGGTTTCTTCCTCCCTCTCCCTTGGTCTGAGTTCCGTTGCTGGTCGAGGATCTTGTTGGGTTGAGTTCTTTGCAAAGCCGAAGGTCATTGGATTGGGCCTTATTCAGTAATACTTACCAAAAATCAAAGGCCCGATGGTCATCCTTAGGGATGATCATGATGATCTGGGCTTGCAATAGGATTGGCCTCTTGCTGTTGTTCGTGCGCGTTAATCCAGCTTAAATTTCAGATTGTTGAAACATTTTAATTGTTAAGAAAATGAAAATACTGTTTTCATATGACAATAACATTTGGATGGTGTCATGACCTTACCTCGGGTGAACCACCTAGGTTTTGGCTAATAGATTACTAATTCTAAACTTAATTCACGACTTAAGTTCAAATTCTTAACATGCAAATTATTTTTTCAATTAGGAGTCGTTATTAATCTATTTTTTATGGGTCAATTAGAAACCAAGTAAAGTAATTGGAGAATTTCTTCTCTTCTACAAGCCAAAGATTAAATGAGTTTGAAGACTTGATTATGATAGATTACTCTAACATCCTTTCAATACCTTTTCTCTTTTATTTTCAAAAATATTTTGCAGATAGCTTGGGTTGATTTTAACAAGCGAGGTGGCCATGCGGGTATGCAACCATTAATTAACAATTAATAAAGTAAGGCAACAAATAAATTGTAAGCATGAGGAGGGAATACTTAACTTGATGCAACGCAGACATCTATGGAGTTAGTTAGAAAACCACATTTATCAACCTAAATATGATTTCTAATTAACACACAATTCCATTCGAATCTTTTTTCAGGCTTCTTTTATTTAAATGAAAACTAAGCTATATGTCGTGCAAATGGCCTAATTCTAATGATGGACAATTTCTAATTAAATGGACCTAACAACAATTACTAAATGACGTGTATTTTATGAACCTAATTCTATATGACACGTGAATGATATTTTTGTATTTTTTATTAAAATTCGTAATTAAAAATACTAAAAAATAAAAATCTACCTAAAGTGAGATATTATTTATTTTAAGTTATAAAATATACTAACTTAAATCCTATCTTAACTTAGAAACTCATCTCAACAAGCAATTCAATGCATTCGGATTAAAAAAAAAAAGTATCTAACTATTCTATCATGCAATCCTATCTGGGAAATCAATGATAATCTACATGATATGTAATGCAATCTTTTTCTTTATTTTATGTCAAGAATGAAGAAAGCAATCAAAGTATTCATACCATTCACAATCCACAAAAGGTATCATCCAATCAATTCAAATGTGGAAACAATATCTAATCATCCGAAGCGAAGAGCCGACATCGAGGTGCCACACCTTCCCGTTGTTGTGAACTCTTGGGAAAGATCAGCCTATTATCCCTAGAGTAACTTTTATCCGTTGAGCGACAGCCCTTCCACTCGGCGCTATCAAATCACTAAGGCCGTCTTCGTCCTTGCTTGACGGGGAGGTATTGCAGTCAAGCTCCCTTCTGCCTTTGCACTCGAGGGCCAATCTCTATCCGGCCTGAGGAAACCTTTGCACCCCTCCGTTACCTTTTGGGAGGCCTACACCCCATAAAAATTGTCTACCTAAGACTATCTATTGGCTCGTAGGTCCTGACACAAGGTTAGAATTCTAACTCTTCCAGAATGGTATCCCACTTATGGCTCAGGCCCCCTCGAAAGGAGGCCTTCTTCACCTTCCACCTACGTTGCGCAAGAAATGCCCAAAGCCAATCCCAGGGAACAATAAAGCTTCATAGGGTCTTTCTATCCAAGTGCAAGTAGTCTGCATCTTCACAAACATATCTATTTTATCGAGTTTCTCAGAGAGAGAGTGCCCAGATCATTACGCCTTTCGTGCGGGCCGGAACTTATCCTTCTAGGAATTTCGCTACCTTAAGACCGTTATAATTACGGCCACCGTTCACCAAGGCTTCAATTGCCAACTCCCCTATCATTAGGTCACCAACTTTCTTGACCTTCCGGCACTGGGCAAGCGTCTACCCCATACACGGTCTTACAACTTTGCAGAGACTTGTGTTTTTGGTAAACAGTTGCCCATGCCAGTTTTGCAACTACAATCAATAAGTTGATCTTAAGTCTTAAAGGTCAAACAATTTTAAATATTCTTGCGGAATCAATGATTCCATCTAAAACCTTATAGATATAATCAAAAATTACATATGGTTGCGAATTAGGAAACAAGTCCCAATGGGTATTTGCCTATGCACAGTATGTATCGGATGATCAATGCAAGCAATAAAAATATCTTAAATCAAATTCAGATGAGATTTTACCTAATTTCGCGAATATGCTTCCAAATTTGAATTTGTCAAAGGACAACTTGGGAGTAGTGACCGACGAGCTCACGACCGAGGACGATCGTAGCGGGGCTCCTAGTGGGGGGCTTTCGCAACGACCAGCAATGGACAAGCCTTGCAATGAAGAAACGGCAAAGTCAAGCCGTGATGGAGAGTTTGGACTCGCGGATTGCAAAGCCGCTCAAACTTGTTGGACAGTAGCTGGACGTGCCACTGTTGACCACGGATTTGCTGAGGAGTCTAGAAAATACTTGCTCTTCGCCCAAGGACACCACCCACCTAACTGGAGTAGCAAGCAAGCAACGACCGAGGCAATGACTGCTAGGCAATCCCGAGCATGATTAGAAACACTGGTCCAAGAGTTCGAACGTCAAGTATTGCTGGAAGCTGATTAGGAAAAAGCTACCAGAGCAAATTATAATCACCAAAGAACCTGTGGAGAGATGGACTGCTGGAATGCCGCTAGTATGGTGAAGGTCGTGCAAGGTGAGCTCCGAGACAGTGAACTTCGCAAGTAACTGGGAGGTGCAGCTACAAGGGGAGGCTGTCGCTCGCTTCCGGCGTTGACAACAACCTGCGAAAATAGAAACGCAAGTTGTGGGACCGTCAAGAAGCAGCAACGTGAGGCTCGATCAGGCTAGCGACAGCACAACGGAGGATGACCAGGCGTTGCAGCTTGAGCGGGAACAGCGAGCTCTGCGGTCAGCAGCAGGAATCGTGGGTGACGGAGCAACCGCCTTGTAGCGTCAGGGACATTCTCGATTTTGCCGGCCACAAGACACGGGTCATCGTTGAGGATGGAAGCGGCAAAACCAGCGCAACAACACTGGGGTTAACGTCAGGCTCGCATCAGGGGTGCGACGTCGAGTGAAGAGTTTGAGGAGCTTGAGCGTGGCTATGGAGGCGTACGATTGAAGAAAACAACTGTTTCTCTCCCTCTCTCTTCTCTCTCTCTCACCGTTCTTTTTTCGCTTCGCAATCGTGGCTACCGTATTCAATGCCTGTCCTCCTACATGCGTGTAGGACTCACCCTTTTATATGCAAAGGAATGAAGCCAAAATTACTTTCCTCTTTTCGATCACTTCTCCACGGTCAAGATACAATCTCCACAATTTTATTTTATTTTCCTCCCTTTCTGCTCACACTCATGGACGTGTGAGATTTTCCTTGACAGCACACTCTTTCTTGTTTTAAAACAAGAAATATATCACTCAATATATGACCTTTGTTGACCAATCCTCTCTATATATATATTTTCCTTGCAAACGAAGAGACAAACTTGCAGATCTTTATTCTTTTTCCTTTTTCTTCTTTTTTTTTTTCTTTCCCACAACTAAAGGATTCGACCCCCCTTAAATATCATGCACATTTCAAAACTACAAGAAAAATATTGACAAAATCTTTGTGCACATAATCAAAGAAATGGGCTTGGCCAAATTCCTTTAGCCACGGGCTTGGTCAACTCGCTAATTTATTGCTCAAAATCATCAATTCAAACCCAATGCAATAATAAACGCTCTTAAATGCAATTTAATATTAATATTTTTATTTAGGGGTTAAAAATTAATCCATAATTTTCTATGCAATAAATAAATAATCGAATCGCCAAAATCTAGATGTCAACAGATGGCTATGGATAGAATAAGTCAGGTAAAATAGAAAAGCTATATAAAATACTTTTGTTTTTCATAATTGATATATCTACTTGTCTTTACTTTTGCATTATTGGACAAAAAAAGGCGATGCCTAATAATATATGTCTTCTATTTGAAATCATCTTTTTATCTTATGTTATTGTGAATTTATTAATGCTCGGTTGAGAATGATGGTCTTGTCTTGTATTCAAAAAAATAATTGTACAGTGTTATCAAGACATGAGTTTTCTTATTAATTTTGTGTTCATTTAATTTATATTTATTTTAACAGGACGGCTTACAAGTGAAAATTACACCTGACACGAATTAAAAGTTTAATTAGTACTTAACTTGCCAAATGTTTTTTGCAAACTGATGTGTAACCAACATTTTGTGATTTCGTGTAAGTGAAGATCACTTTTGCTTAGTAAACATTCGGGTAAAGTACACCAAGAATAAAATAAAAAATGAAAATAAATACACCGAGAATGCCAAAACTTGGCTTAGGTGGACATTTTAGTATCAAAAGTTTCAAAAGGTACTCTCAAGTATCACTTTTTAAAAAAAGTGGGACAATTTAGTCCCAAGTCTAGCAAGAGTAGCTGGAAATTCGACTTGATATTTTTTTTAAAATAATATATGTGATCTATGTGGCTTACTGGCAAACCTAACTCGGCAATGATCGACAAAAACGACCCCGACCATGGTCACCAGCCACTAGGTAGTGGTTGGCGACCCCGGCCAACCTTTGGCGCACCATCACCAACCATTTCTAGCAACAGCGGGAACGGCAAGGAGGGCCAACTCTCGCCGAACATGTTCCCCCTTCTTCTTTTTCTTCTTTTTTTTAGTTTTTTAATTTATTTTAATTAATATTTATATTAAAAATCAATTTTGGGGCCACATCAATGCCAAAATAACGTTGTTTTGCACTTATCTAGCTACATCATCGCTAAAATGACATCATTTTGCACTTATCTCATTGAAAGAATGCCACATCAACAATTTGGTCGAAATTTCTCACTGTTGGCACTTAAGTGTTCCATTTTTCTCCAATTTTGACATTTAAGTGTCCCCCATGCCAAGTTTTGGTACTCCCGATGTTTGCACCTTGTAAACATTCAAATGAAAGAAAAGACTATAATAAATTAGTAATGTTTTTGAGTTAATATCATCCTAAATTAGTACATTCATAGTGCATTTATTTTAAACTAATTTTCATGTCCCTTAAAACCCCGACCCTATGACAAGTCATCCATCCAAGAGCTTTCGTCCAATATCCTTTTAAATTGCGGACATGAAAACACACATGGAAATCAACTTATTTGATGTGAAAATTCAACATAAATGACCCTCCTAAACAACAGCATTTTGGGAAGCCAAATCTTTAAAAAAAAAAAAAAAGAACTTATTGATCGTGATTGATCAAGTTCATCCTATGGATCCCCATCCAGCAAGGAAGAGAAGATCGTGGAAAAAGTCTTGAAATTTCGGCCACCTCAAGGCGAACATTCAAATCATTGGCAACACATCTCTTTGCAAAATTTGCCATGGAAAATGCGAAGTCCAAATTATAAATATTTCTTGAGTGAAGAATCTACGAAACCTCGCAAATTCCCCCTCACCTTATCTCGATGAGCACCCTCTTGATGGCCACAAACACCATTTCCAACAACTTCCCTTCCATACAAGGCTTCTCTCATGTTTTGGAAATATGCTAAAATTCCTTTGCCCTAAGATTTTGGTGATTTGGGTGACACAAAAGGAACAAGACTAATTTTGCCCTAATTCCCAATCTCAATTCACTTTGTTCGTACCCACCTACCCCATAGCGACAACGTTCAAAGAGCCATTTATGTTGAATTTCCACATCTAATCCACCTCAGACGAGTTGCTTCCCTCATATGCTACCACATCAACAATTTCCTAGAGATATCCGATGAAAGCTAAAAGAAAATAGATTTGGCACATGCATAACAATTTAATTTTTTTTTGTAACACAAAAATAAGTTTGGGATGTTTGGTAGGATCGACAATGTGTCTTGTGCCTTCTGCAGGGAGAGGCCAAATTCCATCGATCACTTGTTTTTTTATTGTCGCATCACTGCCGGCCTTATCTTCTTTTGGGCAGCTAGGTGCAATCTTCCCTGGCAGAATAGGTCGTGGTCAGTCAATCTCCAGTGGGCTTTGAAGTTCCTTTCAGGCAAAGATTTCTACCATTGTATTGCTCGGTTCTCTTTTGGTGCACTCTGTCATATTATTTGTAAGAAGAGAAATAGTATTCTGTTTAGAGAGGAAGCTCTGGCGGGCCCGGCCCTGAAAAATCACCTTCTTAAAGTCGTAGGGACAAGGCCTTGACGTATAGGAGGGTGGAGGATTGTCCAAGAAATAGAAGGTTGCGGGGAATGGAACCCTCCATTTTCTCTCCTGGTTTCCCGGTGCCTCCTCCTTTGTCCATGGTGATAGGATTTCGCTGCTGCTGTAGTCGTTTTTGGTCCACTGCTCGCGACTGGGGAGCCCGTCAGTTTCGTAGGTTGCGTTCATTGTTTGGTGGTCTCCCACCGGCTGCTATCCGGGTTCCGCTCTTCCCTGTGTAGCTGTTGTTCCTTGCTTCGGATTGGCTGGGGATTTCGCTGTGTTGGGATTGCGATGCTGCTGCGGTTCACCAAGTTGGAAGTCTTCCTCTGCCTGGTGTGATTGCTCGCAGGTCCTTCCTAGCCTTGTTGTTGACTGGGTGGTGGCCCAGTTGTTTTGTTTGATTGTGGCTGCTGCCTAGCCTTTTCTTCTTTGTCTAGTTTTCTACCGCCTTTCGTGTGGCTGTTGTTGTTTACTTCAGCATCCTTCCACTCGTTATGACTTGTTGTCATTATGAGTGTAAGTTTTTGGTACCGAACCTTTTTGTATAATTTGGTTAAAGCTCAATAATTCTTACCTTTACCAAAAAAGAAATTGGGATAGATATGTCTTGGGCATACTAGTTTATGATTTTTTGTGGCACAAAAATTAGTTTTAAATAAATGTGTTATGAGGTTTTGATTTATGATTTTCGGTGATATTACCCTTTATATCGAACCCCAATAGTTAGTTAAAGTCATGAATTTGGACGAGGCCAATGAGTCACATCTCACTCAAAGTAATCTAGAGGCTCAAACCTGCTCCCCCTTGATGTAGAGTCCTATTTGATGCACAGGTTCCATCCTAATTCCGAGATTTGTCAAATTAGGTTCGAATACTAATATTACTTAAGAAAATTCTGAATAGGTATTTCAAACCCAGAAAAGCTCTATGACCTCCTTAAGCTTGCTCAACTACATACAAACGTATGATGTGTGCGTATGTACGAGAGCAATACCAATACATAACACACTAGTGTCTCATATACACATGCTTTGTTGACTCCTCTAGACCATGATGTTCAATTAATTCTCTTTTCTCCTTCACTTTTCTTGCCCATCTCTGGTTGTGGTTTGGCCAATCTTAAAGGTTGTGCTTGCCAATATAACCACCAGAATGCTGCATTTTTTTTTTCTTTTCTTTTTTACTAAAGATAGAATGCTAGAGTTCAGTCATTCCATGCATTCTCTCAATCGAATGAGTACAAAATTTTACCCCAAACCTTTATACCTGTCATAAAGTTATACCAAACTAATTTTTGAGTCAATAAAAACATCAAACCAGTATGCCTGTAACAAATTTATCGGAAACTAATGTGCATTTTCATGTAGACTTATCATGTCAATTGAGTTATTGTTATGTATCGTTCAACTCAGCAATTTCATGATAAAATTTGACAAAAGTTAATAAAGGGTAAATATATAACAAATGCATTAATTTTAAGGTTTTTGATAACCCAAAAACTAATTTGAGGTAAATTTGTTATAGGTGTACCAATTTGAGATTTTTTGTTACTTAAGTTCAAAGTAAATTTGTTATATAGATATACCAATTTGAGATTTTTTATTATATTAAACAAACAAACAAACAAAAAACTCTTGATTCCATTGCAATCAATTATTCTGTAATGCAATTTGGTGCTGGCACTCAAAGCGAACTCAATAGAATCCAAATGATGCAAACTATATACTAAGTCGGCTAGAGGTGGGCCTGGACTTGCAACTCATTTTGTCAACCCACCACTATGGCTGCCAAATGGATGGGTCGGGTTGGGTTTATGTTGGATCGAAAATGGTCCAACCCATATCAACCAATTTAATCCGTTTTGACTCATTTTCATGCAGTGTAAATTTTTTAACCCATACCTAACCCAACCCATACCTAATTCATACTCGACCTAACCCATATTACTAACATATTTCCATATTTAGCCAAATTTAGGAAAACTTACCCTTGTGACTTTTTCTAAAGTTTGTATTGCTAAAATACTTCCAAATCTATGAAAGCTTATTTCTTATGATTTTTTTTATAAATGATATTGCTAAAACTCTTTCATTAAATACAAATTTAATGGACGATTTTTACAATTCTTTTAAAAATAAGGCTCACTTTTTTTAGTACATGAAAAATATTTTTACGAAGTCATGTTATCAAAAAATAACAATATTTTTCAATATTTACTTGATATTGGATGGGTCAGGTTGGGTTTTTAAAGATTTTATTTTAACTAAACCCATACCTAACCCAACCCATACCTAATTCATACTCAACCTAACCCATATTACTAACATATTTCCATATTTAGCCAAATTTAGGAAAACTTACTCTTGATTTTTCTAAAATTGTATTGCTAAAATACTTCCAAATCTATGAAAGCTTATTTCTTATGATTTTTTTTATAAATGATATTGCTAAAACTCTTTCATTAAATACAAATTTAATGGACGATTTTTACAATTCTTTTAAAAATTGAGGCTCACTTTTTTCATGAAAAATATTTTTACAAAGTCGTGTTATAAAAAATAACAATATTTTTCAATATTTACTTGAAATTTGAAAATAAATTAAAAAATTGAAAAATCGGATTGCATTCCTTTTAATATTTTTTTTTTTTTTTTTTTTTAAATCGAATTTCTAATAACTTTTTATTTTTAAAAAATCGATTTTTATATTCTTTTTCTTTTTCCTTTTCCTTCGCCAATTACCGGCCATAGCGACGGCTAGTGAGCCGCACCTCGCTGGCCTCAGGCGAGGCTCCACCTCGCTAGATCCGGTGAGGTCGAGCTCGTTGGAGCTCTCCCAAGGCCGGCGAAGCGAGCTTAAGGCTCGCCGAATTGGCGAGGCTCGAGCCTCCCCAGTCCTCATCAGGGTCTCAGCCTCGCTAGATCAGCGAGCTCGAGCTTACCAAGCTTTGCTAGGATCGGCAATGCTCAAGCCTCAACAATCCTTAGCCAAGTCTCGGCCTCGTGAAAGCCAGATCAGCGAGGCTCAAGCCTCACCAAATTCGAGCTCGCCGAAGCTCACCCAAGCTCTGACAAGCTTGATTCTCATTGGATCGACGAGGCTTGGACCTCGTGAGTTGTTAGCGAGGTCTTAGCCTCACCCGATTGGCGAGCTTGAGCTCACCTGGCCGGCTGTCACTATCACCAGCCACTAGTGAAGGAAATGGAAGAAGGAAGAAGAAAGAAAAAATAAAAGGAAAGAAAAGGAGAATAAAAAATAACTTCTATTTTCTAAAAATAATTTTATAAGACAAAGAGAGAGTGTGGGTAAACGTAATGGGGTGATTTAATGGGTTGAAAATGAGTTTAATGGGTTGAAAATGGGTTTAAACTCAACTCATTTAAGATCATTTATTACCTACCAAAAAAAAAAGACCATTTATTTTAGCTTTTCAGTTTATAACTCATTTAAGATAATTTTTTCAAAATTGAGCGACTCATATATGACCATTTTGACACCCCTAATACATCCCTAATCACCAATCCCGGTCATGGTCAGTAGGGGTGAACATCGGTTCAGGGTCAACCCTGGACCAACCCTAGACCGGCCCAACCTTGCCGGTCCTAGTCCGGTTTTATGGGAGACTAGTTCGGTCCTTGGTCCTAGAATTCCTGGACCAGCACTATGCGGGTAGGTCCTCGATCCTGAGAGTTCCAGGTCGGTCCAACCCGGACCAACCCTGACTGTATATATCTAATATATTATTTATAATTTTTTTATATAGAGAAAACCTTAAAATAAATAGCGTCAACAACATTAAATAGCTCTTTAGTGAGGAGTTCAAGTAATTTTACATTATTCTTTAATAACTTAGATTTTTAATGTCTTTTATAATGTCAATAGTCATAATTTATGAAAAATGAAAATGTTTTTGTGAGGAGTTCTCATGGCGTCCAAAAATGCATAAACAGCTTCTTATGGCATCCTCCTCTATTATTCGTTCTTTTCTGTCTTATTTGTCCTCTTAGTCTTCAATTTGCCAAATTGAAATAAATAACTTCTTCGCTTGCCACATGACACTCGCCGAGCTTCGCTTTGGGTCATTCATACCACTCATCGCTTGATGCTCGCTTGGCTTGTTTCTCCCCGCTCGACATTCGATGCTCATTCTGTTTGACGCTCACCCCACTTAACCCTTACCGCTTGTTTTTCTTAGCTGACCTCGCTCATCATTGAACTCATTAGGTCGATATGGTTCTCAATTGCCCTTTCAAAAAGTACAAAAAATGAAATAAAAAATTATTAGTTGGTCCTAGGTTGACCTAAAAACCGGGCTAAACCCATTGGGTCAATCCAATCCTCAATTGTTTTTTCAAGGAGTACAAAAAATGAAATAAAAAATTATCGGTTGGTCAATCAGACCGAACCCATTGGGTCAGTCTGACCCTCGGTCCCAAGCTCAATAGGGTCGGTTCTCGGTCCCAAAATTTGAGGACCAGCACTGTACGGGTTGGTCCTAGGGTTAAGGGGTGGACTGGCCCAATCCGGACCATGCTCACCCCTAATGATCAATAATAACCGACACGCGCGGCACCCCAGCGTTACCCCGGCGACTTGAACGAAATATAAAAAGACAAAGAAAATCGAGACCAAGCCAAGACCCAAAAAGAAAAAACACCAGAACAGATCGTTCGAACGAAAAGACCCTCACGAATTCTACTTTCCATAATTGAGATATTTCCCTTTCCAGGTCCCTCTAGCATGACGGTACGTTTTGCTAACGGTGGAAGGACCCAACACAAAACTTTTCTTTCTCCAGCACAAGCATGTGGAAACTTGCACATTTATGGGAAAATGTGTGGTAGAGAGTTCACCGTTTGTCGTTTCATAAGCCAACGGTACGGTTAGCTAATCAGTTCCCTTTCCAATTCCCATCACCAAAGCCACAACACAACAGTCTGCAATGGAACTCTACCTCTTCCTCTTCCTCTTCCTCATCTCCCTCCTCTTCCTCAAACCCTTCCTCCTCCCATCTAAACCCAGGAACCTCCCCCCCGGCCCGGCCGGCCTCCCCTTCCTTGGCTCGCTCCTCCAGCTTGGTGCCCGGCCCCATGAATCCCTCTTCAACATGGCCAGGCGCCACGGCCCGGTCATGACCCTCCGCCTCGGCTTGGTGACCAGCGTCGTCGTCTCGTCCCCGGAGGCCGCCCGAGAGACCCTCCAGAAGCAGGATGAGAACTTCTCTGACCGGGCGGTCCCCGACGTGATCACCGCGCAGCCGAACCCGGAGTTCACCCTCGCATGGGTCCCGGGCGACCAGCGGTGGCGGGCACGGCGCCGCGTGTGCAGCACCCAGATGTTCACCGCCCAGCGCCTGGACGCCCTCCAGCACCTGCGCCACCAGAAGGTCCACCAACTCGTCACCCACATCAAGAAATCCTGCGAGCCGGGCAGAGAGGTCGACATAGGCCAATTGGCCTTCGCCACGACTTTGAACCTCATGTCGAGCACCATGTTCTCGATTGACATCGTCGACCCGGAATTCCAAACGGCTCAGGAGTTCAAGGACCTGGTGTGGAGGATCATGGAGGATGCCGGGAAGCCGAACCCGTCTGACTATTTCCCTGCAGTCAGGCGGTTCGATCTGCTAGGCGTGAAGCGGCACATCCAGCCGGCCTACATGAGGTTGCACGAGATATTCGACGAGATCATCGACAAGCGTTTGAAAGAAAGGGCGACGGGCTCGTCGGAATCATCGAAGAGCGGGGATTTCTTGGATGTGCTTCTGGATCAGTGCGAAGAGGAGGGGTCCGATTTTACCCGGCAAAGCATCAAGCCGCTGATCCTGGTAAGTGAACATCAAAACTTAGAGAACATGAAGCAGAGATCTTTACTAAAAAGAAGCATGTACTCATCAGACCTTCCAAACATAATTATTGAAAAGTCAGCTAAAACATTAATTGTCAGTTTTCGGAAATTTTTGCATTATTTCTCCATTATAAGAGGGCAAATTGGGGTTTTCCGATGCCTTCAACTCCACTGCAAGACATTAGCCATAATTGCTACTTCAATAGACAACGATATTTTGTCAATCTATTAGCTACTCCATGCCTTTCTAAAAGACGAAAATTGTGTTTTCATATGTACGTATGTACATGAACTTTTGTTTCTGGTGACAAGACAACTTATCGCTAGTGGATTCGAATCCAGTTTTGATTTGACACATGATCAAGCTATAGCTACTATGTAGATTCTAACCAAACGTACACTTAATCATATTTTGTTATATCACTAGATTGTTCCACACATTTTGCAAAATAAAGAGAACTTGGTCATTTTTCTTTTTAAATTTGAGGCAATCACTCATTTTCCTATGAATCGTGCAGACTAATTGTCTAAATTGCCATTTTGTGAAACACGCTTCTTTCTTCAGTTGCTAAACATCTAAATAGCATCAAAACTAGATCACCATAATTCACAGGGACTCTTAAACAATCTCCATTAACATTGTGGTTGGTTAAGCACATATGGTAAAATTTATGTATGGGGGAGAATCTTCCAATTTTTGCTGTTAGATTGTGATTGATAATGATAGAATGGCGCGACCAGTTCTAATTCACAAATTTATGTTTTTTCCTTTGACTAAGCAAACCCTAAAATTTAGCGTAGGTTAGATAAAAATCAACACAGTACCTAAAGCTTTTACATAGTACCAATGCATAAAGCACAGTTTCTGGTAATCGCATTTTCCCTGGTTATAATAAACTTTGAGGGGTCGTTGAATATATGATAATACATAGGAGAAAGCGACAAGCATTTAAGAAATAGGAACGTGGCAATCTTCCCGATTGATGTTGTCTCTTTCATCTATTAATTATAAGATTATGATATTCAACACTAGTATTAAATTAATCGGTTGGTGAGAGTTGCCTGGCATGTCTAATTACAGTATTAGATATCATTAGATATATTCTTTTTTTTATATATCAGGTAAATATTAGCCACAGAGATCTTGTATCAGTAAAACTAATTAGACCAAACATCTTTGGAGCCCTTGTTCATGAAAAAGTTATTAGAAACGGACTATATTAGAGTCAATTAGTTGTTAGCATCAACTAATTTCTCATGGCGGATAGAATTTTCAAAGACAGTGAAAATTTAGGATGGATTATCAATGTACTTAACGCAGGATCTATTCATCGCCGGAAGCGACACATCTGCGCTCACAACGGAATGGGCGATGGCGGAACTCCTCCACAATCCGAGACTCCTCCAAAGATCAAGAGATGAACTCATTGCGGTCATTGGCACCGAAAGGCCGGTTCAAGAGTCGGACACTCGCCACCTCCCGTATCTCCAAGCCATCGTCAAGGAGACGCTCCGTCTGCACCCGGCGGTGCCTCTCCTCCTCCCTTACAAATCCAAGAATGACGCGGAAGTGTGCGGGTACGTCATCCCGAAAGGCATGCAAGTCCTGGTGAACGCATGGGCCATAGGGCGGGACCCGAGCTATTGGGAAGACCCATTGTCGTTTACGCCCGAGCGGTTCCTGGGGTCGAACGTGGATTACAAAGGCAGGGATTTCGAGTTTATCCCATTCGGTGCAGGCCGGAGGATCTGCCCCGGATTGCCGCTCGCTGTCCGAATGGTTCATCTCATGGTGGCTTCGCTGGTTCAATCGTTTAATTGGAAACTACCTGAGGGAATGGCGCCCGAGAGTTTGGATATGCAAGAGCAATTTGGTGTTACATTGAGAAAGGCCATACCTTTAAGAGCAATTCCTAGTTTGGTTTGAAAAGGGAGTTGTTGTGATTGATCCTTGATGACTTGATTTGGCGTTTCGAAGAGATTCTAAAGGACTGTTTGTGCTTCCAAAGCTTCAATCAACTATGATTCACTTGTTTAAAGTTCATTTGTAGTCTACCATGCCACGTAGTATGTGACGGATTTTACGCCTTCCGTGTTAAAGACGTGCAAACTCCCGAGAGCAAGGTCGAAACGGTTGAAAATGTGTTTTTGAAGAGGAAATTGAATTGTGGGAAACTAAGCATCGTGGAAAGTAAATGGAAGAAATTAAACAGCAATTACAGGAAATTGAAAGGTGTTTATATACATTCGAGTGGAAACACTAATAAATGACGCCCTACACGAGTATTCATAAGCAACATTGCAAAAAGAAAGTTGGAGAAAAAACTGAAACTGAAATCTATAGACGTGTAAAAACTAAATACGACATGAAATGTAAAAGGACGCATTTGCCAAAAACCGAAAGACAATGAAGTTGGTAGTCTATTCACACCTAGATAAGACATGAAATAACCTTAGAGCTGTCTATAAATGCCTAATTTTCTATATGACCCCGGGACTCACTTACACACTCAAAAAAAAAAAATTCCCGAACGGCCGCTTTGACTTCATCTCCATCTCCAAAACCACCAAAGCCCACCTACAAAATTCATCAACCACCTAACTCCTAACCGATCTAGTAAATAGGTTAGTGACGATTCCAAGATAATAACAAAGTAATAATAAAAAATCTAGTCGCAATCAATTGGATTTAAAGGAGTTTGCGCGAAACGAAAAGGGCCACCTTGTTAGGAGACTATTTGTGTCCGCCTTGCAATACCTTAGCTCTCTTGAGGTCTCGACTTGAGCTGGTCACAACAAAGTCTTACCATAGGCTGAACGGATCCATGCACTTATACTTTGCTTGGGCAGTTCCATCTTCTTCCAACTGCTTTCACAATCTCCTCCATGCATATGTCACGGGCCAATAGTTCCTTAGTTACGAACAACCTGTGCGACGCCTAGTGAGACGAGAACACCATTGGGCATGGTATGGTCCGATAACGGATATACTAGTTACCATCCTGTTCTTAGGAACAAGTATAGAAGAAAGTCTGATCTGGTGTTCTTGACTCACCGGCACTGCACAGACTATTCCACAGTTAAGAAATCATCGGCCCGTGACACGTCTAGACTGTTAACTGTTACCACGATCTTCCCACTTTGCCCTGCGGTTTTGGCATCGCCTGTCACCATCTCAGCTCATTATGCATATCCTCCGAGACAATACCTCAGTTTGCGACTGCCATGCAAGTTGAGAATGACTAGGTCTTAGGTTTCTTCCTCCCTCTCCCTTGGTCTGAGTTCCGTTGCTGGTCGAGGATCTTGTTGGGTTGAGTTCTTTGCAAAGCCGAAGGTCATTGGATTGGGCCTTATTCAGTAATACTTACCAAAAATCAAAGGCCCGATGGTCATCCTTAGGGATGATCATGATGATCTGGGCTTGCAATAGGATTGGCCTCTTGCTGTTGTTCGTGCGCGTTAATCCAGCTTAAATTTCAGATTGTTGAAACAGTTTAATTGTTAAGAAAATGAAAATACTGTTTTCATATGACAATAACATTTGGATGGTGTCACGACCTTACCTCAGGTGAACCATCTAGGTTTTGGCTAATAGATTACTAATCCTAAACTTAATTCACGACTTAGGTTCAAATTCTTAACATGCAAATGATTTTTTCAATTAGGAGTCGTTATTAATCTATTTTTTATGGGTCGATTAGAAACCGAGTAAAGTAATTGGAGAATTTCTTCTCTTCTACAAGCCAAAGATTAAATGAGTTTGAAGACTTGATTATGATAGATTACTCTAACATCCTTTCGTACCTTTTTCTCTTTTATTTTCAAAAATATTTTTGCAGATAGCTTGGGTTGATTTTAACAAGCGAGGTGGCCATGCGGGTATGCAACCATTAATTAACAATTAATAAAGTAAGGCAACAAATAAATTGTAAGCATGAGGAGGGAATACTTAACTTGATGCAACGCAGACATCTATGGAGTTAGTTAGAAAACCACATTTATCAACCTAAATATGATTTCTAATTAACACACAATTCCATTCGAATCTTTTTCAGGCTTCTTTTATTTAAATGAAAACTAAGCTATATGTCGTGCAAATGGCCTAATTCTAATGATGGACAATTTCTAATTAAATGGACCTAACAACAATTACTAAATAGCGTGTATTTTATGAACCTAATTCTATATGACACGTGAATGATATTTTTGTATTTTTTATTAAAATTCGTAATTAAAAATACTTAAAAGATAAAAATCTACCTAAAAGTGAGATATTATTTATTTTAAGTTATAAAATATACTAACTTAAATCCTATCTTAGCTTAGAAACTCATCTCAACAAGCAATTCAATGCATTCGGATTAAAAAAAAAAAAGTATCTAACTATTCTATCATGCAATCCTATCTGGGAAATCAATGATAATCTACATGATATGCAATGCAATCTTTTTCTTTATTTTATTTCAAGAATGAAGAAAGCAATCAAAGTATTCATACCATTCACAATCCACAAAAGGTATCATCCAATCAATTCAAATGTGGAAACAATATCTAATCATCCGAAGCGAAGAGCCGACATCGAGGTGCCACACCTTCCCGTTGATGTGAACTCTTGGGAGAAGATCAGTCTATTATCCCTAGAGTAACTTTTTATCCGTTGAGCGACAGCCCTTCCACTGGCGCTGTCAAATCACTAAGGCCGTCTTCGTCCTTGCTTGACGGGAAGGTATTGCAGTCAAGCTCCCTTCGCCTTGCACTCGAGGGCCAATCTCTATCCGGCTTTGGGAAACCTTGCACCCCTCCGTTACCTTTTGGGAGGCCTACACCCCATAAAAATTGTCTACCTAAGACTATCTATTGGCTCGTAGGTCCTGACACAAAGGTTAGAATTCTAACTCTTCAGAATGGTATCCACTTATGGCTCGGGCCCCCTCGAAAGGAGGCCTTCTTCACCTTCCACCTACGTTGCGCAATGCCCAAAGCCAATCCCAGGGAACAATAAAGCTTCATGGGTCTTTCTATCCAAGTGCAAGTAGTCTGCATCTTCACAAACATATCTATTTTATCGAGTTTCTCAGAGAGAGAGAGAGTGCCCAAATCATTACGCCTTTCGTGCGGGCCAGAACTTATCCTATTAGGAATTTCGCTACCTTAAGACCGTTATAATTACGGCCACCGTTCACCAAGGCTTCGATCGCCAACTCCCCTATCATTAGGTCACCAACTTTCTTGACCTTCCGGCACTGGGCAAGCGTCTACCCCCATGCATGGTCTTACGACTTTGCAGAGACCTGTGTTTTTGGTAAACAGTTGCCCAGGCCAATTTTGCAACTACAATCAATAAGTTGATCTTAAGTCTTAAAGATCAAATAATTTTAAATATTCTTACGGAATCAATGATTCCATCTAAAACCTTATAGATATAATCAAAAATTATATATGGTTGCGAATTAGGAAACAAGTCCCAATGGGTATTTGCCTATGCACAGTATGTATCGGATGATCAATTCAAGCAATAAAAATATCTTAAATCAAATTCAGATGAGATTTTACCTAATTTCGCGAATATGCTTCCAAATTTGAATTTGTCAAAGGACAACTTGGGAGTAGTGACTAGAGGTGGCAAATGGGTGGGTCGGGTCGGGTATGAGTCGGGCGAAAATGGGTCGACATGGTGGACCCATTTAACTCGTTGACCCATATTCTTGTAGTGTAAATCTACAGTGATCCATACCCGACCCGACCCGTACCCGACCCATACCCGACGACCCATATTGCTAAAACCTATTAATATTCTTGGAAAACTCACTTCTACTATATGCTAATTGGATTAAAACTTCAAATTAAATTCAAAATAGTAAATAAAATAAAAAAAGTTAAAAAAAAAACCTATAAATTGAAATATTTATAAATAATTAGACTATGCACATGCTTCTCTTATTTGAAGTCAACATACTATTGAATAACTAAAAACTATAATATGAAAATTTTTTTAACTAAACCTAAAAAGCTCATTTTTTATGATTTTTTTGTAAAAAAAAGTATAAAAAGTATTGTTAAAACATTTTTATGCAATACAAATTTAATGAAATTTTTTATAATTCTTTTTAAAATATTTTAAAAAAATCGAATTTTTATTTTTTAAAATATAATTTTATTTAAAAAAATATTTTCGATTTTATTTTTTAAAATATAATTTTTTTTATTTTTTTAAAATATTTTTATT